>CM060248.1:48246492-49446492 GCA_030684275.1 Acipenser oxyrinchus oxyrinchus
ATATATACTGTGCCTATAGAAAGTCTACACTCCCTTGAACTTTTTTCACATTTTGTTGTGTCAGTGCCTCAGAGTTTCATGCATTTAAATGAGGATTTTTTTCCACTTATCTGCACACCATACTCCACACTGTTAAAATACAAAACTGAAAAGATCAAAATTGGATAAGTCTCTACCCCCCCGAGTTAATACTTGGTGGAAGCACCTTTGGCAGCAATTACAGCTGTGAGTCTGTCGGGATAGGTCTCTACCAACTTTGCACATCTAGATTTGGCAATATTTGACCAATCTTCTTTACAAAACTGTTCAAGCTCTGTCAAGTTCCTTGGGGAGCGTTGATGGACAGCAATCTTCAAGTCATGCCACAAATTTTCGATTGGATTTAGGTCGGGGCTCTGACTGGGCCACTCAAGGATATTTACCTTTTTGTTCCTTAACCACTCCAGTGTAGCTTTGGCTATGTGCTTTGGGTCGTTGTCATGCTGAAATGTAAACGTCCCAGTTTCAGATTTCTTGCAGAGGGCAGCAGGTTTTCCTCAAGGACTTCTCTGTACTTTGCTCCATTCATTTTCCCTTCTATCCTGACAAGTGCCCCAGTCCCTGCCGATGAGAAACATCCCCATAACATGATGCTGCCACCACCATGCTTCATAGTAGGGATGGTGTTCTTTGGGTGATGCGCTGTGTTGGGTTTGCGCCAAACATAACGCTCTGCATTTAGGCCAAAAAGTTCAATTTTAGTTTCGTCAGACCACAAAACTTTTTTTCCACATGGCTACAGAATCTCTGGAGTGTTTTTTTGCATACCTCAAATGCGATTCAAGGTGGGCTTTCTTGAGTAATGGCTTCCTTATTGCCATCCTACCATACAGGCCAGATTTGTGGAGTGCTTGGGATATTGTTGTCACATGCACACTTTGACCAGTCTTGGCCATAAAAGCCTGTAGCTCTTGCAAAGTTGCCATTGGCCTCTTGGTAGCCTCTCTGATCTAAGCAGGGTCTTGGTGGTGCCATACACCTTCCACTTCTTAATAATCGTCTTGACCGTGCTCCAAGGGATATTCAGGGCCTTTGATATTTTTTTATACCCATCCCCTGATCTGTGCCTTTCAACAACTTTGTTCCGGAGTTCTTTTGAAAATGCCTTGGTGCTCATGGTTGAGTCTTTGCTTTGAAATGCACTACCCAGCAGAGGGAACCTACAGGAACTGCTGAATTTATCCTGAAATCATGTGAATCACTACAATTTAACACAGTGTAGCATTTGAAGGCGATTGGTTACACCTGAGCTGATTTAGGATTGCTGTTACAAGGGGGGTGGACACTTATCCAACCAAGCTATTTCAGTTTTTATTTTTAATTAATTTTCTACAAATTTCTAGAATATTTTTTTCACTTGGAATTTGTGGGGTAGGATGTGTAGATAAATGAAAAAAAAATGTTTTACTGCCTTTTAATTCCAGGCTATAAGGCAACAAAGGGTGAGAATTTTGAAAGGGGGTGTAGACTTTCTATAGGCTATAGGTACTATATATATATATACAGAATATATTGTGACCAGGGAGGGGGTTACTATCCTCCCTGCTTAAAAAGCATGTTTTGTTTAATTGTTTAATTATTATTTTATGGTTAATTATCACCTGCATCTGGTTCATATTGTAAATTAGAGCCAGGTGCAGGGTTTAAAAGAGAGACAGCCAGTCTCTTCAGGACGACTGAGTAGAAGGAAGCAGGAGGTGTACCCTGCTGCCGAGCCGTCACTGAAAGGTCTGTGTGTGACCGTGCATTAAACTGTGTGTTTTGTTTTATAACAGGTAAACAGCCTAGCTGCCCTGTGTATTAGCTAGGTTATCAGTGCTCTGAAGGAGCTAAGTGTTTATTTTGTTTGATTATTTTTGTTTCTTTAAAAATTAGCACGTCAGCGCATAAAAACTTAATTTTCTGTGTGCTGGGTCATATTTAGAGTGCGGACGGTTTACAATATATATATATTGTGAACTATTTGTTCTACTTGAAAAATGTGGTCACCAACTGACAGACGGAGAGAGCACTGAGGACAACAGAATCTAAAGTTAAAGAGCAAAGTTTTATTCAATCAAAAACTCCAACGGAGTGTACTCAAAGTAAAACAAAACCTGCCACTCTGGGCGCTAACTTTCACTTCTTCAGTTGCCCTGACTCAGCCTTACCCGAAGTAAACTCCAGGTAAGTGAAATATGACCACTACTACAGTCTGCAGTATTCTGTGGTAAATTTACTACACGCCAGTGTAGTCCCTGAAACTCCGTTCCAGGATTTTTCAGCAGTCTTGCTTGGCTCCCGATACGCTGACCCCTTTCTGTTGGATGGTTGGTTTCCAGGTAAGTATTGCCAATCGCTTGTTTTTGTAATCGACTAGGTTCTGTGTATAAGTTAGATTTACCATCTCCGGGCTGATCAGTGGTAAGAAGACCAGATTGAGGTCCCAAGGTCTTTTCCTTCCTGTTGTAAACCTGATGATCCTGCCCTCGGTTAAGCTCCTCCAGGGAAAACACCCCAAATAGAAAAGGGACCATGCGGTTATTCCAGGCTGACTACAGTTTGGCTCTCAGTGGAACTGCACAGCGACTTTTCCACAGGCTGTGAGTTCGTGCCCAGTCTGGGTCGTTTTTAGACCATCCCTAACCAAGGGTAAGCTTAGGGTGTGTTTTTACCTAAGCTCTGCACTTTATATACAGTCCCTTGTCTGGCAGCCTGCCAGCTCAATTAGTGCTCCAGTACTCACAGCCCTGTGCAGTTTAAACACTCTTTTACACACACCGCTGTGTACTATACACTGTCCAATCTTATATGCTGTTGGTGTAGATATAATTTTTATATTTAACACAAACAACAACAATCTTATTTTATGGTGTAAGATGTACCGGTCACAGTCTCGCGACAACACCGCACCGTCCCGGCTTGGTGTTCAAGGCTATAATATTTATTGGTCAAAGCAAAGTAGATTGCATGCTCCGCACAGTATTCCAACAGGTGAGTTAACACAGTCCTTATTATTCAGTACTTTATATTCCACAGGTGACTACAGCACACAATAATGAAAGTGTTCCGGAAGCTTCTGGCTGAACAATAATACAAACCAGTGTTTGTTACTCACAACTCCAGGTGTATTCTTCTGTGCTTTGTTTAGATTTTCCATTCCCCTGTCGACCCAAGAGGTATTTCCCCCAGCACCACAATGATTGTAAAACCTTTATATTTTCATAGTCCACCCCTCCAGGGTTGCCTTGGAAATGAAACGGTAGTAATCCCTCCAACAGTCACGAATACTCTTCTTTTTCCAATATTAATTATACTTGTCTTTCTACTCCAACACACGACTGTTTCCACTCCAGTCTACTCTCTCATTAGGACTGTTTCACTTCCTTATATACCCCAGCTCCCTGTGTAATCAATCACCTGACTATACCCCAGCGGATCCTGGGAAATTAAGTTCCTACTCCCACAGCCCTAATATGGATAATGGTTCCCTTTAGCTTTTGGTTTCAATGAGAGGATACCAGGTTCCCCACGTTTCTGATATCCTTTCCTTGAATATCTGATATCTGATATGTCCCCTATGGGGGAATCACACGTATATAAAATGATTCGTTCTTCACTTCCTGAAATATTGCCCAGAGTGGGGGTCACCTCTCAGCCGGGGCAACCAGAGGTTTCCTCCCAAAAAAAGAAACAAAAAAAACAAACCTCCAGTATTGATTGTCACTTATTAACCTATGTTGTTGTAGTAACCTTATTTTAAATGTTATTTATTTTTTGCATGTTTTTTTTCATTTTTATGTTCATTTCATTTTCTCTTTCAGAATTTCTGTCGCCCTACGAAGCTCTGCGTAGGCTTTCCTTGTTAGTCAGGGCGACTAGTAGTCTTCTCAAATGTATCCTCTCTCCTTCTCTTCATTTTCCCCTTGGGGGGAAAGCAAAGCTTGCTTCCCAACCTTGGAGGCCGATTTCGGTCTCACCTCAGCGAGGGCAGCTCTCCACGAGCCAAGGGGAAAACACATTATCTCTATTTCTCGCAGCCTTTGCTCCTGTTCCATGAATTAATATTAATATCAGCGTTATGTTCTGACTGATGCAAATCTTTGCATCTCTGTATTGCTCTTGCTGAGATCACGTGTAACTCAAGGCCTTTGAGGACCTGCCACTTCTCCCACTTACTGTGAGTATCAGCCGATTATAAATGTACTGAATGTAAAGTACTGTATTTCTTATTATTTGTAAGGTGTTTTTATTTTTAATTAATTTGAAAGAGAAAGCACAGTGATTTTTCAGTTCAGCTTTTTTCTTCTTGTGCTTCAGTTTCGTTTGCTACAATTTGCTTTGTTTTTGCAATGGTGAAACACAATGTTTGGCTCTGCTAACACAGGCATAATAACACAGTAGTTATACAATTAATGGTTATGACAGGGAAAGAACTCATGCAGCAGCAAGTCAGTAAAGAAAGCAGACTAGTAAAAATGAGACAAAGTTTTGTATCCCTTAAAAACTCCTTTAAACCTGCTGAAGAACTCTCAAGCCAACAACATGTGTAAAAACAAGTCAAGTGGCAAGTCAAACACATGCCAGTTTCTGCCGCTAGAGGTCTCCCATGTTCCTCTTCAGCTTTCCAGTCAGCTCATTCACAGCATTTCATGGTCTTAAAATATCTTTTTGAAGATTTCTTGATTTAAACATAATATGTATTCCTTCCATATTGATGCAGCAGTCAAGGTCAACAGGTCTTCCACTGCAGCGGAATTGTGTGTTCATTCTCCTCCCTGATATATCTTTGCTCAAGATATATCTTATGCCCAACTTAGCTTGTTAGTATGCCCGGAGTGGGGGTCATCTCTCTGACGGGACCACCAGAGGTTTCCTCCCAAAATAAAGCATCTTTTAAATCATAGAATTGCTTGTACAAGGGCTCTACAACTTGTAGGAATACATCTTTCCAAAGTCGTTCTATTCTCTGATTAAGAACAGAAACTCCCGTAATATGTCTGCCACGCTGGAGCCCTCTCAAGATGTTCATAAGCAAGGCTACTGTATGTTTTCTCCACCATCTTCTGACCTCATGTGAGATGGTAGTCCATATTCTGCAACTGCTTTTGAGAAAGCCTGTGGCACAATGCAAATATGGAATAAGGCAGGAAACAAAACATCTGTAGTACCATGGATAACAAATCCCCACCTACAATCAAAAGTAAACATTTTAAAAGTATTTTTTACAGTAATAAGATATGTGTATTGTGAACAATATATGTAGGGCTTCTGGTTCAGGGGAGACGTTTAAGGAGGAAAGAGATGTTTTAAACTCCTGCAAGTGGTTTTGTTGTGTTGTGTGTGACCATGCATTAAACTACTGTTAACATATTAGAATGTAATATTCTTATAGTGATTGAACTAAGACTGACCTCTTTCTCTGTTTCTAAAAATTCCCCTGCACAAACAGGTTTCAGACACCCTGTTTACTTGCCAAGGCCGGAGTTTTAATTAATATGAATCTTTAATGATTTTTGGCTCACAAACATCATCCCAATTAAAGTCGCTACCTTTCTGATAAGAACTGATACTGTAGACAGCGTTTCTCATTTAAATGAAATGCTCGCTTCGGCTGCCAAGTTTTCATTAATTTCTATAACATAATGAAGAAAATGGACATTACCCCATATACTCCCTTATTCTGGTACCAAAAGGTATTTTGTTCGTTAATATTAACAAGATCACTCATTATAGAAAGATCTTGGCTTTTAAATCGCTGACCATCGGCCAAAACCAAATAGTCATCGCCAACACTGCTTTACTACAGCAAGGTAAGGATGAGGTCAGAAAATGTGCTATTTTCCTTCAATTGGTTCACTGTATACTAAAGTTATTAAATACAGTCTGCATTATATTCTCTTATTTCAAACATATCAAAAATCTCTGCATATTCTCCTTTCTAGTCCACATTAATTTCTACACATCAGAAAAGTCATTCATAAAATTATTTGAAAATACCTTAAATATTCCAAATTTGGATGTTTTTTGCAACTGCATATTTTATTTTGGAAATTTAACATGAGTACATGTGGCATCATTTGGCCACATAAAAGAAAAAAGTGCATACATTTTTAATGTGAACTTTTTTGTTCAACAAAATGCACTTGAATTGTCTTGGACATTTTTTTTTAACATATCATGGTTAAAAAAACAACTATTAATAGTTCTTAAAAAGATAATAATACTATATAAATTTGCAAACAAAATCTGGAACATTTTGAAATTTCATACACCAACTTTGAACTTCCTGATATTTGTAGCTGTTAATTCATCACATATTGTGTATTTTTATGTGGTGTGGAAGTCTTTAAAGCAGTTTCTCTCTTTTGTAAGGCACAAAGCCAATCCACATTTCTCACACTGGGTCCAGGAGTAGGCTTTTATGCAAAGCTTACAACTCTGCTTTTCCTCCACATGTTGGGGCCAATGAGCAATCCCATCGAGTCTCACGTCATCCACTGGTCTCTGTGAAATCCTGCATCTCTGTGGATTATCTCCAGTGGATTCCATGGAAGGTCGGCCTCTTTTGCGTTTCAGAGACTTGCCAGCTTGAAGGAGTGCATGGGCTACTTCAGATCGGAAAGTCAGTAGGGGTTTGTGATTAACCTCCTGTTGCTCACGCATTGATGACACACATCTCAAAAATCTGAACGAAGATCTGCAAATAATACCTCTTTAACCTGAAGTCAATCCTATAGAGCTCTATAAGCATATCATGCAGGTCGACACCTCCCATGTGCTTATTGTAGGTCTTTACAGCTGCTGGTCGTGGAACCTGGATATACTGCCTTTTAGCAACAGACCAACGCCTCACATTCTCAACAGTTGTGCATCCAATGAAAGATGAGATCAGGTGCACACATTTGTTGTCAAACCACTTAACAACAGAGACATTTTTTTTGTTTCAGTATGATAATCAAACTTCTTTTTTTTTGAGGGTCTTGTCTTCCTCTAGCTGACAACCAGGGATACGGTTCGATCTGACTGTACCTACAGACCAAAATCCCATTTCCTTCAGGGTAGAAACAAGATCATAGGATGCAAACCAGTTGTCAAAGTAGATCTTTATATTCTGGTCAGATGGAAGATTTTGTACGAGTCTCACAACAATGTCTCCACTTATTCCAAGGGGTGACTTCTCATTGGTCTTCGTGGTCCCCTTACCAACATAAACTTCAAAGTCATATGCCATTCCACTTGCTCCTGCATGGACAAACACCTTCATCCCCCATTTGTGAGGTTTATTTTTATTGTACTGCTTCAGAGAACTCCTACCTTTGAAGAGGATTATCATTTTATCAATTGAGTGGTTCTCTTCAACAGGAATTGCTTTTAGATTTTCCTGAACCAATGTAAGAAAAGGGCACACTTTGAAGAGTGGGTCATATTGTGGATGCTGTTTCATGAGCATGTTGCTGTTATCATTGAGATGAACGACATTTCGAAGCTTATCAAATCGGTTACGAGGCATTACATCTGCTGTTAGACTAAATCGGCATGCATCACTCCAATACATCCGATGGGATGGCATTTTCACAATCCCACTCAAAATGTGAATTCCAACAAATTGTTCCATTTCATCTGGAGTTGTGTTGATTGGTGTTCCACTTTGCTGCATAGAATAAAGGTTTGTTTGCTCAGATAAATGGTTAAAAATGTCTGAAAACATTGTTTTGAAGTACTGGTAAGGTGTCATTTCATCCTCAGGTGCTTGAGGTAGCTGACCCTTCCATTCAGAGTTCACAGTCTCTAACTCAACCTTTCTCCATGCAAGGCTTCTGCTTCTCTTTACATTACTGTTTTTACTTTTGGCTACCCTACCAATTCCAATATCAATTAACTGTTCTTCATCAGAACTGCTGTCACTGTATACTTCTGGCTGAGGTACATAGTCAACATCCTCAGTATCACACTGTTCCTCATCAAACACTTCTACCTCAAGTCCAATATCTGGAAGCTGACCTGCTCTTTCACTTCCTACATAATCTGAAGTTTGCTTTTCCCTTTCCTCATCTGACTCAATGCTAGCATCAGAGTGGTCTCCTGCAGGTACAGCTATGTATTTAGTCTGTGCTTTCCTGTAGAACACACCTGTAGGTATCCCTGCAATCTAAATGATAAAATGTAACTTATCTTTAGTACAGACATAACTACACAATATTTAGCAGACAATATCTGCTGTCAAAATGTTTATTTCAATATATAAATTATCTCTCACATTGCCACAGTATAACATAGCTTTTTTAGTTTTAAACATTTGTTCTGTCTAGAAAGGATTACTTTTTTATTTTTGTTAAGTTTCAATACCTAGCCTCTGTGTTTAGTTCTCCCAGATGCCTGCTTCTGCCAAGGTTACAGGCTACTGCACCAGCAGCTCTTAAATAAGGGAAAGCTTAGCTCATTTCACAGCTGTTTTTTGGTCAGCGTGACCTCAAGCCAGTGCGCTCTCTTTACACAGAATTACACAGACTCTATAATACTTATTTTTTACTGTTATACTGGACTTTTCAAAAGAATATATATATATATATATATATATATATATATATATATATATATATATATATATATATATATATATATATATATATATATATATATATATATATATATATATATATATATATATATCATATGTAATTTTATTTTACACCATTGATATACACAGAAGGGAAGAGGTTAATTTTAATTAGGCACCTACTTGGCAGCAAATGCAACCTTGAATATTAACCGTTTGCGGTCCATTTATTCAGCACGTCTCAGACACGTCAGGTCCAATTTATTTTCACACGCGCAGTTTATTTTAGATGCGCTGTTTAAAAGTATTTTTTTTTCACAGTTAAACAGATTTAAAAGGCACTGCATATCAACAGGACACTCAGTACTGCATCTACAGCCCCGCCCCACCCCTTGTTTGCTGTATTTTTCACATACCTCTTCATAGTCGTGCATACCGATGTCATCTCCTGATCACTCGTTTTATCTCCAAACTCCTCAATAATGCGATCCAAGTCATTTGCTCTGCAAATGTCAGTGATATTCTTTGAGCGCTGGATGCAGAAGCAGCTATCTTTGTTAATGTCCGTGTTATCTCTGTGGTGCCGGGGCCATGTGTATTGCTCAGATCCGCCCCTTTTTTTTCAACTTCTCTCGGCTCCTATTGGTCTCACTCAGCCATTGAATGGTCTTCTTGGCTTTTTCCGGAGAAAAAATGACTAGAGACCTGTGTTTTACGTCTTTTTGATGATGTCGGACCCTGGACCAGAAAGGGAAAATTGGTATGTCGAATGTGGTCCGACATAGGACCACAAAGGGTTAAACTTAGGACTGCTCATACATTTATTTAATGTTATTATATTAGGTTTATTATTTATTTAAATACTTTTGTTTTTTCTTACTATAATTGAAAGTTAGTTGGATTGCTTCTGGCATATTAACTCTGTTCTATAGAGTTTGCCATTCTGCTCTCGCTGGATCAGAATGTTTTGAGGCTCTGAGTCTAATTAAAAAAGATGCTTTTGCCCGATAAGGGAGGCTTGGAACTTTCAGCAGGTCAGCCTGACCTTTTGATACCAGGAGCTTTCTTTACCAGGCCTTACAGAGATGTATTCAAAAGGATACAAAATACAGAATCATACAACATTACTATTAACAATGTATTTCATTCTATAGCATCCAATCCATATCTAATAAGTCAGCTTGTTCCCAGCAAGATTCAAATTCTCCTCCTGGCTCAGCACAAAGTGGCTCTGCGAACACCACAACAGGCCTGTGTATCCAGCGCTTTACATCACAGGTGTGGGCGACCAGGGTCTTTACTTGATACATAAGATACATAAGATACATAAGAACACAAGAACATAAGAAAGTTTACAAACGAGAGGAGGCCATTCGGCCCATCTTGCTCGTTTGGTTGTTAGTAGCTTATTGATCCCAGAATCTCATAAAGCAGCTTCTTGAAGGATCCCAGGGTGTCAGCTTCAGCAACATTACTGGGGAGTTGGTTCCAGACCCTCACAATTCTCTGTGTAAAAAAGTGCCTCCTGATTTGTTAAACCTGTTAAACCTGATTTAGGTCACTTTTTTGCCCTTTGGAATGACAATAATCTATGGACCTGACCTCCTGTTGGCACAAGTGAAAATTATGACCCACACTTTGTCACAATTTAATTATACGACCTCCCCTCAACACAAGTGAATGACCCAGCTAATTATACACATGAAGATTCTGACCTTTTAGTACCATCTCCTGAAGAATGTGACTTTGAGGGTAAGATTCTTCATGAGATCCTAATCTATTACAAAGTTCCAACTTTCTTTCCATTAAAAAAATACGGCAGATTCATTTTTGAGAATTGTTGTATATTTCTGATTCAGATTTTAAGTAAATACATACAAGCCATTGTGCCAAATTGGAACAAACGTGTACTCAAAATTAATGCATTTATGTGCCTATACCAACAAACTAACAAACTGAACGTGTTTAACCTGCCAATTAAGATTCTGTCTTCTTTACAATTAAACATTTTAGATAAGGGGTTAACATTTGTCCCTACTTCCAAAATGAATGATTTTGAGACTGAAATTGATATGTTTAAATTTCTTAGGAATGTTTGTATTAGAGAGTTTTTGCTAATAATTCCAATCTACCATTTGCAGTCTCCGGCTCTGGTAATCTATCTTCTATTGAAACGCCCTCCCATATACAGACACCTTTTAGAGGAACAAGTACATTTGTACCTTCTAGCAATAGAAATGCCTCTATTGAAACCTATTGTAGGCTTGTGGAGAAAGATGTTGATGTTTTACTTAAAAATAAACATGAGCACAGATAATTTTACAACCTGACAAAAGAAGAAACAATTGCTTTACAAGACTTAACATTTGATCAGCAGGTGGGGGGTAGTTATTCAGAATAAAGATAACTACACCCAGGACATTTATAGACTTTCAGGTTCCACTTGTTATTTAAAATTGAAATCTGATCCTATACGAATATGTAAGAATGACATAGGTTTAATTCTCAAATCTTTTTTTGGATCAAGTTGAAATTACAAAAAAGGAATATGAGTATTTAGTTGTTAAATATCCAAAGATGCCTGTTCTTTATACTCTTCCTAAAATTCATAAATGTCTGATTGACCCCTCCTGGCCGACCAATAGTGGCTGGAATTGAAATGTGCACTTATCTTATATTGTTCTTTGGAAAAGATACATTGACGATATTTTTGTCTTGTGGAAGGGAAATGCTCACAAACTTTATTTATTTCATGATTTCTTGAATTCTTGTAATGAACATCTTCAATTTACCATGGAATCTGATTCTGAAAAGATTAATTTCCTTGATTTATGGATTGTTAAAGAAGGTCCTTCTCTATACTATACAGACCAGAATGCGTTGCTGACAGCAGACCGATTTCATCTTAAACAATGGTCTACCTTACAGTCAGTTTTGTAGAATTAAACGTATTTGCAAACCAGAATCTGATTTGTCATAGTTTGTCTGATATAGGGGCTAGATTTGAAGTACATGGATATAAAGAAAAATGTCTTAATGCTGCTATTCAAAAAGTTTAATCAAAAGCAGGTACAGACTCACTCCAGCACCATTAAATGAATACATTCAAACGTAGTTCTGCAATTTATGTTATAAAATACTCCACATGTGCAGAGAAAAGGAATTCTAAAAAGACATTGCTATATTTTGAAATCAGACCCTTCTATTTCAAGTTAATTTGCTGTACCACCTTTACTAGCATTTAGACGAGGTAACTTAAGGGAGAGCTGATTTACCTCCAGCTCCCATTCCAGCTCAGTCTCTTTTAGCTCCCATACGTGATGGCAGTTATAAATGTGGTTCTTGCGCACAATGCAATAGCACTTTTAAATGTCACTCTCATAAGAACCCACTTACTGGAAAAGTAATTCCCATTAAGAGGATAATCTCTTGTACAACTCAAGGTTTATATGATTCAATTTTCCTGTGGTAAATCTTATATAGGTAAAACTAAACAAGATCTTAAATCTAGAATTGCTGAACATAGTAGTATAGTACAAATAGGTGCAGAAATATAGTCTATCCAGTAGCTGCTCATTTTTGTGAAGTCCAATATCCAGTTTCTTCTCTTCGTTATTTAGGGATAGAGAAGGTTAAACTACCTAGGAGGGGTAATTTAGATTCTTTACTTTTACAAAGAGAAGCTTTTGGGATTTATTATTTAAAAACTATGGTTCCTAATGGAATGAATGTTGACTTTGACCTTAAGTCCTTTTTATGATATATGTCAACTTACATTAAGACAAGTGCATTAATATATCTGATTATGTGGTCTCACATTGTCCTTCTTGTGTATTTCTGTATTAATTATATGTAACTGTAACTTGTTGTTTCTCTTTTCTATTGGTGGTTATATTGAATTGAGTGTTTATACATTTTATATAAGTCTTTCTGATTGATTGTCATTAAAAATATTTTTAACTTTTGTAGATTTTCTAGTGTTGTGGAATTATATTCTGGCAAAATTGTAGCAAACTGTTGATTAACCACTTCAGTGCCCTTAGGACGTACCTGGCACATCCTAAAAATATGTCGCTAAAGTGCCCTTAGGTCGTTCCTGGTACGTCCAACTCTTCGAGGTGCCCTGAAAAACTACTGTCTTTTTTTCACCATTTAAAAAAGCTTGCGGTGATTGGGATCCTTTCCTGCAACAAATGAACTATGGGATGGGGCTGGAACATTTTCGGATCATTTTATTGGTTGAAAATGCATGACGAAAAAGCGCAAAAAAAATGTTTGGGAGGCATAGAGAACTCTGTTGTTGGGGAATTTATTGTGTTTTAGTACTTTTTTGCCAGTGTTTTTTATTTTAATTTATCCCAACCTGTTATCTTTTTCGCATGCAGAATTATCTGCTTTTCCTAAACACAACAGATAGCAGAAGCCATTTAAAAATGTATCAGTTCAGAATTGTAATTATTCTATCAAAGTTTTTTTTGCATTTTGTAACATTCTATAATTGTTTCCAATTTCAATAGAACTGTCTTGAAAATGTCTTTTAACTGTGCTGAGTGTATTTTTAATTGTTCCTAGAGTTGTTGATAGTGTTTCACGATGAGCCATAGTGCCTTTGCCCCCTCGGTATGGCCGTAACTAGCTATGAGGACATCGAGGTCATGTCCTCAGTTGTTTTTTTGCATCATCAATGCTGAAGCTCATGTAAAAATTCTGTTAAAGTACAAAAGACTCCATAATTTTCTCTGTTGGTTTTTCCGTGTAACATAGATTTGGAGGTTGAATAGTAAATACCAAGCACTCATATAAATTCTGCAGCTATAGCTTGAAACCTAAGTTTGACCTTGGTAGAATATCAGCTCTGGTTACGATGCTGCCCCTCTGTACTCTTTACTGGAGTTAATAAAATATTTTGAAGTTATTTTGAGATATCTTCAAATGAGTTAGAGTGGACAGGAATTAATTTAGAAATATCTTTAAACAATTTAGAGAGATCTTTGTGTTTGTTTGGCGTGCCATGCTAGAAAAATCCACAGGGTTTCCATATTATTTTAAGATACCTGAAATCAATTTGAGATATCTTTATTTCATTTTTAGATATCTCTAATTGATTTACAGATATCACGTGAAGCCCTTTTGCTTGGCACGCCAAACACTTTTCAAACTCCTAATCTCAGACTCAAGATTTTTTTTTCGAGCTGTCTAATGTCACAAAAATGTGCCAGATTAATCTTAATAAATAAAATGAACGTAATACTACAAGAAAAAAGGAAGTGTCAGTCTGAAATCAAAGTTCACGGTGAAAAACAGTTCTTTATTTCTGTGGGGTTGCTTATTTGGCAACTTTAAATAATAATACCTGGCTCTACACAACGATGTGTATATCACACAGGGTTCAGTCTCAAAATAGTAATACTAATAAACACACACTTTATACACACACAATCACAAGTCCAACAGTGAGTGCTCCTAGTGCAACTGGTGATTTAATACAATAATCGGTAACAACAGTAGTGCAGTGTAGTCCGGGTTTGATGGTGGCTTAGCGCGACAGCTCCCGGATATTTAGCACTCTAGAATAACAAATAACAACAATTAAACAGATAAGATAGCACTAAACACTCACAGTACTTTTTCGTTTGTAAGTCCTTTACAAGTCTTTCCGTAACCATAACAAAGGAACAGATTGCTTCGTCACATACCCTGATATACCCTCAGTCACGCCCCCTTCGATAGCTAGTGCAATCACATATCCTCCAAACTATGACTGACACATCGCTTACCGTACTAAGGCGATGACTTCTGGTATTTGACTCCGCCCCCTTCCTGGATGGTCAGCTTCCGACTGACCCTGGAATGAATTGCCAAACCATCCACTACGGGGCACACTGTTCCTGTTATACAGCGCCCTCACAAGTTGGGAGGGAGATTGTTGACTAGGATTTAATCGCTCTCTGTTACAGTGACGTAACCTGGAAGTGCTGAGGCTGGATTGCTGGTAGCTGAGAGAGTGTGTGGGACCAGCTGCAGACTTTTTAAACCTTTTTCTATACATAAGCAGTTACTTTTGAAGAGCAAAACTATTGTGGAAATATACACTGCTCAGCGAGCTGGAGATTGAGGATGCAAGCTGCTTGGCCTTACTGTGATAAATCATCCTAGTTGGGACACACTGGCATGAAGTACTGTTACTACTTTTCTGAATTCCTGCAGACTGGTTAACTGTTTGGCTAAAAGATGTCCTGCTCTACAAATATTAATTGTTTAAATCCCTAAAAGTGTGTGTACATGGCACACATAAAGGAAGGACAATAATAATAATAATATACACTGTGATCGTTCATTTGCATTTGTGTTGACTATCAATTATGTAAACATGTGACCACTGCATTTTGTAATTTCCCCTAAACCTTGGACATTCTATGAATTACTTTGATAAAAGTGGGATTTTATTTTACGTTGGTTGTTGCCACCAAAAAGTTTTGTATGAAATGGTATATGTTACATTGAATAACTAGGGTTTTTAATTGGATTATTTGCCTTGAATGCTTAATTGTCACTGGTTAATTGCCCTGATTAGCAGCCCAGACCTACTCTGGGGGTGGGAGAATAATAATAATTGAACTTGTCCATTCCAGAACTGTTTATTGAAATTAAACATGTTTGGACAGTATACCACTCTGCTTACTTTTGCTGTTTGTTTGTCCCCACATACCTTGGTTGACTATACAGGGCTTAGACAGTGTTGGTACTTTTGAGTCCTGGTAACGTGTTTCTGACAAGTTAGTAGTTGATAGTGCAGTGTATTCTGACTACCTGGCACCCCTTCAATTGACTCTGTTACAATTTCACATGATTTTGGGAATCACTTTTCAGGAACTTTGCATTGCCATTTCATATTATTCAGAAAGGAGGCACCACCATTGGAATGAAATGAACAATGTATGGAATTTTACAGATAAACAGGCCCATGAATGATTATGTTATTTAAGTTTAGCCCATGGCCATGCCCATTGGAGTGGGTTAGCCATCCTTATCTTGGCAAAATGAAGTATATAAATTAGATGAATGTCTAATGCCAGCAGGCAGGACAAGTGACACTTAAGGGCCACCTTCCTCCAAAAGGACAAGGCCAAGCTTTTGCCACCTTGCAGAATTAAACCGCCTCGCACTTACATAAGGAAAACCCTCCAGGTCACCCACAAGTTGACAGGAGGAAACCTTAGGGAATCCATGGCCAAGGATAGCCCTTGCTTCAGGCCCCAAAAATAAACCTCTTACTGATCTTTTAATTTAACATTAATGCTTTTTGCGCAAATAATGTGTCATTGACTACCTTGGTTAAATGTGGAGAATGTTCTGGAAGCAGCAGGCGGAGCAGCACCGCTTATGAAGGAATACCAGGGGTTGCCAGAAGGAATCCAGCACAGAGGAAATCCAGCACAGAGAAGAGATAAGCGATAAAATTAACGAATCAGTCCTGAAGACCATTGTTCCTTTTGGGGGAAGAAAAGGGGATTGTATGAACTGCTGCAGGACGCATTGATAGGTAGCTAGAAGGAGCAGAAAAAGGGCAAATGATACGATTAGTATGATATTTTACGTACTTTAAATGTAAGGTTTATATGTGTGCAAGGTAGTGAGTTAAAGGGAACACATTAACTGCGAAGGTGGTATGTCAACCTGATTTGTGACGCATATCATAGAGAGTCATGAATTGCATTGAGTAAGCGGAAGTAAATCGATTCTATAGTAGAATTTTCAATAGTCAACATGACCGATTAACGAAGTGATATTTTAACCTGATGAGCAATACCGTATGTGAAAAGAGACAATAATTGCATTGAGTAAAGCAAAAGTTAAATTCTATAATAAGATTTTCAGTATGTGACCTGACAAAGTATGATTGAGTATGGAATCTGATAACAATTGCCACTCTGTATTATGCTGTAGGATACTCTGGTGCTTTTTGGAACCTAATTAGCCGTGAGGTTGAACGCTAAATCACAATGTGTGTCTCTGACATAGGTGTCTGATTCATATGTGATGATGTTTTTTAACATTGGGCATGAATCCTGCAGAGAGTCTCGTGCTGGAAAGCGCTACACGCCGCAGAGAGAGCCCCACTCAGGGGCCCACTCCGTCCTGACGCTGCAGAGTGAGCCACACTCGGGAGGCTCGCTCTGTACTGACGGCTGGAGAGCTATTAATTATTGTCATGGTAGATAGATTATCATGAATCCAGCACAAGCTTCAAAGGGAATGAAAATAAGGGCAGCTGCTACATCCCTATGTAAAGCATACTGTGAATTAGAATAAATTTTCGTTGGTTCGTTGATCTGGAGGATTGCTGAGTGAGTGAGTGATAGAACGTTCCAGTTTATCAGCAGTTAGAAGCAATAAATTAGAGAAGCAAGTATAATAGTTTCGGAAGTGGCAAGCAGCTTTTTGTAAAACATATAGAAATGTCTCTTTGTAACTTAAAATATCTGGACCAGAAACGTTTTGAAGTCAGTCTCGTCGTAATATATTTTCGTAATTCCCTACTGGTAAGTTCATATAAGCCTGTGCCTAGGAGAAAAAACTGAGGAAATGTGTTCCAAATTTAGAATACGAGGGTATAAAAACCATCTTCTATAAAACACTAGAGAAGAAATTAAACATGTAGATGTAGTTACGTGGTAACCCCAATATGATTAGTTTTTCAACTGAATTTAATTACATATCAAATGTCATTAAAAGGATAATTTACAAACATTGGCATATTTTAAAATGTGATCACTCTTTGAGAGAAATAATTCAAGAAAATCCACCTTGTGTCACATTTAAACGCGCTAAGACTATAAGGCATATCTTGGTACATTCCTTTAGCACTAAAGTAGAGTATCCTCAAACTTGGCTTTCAAATAAACCTCCTAATGGTAATTACAAATGCGGACACTGCGTACATTGTTCAAATACCACAAACATAAAACATTTTCCCCATCCAAGACCAGGTAAAAAAATCAAGATTAAAGGGTTTATAAATTGCAACACTACTGGGGTTATTTATATGTTAACTTGCCCGTGTGGCCTGGACTATATCGGACAAACTAAGAGAAGCTTGAAAATACGCATTGCAGAACATAAAGTAGCTATTCGAAATCAGAATAATGACTATGCTATGGCAAAACACTACATAAAAGCTGGACATGAATCTTCTCTGCACTCACATTTGTGGGTGTGGAGAAGGGCAGCAGTGTGGAATAGTGGTTAGGGCTCTGGACTCTTGACCGGAGGGCTCTGGACTCTTGTCCCCAGGTTGGGGACACTGCTGCTGTACCCTTGAGCAAGGTACTTTACCTAGATTGCTCCAGTAAAAACCCAGCTGTATAAATGGGTAATTGTATGTAAAAATAATGTGATATATTGTAACAATTGTAAGTCGCCCTGGATAAGGGCGTCTGCTAAGATATAAATAATAGAGGGGGGAATGAGGTTAACATTCTGTTACGCAGAGAAGCACATTCGATTCTTACTTTGAATACATTGGAACCTTCGGGTCTCAATGACGATATCAATTTATGTCCGTTAATCTAACAACATGTTCTTAGTAGTTAATCAGATTGATTCATATATTTTTTGCAAGATGTGAAGTGCTTCTAATCATGATGTGATCATAACCACCTGTTGAAAATAATGATTTATTAACTGACCATTGACTAAATGACTTGATTGGGTACTAATTGTTAAACTATTGATATAAGGTGTGGTCTCGGCTTTGAAGTCCTTAAAATGTTGGAAACACAGGTCTTTTACAATGTTCTGATGAAGACAAACTGTCAAAACACATTAACATTGTAGCTTGCTGACTTTTGTAATATGAACATGCAAAAATAAAAAAATAAAAATCTACAAATCGAGTGCAGATCTGGATCAATATATATATACTGTATATAAAAGAATATTGTAGGTTATATTCAAAATAAAAACATGTATTGTAAAAGGCAGTCAAAATGACTGCTTTGGCGGTTCTAGGTGGGCAGGATTATAACTTCCTTATTTTCGTGATCCTGCTTTTCAAACGTCAGGGTATTTAATACATGTATTTAGGAAAAGTTTAAACGGACAACCGCATAACTTTCAGACACGCAGAGTAATTGAAATTTGAAAACCTCAAACCGACAAATGACTGCGGTGGCAGTTCTTGTGTTAAGTCAATTTATTTATTTTAATTTGACCTGTCTTTTTAAAAACTTATTTAAAACGTAATTAGTTTCAGCAATGCTCTATTGACTTTTAAACTGTTTCAGTAAGCATATACTATTCCATGTGTCATTATTATTACATTAGTGCATAGTCAGTTTATAATAAAAGTACTCCCCAAACTAATCCAATTCTTTGTTCTGCTACGTGCTTGTAGTGTCAAATAAAGACAAGGTGACAGCAGAAATCAGCATAAAGGCCTGCTGTTTTAGATCCTTGAAGAAGAATGAGAAGCTGCATAGTTTAAGACTAGAGTTCCAGTTCAGAGTTTCAGTTCTGTTTTTGTTATTGTTCGTTGCAGTACCATAAGTATTATGTCTAACGCTCTACAAATACATCTATAATACGCAATCATAAACCATTGTTTTTTACTTATCACAAAACTGTTCAAGTACTAAGGTGTTATACGCAATTATTTATGTTTGACGATTGTTTCATAATAAATCATGATCTGAATTGTCTGAAATTGTGTGTGTGTGTGTGTGTGTGTGTGTATATATATATATATACATATATATATATTTGTTACAGATCACATTATGGGATTCTAGACTTGTGGTCTTGGTGAAAAATCACTGTTCTTGTATAGTGGGTAGTGCTTTGTGTAACCACTTAGTCACTCTCCCTCTCCAGGCTGTGCCCTACACACAAGTTGGAACAGGAGTTGTCCCTCCAGTACTCAGTTGCACAAAAGAACAGAAATGGCATAAACCCAGAATAATGGTTAGTTAATATTTAATCTATGTGTCGTAATGTAACATTTAAGCAAGTAATTATTTGTTTTATGGGACTTTACTATATAATGGACTGGTTGGAGAACTTCCAGACTCCTCATCGCTACAGATATCTGAGACATATAAAAATTTTTATCTTGCATGTAAACCAGTCATGACAAGTATGGGTACTGTATATCTGGAGGCATGCCTCTTGTTGATTCTGTATTTGGAAAAGTGCAAGTAGGCAGTGTTCTTTCCTATCAGTATCCCCCTCTAGCAACTAAAAATATTACAAATCATCAAGATGCCCCATCTTACCCCTACCTCCCAACAGAAGGGTGCAGGCTCGAAACGAGTGATTGTGTATTTGTTTGTAGTGAGTATGAGCAGTTACATTTAAAGCTGTTTCAAATTACTTTTGACGTGGCCCACAAGATAGAAGAAAGCACCAGAGAACACATCTCAAATCCAAATTGGCATGCAATTCACAAGCCTAGACTTACCTCTTCACATTTTAGGGAAGTCTGCCATGTTAGAAGTCAAAGCTCAGCAGAAAATGTTGCAGAGAGAATTATTAGGGGAACACGGCAGACAGGGTGAGATGAGACAGGGTTTGGAAATGGAGTTGGGAGCAGTTAGGGAGTACGCCTGGCTCAAAATGTCACTGTTTCACAGTGTGGATTTGTGATTCACCCTAATGCTCCTTGGCAAGGAGTTTCTCCAGATGGCGCGGTTTATGATACACTAGAGAAGCCTTCTTTTGGGCTTGTTGAAATCAAATGCCCTAATGTGAAGAGCTATGTTGATTGCAAATACTTAAAAATGGTACTTTAACATTAAAACACAGCCATGCTTACTACTGGCAGGCACAAGGTCAGTTACTTATCATAGGATCGGAGTGGTGTGACAGGATGACATTTTGGTGCACCGTATTTACCATGATCCTGCTGTTATTAGTGAGATCAAAGTTAAAACTGACCATTTTTACTTCTGATGTGTACAGGTCAAAGTATCTATCAACAAACACTTAAATTGTCTGTATGCCTTTGAGAAACAGTAGATACAACAGGTCAGTACCTTTTTTATTTTAATATTGAATTTAAATGTTACAAAGAAAATAACTACTTATTTGAATATAGTATATATTCAGGCGACTTTTTTGTGACAGATGTGCTAATTGAACAATATATAGTGAAAGAGAAGTGGTTTAATAGGGAATTTATAACCAGGTGTACACTGTAAATATTAAGACAAAACACTGAAAAAAACAAACAAACATAAAAGTACAGTTTTATACACTTGTAACAAAACTACCAGGCTGATTGTGTTGTTTTGTTTATGTAATTTGTTTTGTAATGTTTGTAATCCTGTTTTTAATTTATTGATGACATTTTACATTGTATTTTTTATATTTTTCCTGTGAAGTGCTTTGGGGTGGCATTGCCATGAAAGGCGCTATATAAAAAATAAATTGATTGATTGGTTGTCAATAATTACTAATGATAAACATTATACTTTTAATAACTTACAATAAGACTAAAACCTTTCTTTTTACTTATTTAATCCAAGATTTGACCAGGGGTTTACACTGGTAGTTTGACAGTAAGCATGCTACAGTGAAGAGCTGGTTGATGCTTCCAGCTTTGGAAAGAGGAATAATGGTATTGAACCGTTTATGTTCTTTGATCCTTCTGTTCAGTCGCTCAATGTGAATCCTCAATCTAGCAATTGACTGTCTCCAGGATGTCCTGCTCTGGCATTTGGGTCCTTTTAGACAAAAAAGGTGGTCTAGATTTTGCAAGGTACCAAATCATCCACAAAAATAACCTTTGTCTACCATTATGGACATTTCTTTTGTTAGTAGTGGAATTATGCCTGATTGTTTAAAAACTTGCTATTGGTCTGCATCTTGGTAGTGTGAAGCATTCGCCTTTTTTGTAGCATTGAATGCCTGTGTAATCCGCACAAATTTTTCAGCTGGTTCAATCAGCTTCCAAAACGCCAACAGGTGCTTGTAGCTTGTAAATCTGTTTTGGATATTATAGCAGCGTGATAGCACCGTTATAGGTAAGAGCCGCTGGCAAGCCTTGTTTAAACTTGATTTTGAGGGGTATGTTTCTCTGCCGTTTCAAAATGGATCGGGACGGTATTTTATATGCTCTGTGTCAGTGTGATGGAGATTTTTTTTTTGTCCAAGTTTCGTGAAAATTCATGGGGTAGTGTGACAGTTCTGGTTGTAAATCTCTCTCTCGACCTGTGAGGTCGCTAAGTAGCGAAAGGGAAAGGCTTTGGACGGGTTGGCCTGACAGTTCATTTCCTGGGTCGGGAGGTCGGTCAGCCTGGAAGAAGGCAAGACTGTTGCAGGAACGTATTGACCCGGAAGGTAAACGAGGTAGCAGCTGCAGGCAATAGAGTCAGCTGCAATCGTTTACCAAGGGGTCATGCATGATCACATAAAGGGGCCGGAGAATTGTAAATCTTTTCCTTCACTTTTGGTTTCGAAATAGACCCGTAAGGACCCGTGCACTGTGTTTTGAGAGTATCGTGAGTGTTTGTTTTGTCTATAATTGTTACTTGTGTGTTTATAGACGGCTAACACGTTCCGGAGCCGTCACTAAGGGTCAGCACTGAACCCGGAACAGCACTGTACTATTTGTCACTCTTTAAACTGTATCACCCACCACGAGCACTACAGCACGCACCCAGGACTGGTGACCATGGTTGTATCTTGTGGGAGAGATACTGTGATTATTGTTTAGGGCTGCAATCCCTGTTACTGTTCTCTGTGTTTTACACATCGCTGTGTATAACCGGAGTTTATTATTTGGTCACCAGACCTGGATTATAACAAAAATAAAACGACTATTTTTTTCCATACTGGATTACAAGTCTCTGTCTGTTTATTCCTGCACTGCATCACCTCTGCACCTGTTCATAATCAGCAACCACTTTGCCACAGGTAGTTTTTAAGTTACAGAATCAGTTTTGACAAATGAGTTAGGCTGCGTGTTTAAACACCATACCCGGCAGGCGGATAGTACTCAATGACTAGGAGTGCCTTTTTTTAACCAAAAAAACTGATAAAGTATTTAGCTAGTTATTTTAATTTTTCTTTGCGCATGCACAGTTTATTTTTTGGCTATCTGTTTTCTTAAAGGCGCTCAGCGATTACGCCCTCCTAGGAGGACTGTTCTCCTCGAATGGAGCCTCAATGTTGTACTGGAGGCTCTCACGAAGGCCCTGTTTGAGCCCATACACTCCATAGAGTTGAAGTGCCTGTCTATGAAGACAGCCTTCTTCTTGGCTATCACCTCCGCTAAGCGGGTCAGTGAGCTGCAGGCGCTGTCTGTGCACAGCTCCTGCATGCGTATTTGGGAAGATGGCAGCAGGGCTCTGCACACCAACCCTGCTTTCCTCCCTAAGGTGATCACAGCCTTCCACGTTAATCAGTCTGTGGAACTGGAGTCCTTCCATCCACCTTTGTTTGCTTCAATGGAGGGTAGCCGCACACTCCACTAGAGGGTTGGCTACATCTTGGGCCCTCTTCAGAGGTGCCTCGATGTCTGATATTTGTACTGCGGGTAGCTGGGCTATGCCGCATACCTTCTCCAGGTTCCACCATCTTAATGTGGTAGACCCTGCCTTGCCTTCTGTAGGCACAAGGGTCCTTAAGGGTGTAAGTTCACAACGCTAACCTCTGGGTTAGACAGTGCTTGTGCATCCCTCATATGCTGTCGTTCCTTCTCCCTCGCGACGGCTCTGGTATACATTATCCCATACGTAATGTCTTTGGTGGTCGTCTTCGAATTGAAAGGGAACATTAGGTTACTTACCGTAACCTTGGTTCCCTGAAAGAGAAGACGACCACCAACCACGAGGTTGCATCAGTCGCCCTCATGGGTTCGACGGAAAAAGAGAAATGGCTTCCTTTGGATAGCAATTTTATCCCCTCGGTAGGCGGGACCGAGTGCATCATCCAAGGAAGGGACCTATCGACAGCTCTGGTATAGAGAGCTCAGCGATGCCTACCCAATGGGCAGGCATATCCCATACGTAATGTCTTTGGTGGTCATCTTCTCTTTCAGGGAACCAGGGTTACGGTAAGTAACCTAACATTATCTCTTGCAGCAAGCTGATGTTAAGCCTGTATTTGTCTTTTTCAACACATTTGTGGTACCAACAGTTTTTGTTTTCTTTTTTGTGTTTTCGTTCTTCTAAAACAAATCTTCCTCAATGAATTAGGTTTAAGAGATTTTACTTCAGCATTAGGTGGATGCTCAAGCCTGGTGGTGTTGATAGCCCGCAGCCATAATAAAGCCACTGGCAATGAATTTCCAGCTATGCTAATTTAATACATTTTTTGTCCTTGGTAGGCAGGGTGTGATTTCCCTGGCTCTGCTTTTTTATTTATCCCTGGCTCTGCACTTTCAGTTGTCACCCCAGGGGGGGGATAAATGTACCCCCCCCCCCCCCAATAAATTATTTTCAATTAGCAATGATTTCTTTGGGACATTTTAAACATATTTAAAATGATAAATGCACGCTTCATCATTTTTACGCAAAACTGACTTAAAAATATTCTCGGTCTTAGCACTTCAGTCTGTAAAAGCAGTAGCACATTGTATTAACATGATTTTAAAAAAAAGAATGGTGTTTAGTTTCACTGGAGCTGTATCATGAAGTTCGGCTGTATAAAGTGGATCAGGCTCAGATTCCACTCACCAGTCATTGTCATCCAACAGTAGTGCTGTACACACCGTAGCAAGGCAAATTGACCAATGAAAATCAACTACATCAACGTCATTCAGTTTCTGTATTTCAAACTGTTATTTTTTATTATCATCGGAAGTGCATGCTGTACTAAAGAAAAAAGAAATGAAGACAGGACACTCCATAGTAGCTTTTTTTTTAAACAGCCCCAGACCAAAGACTGGAACTTTTACCCACCGATTCACCTGCTGAGCAGAGTGGAAAAAAGGCCAAGATTAACAATACGTATGTTGTATTAATATTCCATTTATTGTTGTTACACTGTGCAGTTATCAATGAGGTTATGTGCAACAATGCAAGTACTTGTCATGAGTGCTTTTCAACATTATTTTAGTTGCTGTAACATAGGTAGTTTTTGTTATTGTTGCCTTTTGATACCGTACATACATGCCAACAGTCCCTATATGGTCGGGACAGTCCTGATTTCCTAGCAAATGTCCCATGTCCCGATGCATAGGAAGAAAGTCCTGATATTTACTCACAGAAAAAAATCATTTATTCTGCACAGTAGAGTTAGTGAAAACCACACGTTGTGCTCTTCTTGCGGCTGATACATCTGCTGATCACTAACTTATACAAAGGAAAGAACGCTTCATTATGTCTAATTTTACTATTATGATGGTCGTGTGGTGATGAGTTGGGGGATAAGTCTAATATATGATAATATATATATGATCAGCGTCCCGCTGAACAGTTTCCAAATGTTGGCAAGTATGACCTTATCCATAAAACAATCACTGTATTTATCCTGCATGATGGCAGATTTGGCAAATGTGTGATTTTTTTAGCAGTTGATTCAGTATAAATAAGTTGCTTAGTGATTCACTTAACAGTTTAAATTGTGTACTACAGGTGTATCAAGGCTTGACATGAGGTTTTGTTGTTTGTCTATTTTATCCCTCCCCCCGCCCCCCATCCACTGGAAATTTGACAAATCGCACCCTAACATTACAGTTTTAACATTACACGAGAGTAGATGTTAAAACTTCATGCTGATTTGAACTCGGCTCTCACCAAGATAAGCACCAACTAAGACGTAGCTTTACAGTAAACTAATGTGATCCATCTGTGTCTCCATCCATTTGCGCTTCCTTCCATATGATGATGTAGATATCCTTCTGTCTGGTGTTGATGGCTGAAGTGTAATGCTGGCTCCAGGGATCAGATTATTGCCTCCCTAGCGCATCAGCACACACAACGGCTGCGATGCTGGCTCCGGGGATCAACCACAGTGCGGTCTCCCCAGCGCATCAGCATGACAACCGTCTGGATTGAGCTTAGGGTACAACTCTGGGGTTTTCAAGTGGGCACCTTCCATCCTTCCTTCACTAGCCCACGACACCTCAAGAGGGCTCGACATCACCCCCCTCCATCCCCCACTCAACTCAGCCCAGGTTACTTACCCGTACATCAGTGTTTCTTTCTTTCTATTGTGCTTGAGATCCCCAGCCAGAATCTTTCCGTCTCAACCACAGCCAGTTGCTGCTCCTCTCTGCTGCTTCAGATAAGTTCTTCACTGTGCGACGCAACTCTTGGCCACTGAATCCAACGTCTCTGAAAAACCGGGTTGTAGTGTGCCACAAATCCTCGACAACCCACCTCCACTGGGTAAACCCGGACTCTCCATCCTCGCTGTTCCGCTTCAGTGGCTAGTTGAGCATACCGCAGTTTCTTCCTCTCATATGCCTCATCTACAGCATCCTCCCATGGCACTGTTAACTCTACCAGGTGAACAAGGCGTGCTGATCCAGACCACAAGACAATATCTGGTCGAATGTTAGTGGTGGCAATCTCAGGTGGAAAAATAAGCCATTGACCAACATCTGCCAGCATTTTCCAGTCTCTAGCAGCTTCCAGTTGTCCTGGGCGAGGATTGGTTTTCATACCTTTTCTTGGTGGTTGCTCTCCTGGGCGAAGGAATGTTGTCTTTTGTGTGTAATGTTTTGATGAAACAGGTGGCAACTTATTGGTCATGTTACACTTGTCTTCCAATGCTAAGGCCAAACATCGCAGCACCTGGTCATGGCGCCAAGTAAACCGTCCTTGGCTAAGAGCCACCTTACATCCTGTCAAAATGTGTCTTAATGTTGCAGGAGATGAACAGGTGTTGGAGGTTCTGTGGTGATGGGAGAATATCATATGTTGACCTGATGAGGAAACTGATCTTGCTCTGTTCCATTGACCATAGGTCTTGCCAGCCAATCTTGCGTTGTTCCACACTCTCCCATCTCATCCATTCTCCCTGCTTGGCCTGGGAAATGGCCTTTATGCACCTCATCCTCTCCTCCTGCTTTTGCACCTCGTTGACTACCAGCTTCCTCCGTTGAGCTGGGTCTGCCTTGTGCCATGTAGGAGGAGCTGAACTGAGAGCAAGACCCCCTCTTCCATGCTGAACTTGCCCCGTGATATCACCAATTCGAAGGGCAGCCTTTGCATCCTCCACAGCTAGTGTCTAAGCTTAAGGCAATCGGCTATCCGATCACCAAACAGGAAGATAGTGTAAAAGGATGAAAAAATATCTGCGCTTGCAAAGGGCTTCATTATTTATTTATTCATGTCTTGCAAAGGGCTGCATTTTTTATTTGTAGTACTGTATCAGTATTTTCAGTATTAAATTTATTTTGAAAAGAATAGGAACAGTGACAGCAATCTGCCCAGCCTGACCTATTCGGTTTTGTGCTTTTGTTTAACTGTTTTATTTTCGCTCTGTGAGCACAGTGTTTTGCTTTAAATATTTTATTTATTTTTGTGTTGAACATAAACGGCGTGCACTGCGCCTTTGCACTGCAGTACCTGGTGTCAGTGTTGTCTTCCTGCACTCTGGCCTGACGTCACCACACGTCCATCCTGTCACAGTGAAACAAATACTAACTAAATAACTTACACATTATGAAGGAACATTTGTCTTGTCAAAATTACAGACTTATTTTGTTTTAACCAGCATTATTCAAAAAAAAAAAGATCTGTGCTCATTCTACTGCTTGTTTTCACTATTCTAGGAAAAAAGAAAGTAATCTGCCTGTTCCAGCCTTTTCGCTCCACGTAAAAGTAACACACTGCATTGAATATGCCTAACTCGTTTGGAGTGACTAAATTAAAACAAACAAACAAATAAAACTTACAACCACAGTTTTAGTACTTTTCATTTTCAACAATATAAAATATATGCTACAGTGTTTTGTACGTTTTTAGAGAGGTTAGCTGCATATAGTAACAGAAGATAATTTGAAACAAAAAGAGGCTATCTTTGCTGCTTGACTTGGGAGCTGTTTAAATAAAAGAAACAGGAACTTTGCCATCAGAAACTGACAAAATGACAACATTCCTTGCTGAACTGGTAGTGAAGATTCAAGCCCAGGAATCTCATAAAGTTAGGTACGTTATATAAATACTTTACTTTCTACATGTACTTATACATATACATATGCAAATTAGTTTCGAAATGCTGTTGTGAAAACACTGAGTGGCAAGTGGTCCGTGGAAAAAATCTAAACACCAAGATGGTCTCTACATTGAAAAAGGTTGGGAACCATTGATCTAGTAAAGAGTTGCACGAGGTTATGCCACAAACAGGATTTGTACTGCTGAAGTCTCGTAAGCATAAGGTATGGCTTCCGGACATGTTTACATGCAAATAAGCCTGTGTTTTGGTCATTTGTACAGCTTTTTAGCGTGAGAAGGCAAATTACCCACCCTTTTAAAGTTGTAGTGTTTTTGACGCGCACTTCCTATAGCGTGTGGTATGTGCTGCTACATCACATAAATCATGATGGTGGAGAGAGAGTGATGACTTTATAAGCTGCGTGGAAACCCGGCCATTGTTTTGTTATGGTTTAAATGTCTATTAATAGCAAAGAGAGTTTACGCATTTAAAGCTGCCAGTCTTATTACTGTTGTATTATATACCTGAAAAAATGTTGTTCTATATACAGAATATAAATAAATTCTATTGAGACATTGTTTCCATTGCAGAACCATTGATAAACAGTGAGCTTTAATTCTGTAACGAAAAAAAAAATCACAAGAATAGATTAATGACGACTTATTGGAAACATTAAAACAAACACTGCTTTGTAACTCCATTGTTGAAATAAATGAATGAAACTATCAAATACGCTCAATAGGTAAAATGAGGGGTGAAATTCTGCCGGTACGGGGCTCCCAAGTGAGGCGCATCCAGTAAAAGCACTCGCGTAGAGTGCAGGATGCGCCCTATAGTCTGGACGTCGTCGGTTCGAGTCCAGGCTATTCCTTTGCCGACCGAAGGCGGGACCTCCCAGGGGGCGGTGCACAATTGGCCAAGCGCTGCCCGGTGGAGGGAGGGTTAGGTCGGCCAAGGTGTTCTCGGCTGCCCAGAGCGGCGTTGTCCTCCGACACTGTAGCTCTGGGATGCTGCATGGTGAGTCTGCAGTGTGAAAAAAAGCGGTCGGCTGACGGCACACGCTTCGGAGGACAGCGTGTGCTCGTCTCCGCCGCTCCTGAGTCAGCGCGGGGGTGGCAGCCGAGAGCTGAGCTAAACAAAAATAATTGGACACTATTAAATTGGGGAGAAAACAACTAATTGGTGACTACTAAATTTATTTAAAAAAAAAAAAGAATTCTGCCGGTACTCTGTACCGGGACTTATTTTGATGCTAGTACTGGGTACCAGGACTTATTTAATCTGCTTTTCATCCAACGCGGATGCATTCCATCACTAGCGCAACGTTTCTCAAATGCGCTTTCATTCAGCACAGTTCTTGCATTCTGTTTCTTCATACTGCTTCTGTTTCTGTTAGCTGCTATTGGCCACCATTAATGTCAGTATAATCATTGCATGTTGATTGGCTTTCATTCTGATCAGATTTCATTTTGGCATGAGTAACAAATACAAATCACCACCCATTTCGCTTTGTGTCAGTGCTCATTCGTTGAGCAGACTGAGAAGACTTTAGCAGTGCAATGTGAAAACAGCGGTATGGAGTAATTCTCATTATTATGAAGTTATAATTATTTTCTTTAGTGTGGCGGAGAAACTATCTGAAATATTCTAAACGAACATTACTTCACATTAATTTGAATGCAAAAATCCACGTCAGTGTTCGCCATAAATTACATAGTTGATAAATATTAGAAATAATTATCATAACGCATGCACCTATTTACCACATTGCCAGAATTTGAAATTGTCTAAAATGGCAAGTGATGTGTGGGACAGGAGGGATTAACAATAACATAAAAAAACAGGATCAAAGTGCAGCTTCAGATTTGGTAAGCGAGTCAGAATCGGGATACAGATGGAGGTGTGCTTCACACTTTTCAAACACTGGCCCAACTTGCATAGTGATCCACGTTTTGTTTTGTTGTGATCCTAGTATTTTCTGTTATGAGGACTGTAATGTAATAAATGGAAACCAAAATGGTGAGGTGTTTTTTCTTTGTACAATGCCACCTTTTTAAAACATTTTGAAGAGTTTATTTTAGTTAAATGTGATTTTTCAGTTGCGTGCGCATCTTTAAAATAAAGCAGAAGTGAACCACAATAATGATATTACTTTATGAAAATGTGTCTTTTGTCACTCTGTTTCTTGTGCAGAACCCACAATACCAGGGATAAAATTTTAAAAAGTCTACTTTTATACCATTTTTGCCTGAAAAATCTTTTTTCTGGAATAGATCATGGTAATTAATTTACACAGAAACACAACAGAGAAGCACACAGAACATATTATTGTAAGATAAGTAATACATACAAAATAAACAAAAGAAACAGTGATATATGTTCTAATCCAAGACTATCAATGTAGCATGACCAGGTCCCATTGTAGATGAGTACCCAGGGTCTGGAAAGTATGGGGATGATTTCAATGGCCAAGTACATCATTAGTAGTCGTAGTGCCTGTTACATAATAAATTTGAGGGGTATTTTAGCCCCTATTGTGCACTGTTTGACTTAGACCTTTTTATATATTTTTTCATAGCACAGTTTTTTATACCATTTTTCATAACATCATCCCTTTTTTAGGATATCTTGAAACAAAACTCCCTCTCTACAGCAGTTACTGCATGGTGTAATATTTCTTAATGCTTGTCATTTAAGGGTTAACGTAAGTGTTATATTACAGTACATGACTGAGTGATAAAGGGTACAAAATGTTTACACCCGGCTGTGCATATGAGTACCTGCACATTTTTGTTGAATTTCACGCCTGGGTAAAATACATCAATAAGGATACGTAAATAATGTGTGGCAAAGTTCCCAGGAATGCTGGTTTTGATCTTACAGAAAATTTTGAAAAATATCTGAAGAAAAACTTTCCTAATCATTACCAGCAATAGTAATACAGTGGATTATGAACTAATAAGCCACAGTTTCCATCTTTCATTCTTTAAACTTCAGTGCTGAAAAGTTTCAAGATGTGAGCTTGAAATTACACAAAAGGGTACCTGGAAATATGGGTATTTTCCAGGACTGGCACCCAATTCCAGATTTCAGACTAGTGCCAACCTGTGCTAATACTGCCGTGATACCATTTGTGTGTCAAAAAAAAAAAAAAGACTAAATGTAATGCTACTATATTCCCTTAGCATAGTATAAAGGTAATTGAATATTGTTTATTGCATACTAAACAGAAGTAACAAAAAAGTAGGAGATTTTCACAATAAAAGCAGTTGTTCATGTTTATACACACAGTGCAGTCCATTTATAAGAATTACATCTGTCCCGGGTGTTTTGATTCTTATAAGTGGATGATTCTTAAAAGCGGACCGATATGATTACTCTGGTGCAAAATCAAACTTAGTATGAGAATGATAAGAGCTTGTTCCCTGGCTGCAGTGTAATGGGTTGACCACTAGATGTCATGAGTTCCTGCATATATGCATGCCCACGAAAAATCCACAGCTGCTTTCCGTAACGAATTATGGATAATAGTCAATTGGTTAACTGCTTGTTAAGACACCTTGATAGAAATGGCTTAGCCGATAGCTTTGTGATGGGGGTGTAGAGACGTAAGGAAGCAGAAGTAACAAAAAGAAACCAAAACTTGAGTAAGAGATCTAGTGTTTGTTCCACACAAAGTACTCTTAGTTAGTGCTACAGCTGAGAGCTAGGTTTATTTAGTTTTTTTTTTTTATTAGCGCAGTGTAAGAAAAATAAAACCAACACCGGTTTAAAACTGTAAATCAAGACTCCAGTCTGATAATTTACACTGTCCTCGGCCACTGTCACATTACAATTAGCAAAAGCCAGCCATCAGAAGTTTAATACAGTATACAGATGTCAATGGTGCTCAATCACTGATGACAAAACATCAAAACAAGTCCTCGTGGGTAAGCAGCTTGTTATATGATCACGATTAATTGTACTCTAGGCTGCAGAATCCTGTTTTACTTCAGTATACTTGAGAAGAGATCGTCCCCTGAGGGTGCCTAGTTTAACTGCCATACGGTGTTACGTGTAATGGCCTTTGAATTAAAATGACATTACAGTACAGTATTTTACTGTCAGGACTACCACTGCATTTAAACATTTATGGCTTACTTATTTTCTGTTTTGATGCAAATCTCACAGTTTTTCATTAAACGGAGATGCAAAGCTCTGCAATCCCCTCCCCTCCTCCTCCTCCTCCTTCTAACAGCGCCACGCCATGCCGTCTACATACATATCACACAGTAACACTGCTGTACTCAGTATGTATTCAATGAACGTGTATTCACTTTATTGAAACACATTTTCACTAACAGAGAACACAAAAAAAAAATACCTTCACAATGCAGTGGAGCAGTCACGTTTGATTACAAACAATGCAGTGTTTCCCCTGCATCATTACACTATCCACGCTGCGTACGGGCCTAATCACGATATTGGTTGTACACGTCATTGCACTTCATCAAGTAACATATTACATGTAGTCAGTTTGCCCTGAAAAGATTCTTATAAACGGATTGCTTGATTCTTACAAGCGGATTATTTTACATTGGTTGGTATAGGAATTATTTGGTCCCAGTGGTTTCGATCACTATATGCGGTTGATTCTTATATCAGTGGGTGTGTTAAGTAACTGAGCCGCTCAGAGTGAGAATGCTCAGAAAGCACACTGAGCTGAATTTAAATGACTTAACGCTCTGCTACATGAGAGCGCTGAGCGACTTTTAAAATGGCGACTAATAATTCTTTGCTTTTTGGTATTTGTGATGTTCTGGTTGATGAAATGTCCTGAGATGAAGGTCTCATTGGTATTGCATTCCTAAAACCAGGAATGTTAGTATTAGTATATATTTATATTTGATTTGTTTGTAAATGTGTTTATTTTTGCTTTTTAATATGCCAGTTGTTGGAGTTGTACGCGAGTGGTGTTTGTCTCTTGTAAATAAATACTGCGCTCCTGTGCGGCGTGTTCAAACCGCATCTCTGTCTCTGTGCCTCCATTTCGGCTCTCGTCTGCCTGCTTCATTCGAGGTATCAAATTGAATCCATCACAAGTAGCTTTAGAAGTTTGATTTTAATAAAACAATTATTTGCCTACATAATTGCTTTTGTTTACAGCTAGATTAATGTAGTACAATTTATTTCTAAGTTTATTTCTATTATTATTTATTTCTTAGCAGACGCCCTTATCCAGGGCGACTTACAATTGTTACAAGATATCACATTATACATTATTTCACATTATACAGATTATTCTAAGATACTTGTATTTAAAAAGTATTGTCTAAGAATATAAGTAAACAAAAACAGAAATGCAGTTTTTCTATGTATCTTAAGATTTTTTTTTTAAAAACACGCAAATGATAAATGTATCAATTTCATGAATTTTATTAACAAATTCTGTTAATTTCATATATACAATTACAGATTTTTTTTCCCTCTCCCGGTTTCATTATTGTTGTCAGTTTAAATGGTGCATTTGTGATTAAATAAAATATGACACATACAATTTCTATACACAATAACTGTAGGCTATTATAGTAAAACAGCCCCAAGTCAGTAAAGTTAGTCTGTCAGTCTAAGAATGTTTAAAATGTACTTTAATAAGTAAAAATGTTAAGAATGTTTCATTTTAAAAGGAATCTTGTACTGGTATTTTACTCCAACTGACAAATTACAATGTAACGACCGATACATCTTAATATGCCAAGATGCTACATTTTAAATCATCCAAATCTCCACATATACATTTTAACATTGTAGCATTTTAAATCATCCAACTCTCCATACAGTATGTAAAGAGATAAATAAAAAGTATCTTGCCCTGTGTGAAGTTACTGTGCCCCGATCCCAGTACCTCACTGAGCTCTGTTTGGACTGAACCTCATTTCTGCCTGTGTTTAATACCGACATTGCATAGAATTGATCTTAAAATTAATAATAATATTAATACTAAAAATAATACATTAATAAATATAATACAGCGCAATATAAATAACTATAAAGCAGCGCTAAATTTAGAAAAAATGAAATGAAATGATAAAAATTGGAAAGTGGAAAATGAAGGTCCTTGTGTGGTGATTTTGTAGTTTCCTCATGCTTTTCCCTTGCATATACTATGCATTTATTATAGTTTACCATGTCTGCTATTTGCCTTGTTTTTTTTAATATGCTTTATGGGCTTTACCATGCTTATTTATGCTTTATCATGCTTAAAGTGCTTTATTTGATTTTGTTATGTTTTTACTATGGCAAACATTTATAAACAGAGCCAACAGAATTGGAAAGGTGTGTTTATTTGGTTTCTAGGCAAACAAGCCCATATCTCCCTTAATCATAAGCCATAGAGTATCTCTTAAGATACTGCGCATTGTTCATTGCAGTCATGTGTTTATTCACCTTTAATAAACAGTGTAATCAGTGTAATCAGGCAGTGTAAAAACTACAGGTACCAGAATGCCCAGCACCGCAATCATAAAAGGGGAGAGGCCAGGGAGTATATAAGGAAGTGCACAGAAGAGCAAGGGGGTTGCCGTGGGGAGACAGCCCTGACTCTCCTGGGAGGCTCGCTGCTATTGAAGCCTGTGAAAGGATTACCAGTGTTGGAGAGAAGCAGTGTTAGAGTGAGTAGTTTGAGCAAAACGCGGCCCGAGCGGGATCGATCATTGTGTGTTTATATGTAAAAGTTTGTGTAAGAACTGTGCTGTTTTATTATGACGCAGTGGGTGGCTATAATCACTGCTAGGTTTAATATGTAACGACAGTATACTCCCGGTTTGGAGATAGACAAGCAAGAAAGGAGACCATTCTGTGGTATAACCATTTATTATTGTTTACAACAGACACTTGGGAAAAGGAGACCCTTGGGTGTTATAATCTTTTATTGTTTTTTACAACCGAACACTTGGGAAGAAGGAATCTTTGTATCAAACGATACCGGACTGTGCTGAGGTGGTTGTCAAAGCGCAACAGGGTCATCCTTCTCTGTTCCTGGAGGGGAAGCCATTTCTCCAACTTACCTATGCTTTACTGTTCCTGGAGGGGGAGCCATTTCCCTAACTTGCCTGTGCTTCACTGTTCCTGGAGGGGGAGCCAATTCCCCGACTTACCTGTACTCCACTGTTCCTGGAGGGGGTGATAGTTGCCCTACTGTTCCTGAAGGGGGTGACATTTCCCGAATTTACCTGTGCCCTACTGTTCCTGAAGGGGACGACAGTTCCCCAATCAACCTGTGCTACCTAGTCATAGGATCAAGAGAGGTGATCATTCCCAGCTGGCGGAAGAACGCTGAGACGAAACTGGGAATCATATGTTTAAAGCTTTAGAATAGAGAGGGATAAAGAAGTGAGTTAGTTAATGTCCGTACAGGACTAGGGACTATAAACTGACAATTGTAAATAAAAATCCACTCACCGTGTATTTCCTGGTCCAGTCTTGTCTGTATCGGGGAAATTACACCAACTAGTGGCAAAAATTGGAGTGACAGTTTACAAATGATATCCCAAAGGTAACTGTTTTTCTCAAGGTATACAGACACATACCATCTTTTTCCAAATCATTTTACAGAAATGGAAATTAGGACTACAAAAATGCAATGCTGTTGGTGATGTCTCCTGTATGCCATCCCTGTTACAGTTTTCCAGCATGTTGCAAGAACAATGCAACATTAGTTATAGTCAGAAGTTTACATACCTCAATAGAAATGTATAATTTATTGAAATTTCTCAAAAACAAATAATTATAGGAAAAATCTTTTGTAGCAGAAGTTTTGCTTTTGTGGACGAGGAAAAAAAGCTAAAAGAAATAGATGTCTACTATTATTTATTTCACCAATTTTTTTTGCAAAACTCCAAATATGCAAATTCAAAAGTTTTCCTACCCTGACAAGGAAAATGAAATTAATAGCTAGTTGATGCACCTTTAGCAATAATAACCTCTTTTAAACGATTAGGATATTCGTCAATAAGCTTTTTGGCAAGATTCTTCAGTGATTTCTGACCATTCTTCAATGCAAAATTGTTCCAGTTCATTCAAATTCCAAGGAAATCCCCTTTGTAACAGTCTTCAGCTCATACCAAAGATTTAGATTTAGCTCAATCAGATTTAGATCGGGACTTTGACCATACCAGAAACTTGATTTTATTCTTCTTTAACCATTCTGAAGTAGATTTTGATTTGTGCTTTGGATCGTTGTTGTGTTGGAACGTCCAGTTTCGCTTTAAACCAAGTTTTGTAGCGGAGGGTTTCAGATGATTGGCCAATATCTTTTGGTATTCTATGGAATCCATTTTACCATGTATTGGAACTAAATTTCCTGTGCCATTAGAGGAAAAACAGCCCCATAGAAGGATATTACCAACTCCATGCTTGACAGTAGGTATGGTGTTCTTTTCTTTGTACGCCTCACCAGATTTTCTCCAAAAGTAACGACTATCAGTGTAACAAAACAGCTTGATTTTTTTTTCATCACTCCACAAAACCTTTGAACAGAACTCATATCCATCATTCAAATGCCGTTTTGCAAACTTTAAGCAGTTGTCCTTGGCCTGCGACCATTGAGACCTTTACCATGCAATACTCAACCTATGGTTAAAATGGAAACCCCAGTTCCACTTGCAGCCAATTCACTTTGAATATCTTTGGCAGTCAATCTCGGATTGTTATTAACCTTCCTCACAATTCTTCTACTTCTTGGTGAAAGAACTTTCTTTCTTCCAGACAATGGAGCATTGTGACAGTACCATGAGTCTACTTGATAATAGAAACAATAGTTGAAATTGGGATACTCAAATGCTTGGAACTCTTCTTGTATCTTCCAGCTTTATGATAATAAATAATTTTCTGCCTAAGGTCTTCAGAGAGCTCTTTACTTTTTCCCATATTGACTTATTGGTAATGACAGCAATCATCCTATGCCTAACCCTTTTATTCTCTCTAAGAATGTTCACCTACAATTCAGCATTTTCTAAACTTTTCTAGAATTAGGTTCTGCATTAACATATTGAAATTTCTAGCACCTTCTAGACAATACTATCATAGCATCAAAGGGTATGAATACTTTTGAAATGTTAGCCTTAGGGCGAAATTCCGAAGGTGGTAGCTGGGCAGCTTAATTAATTAATGTTTATCATCATTAACCCCCTATTTAAACTCCAATTGCACACTCCTTCTCTGTCTAGTATTTTGCTTTCTTGCATACACTGCGACCTGTTCTCTGCCCAAAATTGAAAACTTAATTTTCAGCATGAACCAAACAATTCAGATCAGGAAACCTCCCTGCAGGATTCTCCTCAACTATATCTCATTCATTTCTCTGTTGGAAACTTAGTACCATCTACTTCTAAAGCAGACTTCTCCCAGCAACCAGACCCACTGCCCTGGCATTATGGAGATCAAAATGCCCCCGCCAGCAGGCTCAGCCTCCAGAGCAGCTATTTTACAAGGATTGGCCTCTCGCCTATTTTTTATTTTTTTTTTAAAACCCTGCACGACAACAATATCAACATTCCGCTGGAAGCGATAGTATGGAGTTGTTCAATATTTGTTGTACCTTTTATATCCGCTACACCATGCTGTCTGCTTCTCAAGCGCAATTCCGCAAACTCGCTCGCCCAGAGCTTCAGGACAGACGGCAGCACCGCCCTCCTCTCCAGTCACGGTCGCCGAACAGCAACCAGGAGACGCAGCCGAAAACAAATCCCACCCTTCAGCTACATAAACAACATTTTTGAGGACATGACGCTCCTCATCACCCCTTTGTCATCTCAATTGCTTCAATTAATACACGGCTCAATGATATGGACAAACAGGTTGCTTCCAACACTGCAGCAATCTCTATTGAGCCCAGTATTCATGACTCCAATCATGGCGGTCGTCACTGTTCAACACTTCCGCTCCCCACAGTTGACGTTCCCACTTACAATCTGGCATCAGCTCCTTCAATGGTCCATAGCACGCGCCTGTAGTTAGAAATCAAGTCCAGCGACCACATATGGCTTCTACTTTCTATACTTTTGCAACATTAAGGGCTAGATTCTCAAAGCTATCTTCCAACTCATTTTAATTTATTTTTCTGAAAGAGAACATTTTCAAGTAAAGTTCTAATTTAAGACTGCTTGCAAGTACTAAAAGAAATGGCTGAGTTGTTGTTTTTGCCAAGTTTATTTTTGTAAACAGGCTTCACACTGCTATTCGTATCCTATACACTTCCCATCCTATACACTTCCAGTTTCACTGCTACCGAACTAAATATATTTTCATAAAGTATCATCATACATTAGCAATAAACTACATTCGGCAACCTTGGATCCTTAATTTCTCTCTCTCTCTCTCTCTCTCTCTCTCTCTCTCTCTCTCTCTCTCTATATATATATATATATATTATTACAGTGCCGTGAATAAGTATTTGCCCCTATCTGATTTTCTGCATTTTTGCATATTTTTGACACTGAATGTTATCAGATCTTCAACCAAAACCTAATCTTAGATAAAAGGGACCCTGAGTGAACAAATAACACAAATATTTGATACATATTTCATTTATTTATTAAAGAAAGTTATGCAACACCCAATGCCCCCGTGTGAAAAAGTAATCGCCCCCTTAGACTCAATAACTGGTTATGCCACCTTTAGCAGCAATAACTGCAACCAAACGCTTCCTGTAGTTATTGATTAGTCTCTCACAGCGCCGTGGAGGAATTTTGGCCCACTCCTCCATGCAGAACTGCTTCAACTCAGTGACATTTGTGGGTTTTCGAGCATGAACTGCTCATTTCAGGTCTTGCCACAACATCTCAATGGGGTTTAGGTCTGGACTTTGACTCGGCCCTTTCAAAACTTAAAATTTCTTGTTCTTCAACCATTCTGATGTAGACTTGCTTGTGTGTTTCAGATCATTGTCTTGCTGCATGACCCAGCTGCGCTTCAGCTTCAGTTCACGGATGGTTGGCCTGACATTCTCCTGTAGAATTCTCTGATACAGAGCAGAATTCATGGTTCCTTCAATGATGGCAAGGTGTCCAGGTTCTGATGCAGCAAAGCATCCCCAAACCATGACACTACCACCACCATGCTTGACCGTTGGTATGAGTTTCTTACTGTGGAATGCAGTGTTTGGTTTTCGCCAGACATAACGGGGCCCATGTCGGCCAAAAAGTTCCACTTTTGATTCATCTGTCCATAGAACATTGTTCCAGAACTCTTGATGATCATCCAGGTGCTTTTTGGCAAACGAGACGAGCATTCATGTTCTTCTTAGTGAGCAATGGTTTCCGCCTTGCTACTCTGCCATGAATCCCATTTTTGCCCAGTGTCTTTCTAATGACGGTCATGAACACTGACCTTAGCCGAGGCGAGAGAGGCCTGCAGATCCCTGGATGTTGTTCTATGGTTCTTTGTGACTTCCTGGACAATTTTACTCCTTGCTCTTGGAGAGATTTTGGCAGGACGGCCACTCCAGGGAAGATTCACTACTGTCCCAAACTTTCTCCATTTGGACAATATGGCTCTGACTGTGGTTCAGTGGAGCCCCAGAGCCTTAGAAATGGCTTTGTAACCCTTTCCAGACTGATAGGCATCAACAACTTTTTTCCGGAGGTCTTCAGGAATTTCTTTTGTTCGTCGCATGATGTGCCTCTAGAACCTGTGTGCTGACAACTTCAAAGTTAGTCAGATTTATATTGGGCAGGGCAGGGCAGTATCACTATCATTTTATTGGCAGATTTTCCCCTATCTTGCTGTCTATCTCAGCAGTCCATCTCACACTGCAAGGAATCATCAAGCATAGCCCGAGTATAATTTAGCATCAATAATTGCATCCAGTTCTCATTCAGCTGCTACCATTAGGCACCACACTCTCACCAAACATTTGAAAGCAAACAATAAAAGATATCTGTTTCCACCAACGGGAAACATAGTTTAAACATAACATTCAGGTCTTTTACCAAATAAATAATCGACGGTAAAGATAGCAATGTTACACTCAAGTCGCGCGACATTTAGTTCCACACCAAATCAATATTTATTCAACATTTTCGAGCTCTGTTGGATTCGGGGGTACTATATTCTATGAGTACTATAAAGCATTCTCTGCTAAAGCCGCCGCCATCTCAGCAGGAGATAACCATTTTGTCAATCGGTCTTCCTCTGATTCAGTCCTCTTTAACCGCATTTTCAGTGGTTTGTGAGCCAACGCCTGTGGACTCTGCGCATTCACAGACCATTCTACCTCCCTCTGTCAAAATACAATCACGATACAGCATCAGAGCATTTAAGATAAACATTCCAATCGTGAGGGCTATTAATCATAATAATCAAATATTCTACACTGCATCACTTTCTAAAGTCAACGGTTTATTCTAATCATAATCTCTAGATGGCAGTATAACACCACAAGTTCTATACATTTTAGCGGGTCCTCTTTCACTGCGAAAGTTATGTATTTTCCCCGACCTCAGGTCAGACACACTACCTCGTCCTCGCACTAAGGGGGTTCTCACCGAGTGAGTCAGAGGGGACCCCCGGCCACGCTATCCTTTCGCAGCTCATGCGCCTATTCTACCTCACCACGTGAGGTGCTGTCCTTCCTTCGCTCGGGACATGGCCTGCTTTACACTCTCAGTGCCCAAGTCCCACTCTAACCCATCTCTCTCTGTTGCAGGTTCCCTGCGGGATGCCTTCCCGTTCCCGGATTTGGAGGCCTGTGCCTCACCTCTCGCGAGGGCAGCACCAGACCAGTCAGGGAACCCTTTACTATCGCTCCTTTCAGTCCTAAGCTGTTGGACTGTTCCTATCGCCCGAGAGGCACCTCTGTCGAGCAGAGCCCTTTTATATGTTTTCAGATACTCAGGAACGTGACCTTTGACCAAGCTCTTCCTCTGCAATAGGAGAGCCCATCGGTCGGGATCTGTTTTCTATCCTAATTTCAAGCCAGGGCGCCACTAAGCCCGCACCTAATTTCGTCCCTCTATCCTTGGCCGAGTGTCCTCTGCTCGATACTGTCTTACTAACAGCTTGTTTCTGCTTCCTCTGCTCTATCCTTACAGCTCAGCAGACACCCCGTGAATTAGCATTTTTTTGCAAAAAAATTGATGAAATAAATAATTGTAGACATTTATTTCTTGTAACTTTTTTTTTCCTCATCTAGAAAAGCAAAACTTTTTCCTATAATTATTTGTTTTTGAGAAAATTCTAGAAATTATACATTTCCACTGGTGTATGTAAACTTCAACTGTATATTCCTATACCACATAAAACTACAACAGTGCATGAGATGTTGCTCATTGTCTTTTTTTAAGGGACAGCCATGTACAATTGTCTTTTGAGATTGAACAAAATACATGTAAAGTGCATAGAGGCGTTATGAATCATTCATTATAACCTTTTTTTTTGTTTTGGCTTTTCCTGTAGCATTCCTTTATCCGACATTGTAGTATTGATCAGCATAGGAAACATTTGTAGTGCCAGTAGTCATCCAATACTAAAACACAGATTTCACCGGTGACGTCAGCAAGTTCTCTTAAGCTCCTTTCACACTGGCACACTGGAGTGGCTGTTTGTTATTTTGTCAGCTTAAGAACGTCCATCATGCATTTTGTCTCGCTCAACCCGAGTCAAAGCGTGTTGACCCAAGTACGTGGTTTCACACTACGTGGGATTGTGACCCAGGTAGTCAGAACCCGGGTCCGGACCTGGGTAGGAGTGCCAGTGTGAAAGGGGCTTTAGTTATGTTTTTAGGATTCCTGTCAAACGTTATCATATTCAAATGCTATTCCTCATTATTACAGATTAAAGCAGCAGTGTGGAGTAGTGGTTTGGGCTCTGGACTCTTGACCGGAGGGTCATAGGTTCAATCCCAGGTGGGGGACGCTGCTGCTGTACCCTTGAGCAAGGTACTTTACCTAGATTGCTCCAGTAAAAACTCAACTGTATAAATTGGTAATTGTATGTAAAAATAATGTGATATCTTGTAACAATTGTAGGTCGCCCTGGATAAGGGCGTCTGCTAAGAAATAAATAATAATAATAATAACTGGCTTTATTTATTTATTTTTTCTGAAAAGTATTGAGAGCTTTGCTTAATAAATCTTGATAGGCTTGTGGCCAGCTCCTTACACAGACCAGCGCACACATTGCCACATTTCTGTCTGCATCATTTAACCAGTCTGTAAAACTCAATCTCATATTGGTCCATTATTACAGTTATGTGCTGCTTCTCATTTCCATTTACTCACACTTGTTTTTCTCCCTATTTGTGAACTGTGGTATTGCTTGGCATGTCGAAAAATATGAGGGTCTCATCAGCATTTCCGATCTGTCCAGGCTGGTACTGTTTGTTAGAAATGCTGTAATTGTAAAAGCTTCTCTTTGAATTCCTCAGAAAGAAAATGACGCTTCTTTGAAAATGGCTGCCTGTATGTCATGGATGATACGAGATCGGGCAGTAATGTTTTGATTTGTCTTTTTTCGTGAGTAAGTCACGTTGCTGCTTGTGTACTCGGGTAGTCACGTCTTTTGTTGGCGATTTTTATACACGATTCACTATTTTTGAGAAGCAAAAAATTGTTAAAAAAAATGTGTCTTAAATTCAAAGGAGTACAGTAATTTTATTTGAGGGATACAGCTTCTCAAATATTACTAGGCAGGGAATACATTAAGTGAATGTATTGAAATCCAATCAAATATTTAGCCTAGTCCGGTAATGTTGCTGCACCAAATAATGTGTCTATGTTCCTTTGCTTCTGTGCCAGCTTGTTTTGGTTCCTTTGGTGGAGTTTCCAGGTGAAATCTATTATTCAGTAAGTAATCTCAAATATCCATAGCTTTGTAGTAATTACTACTTCAAGAATAAACAAGTGGAAAATTAATTCCAGCCTCCGGACTGTGCATTTTCTTTTGATAATGACATTGCAAATGTGAAGGTTAATTAGGTCATGACACAAACCCACTGGCAAAAGATGCAGTGCTTAATCCTCAAGCAATGAAGATAATAAAAGTTTAGGAACCAAGGTTATGAAAATCAAACATCTAACAGTGCATGTGAGTGTCTGGTGCCTATCTGTATATAAAATATACTATATGTTGCTTCCTCAATATTTTGCTATCTGTCTTTGTGGCAGGGGCTGCTTCCTATCACAGGGTTTGGTTGTTTTTGTGTAAATAAGGTGTGATATATTTTGAATATGTGTTGTGAAATTTGGCAGGGATGAGGTTAAGAACCAATTTCTGCGAAAACATATGAGCAGTGTGGCCAGTGATAATTAATTATGAATTGTTTCCCAATTTGGAGCTGGCCAACTGTATAAAAGTGCAACTGAAAGCCATCTCCTTTATTCTTCAGTAAGTTTTGTAAAACTGAGAGACTATTACTCCAGGAGACAGGTAAAGGAACTAAATAATTGTACTGTATATCTCACCCAGGTACAGTTTAGTTTGGTTAGAGTAGTGTTCCTGGTACGAGACCTCCCTTTTCATGGGAAGTAGCACACAGCCAACCTAGAACAGAGTTTATTTCATAGCTTTGTTTTGAACAGTGTTTTTGTTTGTATTTTGTGAACACTTTTTTAAACTACAATTGAAAACACACACACACACATGTTTTGTATTTTTATGGAGCTGCATGACTTGCATTATTAACCCTTTCCAAATTATGAAAAAGAGAAAAAGAGACCATGTCTTATAATGGATGCTGCTATTGAAAGGGTTAAATACAGTAATCAGTAAATTAAACAACTATTTACAATGGGAAGATTGAAACTGACTCCAAGTAGTAAATACTTTTGTGGTATTTGTCAATGTATTGCACTACTGTGTAGAAATGCCACAGTACTTGCCTCATACAGCTTCATGTGTATAGGTGTGAAATATCTGGACAAAGGCTGTATAATTTAGTGATGTAAGTATGTTAACAGAGGTTGTTTTACAATTTTATTAATGTGGGAAACCACCTTGCAATCCCTGGCCTGATGCTTTTAAGGAATGCTATGCCTCCTAAAGAAAGTTGATGAAAGCTATGAAGTCATATATTTTCTTGTTGGGGTAAGGGTGAGGAAACTAATCTATTAGTCAATCGGAAGTACACCCACACAGGCTTGCTTTGGTAATCCACACATGTAAGTATATTTTATCATTAATAAAGTATAGTAGAAGCAATTTTTACAAAAAATGTATTACTTGGCTTTGCTGCATTTTGTGAAAAAGTAATGTTGCAATGTTGTTGTGTCCTCGGTGCTTCTGCACCCTTGATACCTGAGTGCTCCAGTGTCTAGTCAACCTCAGTGCTTCAGTGCCTTGGTGCCTCAGAGCTTCGGTGCCCTCGCTGCTTCGGTGCTTTGATACCCCAGTGCTCCACTGGTTAATGCCCTCTGGTGTTTTCAGTGCCCTCGGGGCCTTAGAAACAACAAGCATGTCTAAGTTCCACATCCACATCTTTGCATCCGGTGCCTGGGCATGCAGTATGCCTCCTCTGCCTTGGGAGATGAGACGTTCTGTGAGATTGTGCAGCATTCTAACCATGGGTTCTACGCAGCAGACTCACCCAGTTTACAGGCGCAGCATCCCCAGCTAGCTAGGCTGAGCTGTCTGCAGCGCTGGCAGCCCCCCCCCCTCCTCAATCTGTCTCCAAACCCCTTGCAGAGCATTCCCTGCGCTCAGGCTCTGAGGCACCCACTCTGAGTATCCTGCACGGTGTACTAAGTGGGCCAAGCATTTGAGACAGGCACAGGACACCTCGGACTTAAAGGACCAAATCGCCTAAGTCCTAGAGTATTTGGCCAAGTAGCAGGCTCTAACCCCTGCTCTGGCCCCGGCTCTGCCGATAACATCTACCCCGGAACTGACCCTGCCTTTGCCGGAGGTCGTCCCGGATGCTTCAGAACCAGACCTGGCTGTGGCCGAGGTCTGGTTCTGAAGGCAATATCAATCGTGGCCTCCTTGCATGGTAGCCTCTTCCCTCAGGATGAGAAGGAGAAACCCAAGAGCTGACCTTTGAGACGGGTCTCCGCTTCACGACAACCTCGGATGCTGGGTCCCCCCTCTTCAAAGCTCAATCCCGGCACTTGTAGAGTGAGCAGGCAGCATGACCTCGCCTCCAGCCCTTCCTAGTGTTCCCTGACTTCCTGGAAGAGGTGCGGTCCTCTTGGAACCACCCACCCAGCCTTGGCGCCGTGTGTGGTGAAATGGGCAGCCCTGATGGCTTCCTTAGAAGGCGTGGGGGCGCTAGGCTTTCCCACCAGTGGAATTATCACCAGTGGACTTGACCATCGTGGCCCTTGTGCAAGCCGCTCCAGTAGGGGGTTTACCTAAAGACCCTGCATGCCCTAACAGTCAATACAGGGTAACAGAGACCCACTTAAAAAAAGGCCTATGCGCCTGGCCAACACGACAGGCCTCTTGACGGCATACTTAGATGGCATACTGCAGTCGGTGCCCTTCCCTGAACTGGTGGCTTCAGAGCTACTACGCCTGGTTTCAAACATGGTGCTTCAGATCTCTGACCGGAGCCTGGCAAGCCTTGTTGTGGCTCGCAGGCAGCTTTGGCTGTCCCAAGCGAGTCCCTGATGAGGACAAGTCTGTGTTGCTTGACGCGCCAATATCCCCTGGCCATACCTTCAGCAGCTAATAGCCAGACCCAACAGCGCTCTCTGAGGCAGTTCCAAAGCCGCCCCAAGCAGCCCCCAAGGCTTGTGGCTTCAGACCAAATCCTTCACACAACACCAGCTACAGTATTGGCACACTTGCACCTCACTTGGGTGCTCACCACTGTACACACCGGTTACGCGCTTCAGTTGTGCGCAGGTCCTCCTCCCTTTTGAGGGATTATGATTACATCCGTGAGCGACCCTCTCCAGGTCTCGGCCCTCAAGCAAGAAGCAGCTGTAACAGGTTACTACATGGCTTAAAGGGGTAAAATTGTCCAAAAATGGTCCTATGACCAAACACTTTGTGTTTAAGGAGGGCAAGGTCCTCTGGTGTACCTTTAAATTAACTTTAGGGTTCCCCGATACTCAAGTTCTTTAATTGGGTGAGCAACAGTGTATATAGCACAGGCAAGGTGTCGGAGAAAATGACAAAAAAATAGTTTTATTTAAAAAGACCAATTAAAACTGGGAATAAATAATTGTGCAAAAACTGAGCAATAGCAATCAATAAACACGTCTGTAAAATTAGAATGGATTTACAGGTTTTCAGAGACAGCAATACTATCAAAACAGTTAGTCAGAGTTAGCCAGTTAACAGAGAGTTCTTATTGGACTTACAAATGCTCAATATAGAATTAATCTATGCAGCAAGACAATATTGTACCAGCAGAAAATATTCAGGTGGTATGCCAGCAATACCCAGAGATTTGCCTTTGCTCATACTCTGAAGCGCCTCCTTCATTTCGACCAGAGAGATCGGAGCCCCCAGCACTGCAGACTCAATAGCTGAGAGGTGTGGTAATTGAAGATCTTGCACGAAGCGCATACAATTGTCCTTATAGCAGATATCAGAACTGTAAATCTTAGAATAAAAGGAACGGAATGCAGAGTTTATTTGGGAAGGATCTGACACGATATCTCCCTGTGAGGATTTAACAGATAGAATGTCTGTGAAACGTTCATTTCTACTGAATCTCAGAGCAAGCAAGTGAGAAGCTCTATTCCCATTAAAATAATAGTTTTGTCTCGTTCTGTGCATGAGGAATTCAGCACGTTGCCTGAGCAACAGATTAAGTTCCTTTCTGATATGATTGAGTTTGAGTGCATTGGATTCAGAGAAACCATTTTGTTGAATGTGTTCCAGGGTCACCAAATTAGTCTTCAACTCACTTTACTATACCGTGATTTATTAAGATTGAAGGCAAATGAAGTAGTATTGTCTTTGATAAATCCCTTGACTGCATGTCACAAAATATGTGGGTCATCAACTGAACCAACGTTAAAAGAAAGAAACTCCTCTAATTTAGATTGAAACGACATACAGAAAGATTTGTTTTGTAATAGAGTAGCGTTGAGGCACCATCTGGGGGCATAAGTCATGGTATCTGACAACACACATCTACAAAATTCGAATGGTGATCAGATAGTGTCATGGGCAAGATCTCTGCTTTATGTACTTCAGAAAAGAGATTGTGTTGCGAAGATACAATCGATCCTAGAAAATAATTTGTGTCTTGATGAGAAGAATGAATACTCTCTGATAGAGAGTATTCTATATCTACAACACTTGTGTCTGATGTAAGCTTCTGCAATGCAGAGGAAGCTAAATGCTGTGAGCTCGATTCTTGTGAAGTAGATCTATCTAAAGAATGATTCATGGCGGCATTCATATCTGCACTGAGGACTAAAGAGAAATCAGATAACTCAATGTGCACTGTGTATTAAAAGTATTGTGAGTGTTTGTTTTGTTTGTCTTGTCTATAATTGTTACTTGTGTGTTTATAGACGACTAGCACGTTCCGGAGCTGTCGCTAAGAGCCAGCACTAAACCTGGAACAGCACTGCACTATTTGTCACTCTTTAAACTGTATCACCCACCACGAGCACTACAGCATGCACCCAGGACTGGTGACCGTGGTTGTATATTGTGGGAGAGATACTGTGTTTATTGTTTAGGGCTGCAATCCCTGTTACTGTTCTCCGTGTTTTACGCATCGCTGTGTATAACCAGAGTTTATTATTTGGTCACCAGACCTGGATTATAACAAAAATAAAACGTATATTTTTCCATACCAGATTACAAATCTCTGTCTGTTTATTCCTGCACTGCATCACCTCTGCACCTGTACATAATCAGCAACCACTTTGCCACACTCCAACAACAGTTTAGTCAGCGGAATAAAGAAACCTGCGTCGAATATAGTAGGGGGGGTATACTGACACAAAAGCCACTTTTTTTACCAGAGATAACAGATTTCAGGTATGCCACCATCCCCGTTTCATCTCCCCCTGTGCCCAGAATCATGATCTGTAAGCTACGGTGTAATACAATCAGTGCTCCTTTGGTTTTGTTTTTAGCAGAAGAGGAAGTCGCCACATAAAAAATATTTATTAGCTAATCTAGGAATATCTTGCTGCTTAAGATGGGGCTCCTGAATCATGGCAACATCTATTTTCTTTCTATGCAAGAGATTTAAGCAGGCTGTGGGTTTCGTGAGTGAATTTAATCCTCACACATTCCAGGACAGAATAGAAATACTAGTCAAGAGAATCAAAGACACAGAATAGCAGCCCGATCCGACTTGAAAGTCTTGAACTCCAGGGTGAAGTTTGAAAACTTTTCTGGCATGTTTGAACTAAAGACTCAATTTAAATGTTGTGTACGTGTGTATATATATATATATATATATATATATATATATATATATATATATATATATATATATATATATATATATATGTGTATGTATGTATGTGTGTTGTGGTGGAAGCTTCATTTCCAGACCCTATAACAGAGACTCAGGCCTTACAGACAAAATGGAGTAAAACAAAAGCTTTTATTAAGTCTGCAGACTGGAGTTTCAACAGAGCAACGCAGGCTCTGCAAGCAATCGCAAAGAAGCTCTCCCCTCTTCTATTTCTATCTTCTCCTTATATAGGCAGTTGTTCTGAGCGTACGTGACTTTTGTCACATATCAGCTAGTTAAACGCATGCAAGCATCCTCTTCAACACCTGTAGGCAGCCAGACTAGACTTGTGGTTTATCTTAAGTTTTGTTTACCAACTTCTTCCAAAGTCAGCTGAAACCACAAACACATCTTTACATTTTATTTCTATATAATACTTTTAATACTTATAAAAGTCAAAACACATATTACTTGATAACTCTTTTACTACCTATCGTATTGGCACCTCAGACATAAGAAAACAAACAGAAAGCAAAGAGTAATTTTCCCACCACATTCCCTCCTTTTGTAATTAAATTACAACCATATAGCAGGAAATTACATTACATCATCAGCCATTCCACTAAAAGGATCAGTGTCATCACCATCATTACACTGACCTTCAGTGGTGAGCAGAGGCATAGTTAAGGCATTATCCAAGACTTTGGTACAGAGCTTTTTAATACAAGTAATCAGAAGCATTAATGCTATCAACACCACTAAACCAGAGACCACTCTCCGTCTGACCGCCACGCTGTTTCCATTGGCGTTTTTCCTTGTCATCAGCAGACGCCTGGAGGTCAAGGATGTCCTGTAAGGAAAAAGGCTGATCTACAACAGAGGAAATGAGCAATTGTTGGACCGGGAAAGAACTGTCACATGTTGCTGCTGCCTTAGCCGCAGCATCAGCTCGTGCGTTACCTAGGGAGAAAGCATCAGTGGAGTTAGTGTGCGCTTTGCATTTTACTACAGCTATTGCCTTAGGCCGCTGTATGGCCTCTAGTAGGTTCCTTTGTGTCGCTGTTAAACTTTGTTTAAGCTCACCAAAGGCCTGCCTGCTCTCACCAGTCCAGACAATAACATCACTCATTTTTAGTTGGTTAGTATGTATTAATTCCTGCATGGGCTGTGCTCTTGTAGCATAGTCAAGTATCCAATTCCTACAATAGCCAGTCATGCCTAAGAAAGTCATCATTTGCTTTTTTGTTACTGGTTGTGGTATTTTTATTATAGCTTCAACTCTGTCGCGGCCCAGGGACTTCCCCTCGGCTGACAGCCTGTGACCCAGATAGGTAACTTCCTGCTTACAAAGCTGCAGCTTATGTTTGCTGGCCTTATGCCCTTCTTGTGCAAGAAAATATAGTAGACCCTTAGTATCGGTTTCGCTTGCTTCAAAGGGTTCAGAGCACAGTAATAAATCATCGACATACTGTACTAGCTTACTCCCTGCGGGGGGCAAGAATCCTGCTAAATTTGCCTGCATTGCTGCACTAAACACGGCCGGGGACTCGGTGTAGCCCTGTGGCAAGTCCATTGTTTGCCCTCAAACGTGAAAGCAAACCATTCTTGGGAGCCCTTCTCAATTGGGATGCTAAAGAACGCATTTGCCAAATCGACAACAGAAAACCATTTTGCTAGTGGGGGAACATCAGAAAGGCAAGTAATCGGGTTTGGTACAATCGGGGTTCTTTGCTGTACAGCTAAATTAATTTCGCGGAGATCTTGTACAAATCGCCATTCTCCGTTAGCCTTCCGGACTGGGAGAATTGGAGAGTTGCATCTGGCCCCTGTGGCGGGCACTATAGCTCCCCTCCTCACTAATTCCTCATGGAGGGGTACTGTTTTCGCTTGGGTCGGTGGGTGCTTCTTGGCTCAACTACTAATGGCTCACAGTTCTTAATGCGGCCAAAATCATTTTTACTAGTGGGCCACAGTTGCTGGGGAATATCCTTCAGCCAGTCAGGTTCCGCCCCCTCGTCCACTAGCATTAGGGTTTGGGGACCGGGACAAGTCGAAAGTTCCAGCGCTACCCTATGGCAGGCCCAAGCCCCCCTTTGCAACATCCGGTGTGCTTGACCAGATGGGGAGTACTTGCCTTCCTCTACTGGGACCCAGTCTTGTAACTGAGACAGTTTCAGCACCCAGGGACCCAAATCCTTCCACGCATACCCGTGATGTTTCGCCAGTGATACATGCGGGGCTGCCCCCTTTATTTCATATACCTTTTGTTGTTCTACAGTTAAGTTAACGGATAGCGCGGCAAAATCTCTAGACCAATATAGATACTGTGATTCTAAATATTCTACATACACACTTGTGTGATTGAACCATTTATTTTCAAATTCAAAATCTCTTTGACCATGTGAGTACAGAGCGGTGCAGTGCATTCGTGGTGCAGGCATGATTTCATGCTGATCTCCCCATAATTCAACAGTGAGTTGCTCTAGCTGTGCAGTTCGAGTTCCTGGCAGCAGGTCCCACGCATAGAGCCAGTCGGATCGAAAGTCACAACTGGTATACATTAAAGGCACATCAACAGTGATGGCCTCAGGGTTACATTCAATCTTTATTCGTAGGGCCGCCAGCAAATCTCTACCACACAGATTCACTGGGCACAGTTGGGAGTATATGAACGAGTGCATCACGAACATGTTATTACATCTTACACTCACTACTTCTGTAAGCATTTCCCTGTTAGCTTGGCCAGAGGCCCCTACCGTTAAAACAGAACTACTTGACAACTTCAAATGCTGAGCATCCTCTTGTTTTATTACTGACCTTGCAGCTCCTGTATCTATCAAAAAGGCTATGTCTTTACTTGCTACATTTAACATTACTTTTGGGCTTGTCTGTTTTTTAAATATTAAGGGACATATCACTTGCAAAATGCCCTACCTGGCCGCACGTAAAGCATTTATTATTCCATTTTCGGTCATTGTTAAATGCTTGACCCACTGGGCCCTTACCGTGCCATTGCTGTTGCTCCCTGCCCCGACTTCCCCGTCCTCCTCTGCCCACCCCACGTCCTTATGTCCGTGTGTTTGGCCTTGATAATATTGTAACTGCACCATTTGCAGTTTCCCTTGTTTCTTTTCTTTGTCCTCTTTTTTTTCTGTTCTTGTGCGGCTTGTTGTCGGTTCTGATGTTCGATGTGTGACAAAAGATTGTCCAGAGTTCCGGTCATTAATTTCCCCGATGTCCCAGTCCCGTTGGACATTGACTGTGGGTCTCCAGTCATCATACCCTGCATGGCCCGGGGCCGGTCTCGGTTGAGGGTTAGGATACGTTATCAAGGGATGCAGCTTGGTTCTCGTATTCTTCTTTGTCTTTGTCCCTGTTTGGGAACGTGTGGTATATTGGTCAGTGGCTGCTGCAGTGAATTGACTGAGACAAATGTCATCCTCAGCGGATGTAACCGTGCTGCTGCTGCTGTCTGAGTCATTTCCTTCTTCATGGTTGGCAGGATGTGGGGGCGGTGCAGTAGGCAGGACGTGGCTAGAATAGGGAGGGGGAGCAAGGCGTTCTAACTTGTGTGACCTATTCTTACCCTTTTTTTTATTTCTCTAATTCTTCCTCTGCCATTCTTTCCCATTTTCTAAAACTACCCCAGTCTATTCTTCCCTTACGCTTTTTTGCTTTTCTTTTTCCCATTTCTCTAACTCTGTCCTACACATGGCTAATTTACTTGTACTTAATGTTCCACCAATGGGGAAACTTGACTTGTCATACCATAAATCGTTTTGGCTCAGGGGACCTGGCCCCCACCTATCATGTATTTTTCTCTGGCATCCTGTCAGACTGGTACAGTCAACTGCTGTACTGCTTTTTGCCACGCCCATTATTAATTTCCTAGTGTATTCTGTATCTTTCTAATGTATCACTCCAAACATAACATAACACTCGATATCAATAAAACAAGCAGATAGCATATACAGACAAACACAAACCGGGGGGAAAAACAAAGGGAGAAAGAGAGAGAGACATATATCAGTCAATTTACCTATATTCAATTAATAATTCTTTCGTGACGTCTTATCTTAGGCGTTGCAGCTACAACCGTCAACTCAACGCCTATTTTAATCAGTGCTTTACAGCTCTCAACCTACACTATATACTGCGCCTATAACCAACAGTATTTAGACGTGTCTTATTTAATCAGTGCTTTACGGCTTTTAACCAACACTCTATACTGTGCCTATGGCCAACAGTATTTAGACATGTCTTATTTAATCAGTGCTTTACGGCTTTTAACCAACACTCAGTGCTTTACGGCTTTTAACCAACACTACACAGATCTGATTGTATTAATCCAATAAGTCTAACCTACCGTCTCTGTGGGTCTCAGTCTGTTCAGGATACTTTATCCGCCTCGCCGGCGTCCTCAGACAGATCCAGAGCGGACTCCGTCCGTTTCCGGAACGCGGTAGTCCTGACCTTAGGTCCCGTCGACAGTTGACTCTGTTTCCCAGGACAATCAGCGGGCGGAGTTCCGTATCCCATCCTCGTCGCCAAATTGTGGTGGAAGTTTCATTTCCAGACCCTATAACAGAGACTCAGGCCTTACAGACAAAGTGGAGTAAAACAAAACCTTTTATTAAGTCTGCAGACTGGAGTTTCAACAGAGCAACGCAGGCTCTGCAAGCAATCGCAAAGAAGCTCTCCCCTCTTCTATTTCTATCTTCTCCTTATATAGGCAGTTGTTCTGAGCGTACGTGACTTTTGTCACATATCAGCTAGTTAAACGCATGCAAGCATCCTCTTCAACACCTGTAGGCAGCCAGACTAGACTTGTGGTTTATCTTAAGTTTTGTTTACCAACTTCTTCCAAAGTCAGCTGAAACCACAAACACATCTTTACATTTTATTTCTATATAATACTTTTAATACTTATAAAAGTCAAAACACATATTACTTGATAACTCTTTTTCTACCTATCGTATTAGCACCTCAGACATAAGAAAACAAACAGAAAGCAAAGAGTAATTTTCCCACCACAGTGTGCATATGTACTGTATATATATATATATATATATATATATATATATATATATATATATATATATATATATATATATATATATATATATATATATATATATATATGTATGTATGTATACATGTGTATATATGTGTATTTTGGGGAGTCCCTTGGCAAGGTCATTGCTCGAGTTTTTGTTCAGTGATATCCTCGGCAGGGTATTTACCTGAGTTTGGTCAGTAACACCCTCGGCAGCGGTCACCACCAGTGATACCCTGAGTTTAGTCATTAACACCCTCGGCAGCGGTCATTACACCACGTAAACATTACCTTTATCAGATATCAGTCACTCTCTGAAAATATCGCTGGTATGCCTGGAAGTGGGGGCCATCTCACTGCTGGGACCACCAGAGGTTTCCCCCCAATGGAGAGGGGGTTCCTCTCTGCTGAGTGGTGAGATTAGTCAATAATTACATTTAATTAAATTTAAAAATATATATATTTTTGGTGGTGTTTGGATCGATCAAATCATTTTTTGTTGTTGTTTGTTTTGTTCCGCTCGGTCCTCAGCTCTTGGGGGGAAGGACGTGGCTTCGTCACGGTCCACCCTGCTGACCTGGCATTGTCAAATCAGTTCCTCTTTCAGAGGGTGGTGGCTTCTTCTTCTCCCCTTAACAGGTGGGACCAGCAGCCAAATTGTCCATATCACTATTTCACCATTCCCATACAAGCAGTCATGATCTTGACATTTCTGACAGAGGCACACAATTGTCGTAGAACTGTGTTAAGATGTTCTATCATGACAGTTTTCAAGTCTATATTTCTGTTACTGTCACTCACCCAGTCATAAAAAAACTTTGACTGCCCAGCTGGTTTGTCGTTTTGTGGATGCTTCACTTCTGTCAGATTCTATATTGTCTTTGTCTAGTCCCTCAGTCGATCTCCAGGTGTCTTTTTTTTTTTTTTTGTGCTGCCAGGCTGCTCTGTGTTTGAAGGCTCTTTGCCAAACAAGGTTTCCACAGTTGTAATGTTGTTTCACTTCAGGAATTGTGGAATTTATTCTATGTTATTGACAGTTGTGGCGGATTGCTATGTCTGTCTAGGTTTTCAATGAGGAGGTTGCCGGTACTAGATCTGTGATGTTATGCTGGGATAACATCACAGGTCTATTGCAAGGCTGGCCAATCAGAGCTCAGGAATTTTTCTTGCCATTGTATAATTACAGAATAACACCTTTTCTTAGCGGCCAGGTTGGTACATTCCAGTGAGTCATATATGCAACTTATCTTATACTGCAGAGGGCGGGCCGCAGGAGCAGTAACATTCTATGTATTTTTTTTCTATTAATAGGGAAAAGCAGGCGCCGGCAGCAGCTGTAACTGTAGAAAAATAAAGTGTAGCAAGGCAGTATTGGTGGACTGTCAATCAAAGCAGAAATTCACAAATCAGAGCTAACAGATTGCCTACCCATAGGTGGGATGTAGAGCGAGAACTCTGACAATAGGGCAGTGTCAAGGTCATGTGATCGCTCTGCAAAGTATAAAGACCAAAAAAGGCAGCTACAGGAGTTTGAATGCATTTGTACCGTGTGCTCAGTTTTGAGGTGCTGGAATGGGTTTTTTCTTATGTAGAAACGTTTTCATACTAACTTTTGTACTTGATAACATTCATTTAAAAATTCAATTGATGCCTATGATGAATATGTTTTTGTGACTAATTAGCTGTTAACATTTAAAATATTGAGTATTTTGATGTATGTTTCAATATTAACTATTGATGTATGTTTCAATATTAACTAAATCAAGTTATTAATCAAACTCATAAATCTTGCTACATACTGATAATTGATTTATTAAAATGTTTGGATATACTGTTTTATTGATTAGTGTCTCGTTCAGTCGTCTTCAAATAACGCTAGAATATGTTTTGATGGAAAATAATAATAATAATATTAATAATAATAATAATAAATAAATAAATAAATAAATAAATAAATAAATAAATAAATATAAAACGTTTTTTGGCTGATTCAAATTTATTTTGGTTTATTTATTTATTTATTTATTTATTTTTGGGGGATGTTGCAAGCCAACTGAATGTGATTTTGTACGTTGTATTTAGTTGTATTTAGTTGTACAGAGTAGCGGCGAAAAAATTTGCTTATGCAAGGCTCTCGTTTCCTTCTGTATTATGCACATTCTTTCACATTCACAGTCTTTTTTATGCATGACAGTTTGAGCGTGAGAGGTAGCGGCTGGATGTTTTAGTTACAGTGTGTTCAAAAATTTGGATTTAAGAGTGTTTTTGTGCACGTTGTTACTCACTTTACTCAAAAGTAATTCCTGTTCAGGTATTTATGAATGTGAATAATAAGAGACATGCACTTCTTTCTGGCTTGATGACCAAGAAAAATAACTGCATTTCTAAAATTTTCAATTATACAAAGATACCTAATTTAAAGTTATGATAATAAAAAAACATCTGTTTAGTTTTTGCAATTTATTTTATTTACTAAAATGTTATTTTCCCTCAGTGCATATTTTATGTGATTTCCAACTTTCACAATATTTATTCAAATGAATAAAGGATTAGGTCTATTTATAGTGTTACAGGTTTAAACATCTAACATTTTTTTAATTTGAAATTTTCCCAAGTAGTGCTAATAGTGGGCCGCAGTGCCTAATGTAGCTGAACAGTAACTTTTGGGAAAAGTATACCAAAGCCGTCGCGAGGGAGCATGAGCAGAGACAGCAGAATAGGGATGTCTCGAAACCACGAACCAAAACAGTGGTGCAAGCCTGCAACCTCAAGGACTCTTGTGCCTAATGAAGGCATAGTGTGATCTACCACATTATGTCGGTAGAACCTGGTGAAAGTATGCGGAGTAGCCCAGCTAGCCGCAGTACATATATCGGTCAATGAGGCTCCTCTAAAGAGGGCCCATGATGTCGCCACCCCTCTGGTAGTGTGCGTGCCCACCTGCCCAAAGGGGGGGTAGGCTTTCATTAGTATATGCAGTCGAAGCTGTGTCCACAATCCAGTGAGACAACCGCTGCTTTGACAAGGCCTGACCCAGGGTCCTTACACCATGATAGACAAAGAGCTGGTCAGTCTGACACAGAGCTTCCGTTCTATCAACATAACATCTCAATGCCCAAACCAGAGAAAAAGGGATGATGGAAAAAGGGGGATAGAAAGCCTGTAGTTCCACTGACTGGCTTAAGTGGAAAGCCGTGACCACCTTCATACGTAACGATACCCTGTTTCCGTCGTCCCAAACGCCCATACAGGAACTGTGCACTGACAGAGCCTGTAGCTCACTGACCTGCTTAGCGGAGGTGATGGCTAACAAAAAGGCTGTCTTCATAGAGAGGTATTTCAACTCAATGGAATGTATATGCTGAAACAGGGCCTTAGTGAGAGCCTCCAGTACCACGTCTAGACTCCACTCATGGAGGATGTCCTTTCTAGGAGGATGTAACCGCAGGGCACTCTTCAGAAAATGGGTCGCCAGGAAATGGACATGGCATGCAGATATGGCTGTCAGGTACACTTTCAGTGTAGAGGGGATTTACCTGCCTCCAGCAGTTCTTGCAGGAATTGTAAAATAATTGCTATAGGGCAAGAGATAGGGTTGTGACCTTTGGTCAAACACCAGTCTTGAAAATATCTCCATTTGTATGAATACAACGACCTTGTGGAGGAGGCCCTAGCATTCAGCAATTTACTAATTACCGCGTCTGAGAGCCCTACGGAGGACAGACGGTCCTGTTCAGGGGCCAGACCCATACTTGGAGAGTGCCTCTTGCCTGACTGGCGTAGATCCACGCGTAGCATGATCTCCCAGGGCACGCCTTGCAGTAGCTGGCAGAGGGTTGAAAACCAGATTCTCCTGGGCCATCTGGGGTCCACTTGGAGAACTGTTGCCTTCTGTCTTCTGACCTTCTCTAGGAAGGCCGTGAGCAACGGTATTGGTGGGAATGCGTATAAGAGCATCCTAGGACGTCGACGCCTAGTGGACCGCCGCAGTGGTGGAGGGAGAAACATATTTCCTGTGCACGGGACAAATAAGGATGTGAAAATACGCATCCTTTAAGTCCACAGTAGTAAACCAGTCGCCCAGCCAGACAGACTAGAGAATGTGATGGTGTGTGATCATTTGGAACCTCCTCTCCCTCAAGAACCCGTTGAGGTGTCTCAGGTTGAGTAGAACCCCTCCTCTTGGGAGGTAGGCTCTACGAGGCAGATGGCTTGCTTGAGAAGTAGTGTTGCTACTTCCTGCTTGAGGGCTGAGACCTGGAGAGGGTCGCTCATGGATTTAATCGTGATCCCTCGAAAGGGAGCAGGACCTGCGCTGAACTGAAGCGCGTAAACGGTGGCGAGCATCCAATTGTCTGAGGTACAAGTGCGCCAATACTGTAGCTGGTGTTGTGTGAAGCATTGGGTCTGAGGCCGCAAGCCTTCAGGGACCCTGCTGGGGCTGCTGAGGCTGGGCCGGGGCCCACTGCGGGGGTGCCTGGTGCAGGGTTGTCACTGTGTGTGTCACGGGTGGATGCCAGTGCCTCGTTTTCTCCCATACCGGAGTACTGGAGGGGAGTGTAGTGAATTAGGTATACAATTTATTTAAATATAAATTTAGTCTCTAGTCGCCCTGTTTAAGAACGTCAAAATGTAAGAAATGAGACAGACCATATTTAAGTTCTGGATCATGTAGAACTCGGATTCCCTTGGACAATAACCGACAGTCACACAATGTGTCAGAAATATAAAACAATAGTTTATTTAAGAATAAACAGAGGTGCACAACTAATATAATATTACAGAAAGGAAAGGCTATTGGTTAGATATATGCATGAATAGTATACAGTTCATTGATTGCATAGTCATACGATTACAACGACCATAACATCATCAGCATACATGGTTCATATACTAATATTAAATATGACATCACAGAAAGTGTCTACTTTGCATTAGTATTTTCAATACCTGTTTCCCATTGTAGTCGATCAAGTCAATATGCACAAGAATTAATTCAACAGAATCCAACATTCCAGTACCTAATTTAGCCGCCTGGGGGTAGGGAGGGATAGGTCGGCTAAGGTGTCCTCGGCTCACCGTGCACCAGCGACCCCTGTGGTCTGGCTGGGCGGCTGCAGGCTTGCCTGTAAGCTGCCCAGGGCTGCGTTGTCCTCCGACGCTATAGCTCTGGGTGCCTGCATGGTGAGTCTGCAGTTTGTAAAAAAGTGGGCGGCTAACGGAACATGTTTCGGAGAACAGCTTGTGTTCGTCTTCGTCCCTCCCAAGTCAGTGCGGGGGTGGCAGCGGTGAGCTGAGCTAAAAAATAAATAAGTGGACACTACTAAATTGGGGAGAAAATAACAAAAAACTAATTGGCGGCTACTAAATAAAAAAATTAAAAAGTCAATCTTTGTAGATGAATACTGCAGCTCTATGGATCTGAAATTCCAAAGAAAGAAGACGGTGCTTTGCTGTACACATTGTATTGCATAGGCTCGCAAGACTGCAAGACTTGGAGATCAGCTTGTTGATCTCCAAGTCTTGCAACATTATCTTTGTTGTCGACAGTTTTCCAACTGGGAATAGTTCTGTTGATCAGATGTAACTCAGTTCAGATAATGTTATATAGTTTTAGAAGTGTTCTTGTTGCAATTCTCTCGGGATCTTCCAAAAGCATAACTGATGGCTATGCTTCAGTTCGTTTGGTGCAGCTACATGGAAATAAAGACCCACTTTACGATTAATGCAGTATCCCGTTTACTGATTCAGTCTCTCGTAAGGCAGTCGGCAGGGCCCTTCCTCAGTAAATGATTTTAGCCATTATTCAGAACATTGGTTCTTCCTTGTCTTCTGTGAATTTGAGAGATTATGCTCCCATGACTTTAGTAACTTTCTTCAGAACAGATCAGCTTCCATTTCTCCCTCAGCACTGATTGTCAAAGTTCAAAGACTTGTTTCTTGGCCTCGGAGCCTGAGTGCAGGGAATGCTGCGAGGGGCTCAGGGATAGATTGAGGAGGGGGCTTCCAGCAACCCGGACAGCTCAGCCGAGCTAGCAGGGGACGTTGCACCCGTAAACTTATCGAGTCTCGCAGAACGTCTCATCTCCAAGGGCAGAGAAGGCGTGCTGCATGCACAGGCACTGGACGCAGAGGAGGAGTTTGTCCTCTGAAGGAAGCTTCGCATTGTAGGCAGTGCAAGCATGGAATTTAGCCATGCTTGTTGTCTCTGTGGCCCAGAGGGCGTTGAAAACACCGGAGGCCATTAACCAGTGGAGCACTGGGGTATCAAGGCACCGAAGCAGCGAAGGCACAGAAGGCGGGAAAACGGTGACAAAAAAAAAAGATTATAATTATTTTATTTTTTTATTTTGTTTTGGATTTTTTGACCAAGCGCACAGAGCTGGTGGGCTGAGACAATCCGGCGGAGCCAACTGAACAGAGGGACGTGGCAGAGGAAATCTTTTTTTTTTTAAGCTGCAAATATCAGGAGAAGAAAACACACACAACAGAAGATGCTGCATAGTTAGAAAGCAGACTTCAATCGCAAAGCAATGCAGGCTGTAGAAAAGAGAGAAAAGACTTAACAAAACGCAGTTGCACAGCGTTTATAACTCAGTTCACAGAAGCAGAGTTTCTGATTCCAGGGAAGTGACAAGCCGACCTCCAGCAATATAAAATATTGTAGGGGAACCGAAAACTCAAGTGAGAGCTCTTTCACACAGACTCAGTCACAGCAACTGGATAGGTTAGTATACCTACCTTACCTTATTGCAGTGAGAAGCAAAAGAGGAAGTGAGGTCCGCGGAGTGTTTGTTCTCTCGGGAGGTGGGACCGAGGATGTCACTCCTCAAGGACATCACTCCCCGGAGGGGCCTATCAGCAGCTCTGACATAAAATGCTCAGTGAATACCTCACCTGTGGCAGGCATATCCCAAAAGTATTGTTGGTGGTCGTCTTCGAATTGAAAGGGAACCCCCTTTTAGGTGCATTCTGTTCAGTCAGATTATAAGTTTCTTAAAGAGGAGATACCAGTTTTGCTGCAGTAAATTTGCACTCAATGTAAACTATTCTGTATTTAAATAATGTTTAGCATTGTAACCTTGTATTGCCCCGTAACACTTGTAAGTCGTCTTAGATAAATGCATCTGCCAAATTAAATAAATACTGCAATACCCTATTGCACCAATAGGTGTCTCTAAACCCAAAGTTCTCTTTTGGAAAGCTGATAAATTGCAGCAGAAATTAACAACATAGAAAACATTTTTATATAGACATTTCACCTCTGTTATACCTGCACTCTGATTTTATAGCATATTTTTGTAAAAAATGAACATTTTGACAAAAGGAACATTTATAGTGAGTGCTCCCCTGTGGTGGCATTGCCAAGCCCACGCTGCAATAGTACAACTTAAGTATAGCGTGCTTATGGTTGCCCCGCCTGTAAACAAATAGGCAGGTGCTTGGGGGGAAGCATGTGCCAAGCTACCCACTCTTCCTAGCCAGCTCCCCAAATGTAAATAATTCGTGTGATTAATTATTGTTATATTTAATGTGTGTTCACAGTATTGGAAAAATAATCCTTGTGCATACGTCAATTGGGGTTGTTTGTTTAATTTACTCCCAATTTACCAATTGTTGCTATATATAAAAAAAGATGTATGAGTAATAAAAATAAGATGTATGAATGTATGAACACTTAAACCTGTGGCACCATTCTACCACAGGCTTATTTTATTGTATCATCCAACATGTACGACTGTGTTGGTTTAATGTTGTTATTTTTTATTTATATTGAATTTATTCATGTATTTTTAAATTATTTGTCAAAAAACAAAAATAATATACAGTATTCTGGTTGTTACAGCTATTATGCAACCACAAATTTCTAAATGTAATATTTTTTACCTGAATGTTAACATATTACCCTTATGGAATACAGTTTACATCTGGAGTGACTCACTATTGGTTGTTATTTTTAGAAATACTGTACTGTAAATGGGTGACAACGTGAAAATAGACAGTAAACATAACATAAAAAGATAACTTGAGATAATATATTAACATTAACTTGTTAATGATTACTCAGATTTTCTCTATAATGAAAGTGAACCTATATTGGAACTTCATTAAAGTACAAGCATTTAAACCGTGGTAACAACCACTACAGATGGATTTGAAAATCTGTTATACTGCATGAAATTGCTTATGACAGGTCTTTTCTGTTTGTCCAACTGAATGTTAACAACTGTGATGAGTCTGTATCTGTATCTGGAAGGATACTCATGCCCAAGGAAATATCGATACAGGTGTGGAAAAGCATAGTGTTCTTAACTAATGTTGTCGTCTTCTTCTTCTTCTTCTTCTTCTTCTTCATCTTCTTTCAAATTAGAGATTTATTGAACCCCTTATTAACTTTTCTACAACACGTCTTATGAGTTTTACGGCTGCTTACATGTAATGTAAAATTAATGTAAAAAGTGTTTGTGTTTTTTTAACAACTGTACTAGTCATGCTTTTCAAGAAGCCGGGTGTATTTAAATAGTCTTGTTTAAAAATGGACTTTGTGTGTGTGCATAATGAAGGAATTTATTATGTACTTACTAACCACCGGCAGTAATTATCATAACATTGTACATGAAAAGTCATGCTATGTCAATAGTACTTTGAGTTTACAGCCTGTAATTTACATAAATGTGCTTTAGTAGTTTTCCTATCTATGTTAATGTCACAAAATGAGAACCTAATTTGCCTCTTATTAAAACAATGTTTGTAATGACCTACAGTTTTAAAAGCCATTTTCAGAAATATTCAGCACTGGAGAGGACTGTGCCTTATCCACAAGAACAATGGCATGGGAATTTCAATGCATTGGATTTTGTGGCTGTGTACCTGTTCAAAAGCCCCTAACTAAGTACCAGAAAATTAAATTGCAGTGGTACTATGACCAGCAAGATTGGACTATTGACCACTGGATGAAGGTCATGTGGTTCGATGAATCCTGTTTCACACTGTTTTTAACATATGGAACGGTACAGATATGGCGGAAATCTCATGAATCATTGGACCCCCAATGCATCATGCCAACACAGTTGATCGTGTTGCAGGGCCGGGTGACATTCACAGACTATCTAGGAATCATGGCTGGCCAGGTACGCAATGCTGTACATCTATCTGGACACTGATGGGCTGTTATAGGTATGACAATGCTATATCCATCAGGCCCGTGGGGTGCAGAACTGGTTTTGGGAACATACTGTAATATATTTTATTTTATTTTTGTAAAAAGTATATATGGCAGGCTGGGGTAATGTTTTGCATTTTTTATATTTATTTTTGTTGACACTCCTATTTGTTTATTTACGCCCATGCATTGTACCATTGCTGGTATAGCTATGTGGTTTCACCTGCTCGACCCCACCGTAGGAGTTACCATTGCTGGTACCCTTGCGGCGGCTACCTGCAATTGCATTCTAAACTGTAAACTTTTTAAACCCGGTTGCCTGTGTAGCATTGTCAACCACAATCTCTCTGTCTCTCTATCAATCTCTCGCAGCGGATTCCCTCACCCATGAAATATCCATGAGTTTTGGAGAAACAATGAACTTCTATTCAAGGAAATATACAATAAGCATTTATGTCACAGGTCACACCCTTTTGGCTTCAGCTCCTAGTTAAAACATACCAGTAATGTCCTAGAACTAGTAGAAAGCCACCTGTATGGAAATTGGAATTTGTCTCTAGTTTTATTTTACTTTCACAAAGGGTGTACCCTGGAGTACAAATATTTGATAAATAGGGATGAAGATGTTGCAACACCCTTTATAATTATGTTTTGAGTCAACCCTTATCAAAATATACTATAGTGGTTCCCAAACTGTGAGATATAATATCTGTGGAGTCATTGGATGGGGGTCATCAGTCAGGGTGCCTAATGTCATTTAGGACCCTTGGGGTTGCAATGTGGACATTTTAAGGCTGCGACATAGAGCAATGAAGTGGTATGTTAGAAAACGACTGCAATATATATATATATATATATACAGTGTACAAAATTGAAAGCATATGAAAGAAAAGGTTTAAAGATTACACAATATTTTATTTTCAGGACGTTTCAGGCAAAAGCCCTTCTTCAGCTGTTATATATATATTTATATAAACAGGTAGCAGTATTCATACACCTCGTCACTTGTAAAGCATTACTAAATAGTTAATTATTAACATGTGAATTGAGCTGTGAGTAACCATTAAAAGCTTTTGTCCGATCCCAAGGCAAAGCCAGACCTGTGATAATGAGGGTGGTGTTTCTAGGTGTAACCATATGCAGGTGAAAACAGCAACATCTGGGCAGCACAGGAATGACAAATATTGAAAATGTAAGTGGAGAGAAAAAAGTTCCTTGGAAAGGAATGCAGTGAAAGTTCCTTCAACAAGTTATTTATGCTGTATGCTGTTATCTTTCGTAACAAAAGTGGATTTCTCTTGCAAAGTGATGTTAGCTAAGGGATGAAATGGTTTAACACCAAAATATAATACCTTAAAGAATGTTAGCCATTTTTTCTATAGTATTTTTTGCTCTGATACCATCCGGATGGATTCCATCGTACTGTGCTCCATCTGTCACTTTCCTTATAAAGTTTACCAAGATAATTTTGCAGTTTTCCCATGTGTTTCCTATGCTTATACTATGCATGTATCATTGTTTATGATTGTTTTTCTTTTTACATTTTACCATATCTCTCTGGAATTTACAGTGCAAATATACTGATTAAACTTCCAGCCTCCAAACATGGTGATTGTAAAGTGGGTTTACAAAACCCAAAAAAAAAAAGTTTCTATTGTGTTTACTTTGATATACTATAGGAACCTACAGTGTTTATGGACAGTATTATACCTTTATATTTTATATGGACAGTATCACCAGTTTAGAATAAATGGGTTTCAGTATCTTTTACCATAAAATAAATAAAAATGGACAGGTAAAGATGAATTAGTTTACTAGTCAAAGTTTGCCTAAAACAATCAACTAGCTCCAGAATGTCTACAGAGAAAACGTATGTTATATATTTAACAGATATTTAATATTACTGATAATACTGGAACTTCAGTATACACTACCAAGAGTCAATAATTCACTCTGGAATGAGTGGAAAAGGTGCTAAATTTCAAACATCTGAACTGTACAGACTGGCAGAAAAACACAGGAAAAAAATACAATTACATTTATTTGAAACACTTTTTTAAAAGAAGCAAATATAATAATAAAATAAAATAAATAATATTAAATACACAAATAAATATAATATATTACATAGTTAATATAGAGTATATATCTCTATACAGAATAATTATTTGTTGAGCTGTCCTTGACAGGCGCTGCATCTGATGGTGCTCTTGAAGTTGACTTCCTGTAAAAAAAAAAAAACATTTTTAAATAGTCATTAGTTTTTTTGCATAAAAATGTTAACTAGCACTAACCATTATTTAGTATCTTCAGATCTCAAGTGGTGATTTGTTTGATTGTGTGTGTATAATTTTGACCTTTTGAGATTCCAAATGAATACTATTTACTGTAATTCTTAAGTGGTTGGGTTGGTAATTAGAATAATTTTCATCAAGAATTGATGTACATTCCAGTGGTAGTAAATTATAGCTTAACTTTCTTCAATAAGCAAAACACTTCACTAAAGCCCGTTTCACACTGGCACTTCTACCCGGGTCACAATCCTGCGTAGTGTGAAACCTCGTACTTGGGTCGTACCCAGGTTAACCCGGGTCCCAGCGACCCACTTCAGGATGTGGGCTGACACGCTTTGACCTGGGTTGAGCGAGACAAAATGCTTGACAGCCGATGAAACAGCCACACCTGTGTGAAGATTTCATTTCCGCAAGGAACATTTTTGTTTATTCTGTAGCCATATTTTTGTTGCTTGAGACACCATGAGTCAGATTGCAGCAGGGATGAAGAAACATTTGCTCTAATCAACATTTGGGCAGATGGTTCAATCCAGAGAAGCTTGGATGGAAGCGTTTGTAACTAGCAGCTTCCAGAGCATTGATACGCGTATTGTTTACTTGCTTCTGTCACCCAGGTCAACCCTGCTTTATTAAAAACAGTGTGAAATCTCGCAGCCGACACGCATGACACTGAGTCCTGACCCAGGTAGAGCATGCCAGTGTGAAAGGGGCTTAAGTAACAAAGTTTGCCACAATTCTTCTAAGTTAGGCACTATAAATATGGTAAAGCAAGGTGAAAACCAAGTGAACCATTGTAAATGTCTTGTAGAATTTGAATTTGGAAAAAGCATGGTAAACTGAAAAATACAGTGCAGATTTTACCTTTACCTTTGAGATAAGCAGATGTACTAAATTAAATCCTGTTTAAAGAAAGGCAATGTGCCTATACACATTGCCTTTCATGAATGAATTGGCACTTAGTTACGATTGTAGCACTTATACGATTGTATGTTCTAAATAAACCCTGTGGTTGTCTTTACAAAAAAAAAAAAGTGGGAGGAGGACGTACCACAGAATTAAAAACATTTATTTCCTCAATTGATCTCCATTTAAATCCACCAGCACAGCAAGATCAAAAGGTTTGTTACAGCAGCCGCCTCTATGCTACCTGTCCTACAGTTTAAATAGTGAGGCTAAAAGCAGCTTGATTACCAGGCACGGCCCCTAATCAGGTGATAGGTGTCAGGCTAGCGAGAGTGCTTAGCCGGCTACACTTACTTGGCTGACAAGTTATTACATGCTATAATGAAATGGCATCTCATCCCACTGAATTGAATAGAGGCAAGGGCTGGATGTAAACTGCAAACCATATAGTTCAAAGACGAAAGTCTTATCATTCAACGAAAAAGCAAGCTTTGTAGTTGAGAGGTAAGTATGGGTCTTATGCTGAAGTCAATATTATTAACTAATCAGCTGCTAGGTGGAGATTCACTACAATGCTGAACAATTCGGTATCACCCTCACACATTGTATACATTTTATTAAAATAGTGCAACATATGTACCTGTTACTGTTTAGACAACAATGTGGCTATTCCCTTTATCTTGATGTAGTTTTTCCTTTTCTTCATTTCGTCCATGGTAAAGTTCTGTGATTCTTTTCTGAGATCTGCAACTGAAGTGATAACCAGGATTGGCGTAAGTCAAAATCTCTAAAAAAATATTAAAACTTTACAAATGTAGATTGTGACTGGGCACACAGGAAAGATATTAAAACAAATGTACAGTAGATCTGGTGACCGGGCACAGGGAAGAAAGTCGTTGTTATGCTCCTTTTAAAGTCTGTTTTGATGGAGTAAATACACATTGATATTCATGAATCTGGTCTAGTCATTAACATAATAGAAATGTCTGATGCATGTACAGATCATTTTTAAAAGGGGTGTTAAAGTTCTTATCTGTACAGTCTTTTTTCAGTAAAATGTATTTTGCAGTTGGAGTCCTCTTGATGTTTTCCCCTACAGCTTTACCAACAGTACCAGAAACTCTTCCCCACAAAAAAGTCCTGAAATATACTCACTGGACACAAATAATGATGAGAACTGCAATAAAACTTATCAAAGAGAGCACCACAGCTATTACAACAAGTACAGATTGGGTGACATCTATACTATCTTCTCTGATTACAGACGACAGTTGCTGAATACCACACCGCTCGCCACTATATCCCCCGTTACATCTATGGACAAGAACAAACAACAAGGACAAGAAATTAGCTTTAGTAATTCAATAAAATGCTTGCAAGTGAAATACATTAAATACTGACAGAAAACATGGAATTATATTTTTACCAGAAATTCCCCTTAGACAAACCTTCTAAGATGACTATGTAAGTGTTACTCAGGATCAAATAATACTGTAGTTAATAAAGATCTAAAGGCTAGATTTGTGGTATGAAATTGGGTAACTTTAATATATATTGAATTACTTATGATTGACCTACTGGCAATAACCCATGAATAACTGGTGAATTCCAGAAATGTTTTTGATTACAGTCATGGCAGCAAACACCTTTCATCCAAATTAAATTCAACTTAAAAAGCTGTTACCAGTACATTTAAAGGTAAGTCTCAAATATTTGTAAATACTGCTTTTAGGTGACAGACTTGGTACTGGAGCAAGGTGGCTATTCCTATGTACTAATAATTCTAAACAGATAGGAATGACAAAGCTTCAGAGATTATACTCTATTCACAAAATTATAAGTAAACCCTGAAAACAGGCTTTAGCCCTTTAGATCCTGAAGTGCCCAAGGGGGCCTGTCTTCCTGTGTTCCTGGAAAGCTACCTTGTGGCTGTATCCTGTTCTTTGATAGTAAATGATTGTGAACTGAAAGTCAGTGGGTGTTCTTTGATCCCATGACTAAGCCAATTGCCTCTTTACGTCAAGGAGCCTGAGAGAGGATAGTGATTAGCTCCTGGCCTCTGTAGGAAAAAAGCCTGCCCTGTAACTCACAGAGCAGCTGGCCAGTAGGGTGCAGGGTGGAGAAACAGTCCCTATTGATTTAGCCTCCTTAACCCACAGGAGAACACAAACCTCTGCTCCCCTGACTGAATGACGCCACATGATCATGCTTTTACCAGTTCAGTCACACAAGGGCCTTAAAGTCTATTTCCTTACCACAAAATAGAATTATTTGACATTATTACTGGCCCTGAAGACCCCAAAGACCTTCAACTTAAAAGAGGGTCAAGTGATATCATTGCTTGTGCTTATAACAAAAGGTAAGAAGATGTATTTTAAAACCTTGGTTACATGCCTTTTATAATAATTACAATTAATGATTAAAATTACATTAGGCTTTTAAAGACTCTAATATGTATGGTTACCAGTACTCAAGGAGGGTTTGATAATGCCTGAGCTTTCACTATAGCCCATGTTAAATATGCAGACCACCCCGATCTATTTAAGTAATACTATTTTAGTGAAGCACAATACAGATAGAGGTGTACAGCAGAAGACATTGAAAAAGCCTTCTAGTCTAAACGTTTGCCATTGAGTTTAAGTTTCTTTTAGTATTTCTAAATGTTTAATAGTTATGAATGAGAATATGCACGTTACTTACATGCACGTCGTTTCATTCAAATTTCCATAATGTACACACTCTCCATGAATACAATATTCACTGTGTGTTGTAGTACATGGGTTTGCTTTCAATTTCTTTTTCTTGTCATTTTTGTCCTTGTTCCTTTGCCTGTTATTTCTTTTCCCTGTTTTTTTTCTCTTGTCCTGCCCTTCTGATTCCTTGGGCTTAGCTACAGGTTGCACTGGAAAAACAAGATATGTCAAGTTGAGGTAATGATAGGAATGTATTGCCATTTAAATGTATTCATAACAATTTGAAAAGCAGTATATAGTTACATAGGTCACACGTCTGTAGGTGTTCCATCAACAGTAACTAGCATCACAAGTATGTGCTTTTTTGTTGTTCTGATAGCATTCTAATATGTTCAACATGAACAACCATTCTTACTTAGTAAGTTATTGGCTGAACAATTAAGAATGCAAAATTATTTATTTTTGTTATGTTGTGAAATCTACAATGGATTATATGCTAATAAATAAGTTACAAAACATCTGTTTTGGAAAAAGATATAATAGTATATTTACCTCTTACTGTGTCATCATCCAGACCTAGTAATGAGTCTCCAGGGACTGACACTTCTCTTTCATTTTCAATGTTGTCTTCTTCATCCTCAAACCCATCCCATGATGAAAAGTCATTTTTAGTGTCATTTGTAGTTGTAAGCAAAAGCCCCTCATTATCTTCTTTTTTTAGTTCAGTGCTAATACCTCTGTGCAGGCATACTGTGAAAAAAAAACATATTTATAGAATTTTGCCTAATAAATAAAATGTGTTTATTCATAGCTAACACATTTCATAATCTTCAACTTCATTACATTACTGATGTGGATTTAGTCTTATGTTTCTTCATAAGAGTGAGTCCCTTACAAATGGCAGAAACTGTAGCTTAACCAAAGCCTCTGGAATGTTGGATATTTTACATAATGTAGAGAGCAAATATACTGTAGATGAAAAATCACTACTTTTTTAAAAAAATCTTTTTTTGCTACCGGCATGCTGTTTTAAGGGGAGAGCACTTGAGTTCCCTGGCCCAGACAGGGAGTGATTTGAAGCCATGGAGGATAGATCTCACAGATGAAACCAAGAAACCTTTTTAGGGACAGTAATTCAAGTATTACATGGGTGAAGCAGATATAGCCACTGGGTGATTTGCTAATAGTTCAGTTAGTTAGTTAAATAGTTCATTCATATTACAATCAAAACCCATGTTTGAACGAATGTTTCAGGATTTATATGGTTTGCCATATGAGATTAAGAAATATATTGACAAGGAATATATACTTTAAAAATCAATAAATAACACCTTTCACAGCATTGAGGATTTACAGTATTTCAGCCACTAGCCATAATATTTGTATATTTCACTTTAGTTGAACAAATTGATAAAGTCAGCAAAGCTTTTTTAAAAGTGCATCTTGGCATGCCAGATATAGATGACATAAAATTAGGTTTATCATATGTTAATGACTTTAATTATTGCTCTTTAAAAACTCAAAAGGTTCAGTACCTTAATAAAATACACTTAGGTACGGTAAGTTTAGTTTGGTGAACATGGAGCACACTGAACCTGGACTACGTGGTAATATTTTCTTAGTCCACGAATGCTGATCAGGGACTGTGTAATCAGCTGTAACATTTCTGTACTTGTACTAATGGTACTGTAAATTATACTGTTGTGTAATTTACAGTACATACTTCTGAAACACAGAAAATAGCATTTCATCTATCCAATTTATATTTTCTTCAAAGAAAAATGTAATAATTTACCATGGTCCATGTGTTTTATTATTTTAGTTATGTCTAAATGATAGCACACATTCACTAAAGTAGATTACTCATCTTATATGAATAACATTTTTCTAAAGCCTTAACAGTTAAACAGATATTACAAAAACAAGTTTTTTCAAATATAACTTTAGTTGTAAGATACCTGACAGTAATACCATTTGCTTTTAATAAGGTACAAAAGACAATATGGCTTTGCTTTTTCATAACTGCTTAGAAGTGTCCAATGATTTCAAACAACTCAACAGAGTACCATCAAAAAATGTCTTACCTAAAAATATCAAAGATGTCCAAATGAATCTGTTCATGTTTTATGTGAAGTGTTTTTTTTTCTTTTGGTATAAATGTTCTAATAGTAGTTTTTTTTTTTCTTCTGCACTCAGTGCGTCTTTTAGCACTACTGGTGCAGTGCCTCTGGCAACAGAATAAATGTACTCCGTGGACCAGAGAAGGGCGTGTCTATTCTTATGCATCCAATCAGAAAACAGTGCGTCAGCATAAAAACACACCTGAAAGGAAGTTTGTAGCTTGAGGGAAAGCAGCTACAGGTATGTATAATGAGCATGTATAAAACACATAAATTTTCCTCAGTTATAGAGTATTATCGGTGTAACTGAAGCAGTCAAAAGTTATCTTATATTCTTTATTATATTATTTAGGAAGCTATTTGCATGTGAAAAGGAGTAGAATTGTTACCAAATGAATGAATGGATTCTCTAGTTGTTGTTGTTTAAGTACTGTATATTCTGAATTTAATGCATGGGAAATTGTAAGACGTGTTGTTTTCATCAGCAAACAAAATGTGGCAAGCCCATGTAATTGATCAATGATAGGATATTGTTGGTGTGGAGAAAACCACCCAAGAAAAATGACACAGAGACAAACTCCTACTTTCATGTGCTTGTACAGTGATTCACCGGTGGTGTATGGCAAATTCCTTTTGCATGAATGCTTATAATTACCGTATTACATGAAATAAATCCCTAATACCCAGCACTGTGCTGAGCTATTATTGTGTTGCAAGAAAGCAAAGTAAAGATGACTGTCTGTGCACATCTCGGATTATGTAAAAAACAAATCCTGTATGTTCATACATCCACTAAGGTTGATGCATCTTTCTACTGTATGTGCTACTTTGACACCAAACATAGTGCCATCTTAGGGTAGACATATTCCGAAGGGCTGCAAGCCACATCATGTTACAGAGCTGATTACTACAAATAAGTTGTTATTTCTCAATATATTCCAGAGTAAGAAGCTTCTCCAGTTGTGTTCCAACTACAGCCATTGAAGCCATTATGTATGACAGCTGCTATTGTGTCACTACAACACAAGTTCATGTTTTATGAGTTCATGGCCAGTGTATCAAGAAGAGCCTTTCCCCTTTATACTTGAACTTGGAAGCCACATTTTTTGGCCAAGGATGGCTTTGTCTGTTGAAATTAAATAGCTGGAGCTGTGACCTTTTTCATCTGGTTTAGCAGCATTAGGATTAGGATTAGTGAATATAATGAAATGGAAAAGCTATTTTGAATAATACTAAAACTAAACCCTTAGAAGTTCAGCTCACAAATTGAGTTTCCTGATTTGTTGTATTCAAATTTTACCATAAAAAATTATGCAACAGGTTTGTGTTTATTTTATCTTCTGTATTCTGTGTTAAGAGCTATTTTAATAGTTATTGAGTGGAACTGCAGGCTTTATTAACAAAACATTGTTTGATTAATTTACGTTTTAAAGGCCATTTTTTTTATCAAATAAATAAAGTTTTGTATTCATGAATCTTGTTTAATTCAACTTCTAGGACCCAATTTTTAGAGTTCAAAATCAGCGCAAACTATTTTGCGCTGGAATGAAATTTTGGAGTCATGTTTTGTGCCATTTTTGAGGGCATAACTTTTGAGGTGTGGTGTCATCAACATTTTGTTGTGAAGCGGCGCAAAGTCATCATTTGGTGCAAACAGCTTCCTAAAGGGAATGTTATTGACTCACGATTGGCCATCAGATTTCACCTCCCACTCGGCAGTGATTGTCGTAGTTTAAAGACATTTTGTCGGATTATGCTTGTGCTGGGCGCTAAATCTGATAAAAATCATTCACTTGAGACAGACCACTCCCTGCAGCGCTACTGCAATAACTTTGAGCTTGCGCTTGGCCTCGTTTATGAAAATCAGGCCCCTAGAGCAGTGGTTCCCAACCTTTTTCAATGTAGGGACCACCTTGGCGTTTGGATTTTTCCCACGGACCACTTCCCATGCATTTTATCACAACAGCATTTCGAAACTAACTACTAACTTGTATGTGTATATGTATACGTACATGTAGAAAGTAAAGTATTTATGTAATGTACCTAACTTAATGAAATTCCTGGGCTTGAATCTTCACTACCAAGTCAGCAAGGAATGTTGTCATTTTGCGCATTGAAAGTTGCTGAAGGCAAAGTTCCTGTTTATTTTGTTTAAAATTGTTTATTTTCTTCACATTCTGAATGCTTTGTAGATAATAATGGCATCTCAATTTTGCAGGTTTAAGAGTTTTGTTTGACAAAATCTCCTGACAAATAATGCACTGTGGCATATTCGGATCCAGTACATGTAAATACGTGCTGGTCCCTGCAACCGTTACCTCGTATAGCAAATTTAATCTATCCATTTCTAACCCAATTTTTTGCACTCACTGATCGCCAAATAACTGATCGCCATATAAAAAACACCGGAATACAAAGACGAGGTGGGTGGGAAGCAATTTGAAAAATTAAAAAAATACTGGAGAGTATACGGGATGTTATCACTTCTGGTGAGCTGAAACAGGATTGCTGGCACACAGTCAATAGGATTTACAACATTTTGGTTAAATATGACAGTGTCAAGAACAGACTGTACACATGGAGTTGTGGTTAGGGCTCTGGACTCTTGACCAGAGGGTCGTGGGTTCAATCCCAGGTGGGGGACACTGCTGCTGTACCCTTGAGCAAGGTACTTTAGCTAGATTGCTCCAGTAAAAACCCAACTGTATAAATGGGTAATTGTATGTAAAAATAATGTGATATATTGTAACAATTGTAAGTCGCCCTGGATAAGGATGTCTGCTAAGAAATAATAATTATTTCCAGAAGTGTTAATAAAATGTCCTTATAGCATATAGTCTTGTAAGATATTAAACCTGGCTGAATAATCCCATATAATAACATGGAGCTGAAATAGATCATTCACACTACAGGTTTACAAGTCAAGCTACAAGGAGGCTGTGTGGTCCAGTGGTTAAAGAAAAGGGCTTGTAACCAAGAGGTCCCTGGTTCAAATCCCACCTCAGCCACTGACTCATTGTGTGACCCTGAGCAAGTCACTTAACCTCCTTGTGCTCCGTCTTTCAGGTGAGATGTAGTTGTAAGTGACTCTGCAGCTGATGCATAGTTCACACACCCTAGTCTCTGTAAGTCGCCTTGGATAAAGACGTCTGCTAAATAAACAAATAATAATAATAATACAGATATAGTCCCTTGGTTTCACATTAACTTCTGTTACTATATGCAGCTAACCTCTCCAAAAACATATTGAAATAATGGTATACTGTATTCCTATACCCCTGGAAAGACTGTAGCACATATATTGTTGAAAATGAAAAGTGCTAAACTGTGGTTTTAATGTTTTTTTTTATCATTATTTTTATTTAGTTATTCAAAAGTTAGGAATATTCAGTGCAGTGCACTACTTTTATGCCAAGCGAAAAGGCTAGGAAAGCTTTTTTTTTCTTTTTTTTTTTGTACTGCAGGTACAAGCAGTAGAATGAGCACAGATTAGAAAGCAGTGCATTTACATGATTGCTAGATGTAGATTTTTTTAAAATAATACTGGTTAAAAAAAAGATGTAATTTTGACAAGTGTGCCTTCATAATCTCAAACAAAAACACATTGGAAAAGTGAAAAAACGCTTATCAAACATACCCAGCCATTTAAAGGGGAGATATGAAAAACACAAGCCAAGCTTCAAGAAACCATTGGGGCAACCTTGCCCAGCACAAAGCAAATAGGCACAACTGTAAAAGCGGTGCTGGGCAATGTTGCCCCAATGGTTTCTTTTCGTGGAACATAACCAGCAGTCAAGCAGTTTAGTGACTTGGCTATTGTGGAGTACCCCTCAATAAAATGCCTATAGTAGCCTGCAAAGCCTAAAACTGTCTGAACTCCATCAACACTCACAATGTGTCCAATATATTTCAAGGTAACTTCAAGCCATACTCTTTGAGTTGGCTTAAGACCCTCAGTAATCTGCTCTCATGTTCCTCTAATGTCTTGGAGAAGATAATTAGGTCATCTAAAAACACAAGTACTTCATTTAGATGCAGATCTCCCATGCATTTCTCCATTAGTCGTTGGAATGTGCTTGGTCCATTTGTAACACCTTGGGGCATCCTGTTAAACTCCCAAAACCCTAATGGGCACACACAAGCTGTTTTGTGTTTGTCTTCTTCTGCAACCTCAACCTGGTAGTAGCCAGATTTGAGATCCATGACAGAGAACCACTTTGCACCACTAAGAGCAGAGAATGCTTATTCGATGTTAGTAAGTGCATAAGCATCTTTAATGGTTTGTAGATTCAGTTTCCTGTAATCTACGCAAAGATCTGATCTTGCCATTTTTCACTGCTACTATTGGGGATGCAAAGGGACTTTTGGATTCTCTGATAATTCCTGCATCCAGCAATTCTCCTAGATGTTGTTTAATAGCTTCCTTGTCACAAGGATGTATGGGTCTGGGTCGCTCCTTGAAAGGAGTCTCATCCGAGAGTCGGATCCGGTGCTTCACAGCAGTGATATGACCGTGAGGTAAGTCCTCAATTGCAAACATTTCTGGCATCGCATTCAGCTTCTCTGTGATTTGCTTCTTCCATTCCTCTGGAATTGAAGAGTCTTCAAGGTTGAAAACCAGATTGTTATTCTGGTATTCTTTCTTGGTCACAGTCTGTGTGCTACAAGAAGTTGCAAAATGCTCAGACTTCAAAGACATCACATAATGAGGAACAAACATCTCAACTATCACACATCTGGGTTGCAGTGTAAACAGTCCTTCGTACTGTTTTTCAGAACCACAGGAATCTTGCTTGAAGACTTGTATGGAATGTCTAAGAAGGCTTTCTCGACTAGAATTCCACCTGGCAATGGGAAGGCTTCAGGTTGCTCAATGAAAAATGAAGTCTGAGAAATATCCTTCTTGATTCTAACACTACCAAAAACACAAACTTTCTGTCCTGCTGGAATTGTAACAGCTTGACATCAAAGCAATCTAATTTCACTGACTTTCCCCTCATTCAAGTGACTCTGAGCCACGTGTTGGAACAGCTGCACACACTCACGACTAATGTCTTCTTTTTGTAAGAATTCACGTCCCTCTCTCGCAATACCATTCTGGTAGAGTCTGTCTAAGACATTTGTTCCATCCTACAGAGGGATTTGACAGTTAAAGTTACATTCTGGTATGATTAAAACCAATGACGTCACCTCTTCTTCTACACCAGTGACACTACTGGGGAACGAGATCACCTAGATGTAGCCTAGATAAGGAACACATTGTCCTCTTGCACCCTCAACTTCAAACAGGGTGTTTACATGTTGGATAGGGAAGGATGGCAAGTGATTCAGGTAGAAAGTCTCGGAAATAGTTGTTACTTGGGACCCTGTATCAAGAAAACACTCACATACTACTCCCTCAATGGAAACTGAAGCTGTGCAACGGGGCCCTACAAGTCCACATGGCAGAACATGATCACTATCATTGGAACAAGACACATTTCGGTTGTCCTTATCAGCTAGATTTCTATTTTTATCAATGCACTCTGTACTGCCTCTGGAATCTATGGGACGTTATCCATTGTTTTCCTCAGCTTCCATCTGTCCCACAACAGAAGTTATTACAAGTTTAAAGACAGGTCAGAAGGGGTTTCGTGCTGAGCCCTCCATCTATCACGCTTTTCCCTAAGCTCTTTACTTTTCTGACTGACAACTGCAGGGTTTGGATCATTACAGCACTGAGCAACAATGTGTCCATCCTCACCACACTTAAAGCAGAACCAAGGCCTAGGCATGCGTGAAGCATTCACAACAATCAAACATCAAACTTGTCTCACCTGTACTTGAACTGTTACCCTCTCTTTAGACTTATCACGGGTCTTGCAGCTACCTGCGTTTCCTAACTCAGCTACGTCTTTGGCTAGCTTTCCGGTACAATTTTCCCTTTCCAGTCCGAGTTTTTTGAGATGTTATAGTAATATAATAATGACTTGGATCACATTATTGAGGAGTCTGGTGATAAAACGAGTGATCAGGAGATGATTTATCAGTATGCACGACTATGAAGACGCGTTGAATAAATGGACAGCTAAGGGTTAATATGAAACTCCACTGTAAGCACTTTTCCAAATTCACTGCATGAAGTCATTTTTTGGCCAATTCAAGAGACATCTGGACCGGTAACTTTTCAGATAATGGAAAAAAAGGTTACATCCTAATTTTTATAACTCAGCTCTCATTATTTTTCTTATACTATAATGAGATACATACTCCTGTCTTTCTTAAAGCACCTTCCATTGGTTATCATTCAAGGTTGGCAAATCCCGCTTTTAAGAGCCAACACCAATTTGTCACCTCCAACACTCCTTCTATTACAAGCAGACAAAGGATGAGGTCACAAAATTAGTTATATTCCTTCAGCAATTTTACTGTATACTAAAGTTTATTAAATACAGTGTGCACTATATTATTATTATTTATTTCTTAGCAGACACCCTTATCCAGGGCGACTTACAATCGTAAGCAAATTCATTTCAAGTGTTACAGTACAAGTAATAATACAATAAGAGCAAGATAAATACAATATTCTCCATATTCTAGAACTCTACTCTAGAACTATATTCTCTTATTTCAAACTTAACAATTCATCTGTTTTTTTATTGCAGTAAAACATTTAAATAAACTAAACATTTATATTCTTTAATTTAATGGATATTGTAATGTCTAAAAAATGTTTTTGTTTAGAGACAGAAACTGAACTAATTCTTAAACTGATTAAATTAAATGCTCGCTCCTGCTTTTACAGTCTATTTGTATTACAGTAGAGCCTTAAACAAGCAAAAACACTTGTTAGTTTAAATATTATGTTTCTCATTAGATCAATATACTTAAAACATATTATTTCTCTTCACAGAGTTTTGTCACTCTATTATTAGATCAGAATACTTTTTTATTTAAAACCTCTATGCGTAGTAACAACACAATCAAATAAAATCAAATAGGTCTTTTTAGATTCAAATATCTTTTTGTCTAAAAAGGGTTACCCTTTTGTTTTTGCTCATTTGCAATATCTAGCCTCCGTGTCTAACTCTCCAAAAACCACGGCTCCACTTTCAAGCCAATCAAATGAGGTGCGTGCTTCTGCCAAGGTCACAGGCTTCCGCGCGCAATAGTCTTTATTACTTTAAAAATAGGAAAAACCCTATTTTTAAGTCTGACCCGCTTCCAAGACTTTATACACTCTAATAACAAAGGCATACAGACATTTTTTTTTTCTAACATTAACACTTGTTCTGTTTTCTTAGTTCAAATCATTGAAATCTGTTCATAATTTGCTGCAATATTATTTATGCTGGTTTTATATTCTTTAAAACACAGTAGAATCATTACAATATTCTGACAGTGTCAGTTAGTACTGAACTTCTTTCGTTTTTAACTGTAATATGTTCTTTCAATAATAATAATGTTATTTGTATAACAGTTTAACTTTAAATGATTTTATAACATGTATTTCTAATTCAGATACTTCAATATAGCAATCTCTTTTATAAATTGTAATTGTATTTTACTTCATTATATCCACAGAAGGCAATAGGTTCATTTTTAATTAGGCACCTGCTTAGCAGCAAATGCAACCTTGAATATTAAAACTTAGGACTGCTCATACATTTACTTAATGTTATTATATTAGGTTTCTTATTTATTTAAATACTTTTGTTTTTTATTTCTATAATTTAACCTAGTTCGATTGCTTCTGGCATATTAACTTTGTTCTATATAGTTTGCCATTCTGCTCTCGCTGGATCAGAATCTTTTAAGGCTCTGAGTCTAATTAAAAAAGATGCTTTTCCTGATAAGGGAGGTTTGGACCTTTCAGCAGGTCAGTCTGTCCTTCAGTGCAATGAACTTCGCCACACAGGTCTTACACAGATCTGCTAATAATATTTTCTACTGGTTGTATATACTTTAAAACACAGTACAGTTATTACAATATATTAATATTGTTGCAGTTTCACAAATGTTCAATTTGTATTCCAAAGATTGTCCTGTTTCCAGTAGCTGTGACAGTCTTGGGTCAGTTTCTGCTCTCAGTGAGTCAGTTTTTGCTCACAGGTGTGGGTGGCAGTCTTTAAAAGCCTAGTACCTGCAAAAACTTAAATCTTGTTAGCTGGGCTCCTATCCCTACATTCTCATTCCCATCGTCAGTGGGCAAACACATTTTAACTGAATCTGGGTCCATCAAAGAACCGCACACCCTTGCAACCGAGGCCTTCCATGCAAAAAGGATCTAATGACTTATAGCACAAAAGGGACGTGCCAGAACTGTCTGTGACAATATACTACAGTAATATTGTATTTTTTAGTCTTTGGTATTTTTTTTAATACATTGCTTTACAGTGTGTAATGGGTGCCAAGTGGTGTGTAATGGGTGCCATCCGACTAACCCCAAGAAAGAACATACTCTCTTCTTAGAAGTTCGGGGTGGACATTTCAGGATACTATCCACTTTTGCAACTTGTGGTCGAATAACCGAGAGCGAGAGAGAGAGAGAGACACACAAATAAATCATATCTGGGTAAACAGGTTGTGGGGGCGGAGGGAGTGAGAGTATCTAATGCTTCAACGTATGATACTCCTTGAAGCATGGATCAACACACAGAGCTTGGCACCGCCTCTTTGCTGTCGCTTGATGTTGATGGTAAATATTCTTCACTTACGTCTTCAATGACTTCAAAAACCCGAGTTTGAGATGATTTATCGTACCAGGTTTTCTGCGTCTTTTGAGCTTTCTGCATGTTGTCCCGAGCCATTTCCGTCATCTTGTCTAGCCACTCCCTCATCTGCAAGACATAGGCAGCTACATTTTGGCTTCCCTTCGAGTTGGACTCCCATGCTTCCTTTAAAATAACCAAGGGGCCTCTTGTCTGTCTTCCGTAAAGAAGTTCAAAGGCTTGAGAAACCTCGCGATAAGCGAACAGCAGGTAGGGTATCCATTGATCCCAGTCAGATCCTGTCTCTGCCACAAACTTGCTGAGCATACTCTTCAGGGGCCTGTTGAATCGTTCCACCAAGCCATCTGTCTGAGGGTGGTAGAGTGGGGTTCTAATGCCCTTAGCCCATTAACTAACAAACCTGGTGTATCAGCTCTGACTGAAAATTGGTTCCCTGGTCTGTTATGATCTCTCTGGGAATTCCTACCCTAGAAAAGAGTTGTAATAAAACAGTAGCTACCTGCCTAGCTTTTCCTTTTCTTAACCCTTTAAGGACCGGGATCATGCTAACACAATCATACTGAAGTGGGCTTCTAGGCCCGCGATCGTGTAAACACGATAAAAAAAATAACTCTGTTTTGATGACTTACAGGGCCACCATACTTTGCAGTACAGGCTTGAAAGACACATCAATGGATAGGGGAGGGACTGACTTTCACGTCCTGATAGGATTTTTTTGTGTGATGTCACTGAGAGGGGCATTTAGTGTCTAAAGGGCAGAGACTGTTTACAGCAGCCAGGAAGAGACAAAAGCAGAAACAAAACATCAAAGAAATTATATTAGAACATTTATTCTGTCTCAACTGAATGTATCAGGTACATTTTTTTCTTATTACTGATAATAACGAACTGAGTAACTATTATTTTATTTATAAATAATTATTTTGAGAAAATAAATCAAGAGTAGTGTCCATTATTGCTTATTAATACCTTGAGAATAAACGTGTATTATGTCACTGCAATCACTCAGGTGAAACAATGTCTTATAATCTGCTCATCAATATTTTTCAACAAAACTTTCAGGAAGTATTGTAAGGTCCCTCGGGTCATAGAATAACACATTTTTATACCTGTATCTCTAAGCAGAATACATAATAAAAATTACTTTAAAAAAAAATCAAACAAAAAACTAAATATTGTTTTTAAAAGTTTATATGGTTTCTGAAGTACTTTTAAAATGTTCCCCAGTTTTCTAAAAAAAAGGAGACCATTTGCAAGATGCTACTGTAAAAAATTTAATTTTAGTGAATTTTTATAGGAAGAGAGTCAACTACAGCCAAAAACAGCCTGGTCCTGGGGGAGCATCCCACTGATAAATGCTTGGTCCTGAAAGGGTTAAGGGAAAAACAGGTTGCATAATCGCAACTTATCAACATATACCTATTACCTGACTGACTTTGTTCTAGTGGACAGACTACATCCATGGCTACTCTCTCAAATAGCCCATCCACTAGAGGTAAAGGTATAAAAGGCGCTTTAGCTACCATCCTCCCTACACATGACAGTTGACACTCAGGGCATCTCTTAACTTAATCACCGACATTCATATATAACCCTGGCCAATAAAACCGACTAGCTATCTGGGCTAATGTCTTATGCTTCCCTAGATGTCCTGACCATGGAATGGTATGCCCTAGCTCCAAAATCTTCCCCCTCACAGATTTAGGGAGCACTAACTGCTCTCCTTCCTTAGATTGGTGATATAGAAGACCTTTATCCACCACCAACTGTTCCTCTCACAGCTGATTTTCTGCCTTCTACCGCCTTCCCTTCCACCATTACCGCTTTGTGAAAGCATGGTTTTAAAGTTTCATCTTCCTTTTGCAATTGACTCATGTTCACTGGAATTTCCCATTCCTCATACAGGTGTGGTTCCTTAACCTTTAGTTCCTCTCCTGGAGTAGGCATTTTAGTGCCCCTGAACTTTTCCTGGTGCCTACAGCTTCTGGTTTTCTGGTTCTTTTTACTTGTATTAGTTAGGCTTTTACCCAGGGCAATAACCACTATCCCTCCAGACCACAAAAAAACACTGAATACCTGCAGCATTTTATTACCACGCTACCCAGATACCAGATTCAAAATACAGGTAAGAAATTACACTTTTGTTGTTATTTACAAAGTCAGAAATATAAAAAAATGTCTGTGCCATTTTAACAGGGGAAGGAATGCAGATCCTTCACACAGTGCTGTAATAAAGTATGTTTTAGCCTGTGTTTCAAAGACCTAAAAAATATAGTACAGTCCAAAATACTGTAATAAAAACATACTTTTCAGACTGTGGTTCTTCAATGAAACCTAAATAGTTGCAGTTTTTAAAGAAAACATGTTATAACAAACAAATATTTTCATTTTAATATCTGAACTACACTAGGCTAAAGAACATTCCCAGTTTGCTTGCATTGCCTTCTGGGAAGTCTGGTACTACTTTACTTCCTTGGTCACACCAGCAGGTACAGGCTGAAAGCATGTCAGTCAATAGGGGAAGTAGCTGGTTGGTTATTGACAGGAAAGAAGCCAGTAAAGGAGAGGGGTGAAATGACCCAGGAATTGCATCGCAATATGAACATAGCTTATCAGCGTGACTGAAGGTACATCAAGGAATGTGGCCAAGCAATTGCCTTATCAGAACACATCTCCAATAAAGACCTACAGTAGGTTAGTTCAAGATGACTGATCAACTACATCGACTTAAAGCCGACGCAATCTCATGCTTGAGGATGATACACCCAATTAGATTGCTGAACAGACATTTTCAATTCCAATTCACAGGGTGTCCGTAGAGTTTAATTGTATTGATCTTCAGGTCCATAGGTGAAAGGTGACTGACTACCTTGGTGCTAATGGAGAATTTTGCAAGCCCCTCCTGAGACGTTTTGCTGGAGGAGGTATTGAGGTATGGAGGCAAGTAGTGGCATGTTTGTCATAAATGAATCATACCTAGTAGACGCATTATTTTTTCTGATGTTGAATCACAACTAAACACACTTTCGATGGATTAGAACCTAAATACAAAGAGGGAAAGTACAATGTAATGTGATTGTTGCATCTTCCAGGATTGGTTGTAACTGGTTAAATGTTGTTTTATGATTGTGCTGACATAAGGGGGATAATTGTTTTACTTTACATGGTAAACACTACAGTATATCTGCAGCAGTTCTACCACTAAAGGTGTGTATGCAAACTACACCCACATACTGTATGCCTCTTGCATCAATTCACATCAGTAGGTACATATGTAAAAGATACAGTACCCCCCAATCCAAGTCTTTTCCCTACAGTGCTTTTACCATGATGACTATTTTTTAGCATTTTCTGGGGAGAATTTGATCTACTGTAATGTGATTAATGTGATTAATCCAAACTTATTTAATTGACCTGTATTTAAAAATGTGTTTATTTGATCAAAAAAGGCTTCTGCAGGTTCCAATTGATAAATTGCCACATTTATTTATTTAAAATTGTATTCACAAGAAGTTCGTTACAAAGGCAAAAATCTCACTGAAAAGACATGCGTGACAATATATGTTCTCTTGTATCTGAGAGTTTGAACAATGCAGGTGAACAGTGAATTAAAAAAAAAAACAGTCACATTTTCATCCATTCATTCTTTATTATACCGGTATATGTGGCAGAGGAAGAGAAAGATGGGCCCTAGTGCAGGACCTTATTGTGGGCCTTCCCCCCTAAACTTTAACGTATCACTTTATAAACATGCCAAGTCAAGTGTTCAGTATTTAACAATATTTCATTCTCAGAATGTTAGCATGTATGAAACAGTATACAACTACTTGTAATGAGAAGGTTTTTACACACCTACTTGAATTGCATGAATCTTTACACCTAACACTACACTATTTTTAAACAGAAACTAACAAGTTTAATCACCAGTCACTTCAGCATTCCGCAATTGCACAAATCAGTACGGAATTCACACAAAGGTGAAGAATCCTGCATAGAAATTCATGGATATTTTCTCATATAAGATAGCGTTTTTTTCAATCGGAAATACAGTCATTGTAATTTGCTGTAGTTTATTTTGGTACCCAGCAGCACCCGTTAACAGCTTCTGCCTAAACTACAGGATTAATCTTGCTACACACAGAATATAACTGCAAAAGACCTTGCTGAACAGTACCCCATAACCTTCCATTAAGACAGTTGGAAACTGTTTTGCAATACTGAGCAACAACTAGGCTAAAGCAGGAGTGGTCCCGGAGTTTGAAAACTCTGCCGATGAGGAATGTAAAACAGTGTCCAGTACTAGCCTCCATGCAAAGACAGTTGCAGGGAAAGAAAAAAAAAAGATAAGAAACTCATTTTAATTAAATAATTTTTTTATCTGTTGAAATGAGGGAGGATAGAAACATAATTAGTGGCGCTTTCTAACCCTCAGGTTGCACTGGCTGCACCAGCGAGTCCCTGAACGGTATATTGGAAGAGTTGTTCTTGAATATTCTTTTACATTTAAGTAAATAAAATGCCACCTTTCCAGAGATTTATAGTAAAATACATTTTATTTTTCACATAAGCATTAAGAATGCACAATACTCCATTAAAACATTCTAGGTTATATAGGTGAAGAAATAAATAAAAACATATATCCTAATATTATTTTGCAGTGGCCATGTGCCACTGAAGTACTGTATACAACCTTAGCTTGGCCTTTAAGCAGACAATAATTACCCTTACTACAGAATGTGTAAGGCCTTCACAAAAAAGATGGTGCCTTCCAATGGATAAAAAATAACAATACAAAAACATTCATTTTATATAAAGATACAGAAAAAATGCAATCTTATATTAAATATAGAAAGAAGAGAAACATATTTGACATAATAAAAAGCAACAAAAACAGACAACAGCTTCAAGACTTTTTTTTTATACTAGGCTTCCATAAGCAATATAACAATTAAAACTTAAATAACTTATTAATAATTGGGACAATCCACATAGTGGGTAAATATCATTTTTAAATATAACAACAATGCAATAATAATAATAATAATAATAATATTTATTTGGTAACTAAAACTGCATTACAGGTATTTTAGTTCAGATTTGTAAATAATATATTGTAATACTGTGAGACTTATGTGTTTTGAAAAGATACAACACTTATTATACATCCAATTTTGAATTTCTATTATATATGTTATATTTTAAACAGGCTATAAATATAGCTATATAATACAGATTTAAAATATGGTAATTGACTCACCAGAACAGCGATACACTGACAGAATGAGCTTAGGGAGTCAAACCTATCTGCTGTTTAGTCTATTTTTTCCTCCCATAATGCAACTTGTCAGTAAACATTACCCTGGCCTGGATAAAATTATTGGGGCACAAAAGCCATTGTAAATGACATGTACATTCAAGGGGGCATAAACTTTGATATAATTCAGGACCGTGTGGCTTATTCGGCAGCATTAACTGAATGGCTAAGGGTGTTTAGGTTAGGATTGAGGTGTGCTTGCAGAGATGACTCTTATGTGGCCATTTGTTGTCCCTCGCCTTGAGCACTAAATTCAGAAGGACACATTTTAAAAAACAAATAAAAAAGAAAATGTGACAATGGCTTAAGAACATGAGTCTCTACTGTAGCAAACCTGTGGCCTAAATATGTCTTAAACTGCAGTGTCATGCATTACACAACCAAACAGATATCTTCTCAGTCTGCTACTATATTTACATTTGGAGTTAACTGAGGTACAACATAATAAAATAGTATATGTCCTTATTGTGGGAGTGTAATTTACGTTTATATTGGAGCCTAACCTGTAATTAAATAAAAGGTAATAAATGTGGAATGGGAACTCTTCCATAAGCATCCCATGACAGCAGTAAAACTGTAACAATAAATACCAGTAATGTAGTACCAAAAGTTAAACAACTATTTAACCCATATTTTTAAGCCGTTATGAGATAAGTACTTATTTGAGTAAATAAAATAAAACCATGTGTTGCGCAAAGAAGTAGCAGCAAAACTTCTTTATACAGTCATTAAGTAACTTTTCAGGTAATTTTGTTTGGAGAAACAGAGATCCATTTATATTTAACTGAACTACTTTGACATGTTTGTTAATTAATTTTTTTTTGCAGTTTGTTTTTATAACACTTAAAAAAAAAATCTTGACACGTATTGTGGAAGCAGTGTATGTTGAATGTTCCAGAGTTTCAGATGGGATTTGTTGAGTATTAAGAATCACTGAAGACTCTTTTCAGGAGTGATTCATACAAACCCGGTTGTGTTTCCATTTCAAGTTAAATACAGAACTTCATGCAAGTTGAATTTCCTGGTACTTTTTCTCTGTTGAGGTGCATTTATTCTTTTTAAACCTGCAACATAAAACAAGTGTGGTTTTAGTGGTTAAACACACTGTAATGGCCTTTGCAACACAGTCTGGGAAATGTATTCTATATTTTATACTTTTCATTATATATTATATTATGTGTAAAGTTGTTGGTACTGGCACAGAACAAGTCATAGAGAACAACATTATGCAATAAAAAAATGTCCATAGATTGGCCCAACAATGGCAGGGTTCCCATGCAGTTTAGAAACTCCAAATTCCCTCTCCTTTGTAAATACCACACACATTCCCCAAGCTATAGGAAGTGTGTGGCAAAAACATTGTATAAAAGGGTGGTTAAATCGCCTTCTCAGGCTAAAAAGCCACACAAATTCACCAAACACTAAGGGTTTTTTTTTGCATGAAAACATGTCTGAAAGCCATAGTTTATATTCACGAGGCTTCAGCAGTGAATATCTAATTTGTGACGTAACCCTGCATAACTTTCTATATAAGTAATGGCCATACCAAGCAGTAATTTATTAACAACTGAGATCTGCTGGAAGTAGCCTTGGCAAGCTCTTTGACCAAATAGGAAAAAATAAGCATACAGTGTGAGAAGTTTAGAGACAGTATTTGGAAAAATGAATTGTACTAAACATTTTAATATTAATTAGGTAATTTGCATTTGGAAGGATCATTTCTCTCTAAAAGAAAACTACATGGAAACCTAAATTACCCAAAAGGTACTACCAAAGTAGCGTGAGAAAATGGCAAGACTTATTTTTATTTTTCCATGAAATGAGGCCTCTTGGACCTTACAACTGAAAATGTCCTGTCCATTTGTTAGCTGATATGAATGAGGTTCTTCAGTACCATGTGGCAAATATATCCAATCACATCTGTTGTGACTGCTCTATCTGACATTTTGATTTTGCTGTCTTTTTTGTGTTTACATTTGGTATTTACTTGACCATATGTGCATTAGTGGAGGCTCCTTAGACAAGGCAAAGAGGCAGTGCCTCCTCAAAATTTGAAAAGTGAAAAAAATCTATATACTGTATATATATATATATATATATATATTTTTTTTTTTTGTGTAGCATTATAATAATGTTCAATGTTCAACGAAAAACAAAAATATTGTCTGAAATGCAAGAAAAAATTTGATTAACGCAAAAATCTATATTAAACATTTCTATAGGAACAGCAGTTCTGGCTCCTCAGGGGAGGCAAGCCTCCATTACAAACTCCTATCTGCTATCCACACAGTACAGTACTAGCAATGGCAGATGACATAGTCTGAACCCTGGTTTTAATTGGAGGAGCTGTAGTTTTCCTCTGCATTTCTGAGTATTAGAAACACCTTTCAGTGTGTACCAGATAAACTACTATTTCCAGAAGACACTGCATGCCTGTATGCCCATATTTTCCACAGCGCAGGCAAACTTGTTCACTCTCTTTCCACCTGTACAGTCAGTATATAATTATTTTGTTAGTTATTTATTTAAGTTTAGCTAATTAAGTCCATAGGATGTGATTGCTTTTTTGGTGCCTTTCTCCTGCCTTAACAACTTTGTTTAGAAAATATTGTATGCAAAGTATGTTAGTGACGTGGTCTTGAAATCTAAATGCTATATTACAGTGCATTTTTAAACATACGCTGGCAGTGTGTAACAGTTTAGTATATTAGAATAAACTATGATGGGCTACTGTTTTCTCTTCACTGTTGGCTAGTGGAGAAAATGTGTTTAACAGGCAAATTGGGGTAGAAACTATTTAGATTGCACTTGCAGATCTCCTGATCTACTCCAACTACGACTGTATGCACTGGTGCTGTTTGACAGCTGATGTAGTCCCCCTACTGGTCATTAAATAGGACTGTATGCACTGGACTTGCCTGACCTAAGCACCACGTTACTGGATCCTCAGCTATGCACTATCCTTGCACTATTGCACTACAAATATGTCATTGTAGATATAACTTGTTGCAATCCTAACTGGTTGCATCCTAGTTCATTTTGTTTTTTAGTCGTATTATTTGCACTTACTATAAACTAAACTGTATTTAAATATTAATCTTGCATTGTAACCCTGTACAGTACTGCCTTATAACACCTTTAAGTCAACTTGGATAAAGGCGTCTGCCAAATAAATAAATAGATAAATAAATAATATGAAAAGTGTTGTCAGTCAGAATACAATAATAAGATCCTACTGTTGCTGGGGGCTTAATGGGACCCGCGAGCCCTCTGGTGTTTTTTTGCCTCCCCATATTTTTTGACCACCAGCCGCCACAGATGTGCATGCCAGATGATCATGTGATATGCACAACAGCACCTCTATGAACAATTTGCATTTGTATTTGTTTATTCTGAACACCATGGCAGCCTTGTTTGATGCTTAGCTGTATTAAAATACACACCAAAGGATTAGTATAGTTTAAAAAAGAAAACCAACATACCATTTGTAGAAGAAGTAAAATGTGATTGCCAGAGCTGTCAAAAATAAAACTGTACACATGACAGTTAAAAGAATATATCCTTTACTCATTGGCTGGAAGACAAGTTCTGAATGAGCGCATCTTTCACCAGTAAAGCCGGTATCACACCTAGAAGGCAAGATAACATGATTACACATGACACACATACAGTCAACCTTCAGGTCAATCGCTGCATCACAAACATTTTAGATTTGTTTTATTATTTCAATTCACCATTATAAAAATACAAAAGTTGTCATGCCATTGTGTAGTCTTGTTAGTAAATGGCTTGATAGTCAATACAAATTAATTGTCATGTGTCAACATATCATACATCTTTAAGCAGTATTTATAAGTTCCAAGATTGAGCAAGCAACTATTGTCTAATTACAATCCCAGTCAGAAACTTGTTTTCCTGAGTTATAAGTGAGATTGACAGTGCTTTCACTGATGGCTTTAATTCTAAGAAGCTTTATTCTTGATTGCAGTTGTCACAAGTTAGTGTTTCTATTTCCCTCTAACACTGACATTTTAGATGGTACGCAATCTAAATGACTGTACTTGTATCATCAAGGAAATCGTTTGTATAAAAAATGTACATATTAAGATCACTGCCAGTACAGCCATGCTTAAATAGCAACTTATTATGGTTATGAAATATCACCGTTGTCTCAACTAATGTATTCTGCGTGTTTAGAATCACTTTGTATCATTTTCTATTACACCTTGGTGTAGTAGCTTTACAGTGAAGCCATATTTGAAAGCCCATTTGAGGATATAGGGTTACTTTACCAGGATGAGATGACTGGTACAGAAATAAATGCAATGATGCAATTCCACCAGCACTTACATTCTCATTGTAAGACGGAACACAATAAGCACTAAGGTCTCTTCGCAATGGCTTTTAAGGACAGTGTTATAAAGACAGAGCACTGTATATTCTTTTCTCTAATGTGTTTTATGTTTATTGATTGCAGAAACTGCATTATTAGTCTACAAAATGGGGCAATAATGTAAAAAAAAAAAGAAGCTTCCAAAAAAGCTACCAAAACTAAATATTGCATTCATGCATACATTCTTCCAGGGAACATGTTATTGAACATGAATGACCTACTATGCTATTTAAACCAGTACCTTACCCTGTATGATAGATAAATGGGTGATGTTCCCTTGACACTATCCATCCAACTACGAAAGAAACCATCTATTGCAAGCTTCATTGTCTTTGATGGCCTCAAGTTAGGTATTACATAAGGATCATCTCATAGACTTCCAACTAGATGAAGGCCCAAAGGACTTGGCATGCAAAACATTTTAAACAGAAATTCTTCCTTATGTGTGCTCCTCTTACCTACAAGAGTGTATATTTAAGTCCACAAGAAACATGCACTCTCCATGAAAGCAAAATGCGTCCAGTTCTGTTGCACATTTTTCTGTTTGTACTCTTTCCACACGAGGTGTCTCAATTGAAGAAGCTGTGACTGTTAAATATATAAAAACATATATTACATTTTGCAATTGCTTTACATATACAGTATGTAATCTAAATTCTTCTGTGAAAAGATACTGTAAGATATCCACATAATAAAGTTTCTATAGCTAATAGAACAGTTTCATAAACGTGTTGTGAACTTATATTCACTATATAGAAGCAACAGATGAGGTAGCAAACATGTATTTTCATTTTAAAACATATCAGGTACTTCACCAGCTTATAGAGCGTTTTTCAGTGTGCTTTACTTCCTTGGTTGTTTCATGGTAAAACCATGTTAGCTGGTTGGTTACTGACAGCAAGACATAAAAACCGACTTTTACCAGATATAATATTTACAATTTTTTTTTTTTTTGTTGAGAATTTTACAGGAAACATTTACAAAGCTGATACTTGTAGCATGGTAGCAACCTGTTTTAAAACTGTATTACAGTAATTACATTTTTACACATACAGTACAGTTGCATCACAGTTTATAACATGTAGCATACAGTATGGGGCTGGAAAGAAATGAGTTCCAAAAGTAACATGTATGGTACAGTAGGTTCTCTCCACCCTATTAGATACTTGTTCTTCTTATAGGTATGGCTGGCAGTTTATCAGTAGTTTAAGTTATATCATTATGCTTTTATCTACAGTAACTTCCAAATTGTTTCTTAAAAAAAGACTTTATTTAGTCTAACATTAATCGATGTACAGTAGCTAATCATGAAACAAGCGCTTTCTTAAAAAGAAAATACATCTGCTAGGTTACCTGCTGTTGTACATTCCAGTTGTCCTGGACCACATGATGGAGAGGGAGTTGTACTGCAAACACTTTGCAGCAGGTGAAGACCTGATGATATGACAAATGAAACATGTATTTTCATTAGAATTTTATTTCAATTGAAATTTTATTTCAATGAATTAATCTGTAAAGAACACCCTGTCATTGCATTCTCTGACAATTTGCTCCTAACACCCATGTCACAAAGCAACCCCAGACAAATTCTAACAAGGCCAAGTTATTCAGAGATTAATTGTCTAGAGATTGTAGTAAAAACAGATTTATAAAGATGTTTAAAGTTTGCAAGATATACTCCAAGTATACAGTATAATCTTTAATTTGAAGATTAACTGGATCATTCTGCTATCCACTTGATGCTATTTTCACTCTCAACCCTGTACTTGTTCATTTATATGTTTTACAGCGTATTCGTCAGCTGGTTTTAGTAACAGAAGGTGGAGCTCTACAAATAGATTTACTAAATGTAGGAGAATGCAAAAAAATACCTCAGGTATAATGTAGTTTTCCAATCTAAAAATAGTACCTGCTTTCATTCATTATCAAAGTCACACAGCAGTTCACTGGTTTATTGGAGATAAATTAGGGCTGTAAATAATGTGTCCTTAACTGACAAAGCAACATAGGATGTAACTTACACACACACCCAGGAATGGGCTATAGTAGGGAAAATGCTTAGTTAAGAGCTTTTCTTTTTGTCAGGAAAGTTATACGATACTCTGACACTTTAGGAATGTGGGAACAGTAAACCTTGTGTGGCAATAATCGGATGAGGTTTGGAAAGCAAACCAGTGAAATCAGGTCAGGTGTAAATGGCTGGGTGGGGATGATGACAATTTGATCTGCCCATGAGAAAGCTATTGAAGCCAGTGTGATTAGTTTCAGATCCAAAGGCATTAGGGTGGAGTACATGTTGTGTGCGTATTATTTTGTTGTGCAGAGTACATTCTTTTGTTTTATTGTTATTATGCATGGAAGATCAGGTTTTATAACTGCACTATAATAACAATAAATAGCTTTTTTACAATACAAAACTTTATTCACCAGATTCCAAAAGCACTCAATTTAATGCAGTAAATGCCTTTGTTATTGACAACAAAGAATTTATTGAAAAATACTGAAATTGTAAAATGGAGTTGGTAAAGTAGTACAAGCCAAGCTTTTAACTCTTTAAAGACCAAGCATTTTTCAGTGGCTTGCTCCCCCAGGACCAGGATTTTTATGGCTGTTTGACTTTTCCTATAAAAAATGTTTAGTGTATTTTTACAGTAGCTTCTTGGAATTGGTGTCCTTTTTTCAGAACACTCAAACACCAGGTAGTCCCTACGTTGAACAAGGTTGGGAACCACTGCACTAAAGAATATTATACAATAATACTCAGTGTGGTTAAAAACAGTGCTGTGTACTGATAGGTGTTGAACAGGGTTTTTATTAAGCTGGGGTCATAGGTCTGGCGGGAGAGTAGTGACAGGACCAGAGTGACCTGGTAGCAGGCTGAATTAGCTGTGCTAACAAAAGTACAATTTGTACATTAATACAGTTGCGTATTGCAGTTATTGAAACCCACAAGTAAGGTCCCACGACAGGAACTTAAAAAAAAACGTTTACAGATTTTCCAATAAGTTTTTTTTTTTTTAATTATTCAGTAGATTTTGGGATTTCATAGAGATAAAGGTACAAAAACATTTGATTGTGTCACCTGAAGGGCCCTACAACACTCCCTGAAAGGTTTGCTGACACTTCTTTAAATATGGGCAACATACAAGACCACCAAAGTGATTTTAGGATTTTAAAACCTTTTGTTAAAAAACAAACAAAACAAACATTTATTCTCATGAACTTTATAATCAGTAATGGACACTACTCGATTATTTTCTTAAAATAAATATTTATAAATAAAAAAAATAGTTCTACATTTCATTATTATTAGTAATAATGAAAAAAAAAACTTTACCGATACAAATTTAGTTCATGAAACAGTATTTGCTTATATCCACTCGTTTCTTGATATTTATAAATGTTGTAAAAAAAAAAATAAAAAAAAAAATAAAAAAATAAATATATATATATATATATATATATATATATATATATATATATATATATATATATATATATATATATATATATATATATTAAAACACGACAGAATAAATATTCTGATATAATTATGTCAAATCATATTTGCAGTGTTTTCCGTTTCATTCTTATCTCTTTTTTTCTTTCTGCGTGTGCTGGAACTTTAAATGCCGTTTCAGGAAGTGACATTCAATCCCTCCCCTCTGCAATCATATGTGTTTCCAAGCTCAAGTGCCGTTTTTTAGGGTGACCAGATTTTTAAAGCTCAAAACCGGGACACAATGTTAAATAATTGATAAGATTAATTGATTAATTAAACCATTAAATATAGGCTATTTTATTGGTTATTTAAATAGCCATCCTCTCACTCTTAGTTTTATCTTTTTTTTTTTTTTAAGCAGCTACCGAATTTCAGTATACTTCTGGGTGTATCATTTGTGGCAAATTAGTTTAAGTAGCCATATTGTGCTATACATATTGCATATTTTTATATTGAGTTTATTAATATTAATAATAATAATAATAATAATAATAATAATAATAATAATAATAATTAATAAATTATTACAAATAAATTTACATTTTGGCATTTTTCTTTCTTTCTTTCTTTCTTTTTTTACTCACTGCATCACGCTCTATTTATTGGCATTGTTAATGTGGTTTAACCTGGTGAATTCGGATGCTTGCAATCTCTTGCTGCTCTGTCTGGGCTAAATCCTGCCAGAACTGAACAGCTGCAAAATTGTGTTACACACAATTGTAGGTTAATATTGAATATACACTAAATGAAAACACATGGCGCACTGAGGAATAAGCACATACACCTGTGTTAATCACTTTATAAAAGTAATGTTCTTGATTACCCAAGGTACCCTAGGAACATTCACAGCAGGTGCCATAAACTAAAGGCTATTGTTTACATTATTTTGACAATAGATATTTAAAGTGTTTCGCACTACATGAAGTGGCTTAAAACCGGGACTTTTTAAAGAATTTGAACAAAATGTAGGACATCGGGACCTTTGATGGAAAACCACAACGGTCCCTGCTAAACCGGGACATCTGGTCACCCTGGGTCAATTGCAGCTTTCCAAATGTAGTCCACTTGATGTGTCTAACTATTGGATTAAGCAGGTTTAGTCCACTTGATTGGACTAAAGTTACTCACCTTCTAATCCCGTTTGCAGCGTACCGGAAGCCATAATAGTAGTACATTTGGCCTATTTCATGTTAGATTTTGAAATTTGTCAGTTTTTTGTTAAGTATATGGAAAACTATAAAGCGGGAATGTAATGTAATATATTAATGTAACATTATTTAGCAGGTTTCATTCGACATTATGAAGCAAAATGTGTTAATTCTATAGGGTGATGCAAAACATTTGGCCATAGCTGTAGGTTAGTCCTCATTATCGGTCTAACTTGTTCCAGTTCCGATCAGTTAAACCAATTACCAGGATCTTGTGTTTGGTACACTGCAATCAGGATTAAGTTAGATGGATTTGCAAGATTTTCTTGTCCACATTTTAGTACACCTGATGTGACTGAAGCATTGGTACGCTGCATAGCAATTGTTTATGAATAGCAGCTTTCATACATTTTTTTATTTTTATTTTCAGGACTGACCCTGAAATAATTACACATGCCAATGTTGTATCGGGTTGTTTGGTCAGTCATGAAAATTATTATTATTAGTATTATTATTAGTATTATTATTATTATTATTATTATTATTATTATTGCACATAAGTCACAATATTCAGTCATGACTTTCTTTGCAGCATCTTCTCACACTTAATCACTGTGATCAGCGCTCCAGATAAGGTTTTGGGTCATTGAGTAATTTACTCTCCGATTTAAACACTATGACTGGGTTTCCATGCAGTTTAGACACTCCAAATTCTCTCTCCATTGTCATGACAATGTGATGTAGGACACACATTCCTCACACTAGAAAGCTGCACAAATTGACCAAAAACTTTTTATTTTGCATGGAAACATGTCCGAAAGCGGTAGCTTATGTTCACGAGACTTCAACAGCGAAGATCCCATTTGTGACGCAACTTTATATATGTAACATTACCTTGAAGCCATGACTCATGAGTACTTTCAATAAATACTGTAAATACTTTAATGCTAACTTATGGGGTATGCATTAACTACAACCTTAATTTTTTTTATCACATTTTTATTTGTTTTTCAATGCAAAAAAGAAGCAGTACAACGAGAGAGAGAGAAAAAAAGAAGAAATACAGAACAACAACCCCTTCACACCCGCCACCCCCTTCACAATATGGATCGGAGGAATGCTTCCTCAGAAATCTCCTACTTGGGGTCAGTATAATCTATGGCATAATTTGTAATGTATTAATTGAAGGTTAGGGTTCTTTGATGCAATGTATTCCATACAGTCTCCCAATCACAGGTCGGTCCCAGAGAGACAGATCTTTTCCCCACAATTTAGTAAAAGTCAGAGACTATTAAGACTTATTAAGTAATTTTGAGAAATAGATGCCACCATGCCCCTTGTATTAGCACCCGAGACCCATTCAGTGATGGGGTGTGTTGGTAACCGACCCCGAGGGGACGTCACAGGTTTTCAAAAGAGCTTGTAGTCTAAAATAAAAGAACAAAGCAGTCCCAGGCAAATTAAAATGTGTAACTAAGTCTTGAAAAGTGCGATGGTTACTACTGTCAGAAATATCGATGCCCCAACTAGTCCATGAATTGAAAATTAGAGGTTGACCACCAGATAAAAGAGCTTTGTTATGCTAAAGGGGAACATGTTTTTTTGTGTTTGTTACAATAGGTCCAAAATGAAGAGTGGATTTTTTGTTAGTCACGCCAGCAAAAATGATGTCTTGTAGCCTATTAGGAAATACCAGAGCTTCTTCAACTGCTCTCCAAGGGATCGTTGACGTGGAATCATCCAGATTCTTAGTGCTCAGAGTTGAAAGGCTAAATGATAAAGTTTGAAGTTGGGGAGAGCTAAGCCACCTTTTGCTTTGCTATGTTGAAATGTAAGTTATTTAATTTTGGGGTGTTTACCCCCCCCAAATGTATTCCCGCACCATAGAGTCAATTTGCCCCCAAAAACCAGAAGGTGGAGGCAATGGCATATTGGAACTGAGAAAGTTAATTCTAGAACTGATATTCATTTTTATTGTTGCAATGCATGCACATAGAGAAGCAGGGAGCACAGTCCATCAAGTCAGATCATCTGCTATCTTTTTTATTACACTTGAGTAGTTATTTTTAATAATGGAGTTAACTGAATTTTGAATTTCAGTGCCCACATATGCAAATTGTAAATTGTAATTGGAATAATAGCAGGGAGAATGAATGTACCCACTACAGGGTTAAGAGGCATCAGAGCAGATTCTGATATTGCACTAAAGTCATCAAAAGCAGTCAATAGTTTTTGGAGAGAGTTTTGCAAGATAGAAATATATAAAAGCATATCACCTGTGTAGAGAGAAACTGCCTGTTTGGAGTTACCAATTTCAATGGGAGTTATTATTTTATCTTGTCAGAGTAATTGGGCTAAAGGTTCCAGTGAGAGAGCAAACAGCAGCAGAGAGAACGGGCAGCCCTGGCGTGGGCCCTGGAGAATTTGAAATAAATCAGATTGCATGTTGCCCGCTGTAGGATTAGCATAAAGAACTCGGATCATGTTTATGAATTTAGACCCAAAGGCAAATGTTTCAAGGATGTTCCACAGATACTCCCAGTCTAAACGGTCGAAAGCCTTTTCAGCATCTAAAGATAAAATTGCACAGGGTTGTTTAATTACATGCACTAGTCTGCAGATATTATCTGCTGCCACTGGTTTGATCTGGGTGTATCAATTTATATGTATAATTTTCCAGATGGAGGGCAGGAACACGAGCGAACAGTTTCATATCAGCATTGATTAATGAAATTGGATGATAATTAGCGCATTTCTTGGTATCCTTCCCCTTTTTGGTCCATGCTAACTTTATCTAGATGTAGGTTTAGATTCCTTTACTAAAATGCACACCCCTTTACTGAGTACTAAAGGCTGAGATCAACTTATACGTTTTGTTTTGTAATCTTGTAGTATCAGTAAGGCGTAAGTGTGTTTCTTGTAGTGGTGCAATATCTACTTTTTTCCTTTGAAGCAGGTCAAGGCATTTTGTACGTTTATAAGGAGAATTAAGGCCTCTAATGTTTAAAGATAAAACCAATAATTTAACCATTCTCAGAAGGCAATACACTGAACGTAAGCATGTTAAAAACATAAATGCCACGGAGGTCGAAGCAGACACAGTCATGTAAAATGAACATAAGATAACTAAAATTACTACAACCTTACATTTTAACTGTAATGCTAGTTCAAAGTGATCTACAAAAACTCCAATAAAAACAACAATTATTTTTATTTGCATTATTGACTGCAAACAATATGGCTGTGAAGCAAATAAACACAGAAATGGAATATGTTTTTTATTCTAACACTGCAGATGGGATATACTTAATAAAAAGCGTGCATGCACATACTACATATAATAAAGAAACAATAATATTGTATTCCTTATTGATCGCCTTGCTATAGCAATATAAAGCATCCTGACTCTCTCCAAACACAGATATTGTGTTTATTATATAGATTTACCTTCCATAAATTTGGTTGACAGGTAGGTAAATTGGTAGGTCAGGTTGAGGGGGACTAAGAACCAAGAAATTCAGAATCCAAAATCAAGAATCCAGTCAATTATTCACCAATCACAAACACGCATTGCAAGTGTACGTTTTTCTTTTTTTTATTGAAACCTGGCCACGTGTTTCTGGCAATTCCAAGGTAGGCTACAATTAGCTGTCCCAGCATTCTCTAGCTACCGCATGCAGTATATTCACAATTGACCACTGAGATGCCAACGAAGAACAAGAAGCTTGATAACAAGCTCAAGCTATGCAGCAAAATTGCTATGCGTATTCGTTACGCATTACATTTAAATACCATACGTAATTCATATTTTTTCAATGCGTAAAACACCATCCTTTATGCAACTGTAACAGGGGCGAGATCTGTGCTGACTATCTGGCACATGCGTTGTAATGCAGGAAGGGGGCAGCAGCCTTGTAGACCCGCCTGTCAGTCATGGCAGTGACACAGAGAGGTGGGGAAGAGGGTGTGTTGGCTTTCCTTCTCTCTAAGTGGCTGAGAGGCGGGCCTTGGGGGATTGCTGACCCTATCAGATGCTCTGTTGTTCCCTCGGCCTGCCCTTCTAAGGTGAAATGAGCCAGCTGGCAGAAGCTCTGCTGCCGGACCGAGCACGGCCGGAGAAGAACGAGCACAACAACAAATTAATTAAAAAGAAAAAGAAAAGGAATTTTTAGGAGCGGGGAAAAACTTGGGCAGAACCCCGAATAGTACAAGCAGGTTGAGGGAACGGGTGAGCATAGGACGGAGACCCGGGCCGTACGGATAGTGAAGGTCGGGGTAACGCTGTCGAGTGCAACACCTTTATTTTGTAGTTTTATTACTGTGTTTTATTTTCTGTTTTTCTTTCGCCTTTTGTTTTCATTATTATTTTTTAGCACATGTAGGTGCACTGGACTGTATACCAGTATTGGTAACCTTGTGGTCTTGTTTACTGTTGCCAGTATTCAGGCCACGGACAACAGTGCCCTCTGTGGGTAAAAATAAATCAGTGCGCCTGAGCGGCGTTACAAATAAAGTTTTGTCTCTGTGTCAGTGAATTGCCCACCACCCTTCCACAGCAAAGTGCTTGTAAAAAATGGTCTTGTTGAAACATTTCTTTACTAAATTGAGTATTTTTGTACAAATATTACTCACATTTTATGATTAAGTGTTTGAATGTATGGCTCTAATTTATGTAATGCATTTTGGCTGACCCAAATTTCAACATTACCCGCAGACTACATCTAATCTTGGTAGTATCTTTTCAAACTGCTCTCATGCTCCTACTATGGCACTTAAAAACCCTGCAAAACAACTAATATCATGGACACATATAGTAGGGTACAAAAATGATGAACCAACCCATGTCCATTAAATAGCACATGATCAAAAGTAGAAGGCAGAAATAGTAAAACTACAACCAAGAAGGTTTACTGAGAAAATATTTCTAAGAGAGCTGTCTAACTACCAATACCGACAAGTATTGACTTGAAACTGTAAACAGCCTATAAGACAATTTGGCAACTGACCTTGACTTTGACCTCATATCCAATATTTCTCTCCAAACCATCTTATCAAGTTTTTTCTCAGTACAGCCAATACCACCACAGGGATATAGTTGCTGCAGTTGGATTTAGAATGTAACAGTCTGTTCCACAATTCTTTATGTTTAGCATGCCAAATTCTAAAGGTAATAGCCTATGTCCCTAACTTCCACAGAACTTGGTAAGAATACTGGCTAAGACAGCCATTTCAAATACCACACTAGCTGTATGAGCTTTATGGAGCAAAGCTTCATGTTCTGTCATGTTTAAATCTATGACAGCTGCTCATTTTCCTGCATTTATATTAAGACTGCACAGTATAATAAGATCCTTCCTACTGTAGGTATGTGTCTAATATACACTGTACAGAAGTATATTTTGTGAGATATCCTAGCTAGCTACTTTTAATAGGGAATACTGAAAATATATAGTAATAGGAGCAATACTCTATCCCAATAGCTGTCCAAATTGTGTTTTTGGGTTAAACAAAATTGTGGGATATTTGTTCTTCATTTTACCCAAATTAATTGTAGGTTACCGCAATGAAGACTGCAAAATTCAGAGACGGAAACCATTTTGGGTGTTGCTGCTTTCCTTGTACATGACTGGTATGTGTGCTAGTTTAATCCTGCATAGATACAGGATGTGTCCAGTAAGGCATTAGTCAATTTATGAAACTAGACTGCTTGACTGTTGCAGCAATCTGCTTTAAAAAAAAAAAAAAGAATTCACACAGGGCTCAGGGTTCCCGAGTGGCGCATCCAGTAAAGGCGCTCCACGTGGAGTGCAGGATGACCCTATAGCCTGGAGATTGCAGGTTCGAATCCAGGCGATGTCATCTTGTGTTGTATCAGTTTTATGCCACGAATGAGGAGGAATGACCAAATAACCCCAAATCCTCTAAAAGATAACAGGACTAGAATATTGAAACTTTTAATTAGACAGCCCAAAATATAACCTAAAAACACAATAAAAAATATCTGTATGCACAAAAACATTTGTTCAGTTTATAATGGCAATAATATTCTCTGAAGCGATCATTCCTCATGAGTGGCATACAACTTCCAGGCAGTAACTTACTTTAACCTCATTTTTAAATGCAATTTTCCTTAACTTAATTATTGTATTACAAGGTATTACCTTTAACATATATATTTTTTTACTCTGTGGTTACTCTGCGGCAGTGGTACTCAACTCTGGCCCTTGAGATTCATTCCAATCCTGGTCTTTATTCCAACCAGATCCTAAATTAGTTAATTGCCTCTTAACAGCTTCAATTAACTACATTAGAACGTGCTTGGAGTAAAAACCTGGACTGGATTGGATCTCGAGAGCCAGAGTTGAGTACCACTGCTCTACGGTATCCCTTTGCCAGTAAGAATGTTTTTCAAAGAGGACTTCAGTAAACAGACAATATTTTTCTGTTTTTGTTTTTGGGAACATTTTGGGTGAGGTCAATGAATCTTACATTGAATTGATTTAAACAGTGACATATCTAATAGCACCACTGTTTATATTATTAAAATAGGCAAAGCATGCAAGTCTCTTTAATGTATTTCTGTCTGAAAAATATGTAAAATGCCAAAAAGGGTAAGCAATTCATACCAGCAGGTACTTATTTTCTGGAAAGTCTGTTTAAAAGAGGAGTCAAATCCAGAACCCTAATATATTCTGATGGCTCTATATTGACATCCAACATACTGAGGGGTGGGTGTATAAAATGACTCATAAAACTTACCAATTAAACTTTTATCAGTATCGCCCAGGTGAAAAAATAAGTAAACTGAAAAATAACACACCCTGCCCAGGGTGCCCAGTTTAAATTAACACTATATTGTACAGAAGGGCAAATGGAAAACAAAAACCTCCATTGAATAGAAAGTTGGTTTTCTCCACATTAATAAGACAGTAATCACAATGCAGGTCAGATTTAACTAGGTCTTTACACCATAGTGTAAAAGACCCTATAAGGCTGTTAATGCTATACAACGTCTGTGGTTTAGGCACTTCTGAGTTTTTAAATGACATTTCTTAGTTTTTTTTCTAACACCCATGGCAACACATACATATAAAGACCAACCTTATGGAATCTCTAACAATTTAAATTTGGAATATTTATGTTTCATACTGAACCTAATTATACAGCGCAGCTGTTATCTATATTAATTGCAAAAAAATAATAACTATGTTAAAATTACGTTAAATTTGCAACACAAACCCACAAAACTAGGGAAACTGGGGCTGTTTTTTTACACTACAGCACTTAACTAAGACATATTCTATCTACAAGGCATTTCAGCAAAAACATAGACACTGTTGCTTCAAGCCTATACTAAGATAGGCTGAAAGAACTGAATCTATTTAGCCTAGAACAAAGACGAAATAGGTGGGGCATGTTTGAAGTCTTTAAAATCTTAAAAGGAGTTTACATAGTCAACCCTAACCAATTTTTTAAGCACTACATAAACCAGGACTATAGGACAGAGTTGGAAATGAAGTGGAGAAAGACGTAGGACAAAGGGAAGGAGACACTTCACACAGAGAGTGGTGAGGGTATGAAATGGGTTACTTAGTCGTGTTGTTGAGGCAGGATCACTTGGATCCAATTTGCCAAAGTTTTTAGATCAATCAGTTACTAGGAACTGGACAGGCTTGGATGGGCCAAATGGCCTCATCTGGTTTGTACATTTTCTTATGTTCTTATATTCTTATTAAAACCGTTTATATTGGTTAATTTAGTCATGTATTTATACTTAGCGGTTTGAAAGCCACCTGTAAATTCATTTTCCTCTTGTGCTTTAAAGTACTGCCTATCTTTTAATCAAGAACAGAGTGTCATAGTGTTGCTCAATCAAGCCTCACCTTTAGTATCCAGCCCACTGTTTATCTACTTAACAACTTCCCTTTTACGTCAAAGCCCTGAAGTGTTGCACTGAAATGAATTTTTATGGCACATTCCTTAAAGAAAGCAAATGAAACATCTGGTGGTATTTACTATAGAAACAAAGCCAAATATTTATCCAGGTGCTAAGAAATGAACATGTATCAGTTACACTGATACTTTAAAGTTGAATAAATACATTTGTAATGGGTGTCTGTTCCAGTATAAACAACCTCATTCCATAGAGACCACATTCACATTTCACATATAATAATGCAATATAGTAGACAAATATAATAGACAATTTACAGTACTTCAAAATGAATGTTCAAGAATCAGTCTACACTGACTATGTAAACATATAACATCTATCTCTTGTACATATAAAATATGCATATACTGTCTTGATAACTGACTGCAACAAACAGGGTGCCCTTCCAGGGACAATACTCAGAATTTCACAGGTTTCAGATATAAACGAATAACCAATATATTTCATAAAAAATATGAAAAAAGGGGGGGCTTATTTACACTAATCATTTAGAAACACTTATTTTTCATAATAAATTATAATATTTTGGAGCTTTGAATTTGAATCTGATAAGCCTTAGATGGTCACAGATGATGTAAGGCTTATAATATAAAATCAGATATACCAGGTATTAGAGTTGTTTAAACAAGCAAGTGACTCCCAATATTGCCTTCCATCTAATACCCCTTCTGGCACAGGCAAGATAAAATCTGACATGTAGATTTATGTTTATTGTGTTGCCCCTTGCATACAATTTTAGTTGACAAGCACTTCCATACCATACTGCCTTAGTCCAGAAATTCTAAAAGAATTACTAACTTTTACTCTTATGGTCTCTTGTTCGTAACTGTATCTTAAATTACCACCCAAGATTAGTAATAACTTTCTTCCCAAATCTTCCCCAAAAAGAAATTGTTTTGGCAAAGCTTTTTGAGTGATCCTACTTATTATTATACTTGTACAATATATTGTTAACTTACTTTACAGGAAGTCAGCTTGTTTGTTGTCTATGAATAATGAGTGTCTCAAGTATACATCACACTCAGTGTAAGACAAACTCACATATAGTTAAATATTATATGTAATGTTTGTATTTGTGATAAATCATACTATCAGATGATGATAAATCAGAAAAAAATTATAATATAAAAACATAGCCCATACTTTGACTTTTAGTGTTACCAAAGAGAAAAGTATGAAATGGTAAAAGCGTCCGTTTTGTTCAATAGGCAGGTTGACTTGCTGGTCAATTGCAGTCATAGTTGATAAGATAGCATGTCCAAGGCTTGTCTAGTATAGTTTTTGCTATTTGCATAAGATAATTACTAGGAAAAGATGCTATATATCTTTCTATTTATCTATCTATCGAATATTTGCTTTTGCAGTATCTGACATAATACTATTAGGAGGAAATAAGGGTAACACTCACCTATTAATGACAGAAAAGCTCTGTAGTCAGTCATCTCTTAATCTCAGAATGATCTCAGTTCAAGCCTGTAGTGTTCACTTCTTGTTAGCGTAATGCTCCTGCAGACTGTTCTTCCGCTGAGGTGACTGAGTCTGTAGGCAGACAAAGGAATGTATGTTCTTCCACTTATCAGCGCTAGACCAGAATTTGTAGTAGGTATTTACAACCAGTCAAGCCGGATCTTTAGACAAACTATGGGCCGTCCTTAACATCCTCATACCGCCTACTGTAAAACAATCAAGCAATCTTTGTAAAATATTTGCAATAAGGATAAGGCTGGTGTAACTGCCAAAATGTACCTGTGTGAAGGAATATCTAATGAAAGTACTGTATCTCTGATCACATTCTGTTCTTAATGAACATTTTAAATCTGCTCACATAATCCCTACATTTAATTGGATTTTGAACGTAATCACTAATAGAAGTAGTGATTACTGTACCTAGTTAATTACTGCCTTAGGCTCTGTCAGGCATAATGCTGACAACAAGAGTCTCTCTTGTCTCTTTGAGCGCACAAGAACACCCTCTTCCATTCGTTCTTGTGCCTCTCTCAAGCAGAGACTACCAATTGTGTTAGATTGTGTGTTGGCTTTGTGATATGGACTAATGCTAAAAAATCAATGAGCATTTGACCCCGAGCCAGATTATACACAGCGTAAAGGCATAAAAGGACACAGCTACTCAAGTAAAATATAGTAGGCAGTTATCCAGAAATATAATTTTACAACGGACTACAGTTCAGGTTCCTGAAACTAGTTTCTATGTAATTGAATTTAATGTATCAGTGCAATAAAAAAAACGTGTTGTATGTTTTATTCAAATTGGTGACTGGTATCTGTTTCCAGAGATGTAGAGGGTAGATAATTGATAAAGAAACAGTTAGGGATGTGAGTGGTGAAAAGAGCCGTATAACACTGGATTCTACAGGTGGGAATGCGCATAAATATTTATTTGTTAAGGAGACACAGGGGCTGCATTTGGTATTCAAGGTAGCCAAATTCAAGGTCACTCAACCAATTGACAATTAACCAGAACACAATAAAACCTGTATATTTATGTATTTATTTTACATTAGACATGATTTTGGGTTTTGCAGTCAACAAAGGTTCATAAGTGGCAGCGCTGTCTTGCAATGTCTTCTTGGTACTTTCAGTGTGTGGGTCATCAGGAGAAACATCAGTACTTTCATTCATCAGGACACACAGTATGTGACCGTAAAACACTTTCCTTAAGTTAAAACATAAGAACATAAGAAGAACATAAGAAAGTTTACAAATGAGAGGAAGCCATTCAGCCCATCTTGCTCGTTTGGTTGTTATAGCTTATTGCTCCCAGAATCTCATCAAGCAGCTTCTTGAAGGATCCCAGGGTGTCAGCTTCAACAACATTACTGGGGAGTTGGTTCCAGACCCTCACAATTCTGTGTAAAAAAGTGCCTCCTATTTTCTGTTCTGAATGCCCCTTTATCTAATCTCCATTTGTGACCCCTGGTCCTTGTTTCTTTTTTCAGGTCAAAAAAGTCCCCTGGGTCGACATTGTCTATACCTTTTAGGATTTTGAATGCTTGAATCAGATCACTGCGTTGTCTTCTTTGTTCAAGACTGAATAGATTCAATTCTTTTAGCCTGTCTGCATACGACATGCCTTTTAAACCCAGGATAATTCTGGTTGCTCTTCTTTGCACTCTTTCTAGAGCAGTAATATCCTTTTTGTAACGAGGTGACCAGAACTGAACACAATATTCTAGGTGAGGTCTAGATGAAGACATTTCTGAGTCAACATAAACTCCTAGGTCTTTTTCATAGATTCCTTCTTTAATTTCAGTATCTCCCATATGATATTTATAATGACAATAATTTTTATTCCCTGCGTGCAGTACTTTACACTTCTGACTAAATATCCAGATTGGTTTTAAAGAGTTGTGTTTATTTTTATTATTATTATTATTATTATTATAATTATTATTATTATTATTATTATTATTATTGTTATTTATTTCTTAGCAGATGCCCTTATCCCGGGCGACTTACAGTTAAACAAAAATACATTTCAAGAATCACAGTGCAAGTAATAATACAATTAAGAGCAAGTTTATATCATACAGTATGGAAAAAGAATTATGAACCCACAAGCCAAATACAAAGTGAACACATTTCATCAGATCATCATCAATATCTAATTTGAAGACCTTTCTTTATATGAAGGCCAATTATTCATGGTAGTTATGCCTTAGTTTTAAGTCAATACAAAGACCCAAAGATAGAGCAACAATCAATATAATTGGACTGCTTCTCTGGTTCCTACTTTCTTGTTTCTTTCTCTGCTTTTGCTCCTGTGCTGCCAAGTCTCTTTTTAGCAGCTAGCTACTTATTGACCTTCCACCGATGGGTTTGCAAATTTCTACCCATACTTTCAAGTGTCAAAATGTGTAAAATCATAGATTTTAAGATGCTCCACACACACTACACACTTTTAAATTGCTGTGTTATCCTTAATCCATTAAAATGTTTGCATATAATGACCTCTAGTGGTATATATCACTATTAAAAAAATATGCAGGATTACACAAATAAACAGAATTAGAATACAAATACTTCAGCTGTTTATTGTTATTTCAAAAGCACACATTTAAAATTATATATTAGAGAAAAAATACATTACAGATGTTGGAATAATAATAATAATAATAATAATAATAATAATAATAATAATAATAATAAACTACCTATTGAACCTTGTTGCTGTACAAGCAGACTTCAATCCTAGCCTAACACCCCCTCTCTTGAAAGCACCAGTTGTCCAGAATCATGTTGTTGGTTTTCTGATGCTTTGTCACCTAATGTACAAAGCATTGAAATGACAAACATACTTGTACTTGTGAAACTGAGTCCTCCAGGTGTGAAAAACTTATGAAGCACCACCTAGCTTCAAATGGTTTCTTGTTTGTTAGATATTTTCCATTTCAAATGGAATCCCCCTCCCCCTTATGTATGACATTGCAGAAATTCCACCTTCTTCAGGATTGCTCAGAGGCTGTCCCAAAGGTAAAATATGCTGGTGACTTTATTAAACACGCCAAATAATCACAAGTCCAGAGGAAATAAATAAATAGAAAAAATGATTTTGAGGAAAAGCAGGTTGTTTGTCAGGGTGTGATGGAGATGTTTATATAGTTATATATCATCATCGGAGCAAAAATAGATTGAACTATTGCCCTGACATCCTTACACCACCATGCAATAGTCTCCGTCTTTCATGTGATTGGTTCACATCACTGTCAGTCCCGCCCCTTTTCACAGGAACGCCCTTCTTCCCTGCACAGCAAGAGAAAATGGCTGAACACCGATTTGGTGACTTAATAGAAAATGAATTACAAAAGAAAGATGCTCCAACACTAAAATGGTGATTAAAACGTCACTGTCACTGTGTTCTGACTCAACGTTGTAAACAAATATGATGGCTGGTATACAAACTGGATTATGCAGCAGTCAGCAAGCCGCACGGAGTGCTGGACGCCAAAAAAACTTTTAAAACTGCTGTATGCGGTATGAACTTCACAAACATTTTCTGTTTTTTATTTATGTTATTTATTTATTTCCTTATGCTGTATCAGCTATATTTAAACAAAATATATGGCAATATTTATTTACGTATGCTGTATCAGTTATATTTAAACAAAATATATAAAGTCGTATTTACTATCCAACCTTGCCTCGCTTATTTTCTTGACTGATTCATATATTAAGTACGTACTGCAGACTCAGGCATAGTGGAAAATTATTGACCCAAGGGAAGACTATCGTTACCGACAGGGGGCTATAATGCCCGAAGCCTCCAGCGTGCAGCAATTTTCCACTATGTCTGCAGTACAAAATGATCGATAAAAGCATCATACCAGCATGAAACCTGACTGAAACCTGAGTGATGTCATTTGTAGAAAAACTCCGCCCGTCTGTTTTTCTTTCCAGCAAAATGGTCGATAACAGCATCATACCCGCATGGATTTTTTTCTAGAGCCTTACAGTCCTCTTTTCCACCACAGTAAGTGCAAATAAATGTTTTTCACTGCTCTTTTCTCCTGGGCCACAGATGTCCCAAACAAATGTTATCCACAGTATAGGATTTACCACTATATTTGTTTTCACATCTTACACAATATAACAAAACATGTGGAAGCTAGAACAAAGAGCGAGAAAAAAACATCTATATTTATTTAAAAAATAAGTAATTTGTAAGTAGGTTCATTTTTAAAATTTCACCAGTATATTTGCAGAGCTCAGTAATTAAAAAACTTTATAAAATGTCATAGGCAAAATAAGCGCTCATATTGTTTTTTAATAAGCGCATGACAGTGCAGGAATTGTTTTTGCCTGCATAATGATTAAAGCTGTTGTGTGAGTTTTGAGAATGTGATAAAGCAAAAAAAGGCTCCGACCCGTGCGGTAGTGCAAAAATTCCTGCACGGTCATGTGATCACTAACAACCAATCAGAGTCCTTAGTTTGCCTAAGAAATTTTATCAATCAATAACACATGACAGCTGTGCAGTAATTTTATATCTACTACACACCCTGAATGTATCCCACATAAAAGCATAGCTAAGTATCTCTGAGATTGTCTGGAGAACTTTGGACTGAAAAATTCCTCATTAAACCAAATCATGTGGTACTAAGACCTTTCAAATCTGCTGGCCCAACCATATAGAGAGAGGGTACATAGATAGGATCAACCTTATTGAATAGCCATTTTGAGACATGATTTGAATGGAATGAGGAAGGCTGTTGAGCCCTAGGCAGTTTGACATTTCTCACAGACAGGTAAAGAGAGTTATTGAGAAAAATAATAACTTTATTGTGGATCAATAGAACCAGAACCACTTAACATAATTGCAAACATCATAAAGGGAAAGGTGAAAAATATTTGAAGCCAGTGAATTGTTAATGAGCGCTTTTTAAATTATACTACTGTAAAAAATAAAATCTTTGCAATGATATGTGAAAGTATCTTGTTTTACACTCATTATTTAGATGCATTGACCCAGAAAACAACTTCTCAAACATACTGCTTCAGTCTGTCTGTTAAGTTTGGAGAAATAAAAGATAAACAACATGTGTCCGTTTTATTAAGCTGAACATAGAATATTTGCTCCTAAAATGTGAGTTCCATATATCCTGTATACATGCCTGTAAATAGTGTTTGGTTTCGTTGTGGGGGCATTAATAAATATTTATTATTTTGTATTTAAGTTTGGCAGGGATGGGGTTAACTTCCACTGCCCAGCCTGGAAAGTAGGGATTTTAGTGTTTTGTTTAGACTTTTATTTTGGTCACTATATCCTGTTTCTTTGCTTTGTTTATTTTGTATGTAAGCAATAAGGCAGGACAGGGTGTGGGATATACTCTAATATCCACACACCCGGTCGTTATAAGTCATGAGGCGAAGCCAGTGGCTTTAACCGCCAGGCGTGTGGATATTAGAGTATATCCCACCCTAAGTGCTATTGCACTTATAAATGGATCAACCAACATTACAAAAAACAAAAAACCCGTAAAACATGTTTTAATTAATAAAAAAGTCATTTTTATTAAGTATCCTTCCACCTCTGCCTGAGTCTCCCTCCAGCTGGGAACCAGCCTTGCCAGTGATGCTATCTTTTCATACCACGTCAAAATATTATTAAAACAGTCATATAAAAAGTTGAAAGTACAGATAAGCAAAGTTTTCTTAAGTACGTTTATTTTTAGGTGTGTTGAGGTCTTGGGTGTGTAAATGGCAGGGTGTAGCTTCGCAGAACAAAGCATTCCTATGTAATGTAAATAAGCTGACGATTTGTAACTGATGTCATGCAGTGCAGGTTCATGAGAAAATGACAGATGCTGTAATTAGTAGCATTCTGTATATTGTGTATACTTATCCCTATCATTATAATGGACCCTCATGAGCTGTAATCTGATAGGTAGTGAGTTACAACATTTGAAGTAAATATGCTTTATTTACTTTGTTTATTTTTGTAAATGTTTTTATTTTTTGTTAATGTTAATTAATATGTACTATTTACAGATCAAGTATACTTATAATGCTTCTCGGCTCTTAGTCAGCAATATCAGTGAAACTGGCTGGTTTAAAGGCATTTTTTACGTTTCAGAATAGGTTACTACATATCAATGAATCATTAACAAAGAACAACAACATTGTATATATATAGTAGAAGTCCACTAAAGGAACATGTGAACAGACGTGTTAGTAAGGGGATTGGTGCCAGTGTCTCTGACTGTTATTGACAATACAAGTCAGAGAATACAATCACTGACTAATTCCATTAATAAATGTTATAAGCAACCCATCACCAATAGTATACAAAGAAATTTAACATGGCAGATCCTTCAATGGTCCAAAGAATATAGTAAATTGAGCTGGGGGTAGGAAATCACTATGTGCTCAGATAGATCAAGCAAGAAATGCGCAGAACTTTCTTCTAAACACCCTCCATGTCATCACCCCCACCCCCTTCACCACCTCTCACCATTGCCTGTCATCCAAGTCATGACTCTCCCCACCAACTAATACTAATACTGAACCAAAATACAGATATATATATATTGTTTCGTGCTATATTGCCAAACTATAGGCAATATCAGACACGATTTTTCATTGGGCGACACAGACACAATGCGACAGATTTGAAAACTGCCAGGTCTATGGAACTATAAAAAAATTGCTATTGACAAAACTATGATCAAGACTGGTACTTATTCGTCAACATGATGTGGAAATTATGAGTGTCTTCTCTGACAGTTTTTCAATATCTATGGCAATAAATCATACATACCAGGCATATCCAGTTCCTTCAAAATGAACTCCCATATATTATCTTTCAAATCTGTATCTTTATAATTGCGATGATCTTTGTCATGAAGCTCTAGGTATTTTTCCACAGCAAGTATTATTTTTTCCTTTGTCATTTTGGATACTGCACCCTGCTAGACCACGTGCATTGAAGCTGTTCTCTGATTGGTCAATTCCTAGCTGTCGTGCGACAAATTGCAAAAAATTGGATCCAATCCTATGTATTTCGCGTTGCCTGTGGTTTGAAAGATACTTATCAAAAGTATTGGTTCTATTCATTTTGTTGCATCGCTGCACATCACATCAGGTGTGTAGCGGCCTTAACTCTTGATTTCTTCAGGCTGTCACATTTTCTATTCCTAGCTTAATACAGCATGGTTGTTTTTTTTTGTTGTTTTTTTTTAAAGAATAGATTTGGGCATTGCTGACTCTGGAAAGGGCCGAATTCAGACAAATTGAGCATTTAAAAAAACAAAACATCATGAGCTGCTGTGCTTCATAGCCTCCCCCACTCGCATACCAGGGAACAAGAGACGACCAGTCTGGGTGTGGAGGCAAAAACAAGATGAAATCCATCTTTCAGGCCAGATGGTACCTTCTTGAGTTAGTATACAAACACAAGAGATAGCATACTGACTCTAACTCAGCCAAGCAGAACAAAGAACACTGTTTGATCTCACAAAGATTAAGAGATTGGTACACAATCACACACACACACACACACACACAGACCACTTATCAAAGCACAGATGTAGAGTATAGGGTTACAATTGCACTGAGTAGGCAAAGGAAAAGGGTGTTAACTTCTTTAAGGGTATATCAACCAGGTGCTGCACATTTCTGATTGGAGTGATGATGGGCTAATATTAACATATACAATGCCCATTGGAATGATGGAAAACGAGGCTGGGCCAACTTATACATATGCATGTCTATAAAAATCTAAACTGAACCTTAATTCATTGAAGAATCTGCTTGCTTTGTAATGGGAAAACGATTCCCTGCATATATTGAATAAACCAAATGTACAGTATATCTGAAGAAAAGGACTCTGTGCATTTCTTTGAATCTAGGTCACATCAAGAAACAATACTACGACAAGGTCTTTTTCAGGCATGGCTGTTTACTTCTTCCATTTCCATGAGATATTAACAGCACAGTTGATTCAGAAACCACATTATTATTATTTATTAGCAGACGCCCTTATCCAGGGCGACTTACAAGTGTTACACGATATCATACAATGACATTCTTTTTTATAACACATTATTTTTACATACAATTACCCATTTATACAGTTGGGTTTTTACTGGAGCAATCTAGGTAAAGTACCTTGCTCAAGGGTACAGCAGCAGTGTCCCCCACCTGGGGTTGAACCCACGACCTTCGGGTCAAGAGTCCAGAGCCCTAACCACTACTCCACACTGCTGCCCCATACACCAATAAATGATTACATCACAGGGAAAACAATTTCAAGAAGGTCAGACTACATTCTTAACTGATTTGTTCAATTTAACAAGAACCTGCTTTATCAAAACTACATAGTTTTCTCACAGTGAACAATAGATATAGAGGATAAAACACTATGGTATGCATCCCATTCAAGCCAATCAAATACAGACTGAGAACCAAGCCAAGTCCTGCTTCATTTATTTATTGAGGTGTCTCTTCTATGTCTAGACTTAAAACACACCCATTTGCACAAACCTTTTAGCTTTGGGCAACCATGCATACCAGACACAAGTGACAAAATACAATTGATGATAATTGCCATCTAATGAATGATCACACCTTGCATTAAATTGGCTTGAGGGATATTAGCCCAATACCTACTGTAGAAAAACAATTTATAAAAAATCTCAAATGGATCACTGGTTTTAGGTGCATATGAGGTGCCTAAAACTTTTTTTCGGGTAATTGTTCTGAATATTACACACTGAAACTCAAGCATTAGGAAAAATGGGAAAGCATGACAGGGACTATGTGTTAAATAGTCTGAACAGTTGCCCTCTAATATCACTCAATCACAGTTCCATTCTATAAGACACATGTCACAGAGCCAGGTATTTCTATTATTTAGCCCACTTTTTAAATCTATGTTGTCTACACAGCCTTCCGTTGAAAATATCTCAGTTGCAAGATGGCAGAGTACAACCCAATTAGTAGTGCAACATAACTATATACTTTGCTTAAAGTTACAGTAATCAATTACAAAAGGAGCTTTACTAAAGATATTTCCTGGAGTTTTCACATTATTGTGAAAACATTTGACCGTTGAAAATGTGACTTCACTAGCTATATGCCCCTCGGCCTGCAATTGTGAATGTCCCATGACAGTCCTTTCAGTAATCTATTGGAAAAATCCATAATGAAGTAAAAGGGAGTCTGTAGGTATAATATTAAGAAAAAGGGATTAAGATAGAAAATAAATATATTTTATTGACATTACGTTTAGAGAAAGGGTAGTGTTATAACAATTTGGGTGAAAACAAGAAGCTACCGTTTGGAGGGGAATGAGAATGGGTCCTACAACTATGTGAGAATTTCTTGTTCAATAGGTTTTTAATATTAGCTACCTCCGAGATGTAGTGATCTAAAGTGGCACTTATTGAAGTAAGCACACACAACTCTAGTGATCATTTCAGCCATTAATACATACATCTAATTCTTAAACTTCCTTGGTCATTCAAAGCACGAGAAAGCAGCATTGTGATGTCAACCTCAGAACAAGCAACAAATAATACAGCCAGAGCAGCCTGGGTTTTATCTTTCATGTTAACAGTATCGTAAAGTATAGGCATGTCTGCAATGTTAAAGCACTGACATGGCTGTGTTGTATAACAAGCCACTGATGAACTTAGTGCTGCTCAGGAAAGAATTTGCATTTCTTACCTGTGTGAAGTAATTCATTCCAAACTGATTCATTTTACAATAAGCACGATTCTATCTGATCTTGGGTAAATATATGTGGACATCCCGAAAGATTGGACATCAGTATGAATAGCCTATACAAAATTAAAACCCTTAGCAATAAATAATAATCACTGTATTAGTCATGTATGCTACATGGGGTATAGACGACTAGTAAGTGAGGCATTAGGACATAATAGACATTAGGCATTATCCAAATCACAACCTTGTTTCATTTATTATTAATTTGTACAGTATAGTTTTAAAAAAAAACAACTGTGTAGTGTGATGTCTTAAATAAGCCACATGTTAACATGTATTCATCAATAAAGAGGCTGTAACAAACAAAATACAGGGAACTTTCATTAATACAAATTTCAAGGGACCAATAAAAATTGTCTTTTCAGTAATTCTTATTATCAGGAGGCTAAGCCAAATGCATAGTCATTTTTTATTGAAGTTACAGTAACATTGAAATATATTTAAATTACAGTACAATGAAAAATATTATCTTTAGGGGCATATTTCCGCCTGTTTTTTATTTTTTATTTTTATTTTTTACTATTGTTAGATTTGTGGCTATAACTCTTTAACTATAAAAGTTACAGGTACATGCCATACATGAATTGAATGTGCACACTCTGGGCTTTCATAAAAAAAAATATTGTGAAATAGTCTGAAACTCACCCTGTTCAATACAGATTAAAAAAATAGAAAAAGAGGCGCTTATTAGAAAAAAACAAACACAAACAACATTATTTAGTGTTTGTAAAACAATATTTTAGCATAGCCAGCTCAAATCTGACAGTGTACAATGAAACTTCAACATGAACAAATTAAAAAATAAAGGAATTATGGCCATATATATACAAAAGGGACCAAAAGCAACCAAAAACGGATTAATTGTAAATGTATAAAAGAAAACAAAAAAAAAGAAAGAAAAAAAATTCAAATTATTCGTCCCAGGCACCCCGATCATGTGGCACAAGATGGGGCTGTTCACTGTGGCTTGAATAGCCAGGGCAACATAACTCTAAGCAGCTCTAGTCTCGTGCATCTGATCCACAAACACGAAAACATATATATATATATATATATATATATATATATATATATATATATATATATATATATATATCGGAAAATAGGTAGCTATTTCTCTTATTTTGTAAAGATTTTGTGTGAAAATGCTTGTTTATTGCACCGAGATAGGTCTGTCTTCAGCGCAAGTAGCAGCATTCCAAAACAATTGCATTCTCCTAATATGGTCATCTACCGGAAATACACAAGTAGGACCTCGTAGGAATCTCCTCTTTCCAATGACGTATCGCAAGCAGGGCTGTCTCTCACAGTGCCTGAGTAAAAAGAGTTAAAGGGCCAGGTCGTCGGCGTCATATTTAACATTGGTCAAACCCTAAAAGGTTAAAAGTGCTGCGCATTTTGTTGAATATACGGTAGTAAGTAAACTTTTAAAAAGTATACATTGCAAATTAACTGCTCTTGAAATATGCTTGTCCCAGTCTTATCACAGGGCATTTTTAAACTACAAAAGCAAAGCATCCTCAGTATCAGGGTAATGAGGAAATCGAGAGCTTGACGATTTGTATCCACAGTTTGCTGTTCATAGGCCTTTTTTGCAAGAAAACATCTGAAAGCTGTACCTTTGTACAGCAGTGAAGATCCTATTTTTGACGTAACCTCACGCAACTTTCTACTATAAATAAAGCTAGTAACAAGCAATTCTTTATTAACAACAGATATTTTATTCAACATTTCAAATTATTGCCATTTGACTCATAAAATGATAGTGCTTTATAGTTGAGTTGATTTATAAAGGTTATAAAAAATACTGAAGCTACTATAAATTTTAAAAATGTAGCCCTTTGCATTGAATGAATAAATAAATAAATAACAAAGCCCTTTGCAAAGCACGGAAATATTTTTTTTTCTGCTTTTGTTATCTTTATGTTTGGTCATCGGATTGCTGATTGCTTTAAAGTTTTCAGTCCCTTAGCAAAAAGATGCAATAGTTTGTGCATTAGCCTTAAGGAGAAAAAAAAAACTTTTTGGTTACACGAATTTGTTCAAAAAGAAATACAGGGCTTAACATGGGTTTGCTGCAAGACTTACATAATGAAGTTCCAGAATGTTACAAAAATGCCCGGGTGGATTAGCATCTACTGTGAGATTTGTTGAACTCGTGTAGACTACCGGTATACACATGTGTGTGTGTTCGTGCGTGTGTGTGGGAGAGTAAAAGCGGTAATTATGAAATTATGGGTAATCTGGATATGCAATTGTGAGCATTACAATAGTCAATTTAATCACGTGACCTGTTTCGCCCTGAGAGTAAGTAAATTAAAGTAGCTTTTGAGTCATGGAGAGTAAAGGTGGTAGCTATAGAATTACGGGTAATTGGAATACGCAAATATAATAATACAGTGGGCAGAACAGGGCGTGATCACGTTATCCCGAGGACAGTGTGTGCGAATCGTGAATGTAGCAGTTTTAATCCCAGTAATCATCAATTGAAAAATAAATATTTTAAATATATACTGTATATTTTAATAAAACTTTTTGTACACTACACGTCTGTCTTACAATATTTAAGTATGTTCAAGTAGTTTTATGTTTACAGAGCTCTAAAGTCACTGCATATTGAAAAAGACAATAAAACCTGTATTAATCATAAAAATAATTTCTCAAAATATTATATAAATCTCACAAAATCTAATTCTTTGAATTCAACAATTCACCTAGATTACATTCGGCACCAAAAAAATCATATTTTTCTAAGTGGATTTTATTGTGTAATAGTTGGTTTTTAGGACAAGTGGCAATTGAATTTCCAGACTTAGCCACAGCGCCATGTCGGTGGCAGCCTGCGTTTTGGTTGTGGTTTACCTGTTTTCGACAAAACCACACCGACTTCATTACACTACACATACAAACTGCTTTAAAATAAACTTAATACCCTTTAATCTTTCTGAATCCCTGTTTTCATGTTATTCTGACAGTCAGAACATTAAAAAAAATTGTTAAAATTCTTTGGGCCAGGTTTTTCGAAAACAATAACAAATACCTTTCTCTCAAAATGTACATAATTGGTTAGTGCTATGTGTCTGGAAGACATACCTTTGAATTATTATCCTGTCAGGTGGGGTTTGGAAGATATGTGGGTTGGATTAAGTGATGGGCATTCAGGTTTGTCGAAGTTTAGCTCATTCTCTGCTCTCTGAAATAATGGCAACTGCTCAGTTTCGCTGTGACAGATCAGCTGTGTCAGTGCCACGCCCTTACCATGTTCTTCCCATAGTGAGATGTGCGGAGGCTGGCTTGTACACACAAAACATCGATCCTCCAATATAAAGTGCTTGTTTAGCTTGGAGTAACATTCTTTTTTAAAATGTGTTATTCATTTTGTACAAATATATTGCCAATTTAAATTACGAAAGCTCAAAGTCGGCAGAGGCGTAAAACAAAATCCAATATGGCCATCGGATAAATAAAGAATCTACTTCTGGTGCATAAAAGTATTTTTGTATGTTTTCATTTCAGAATGATGTTTAAGTTAAAACCTGAATACAAAAATCGATTTGATCTTTCTTTTTTTTGGGATAAAATCTAAAATTACATTTGACCAATCTGTTGGCGACAGCCTGCACTGTCCCTGCGGAATTTGGATTCTGGTTTTATTATTATTATTATTATTATTATTATTATTATTATTATTATTATTATTATTATTATTATTATTATAAGAATAGTATGTAGTGGGAAATGCAGATGAGTAGGGTAGCTTATTGTAGATTTACTACCAATATGAAAATAAAAATGTACTGTAATAAACATTTTGACTGGATCATTTTTATATCATCAAGTGCTGCTATTTTAGCTCAGTTCATAGACTATAACTGGCACAAGGGCCAAAATAACACAGATATCAAACAAAATCACAGAAAATGTGAACAAAAATACAGATCAAAGAATCACAAAGTTTTCAGTATGAAACGTGGCACACTGTCAAAATGAAAACATTACATGACCTCCCTGAGCATTAATACAATCCCGCATTGACCTGATCAGCCTCTGGATAGACTGCTGTGGGATGTTCCACCACTCTTCCTGTGCTGATGAAGCCAGCTGGCGAAGGTTGGCTGGTCGCGGTTGTCTCCTGTGGAAGGCATGGCGATCTGGTCCCACAGATGTTCTATTGGACTCAGGTCAGGAGAAAAAGCTGGCCACAGCAAGACCTCGACATTGTTTTCTAGAAGTTGGGTAATTGTAAACCTAGCACTGTGTAGTCTTGCTTTGTCATGCTGGAAAATCAACACTTCCAGATTGGCTTGCAGGAACGGAAAAACTGTTGCCTCAAGGACTTGGTCAATGTATCGCTGAGCAGTAAGGTTGCCCTCAATCTGCACCAAAGGCGTTCTTGTGTTAAAGGAGATTCCTTGCCACATCACTTCCACTGCCCCACCGGTTGGCTTGAACAATGCAACAGTCAGCATAACGCTCACCAGGACATGGTGGGCCGGTGTGGTGACCCTCTGCCTTCCAGGATGTGGCCTGTCCCTCACAGAGCCGGTTTCCTGGTTTCTGTGGACTAGTCTGCAGATTGTTGAAGCAGAACATCTCATTCTCTGGGAAAGTTCTCTCACAGACAGGCCGCTTTCAGTCATGCCGATAGCATCTAGGCGATCTTCGTTACTCAAGCAGGACGTGGTCGTATCTTTCGCTGTTTTTGCATGAATTCAAATCATGTCTTTTCGAATGGCTATTTATACAGATTCTTAATCAACTCATTTTGGCAATTTTAACATAACTCAAATACCAAACACTGAACACCTGGTGTTTTTATGAAATCACATGACTTGAGCTCAGTATTTTGTTATCCCAAGGAACAATACTACTCAAACAATCGCAAGCCTATCTGCTCACTATTTAAAATGTAAATAACAGTATGTGCCCAATGAGCTATTGATGTAAAATGATTTCATTGTGCATCAGTATATTGTATGTACATGTATAATAGGTTTATAATAAATATATATGCAGTCAAAAATGTTTAGCAAATAATGTTTAGCATGGAATGTGTTTTTTTTCTCCTGGGTTTTTATATTACATTTTTATGGTGGCCAAATGAGTCAGGCTGCACTTGCGGTACTTCAACACAAACTAAAAACTTTGTAGAAACACAGTTTAACATGTATAATAGGTTTATAATAAATATATATGCAGTCAAAAATGTTTAGCATGGAATGTGTTTTTTTCTCCTGGGTTTTTATATTACATTTTTATGGTGGCCAAATGAGGCAGGCTGCACTTGCGGTGCTTCAACACAACTAAAAACTTTGTAGAAACACAGTTTAAGAACTCTGTACGATATCAGTGGTCGTGCAAGGCCAAATTGGAACTCAGACAGAAACATTTAAATATACCCTCCCGTATTTTAATATTAATCATGTTATTTGCATTTGGAAGGAGAATTTCTCTGGCTAAAAGAAAACTACAAGGAAACCCACACTACCCGAAAAGTACTACCAAAACAGCATGAGAAAAAGGTAAGACTTATTTTTATTTTTCCATGGAAACCCTGCCATTGTTTATACTAGTGTTGTACAGTAACATTAACAGTTTTATATTCCTTTCATAAAAGATGGTGCCAAATGCACTTCTGTGTAAAAATACTGATACATCTGGCCCACTGTATAATATTTATAACAATGTAAAAAAAAGCTAGAAAAACGCAAAAGTCGTTTAATGTGGTGATATCAATCACAAAAACCCAAGTTAGGAGAAGCAATTGGGGCAACCTGGTCAAGCATCAAGCAAATAGGCACAATTCGAAAGGTGCTGGAGCCCAACATTCACACAATTGTTGCTTCTAACTTGGCTTCCAAATGTTTTTTTTTTAGATATCACTTCTTTTTTTACTTCATCAAATAATGAATAAAGCAAGGGAAAGATATTCAAGAATGTGTATGGTAAACAGAGAGACAGACAAGACAAGAGAGTAATAAGTAGAGTAATATAAGAGAAATAAGAAAAGATTTGAAAGTAAAATGATGGTAGTGTAAACATTGTATTCTTTTAGTTGCAAATATACATACATGAGTGGTGAAAACAATATGAAAACAATATTTTGGTAGGTATTAATATATTAATATTTACATAGGTACAAAACTACAATGTTATGAATGGTTAAAAAGGTACATATGCATGCCAGTGCTAAAGGGTAGTATACTAACACATTTTAATGCTGAAAAAAAAACATTGTTCTCCTTGTTATAGAGGTGTTATGAACTTAGGCCAATGTAAGGCATTTGTAAAGCATTTGATCTCTTCATAAAAGGCCATATCCATGTCTTTTGCCTTTCTTGGCCATGGTTTGACTTCAATGAGTGCATCATTTGCATGCACCCATTTTCAAGTAGCACCCACAGCAAGAAGACACACACACACACAAAAAGAACACGCTGTCCAGTGGCCACGCCCCCCTGCTTGCGCCACAGTTCTGACTGAGGTCTCAGCTGTCAGTCTCATGCGCAGGAACACCCAGAGTGTGAGCGTAGCGGAGCGAGCCAATTGTAAATGGAGTGGGAGGCGGGCGGTGTAGTTCCATAGCGGAAATTTCCAGCCCGCTCCTTTACAGCACTGAGAAGAACTGAGCACAGTTTTATTTTTCTTAAATATATGTTCAGCCATGGATTTTGGGCAAAAGAGGTGACAAATACAGATGCAGTCACTTTACAGTATTTTCCATCATGTCTGTGCATGGTAACCACGCATTTTCCAGTTTCAAACCACAATTCGGCACTTTTATGTTTTGCAGACTTGAGAATTGCATTTTTTTTTTTTAAAAAAAAGCTTTTATTTTTCTTTTATATTCAATGTGATTGATGTGGCACTTTATTAATTATGATTGATATATATAATTGATGTATCTACTATAGATACTAATGAGAGCAAAACAAATACAAAAGAAAAACAAGGGAACCGCAGATCTTTTCAAGAAAGCTGGGAGACTTTGTATAAATGGATTTTATATTTTTAAACGCTGCAATAACAGTTCTGCTTGTGAAGCATCCACACTATAATTTGACAGAACAGGTGATTTATTTGCACTGTGCAGAACCTTATTTTCCCATTGGTGCTTGAGCCCCGGAGCACTCACGGAATTACCTCCTGTGTACCTATTATCAGTGATTAAAGCCTGGTTTTCAAACAAACTGAGTATCACTCACCAATACTGTATTGGTATAAGAAAAGTGTGTTTTAAAAAAATTAATTTCAGCTTTTCAGTCACTTAAAATATGCTGACTATAATGTAAACAACACCAATCTACAGACAGTGAGTCCCAAGCTTTAAAGGTGTTATTGTTTGCAGATACAGTGTATATATATATATATATATATATATATATATATATATATATATATATATATATATATATATATATACAGTACTGAGCAAAAGTTTTAGGCAGGTGTGAAAAAATGCTGTAAAGTAAGAATGCTTTCAAAAATAGACATGTTATTAGATTATATTTATCAATTAACTAAATGCAAAGTGAGTGAACAGAAGAAAAATCTAAATCAAATCCATATTTGGTGTGACCACCCTTTGCCTTCAAAACAGCATCAAGCATCAATTCTTCTAGGTACACTTGCACACAGTTTTTGAAGGAACTCGGCAGGTAGGTTGGCCCAAACATCTTGGAGAACTAACCACTGTTCTTCTGTGGATTTAGGCAGCCTCAGTTGCTTCTCTCTCTTCATGTAATCCCAGATAGACTCAATGATGTTGAGATCAGGGCTCTGTGGGGGCCATACCATCACTTCCAGGACTCCTTGTTCTTCTTTACGCTGAAGATAGTTCTTAATGACTTTCGCTGTTTGGGGTCATTGTCATGCTGCAGAATAAATTTGGGGCCAATCAGATGCCTCCCTGATGGTATTGCATGATGGATAAGTATCTGCCTGTACTTCTCAGCATTAAGGAGACCATTAATTCTGACCAAATCCCCAACTCCATTTGCAGAAATGCAGCCCCAAACTTGCAAGGAACCTCCACCATGCTTCACTGTTGCCTGCAGACACTCATTCGTGTACCGCTCTCCAGCCCTTGGCGAACAAACTGCCTTCTGCTACAGCCAAATATTTCAAATTTTGACTCATCAGTCCAGAGCACCTGCTGCCATTTTTCTGCACCCCAGTTCCTGTGTTTTCGTGCATAGTTGAGTCGCAGCCTTGTTTCCACGTTGGAGGTATGGCTTTTTGGCTGCAAGTCTTCCATGAAGGCCACTTCTGACCAGACTTCTCCGGACAGTAGATGGGTGTACCAGGGTCCCACTGTTTTCTGCCAGTTCTGAGCTGATGGCACTGCTGGACATCTTCCAATTGCGAAGGGAAGTAAGCATGATATGTCTTTCATCTGCTGCAGTAAGTTTCCTTGGCCGACCACTGCGTCTACGGTCCTCAACGTTGCCCGTTTCTTTGTGCTTCTTCAAAAGAGCTTGGACAGCACATCTGGAAACCCCTGTCTGCCTTGAAATTTCTGCCTGGGAGAGACCTTGCTGATGTAGTATAACTACCTTGTGTCTTGTTACTGTGCTCAGTCTTGCAATGGTGTATGACTTTTGACAGTAAACTGTCTTCAGCAACCTCACCTTGTTAGCTGAGTTTGGCTGTTCCTCACCCAGTTTTATTCCTCCTACACAGCTGTTTCTGTTTCAGTTAATGATTGTGTTTCAACCTACATATTGAATTGATGATCATTAGCACCTGTTTGGTAGAATTGTTTAATCATACACCTGACTATATGCCTACAAAATCCCTGACTTTGTGCAAGTGTACCTAGAAGAATTGATGCTGTTTTGAAGGCAAAGGGTGGTCACACCAAATATGGATTTGATTTAGATTTTTCTTCTGTTCACTCACTTTGCATTTAGTTAATTGATAAATATAATCTATTAACATGTCTATTTTTGAAAGCATTCTTACTTTACAGCATTTTTGACACCTGCCTAAAACTTTTGCACAGTACTGTATATATATATATATATATATATATATATATATATATATATATATATATATATATATATATATATATATATATATATATATATTCCCGATTGTGGAGCTGCATGTGTGCCATATAAAAATGTGAGAAACGTCATCCATGAGTGTGTGTGTGTGTGTGTTTGTGTCCATCTGTCTGCGGTTATTGTTCTTATACAGTTCTACGGTTATGCACCATACAGCGCTGTGAACATGGTTTATATTTTCTGCACTCTTAAGGATAGTTCATACACTAGTACAGGGTGGTCCGTCAGCCCCGTCGACTCACTTGTGTTCGTGGGTTGCTTTGAGCACCCTATGAGATATTCGGATACAAATAAGCTCTGTATAAAGCTAATTTGATACGAATCATATGCAAAGTTTGAAATGTACACATTTTTTCAGTACCAAACAATAATAATGAGAAAGCATCTTCAAATTAAATGATAACTAATTTATCCAGGCCAATTTACAATTGTGATGTAATTTATTTATTTATTTTTTTTTACATAAAATTACTCATTTATACACTTGGGTTTTTTTTACTGGACCAATCTAGGTAAAGCAGCAATATGTTCCCCACCTGTGATTGAACTCACAACCCTCCAGTCAGGAGCACAGTGCACGAACCGCTACTCCACAGATGCTGCAAGTTGATGTGTCCCTAGTGTCTCTTTGTACAGTAATCTGTCACATGTAAAAAGGCGGATAAATGAATCCTGTTTTAAATACCATTATACACAGCTGTAACAATTATTATTGTAGCGCCCGGACAACTGGGGGCTCAGAAGACCCGCTGCTGTGGTTGTTATGTGTTGTATGCCTACAGTGTGAGATTGGAAGCCAGCTACAGTTGTTTGTGGTTAATAAGTAAAAGACACTCACCTTGTCAGCAACTTTATTGCTGGCGCTGCAAAGAAAAGGGAAGGCGGTACATTATATTCACACAATTATTGTTTTGAGATTCAGCTTTTATAAGGGAACTCCCCTAAATCCCTTGTTTAGAAAGATGCAGGGTATTAATGCTTGTGACAGAGTAGCTGTCTGCAATGTGGGTGTGTGCATTCGCTGCTGAGTGACAGGCTGGAGAGCGAGACGGAGGTTGAAGTTGATACTGCCACTGCAGGAGAACAGGATTTATTTACATATCAAGTCAACACGCTGAACAGCTCAAGTGACACTTCCAGCAATGGTTGCGCACAGAGCACATACAACACAGTGTACAAAAACTCTGGTGAATCTACAATCTCTGAACTAATCTTCTCATGGCAGGTAAACGGGTAGGGTGGATTATGTGGCAGTATATCGACGGATTACTGTATAACTAAATCTCGGCAGTTTCCGACAAGTTTTTCTAACTTGTACGAGGAACTACCTTGTATATATTTACATGAAACTTGTACTTTTTATATAGGTATATAAATGTCAATTGCTGTGGATAAACGCATCAGCCAAATCAATTAATATGACATGTATTTTTCTAGCTTGCTATTTATTAATTAATGTATACATTTATAATATAAACATGTATTCATTTCTACATTTATTTATTTAAAAATATTTATTTCTAAATGTATTTATTCCTCTATGAATTTGTTTAAATCATTTATTTATTTCGAGGAAATAACGAGGAACTACAATTTATCAGAGATCAGAGATTTAGACAAGGAATATACATGCCACTCTTGTGTACAATTACATTCTATGGCATCTACCAAACAAATTGAGCAGAACCTTCAGGTTTTCAGCGAAAGCTTGTCAGTCATGGATGTAAGATTAAAAAATTAACACATTTCAACAACTGCGCAGCGGGCTAAGGCCGTGTGCTCTTCAAACCACGGTATTTTTTTTTCCTGCGATATGTGCTGTTTTAAAACATAAATAAATTGTTTAATATAAACGGTGTGGATATCAAACTGCTTGCATTCCCTGGTTTATTTTGACGTTGACCAACATGTGGAATCACATGATTGGTAGATGTCCAGTTATTTAGCTTTTCTGTTTGAAAAGTCGCTACACACCCTTAAAAAGTAAACAGAAGAAGAAGAAGAAGGAGGAGAATAACAATTTTACCTTAGTTTGACGACTTATATCTCATTGTGTATAAGAGGTATTTATGTTTTTTTTTCACATTTGATTTAAGAAAGTTTCAGACTTTTGGTACAGGTACAGCTGGTAATTCTAAGTGATTTAGTTTTGCTGCTGCAACATGGTAAAAACAGCTAAACTCTTGCTGTATAGAGACTCTCGGTAGTTTCTAACTTGTACTAGGAACTACCGTTCCTCTCAATCTCGGTAGTTTCAAACAACTTTTTCTAACTTTTACGAGGAACTACTGTTCCTCTCAATTTATAATATTTAAGTCCTGCTCTTTATGTGGTTATTATCATTGATGTACTGTACATAACTAATAGTGTCTTCATGTTTTCATTTTTTTTAATCTATACACTTTAGATCTACAGATATGTTGGTAATAACTATAATACAATCACAATTACCTCAGATTTTATCACTGAGCATTTTAAGCTATTGATGTCTATATTTAAAAGTAATCCTTTGCTTGTTCCTATTCATTTAAACAAATATATACAATGATAACATTTAAAAACAAACAGTGCTGCTATGGACAGTATGGATTGAATATGGCACATACCATGGGTGGTAGGTAATATGCAGTTATCAGTAGATATGTTGTGTCTTAGGAATGCATTAACAACATTCATAAGCTGTCTTCTGGTTTGAACAAGCAGGTTTAAGACAGCATTTACCCTTCAGTTCTACCGGTGTACAAGCACCTCTATCCAGATACAACTGGTTTTTGTTTCAGTATAATATCAGTGTATATAAAAAAAAAGACTTCCTGAGGAGCAAGATTCCTTACAAATGTCTACGTCTATATATATACAGTATATAAAAGTTTTTGCTCAACATACCTTTGTCAAGGGAAAGTGCACTTGAAAACAGTGGAGGTACTTATATGTGTAAATAGTGTGAGTAAGGTTGGCAGGGATGGGGTTAATTCTGCCCCTGGCAACAATCACAGGTGTGGCCATTCTCTAGTTAGGTAACTGAGTGCTAATTGGAGAATGGCCACCTGTATAAAATATTTTGTGTGGGGAGAGAGAGTTAGGTGTGTGGAACTGTGTGTTGTTTGTTTGGGGAAGGGGAAGGTCCAGCCTATATATCATTGTTTTGTTTGAATCTTTATTTCGGCCGCTGTGCCACAGTTTTTTGTTCCTGTGTTTTGATTTTATTAATAAATGTGTGCAACAGCGCTTCACTGCAGCTTCTGTCTCTGTCGGTAACATCTGGGCCACAGCTCTATCCTGTCACACTACACTCACTTATTATTCTATTTAAATCTGTTAATTTGTTTGTGATGTCATTTACTACATAGTTAATGATGTAAGGATCTACTATTCATTTCTGTTTTAACCTTCAGGCATCTTGGTATTGAGTATATTTATCTATTTATTTTATGTTATTATTCTGTATTTTACATTGTCTAATGTTATTTCTTCCAAAACTACAAATTGTAAGTCATTCATGTTATGTTCATTTTTGTTGTGTTGAACTATTGATTCACTTATGTTTCATAGATGATTCTGTATTATTTTGTATAATGTTGTACCTGTCTCTCCTAGATATTTTATTTGGTTATTTTTTTGTGAAAATAAACCATAAACAAGGGTTTCTTATGACTGAATATATTTTCTCTATTTGCGATTTCACTTTTATCTTTACAAATATATTTGCATACTTTACATGTGCTCTTACAGGTTTTAATGTCCTCTAATGTGATCCATTTATATTTACTGTGGACCAGATACAGTTGCAGGCAAAAGTATTTGGTAGTTAAAAAAATGAGAAAAACCACAACGAAAGTGATTTCTATAATTTCTTATTGTTCTATTGAATAAATTAAAGTAGAGATTCAGCTTTATAATAAAACATCACATTATTATGTAACATGCATAAAATGGAAAATAACATGCGAAAACTAATTTCATACTTTGACAAAACTATTTGGGCAATCAACATATTTCATATGAAACCGATTCGTTGATAATTATTGACAATTATCATGATTGAAAACCGATACCTGATGATAATTATAGAATAAATAAATAAATCTGGAAGAAGAATCGTTCGAGCAGCCCGGCAAAATCCTCAGATTACTGCAAGCAATTTGACACAAGAATTGAGAGAAGATGGTCAAGAAATTCACGAGCGAACAATTCAGCGATACCTCAACAAGATGAATGTCCATGGGCAAAAACCAAGATGCAAACCTTTGTCAAAAACAATACACAAAAAAGAAAGTGATTGGAGTTTCCCATTGAATACTTAAAAAAACCTGATTATTTCTACAACCAAATTTTATGGTCAGGCAAATCCAAAATATTACTTTTTTTTGTTTGTTTTTACCAAGAAAGCAGCAATATGTTTGGAAGAAGAGATTAGAAGAATTTAAAAAAAGTCCATCATGCCCAGTGTTAAACATGGTGGAGGTTGTGTGATGGTATGGACTTGTTTTTCTTCCTCAGGCACTGGCGACCTTTGTATTGTAGAAGGATCAATGAATGCTGCAAAATATCAAGACATTTTGCACTCTCATTTGTTTCCCAGTGCTAGAAGGCTTATTGGATGGAAGTTTGTATTCCAGCAGGACTCAAAGCATTCTGCAAAGTCTACAAAGAAATTTCTTAAAAAAAGGAAGATTACAGTTATGGATTGGCCATCTCAGTCCCCAGACTTGAATCCCATCGAGATGTTGTGGATTTACTTGAAGGCTGCTGTTGCAAAAAGGTAACCAAAGTCAATTGCAGTCAAAGCTGTATGTGTTGAAGAATGGGCAAAAATATCTCCGGAAAGATGCCAGGAACTAGTTTCAAAATACAAAAAAGACTGCAAGCTGTAAAGGAAGCAAAGGGTGGGCACACAAAATACTAATGCAAGGGTGCCCAAATACTTTTGTCAAAGTATGAAATTAGTTTTTGCATGTTATGTAATACTTTGTTGTTTTATTATAAAGCTGGATCTCTACTTTAATGTATATCTTTCAATAGAACAATTAGAAATTATAGAAATCACTTTCTTTGTGTTTTTTCTCATTGTTTTTAACTCCCCAAATACTTTTGTCTGTGACTATATATAGTTAGGGTTGCATAGGCATTTTAATGTTAAACCCCAATTTCTGTACTTTAATAACTTTGACCCCGTTCAAAATTTGCATGAAAATTTGAATGTGTGGTCCCTTTGGTTAGATCTCTTGATGTGGGCCATTTCGTTCTGCTCAGACATGTGAATTCCATGATCGATAGTGAAAAATAAATAAAATCTGTTATTTGCAGTCTTTTTGCGGTTTGGAGTTTTTGATTGACAATTTTCGGGTACAAGGGGACTGGCCCAGAATAATGCCGTTTTCTGGTTTGGTGAAAAAATATTAATCTGTTCCTGAGTTATATGGATTTGAAATTTTGGTTCTGAGCATGCTCAGTACAGCTATCGCAGTTAGATGTTTGATCTCAAAAAAGGAATTGGCCTCACGACAAAATATCCTTTTTCATGAGGGTCAAATCTTCTTTTGTCAGAAAAAAATCTTTGAAAAAAATCAACAAGCTGATCTCCATTTGAAAAGAACTATTTGTTTATTGTGAGCTGACACAACATAATACGTACTTCAAGCAAAGTACCGTCTTCTTTCATTGGAACCAGATCCAGAGACAGAGCTGCAGTGTTCATCAACTTCTTTGTTAAAATCAATAAGTATTCAACATATTAAATACTTTATGACTTGAGAAATTAACTGTAGCAACTGCTATCAAGTTAGTGGATAAACTGTTCTAGGAATAGAATATAACTTCCTGTTCTAGAGTGTGTAAGAAATGTATTTTGTTTGTTGAAATGTGCAACTCAAAGGAGTTGCCTTGTAAATGCAGAGAATTTGATCATTGGCCCATTTCTGAGTTATATTTTGAATATATAATCAACTGAGTTTGATAACATATTATTAGTTTGGTACATCATGACTAAACTAAGTAAAACACAGTAAAACTAATTTGCTAGATTAGGTACTGGAATGTTGGATTCCGTTCTGAATGGGAAGTTGAATTAATTCTTGTGCATATTGGCATGATCGATTACAACGAGAAACAGGTATTGAAAATACTAATGCAAAGTAGACAATTTGTGTGATCAGCCATAATTAATATTAGTATATTAACCATGTATTCTAATGATGTTATGGTTGTTTGACTATGAAATCAATGAACTGTATACTATTCACACATATGTCTAACCAATAGCCTTTCCTTTCTGTAATATTAGATTAGTTGAACACCACTTTTTATTCTTAAATAAACTATTGTTTTATATTTCTGACACGTTGTGTGAATGTCGGTTATTGTCAAGGGAATTCGAGTTCTACATGATCCTGAACTTAAATATGGTATGTCTCATTTCTTACATTTTTATGTCACTGAGTAGGCGACTAGAGACTAATTTATATTTAAATAAATTGTATACCTAATTCACTACACCGGGCAGCAGTGTGAGGTACCTCCCTTACATTTAATTTTAATTGCTGATATCTCAGCCTGTTCAAGTTAGAAAGAGACCCCACATTTTGGAACAGGTTTGCTTTTTCCAGTGAAAACCGAAAAAAACAACCATTAACCACTGCAGGGTCCTTGGCTAATAATAAAATCATATAGTGTAGCGGCGGGGCTGCCACGCAGAAGGAGAACATGGACAATGAACTGAGCTGATTGACTTGGGGAGGGAAAGAGGGTGGGACAAGCTAGGGACCTGTTATTTTTTTTTGTTGAATGTGTGTGGTTGTGCTTGTGTGTTACTGCTCACTCTGTATCTCTCACTACACCGGCTCATTCTCCCTACCTGCCTGTCAGTTCTATCCGTGAGGTGATGATGTCACTATAGTGTAGAGGTTAGCACGTTTGCCTAGCACGCCAAACATTAGTGGATCGAAAACTTTTTTTTAAAAATATCAATTGTACTTTTATACTAACATAATTTATTACTTTTTATTCATGAATCCGAACATCTAAAATGCTAACAGTGTATTACTTTTTATATATTAAATATTTTAATGGTTATAGTAAAATTAAATGTCCTTGCTTAAAAACTATCAACTGTTATGTTTTGCTGAGAGAGATGGTACACATGATTTCCATTACATGAGAGTAGATGTTAAAACTTCATGCTGATTTGAACTCGGCTCTCGTACTGTAAACTAATGTGATCCATCTGTCTCTCCATCCATTTGCGTTTCCTTCCATATGATGATGTAGATATCCTTCTGCCTGGTGTAGATGGCTGAAATGTAAAGCTGGCTCCAGGGATCAGCTTATTTTGCCTAAGTTCTTCACTGTGCGACACAACTCTTGGCCACTGAATCCGATGTCTCTGAGAAACCGGGTTGTACAGTGTGCCACAAATCCTCGACAACCCACCTCCACTGGGTAAACCTGGACTCTCCATCCTCACTATTCCGCTTCAGCGGCTAGTTGAGCATACCGCAGTTTCTTCCTCTCATACGCCTCATCTACAGCATCCTCCCATGGCACTGTTAACTCTACCAGGTGAACAAGGCGTGCTGATCCAGACCACAAGACAAAATCTGGTCGAAGGTTAGTAGTGGCAATCGCAGGTGGAAAAATAAGCCATTGACCAACATCTGCCAGCATTTTCCAGTCTCTAGCAGCTTCCAGTTGTCCTGGGCGAGGCTTGGTTTTAACACCTTTTCTTGGCGGTTGCTCTCCTGGGCGGAGGAATGTTGTCTTTTATGTGTAATGTTTTGATGGAACTGGTGGCAACTTATTGGTCATGTTACGCTTGTCTTCCAATGCTAAGGCCAAACATCGCAGCACCTGGTCATGGCGCCAAGTAAACTGTCCTTGGCTAAGACCGACCATACATACTGTCAAAATGTGCCTTAATGTTGCAGGTGATGAACACAAAGGACATGAGGGATCCTCTCCTACCCAGAGGTTTAGGTTCTGTGGTGATGGGAGAACATCATATGTTGACCTGATGAGGAAACTGATCCTGCTCTGTTCCATTGTCCATAGGTCTTGCCAGCTGATCTTGCGTTGTTCCACACTCTCCCATCTCATCCATTCTCCCTGTTTGGCCTGGGAAACGGCCTTTACGCACCTCATCCTCTCCTCCTGCTTTTTCACCTCGTTGACTACCAGCTTCCTCCGTTGAGCTGGGGCTGCCTTGTGCCATGTAGGAGGAGCTGAACTGAGACCAAGACCACCTCTTCCATGCTATCACTTATTCGAAGGGCAGCCTTTGCATCTTCCACAGCTTTCTTTGCCGCCCACTTTCTTCCAGTTTTCAACACAGGTGCTGCCTCCCTTACGCATTTGTCACGTGACTCTACTAATGACATTTCCAGTCAGACCTTGGCGCACTTAAACTCCTTGGTTATAGTGGAAACTGGTAGCTGCAGTATTCCTTTACCATAAAGTCTCACTCTGCTGAGGCAGCGTGGAATCATTTCCTGATGTATGAACTGATTAAAGCTTCCAGCTTCTCTACTGTTGTCAAAGAAACCTCATACACAGTCAGAGTCCACAGCAGCCTCGGCAGTAGACCAAACTGAAAGCACCAGAGTTTTAGTTTGCCTGGTAAAGCGCTGCTGTCTATGCTCTTCAACCCTTCCACAGCTTGTTGTCTAACTTTTCCCACACGAACTGTGTCCTTTAGATCCCCGTCGTACCATCTCCCAAGACTTTTCACTGGCTTATCAGACACTGTTGGTATTGCCTCACCATTAATGTAAAACATCTTATCTACTACTTTACCTTTAATTATAGAGATGCACCTTGATTTAGTGGGCTTGCATTGCATTCGTGCCCCTTCAATGTTATTGGTTAATTTGCCCAATAACCGATTAGTGCAGGCTACTGTTGTAGTCATGGTTGTCATGTCATCCATGTCTGCTCGAATTGGTGGTAGTTGCATTCCAGAAGCCAAGTGCTCTCCTCACACTACCTATTTTGATGCCCTAATGATTACTTCCATTGCCATGGTAAAAGCCAGTGGAGAAATGGTGCATCTTGCCATTATTCCAACTTCTAGGCATTGCAATGTAGTGCTGAATTCTGAAGTTGAAAAACTAAATTGCAAATCTCCAAAGCAGACATTCACTAAATTTGTTATTGTCATCGGTACACTGAAAAAATCAAATGCTGCCCAAAGAAGTTCATGTGGCACTGAACCATATGCATTAGCCAAATCCAAGAATGTCACATGGAGCTCCTTTCTTTCCTTTTTAGCTGATTGAATTTGTTGCCAGATCACATTGATGAGTTCTAAGCATCCTGGGAAGCCTGGAATGCCAGCTTTTTGTACTGAAGTGTCAATGAAGCAGTTCTTTAATAGGTAAGTTGACAATCTCTGAGCAATAATGCTGAAGAAAATCTTGCTTTCTATGTTTAATAGGAAATAGGGCGAAACTGACTGATGCTTGTAGAATCTTTTTCTTTTGGTATAAAGACTCCACCTGCTCGGCACCATGCTCTTGGTACAACCTGTTTTTCCCATGCCACTTTCATCAATTTCCATAGGATTCGTAGAACTCCTGAAGCACTCTTGTACACTCTGTACGGAACTCCATTTGGCCCTGGAGATGATGAAGCCCTTGCTTTTTTCACAGCTTGCTCTACTTCTTTCCACTTAGGTGCAAGGTCCTCCATTTGGTATTCTGGTGGATTGATAGGTGGGATGTCTGAAGGAACTGACATAGGCATCTGCCTTTTGAATCTATATGTGTTTCCTCCAAATATCTCTCCAGCTCAAACTTAGATGTTTTTAGTGTGCCATTTTTCTTACTGGTGAATAGCTTCTTTACAAATTTGAATGGGTCTTTATAAAAGTTAGTTCTCGCACGCTCCTTCTTTTTGTAGCGTTTCCGTAGGTGTTCAGCTCTGCGCAATGTTGCAAGCTTATCTTTTATGGCCCTTTGTAACAGATTGAGTCCCTCCTTCTGACTTTGTTCTGCTCTTCTCCATTGCTTCCTCAGCTGTCTCCTTTCTCTAACTAAGCGTTCAATCTCCTGCTGCCATCTAGACTTTCCAGGAATAGTTTGTACTTTTTCCTTCCTTTTTTCAACTCCAAACCTCTCGCTTCCATATGCATAGATTATGTCCCCAAATTTATCCAGCTTCTTTTCAATTGTTCCACTTAACCTTTCCAACGCAAAGCAGATATCTGTGTTTACTGTGTCATACGCAGTTTTCTCACAAGCTCTTGGCCATTTAACTCCAGGCTTGTGCCCGTTGAGGTTCTTTTCTCTCTTATGCTGGTTTGTCTGACTGGGTTCACAAGGATCATTAGGTTCATTACTAGCTGTATCCATGCAAGTTCTCCTCACGTCTATGACAGGGGTGCTGATATCCTGCGAACTGTGGTTTGCTTCCTGTTGCTGGATTTCATTCGACTGACTTGACTGACTTCGTAAGAAGTACTGATCAATGCAAGGCCCTTGTCCCTTCTCCCTCAAGCATTTCATTCTCCCTTGATGAATCTTCAAACCCCTGACTGTTGTCGCCTTGCTCCAGCCGCAGACACAAACCAGGAGTTCCATGTCTTTGCTAACTGCAGATCTTGAACTCGTCTTTTGTGAAGTACTCTCCATTCTCATATCCTTTTCCGTTCCTAAGTCGTTAACCTTGTTGTCCAACATTGAGTCATCTTCCGCCCCGCTCTCACAGACTCTAGGGGTATTTTTCTCTTTAATTTCTTAGAAGCCTTGGGCATAACCTACTTTTTTTTGGATTGAGACAATTAAAAAAAAAAATAGATTAAACATAATTCTGATGTTTTATTTAACATCATGTAATCAAAGAAACTACAGAATGATATTGTAAAAGTCTACCGGAAGCAATACAAGTTGTGCAGTAGTTTTTAAGGCATGTTGATTTTTTAAATGTCACAGTTTTTTATTAAGAGTGGAAAACAACAAAGCGGTATGTAATTCAGTATGTTAATGTAGCATTATTCCACAGGTTTCATTCGTGAAGCAAAATGATTTAATTATATAGGGAGATGCAAAACTTTTGGCCATAGCTGTACTGCTAATTCACTGTATTCTAATAGATAAATTACAACTGTACATGCAATACTGGCAAAATACAATAAATGTAGCCTCGATTTACAATGGTCTGTATTGTATGTATGATGTTTTTATATATTTGACCGATAATATTAATGTTATAGTTTATTACACAATGTTGGAACTTTTTGTCTAAACAAAATCACCACAATGCACAAACAGCATCCCCAAATCGCTGTGCTAAAATCTGCTCATGTTCCACATCAAACAAGCTGAATGTGGCAGTCTGTCTGCCTCACACAATTCCGCCTTAACTAACGGATGGTCAAAATTCAGTATTCAGTATTCAGTACATGCTTTTGGGATATTAATTTGTTAAGTTTGTTCATAGAATGATGTTTTCGCTTGGACTAGGTTTTGAGGTTTTTACATGCACATGTGTTTATTTTTTATATAAACGTTTTCGTACTATCTTTTGTACTTGTGGCAAAGTGGCTGATTGTGTACAGGTGCAGGAGTGATGCAGTGCGCAATGAACAAACAGAGAATTGTAATCCAGTTGGAACAGGTTAGGGCAGCAGTGTGGAGTAGTGGTTAGAGCTCTGGACTCTTGACCGGAGGGTCGTGGGTTTAATCCCCGATGGGGGTCTGTGGTGAAGTGTCCCGCCCCTATATATATATATATTTGTATTTTTGTTTGCGGCGCAGGTCAAAGCACCGCGTATTTGTTATTGTTTTGTATTTATATTTTAAAAAGTTCGTGAGGATGCGTGGCTGATCAGCTACTGATTATTTAACTAGCTGACAGTCACGCATCCTTACTAAACTCGTGCAGACTGTGGCCGAGGTGTAATAAGATAATTAGCAGCTAGTTAACCCCTCGGCCAGAATATAAGAACCTGCAGCTGTCCGTGCTCAGGGGAGAGTGTACAGCGGAGAGTACGGGGAGCGGAGAGAGAAACTCCATTTAAATACAACTGCCAAGTATCGTGCTGGTGCTAAAACCAGCACTCTTATTTGTTTGTTTATTTGTTTGGCCAACGTGCCCTTTTGTTTTGTTGTTTGTTTAAATCTTTTGTTTTGTTTTATTATTTAATAAATACGCTGACTGTAGTAGCGTTCAGCTTCACCCGCCCATCCACTGTTTTGTTTCTGGTACTTCCTGGTCCGTGACGTCACCACACACGCCACTCAACAACAGCTCGGTCACAGGGACACTGCTGCTTTACCCTTGAGCAAGGTACTTTACCTAGATTGCTCCAGTAAAAACCCAACTGTATAAATGGGTAATTGTATGTAAAAATAATGTAATTGTATGTAAAAATAATGTGATATCTTGTAACAATTGTAAGTCACCCTGGATAAGGGCGTCTGCTAAGAAATAAATTATAATAATAAAAAAAAAATAATAATAATAATAATCCTGGTTTGGTGACCAAACAATAACTCCAGGCAATACTCAACAACGTGTAATGCACTGGAAATAAATCAACTGGATACAGTCCCAAATAATAAATACACATATCTTTCCCACAATGTACAAAACACGGTCACCAGTCCTGGGTGTGTGCTGTAGTGCTCGTAGTGGGTGATACAGTTTATTTGGTGACAGTGGTGAAGTGCTGTTCTGGCTTTGTGCTGGCCCAAGGCGACAGCTCTGGAATTGTGTTAGCTGTCTGGTGATTCACAAACAAGACAATTACAAACAGACAGAACAAACAAACAAAAAACACTCATGATACTGTTACGTCCTTCTCCACATTCCTTCTAGGTTTAAAAACACAAACCAAGTGAAAGGAACAGTTTGTGATTCTCCACCCGCTTTTATACTTTCACACACGACCCCTTGATAAACGAGTGCAACCGCTTCTCCAATCTGCGGCTGCCACATTGTTTCCCTTCCGGGTCAATGCGTTCTTGCAACGGAGTCTCGCCTTCATCCAGACTGGCCGACTTCCCAACCCAGGGAAAGAACTGTCAGACCAGCCCGTCCAAAGAACTCTGTTCTCGCTGCTTAGCGCCCTCACAGGTTGGGAGGGAGATTTACAACCACAACTCTTTGAATTTCTGTCATAGTACTTGATAACATTTATTTTAAAATCCAATTGATGCCTATGATATTTACGTTTTGTAACTAATTTGAAGCTATTAATATGTTTCAATATTAACTAAATTGAGTTACTAATCACATCGATTCATCTTGTTGCACAATTGATTTATTAAAATGTTTGGATATAGTGTTACTTGATTGATTACTGTCTTGTTCACAGTCATCTTAAAATAACGTTAGAATATGTTTTGTTGAAAAATAATACGTTTTTGACTGATTCAGATTTTGCTGCTGATGTATTTATTTTCAAAAGGTTTTTTTGGGGTTGTGCTGCGGCAGCGCTGTGCTTTTTTTCTTTCAAGTGTATTATATATAAATCTGTGTCAGTGTTTAACATATGTTTAACACCTGTGACGTGTTTAATCAAGTTTACAAATATAGCCACTTTTACATTTTGTGCTCTATAATAGAATATACAGGATTTCTAGCTGTAAATATTCTCAAAAAGGAAGGAAATTCTTTGCAAAAAACTTTGTTAAAAAAAAGTAGGGAAATGCGATATTACGGTTTTTTATCCTAACTCTGCATTCCCTCCCACCCCTTACAAGCAGTGGAAGGGGCAAGGCAACACAAGCAACCACAGACAGCCATCATCAGTTTAGAAGAACAACATACAAGTCTCTGCAGAAAGTACTGATTAGAGGAGAAACCTCAAAATGGAGTGAGGTAACCAGTGGTGTACCACAGGGATCAGTATTAGGTCCTCTGATTTGCTGTAGATTCTGGTATAGTAAGCAAACTTGTTAAATTTGCAGACAACACAAAAATAGTAGGAGTGGCAAACACTGTTGCAGCAGCAAATGTCATTCAAAATGATCTAGACAGCATTCAGAACTGGGCAGACACATGGCAAATTACATTTAATAGAGAAAGGTGTAAGGTTCTGCACGCAGGCAATACAAATGTGCATTATAAATATCATATGGGAGATACGGAAATTGAAGAAGGAATCTATGAAAATGACCTAGGAGTTTATGTTGTCTTCATCTAGGCAATGTGGGGAAGCTATACAAAAAGGCCAACAAGATGCTCGGATATATTGTGAAAAGTGTTGAATTTAAATCAAGGGAAGTAATGTTAAAACTTTACAATGCATTAGTAAGACCTCATCTAGAATATTGTGTTCAGTTCTGGTCACCTCGCTACAAAAAGGATATTGCTGCTCTAGAAAGAGTGCAAAGAAGAGAGACCAGAATTATTCTGGGTTTAAAAGGCATGTCATATGCAGACAGGCTAAAAGAATTGAATCTATTCCGTTTTGAACAAAGAAGACTATGTGGTGATTTGATTCAAGCATTCAGAATTATAAAAGGTATTGACAATGTCGGCCCAAGGGACTTTTTCGACCTGAAAAAAGAAACAAGGACCAGGGGTCACAAATGGAGATTATATAAAGGGGCATTCAGAACAGAAAATAGGATGCACTTTTTTACACAGAGAATCGTGGGAATCTGGAACCAACTCCCCAGTAATGTTGTTGAAGAGGACACCCTGGGATCCTTCAAGAAGCTGTTTGATGAGATTCTGGGATCAATAAGCTACTAACAACCAAACGAGCAAGATGGGCCGAATGGCCTCCTCTCATTTGTAACTTTCTTATGTTCTTACTTATTTGGCACATCAGTTACTGTACATGCAGGCTACACTGAAAATGTGACAAAGTAAAAGAGGCTGTGTGGTCCAGTGGTTTAAGAAAAGGGCTTGTAACCATGAGGTCCCTGGTTCAAATCCCTCATTGACTCTGACTCACTGTGTGACCCTGAGCAAGTCACTTAACCTCCTTGTGCTCCGTCTTTTGGGTGAGACATTGTTGTAAATGACTCTGCAGCTACTGCATAGTTCACACACCCTGGTCTCTGTAAGTCACCTTGGATAAAGGCGTCTGCTAAATAAACTAATAATAGTAATAAACATTTTAAAACCACAGGATTCTGGTATTTATAATACACTATATGACAAGTGGAATTTTTCTAACATTCAGATTCATTGAGATTTCAAATCCTGTTACCCTGTGATAAAAAGACACAGTACCGTTTGGATAAACACACAACACAAACAGTTCATAGAGACAGCAGCCTGTCGTCTAAGCTTTATTAGAAAATGTTTACAAACGAATAATAATAATAAAAAAAAACATCTTTAATAATTTATTTTAAACAATACATATCCATCCATATTGTTTTTACTTACAAGGGACATTTATGTCACATGTGAACACATACTAAATTATTCTTATATAGACACACTGTATATTGGATCTTGGCTTAAATATGATATATTCTACATTAATAACCTTATGATTTACATTAATTTAAGGTCCCAAATAAATAAAGATAACAAATAAACATATATAAATCTTGTGTTAAACAATGAAGGTGCATATATTACACAAAGAATGGTGATTCACTCAAGGTAATATTTTTTTTAGTGGACCTGATGGACTTTTTGTTTTCAACCCCAAATGTTTTATATCTCATCACTGCCAGGTTATTTCCTTTTTCACCAGTCTTTTATATTTGAATCAAGCAGGCTTGTATGATGTGAGGGTCTTTTTCCTTTCCCCTTTGCCATGGTGCACATTACTCTGTTAATTTATTTAGATCACAAACTACAGCATAATAATAACACAAGAGCAGTGGATATTGTACTGTTAACGAGACACATTAAACAAAATCTATGAGAAATTACGTTTTCAATGCACCCCTGTTCAAATTAATTTAAAGCTCTTATGCCAAATCATTCTTTCTTTATGAACAAAATGAGTTGTCGGTATGTCAAAATTCAAGCCAGCAAGTTTCAGCCTGCTTAGCTGCAGATAAGGTTGGCTTGTTTGTGGAGATCAAGGTTGAATTTAAAAAATAAAAGGTACAGAATGTACCGTGTCTCTAAATGCCAGACGTATTGGATATGACAATCATTGGAGGAAACTCCAAATTACACAATTAGTTGAAAACAGGGTGTCTATCCGTGTTCAGCAGTACCACATTGTTGATGCAGCTGACTACAGAAAACACAAAAGAAGGATTGCCAACTGGAAGCTTTAGATAAATAAAAGGGTGATTCCTAATACTGAGTTCAAAACCCATGTTTCCCATAATGTGTTTTCCTATCAAAGCTCAGAACATGATTCCAGCCTATACAATAGCAATGCATTCCAGGTAAGATTGATAGAATTTATATGATTAGCTACATCTTGAACATTTGTTACACCTTGATAAACAATACACAATGCTGTAGAGCTCTTATAAACTAATGGAGAACAACTCCATGGGTCAAAATTCCTGAATCCCTTCCCTCCCCTTGAACACATCATTTAGAGAGACATACTTCTAAAGCGCTATCAGAGATGGTCTATGTCAGGAGCTTTCTAGACTCTTTAAAACTCAAAAGTCATATAAAGTTGTTATGTCAAAAGCTATTGAGATGAGCTCAGGATTTTGTTATTCGCCAGCATCCCCCTTTATGTCTTCATACTGAGTTGTCTGGTTGGCAGATTTGGTATGGAGACTTTTGTTTCTTGCATCTGCAGTAAAAGACAGTTACATTGTGAGGCAAAAGAACCTAAGTTTGTATCTCAGTATGAAAAAACAAGTGCTACATCCATTTGGATTTCTTGAGTCCAACATATCAAATACATTATAAAGGTGTCAATAAAACAGAATGCAATTTTTGATTAGTATGTGATTCAAATGACATGTGATTCAATAAAGCAGGTTTCTTAGTAACTATGAAATCTTGGTCCATATTCACAAAGTTTAAACTCAGGGTTTTCTGTTTTTTTCCCCAATACATGGTGTGGATTGTAGGAGTAATTATGTTTGTTTGTTCTTTTACTAAAATAACGTTTGAGATTCATACTGTATGTTTATAGAAAACAAGAAAGGTCGAGACCAGTTTTATGACTATCAAACTTTTTTTACCCCTTTAAAAACAAGCTATAAAAATGATTGAAGTTATAGAACTGCAGATAACTCTCATTTCCCAGTGTGACCTGAACCACTACATGAACTTCTTAAAAAAATCTAAATATCAAAGAGCTGCAGAACAATTCAATTCTAAAATCCTAGTACCTCTATAGTTTTCTTGTTTGTTGTTTACAACATGGCACTATAATCTGCAATAATGTTTTACTTAGTCTCTGATGACAATCCTGTTGATAGTATGTTACACATGGGTTTTACTGGGTAGACGAATTTATTAACAGTGCACTCTGTTTATAAGAATCACTGATATAAGAATCAGCCGCATAAAGTGATCAAACCACTGGGTTAAACTGACAACATGTAATACGGTACTGTATCAAGTGCAATGACGTGTACAGTCACTGTTTTTGAATTTGATCACATCTTGCGTGATTAGGCACTTACGCAGTGTGGATCGTGCAATGATGCAGAAAACATGTAATCAAACAGTGACTGCACGCCAAAACATCAAAACAACCGGGACGGATGTGATTCTTATAAACAGAGAGCACTGTAAAAAAAAAATACCCATAAACACAAATACAATTTTAAAAAAGAATAAAAACTGTGTGCATTGGGAAATATGCTGCATTTTCTCAGCTAATTTATCACTATCTTACCTTTTTTTAATACAACAGTAGAGAACACCCATTGTGCCTCCAATCAGCAATAAAATGCCAACTCCAACGGCAATAAATTTCTCTGGGCCTTCTTCTGTGTGAGAATCCAAAAGCAGATGCTGGCATCTTTCTCCAGTGTAGTCTTTATGACATCTGAAAATTAAGTTAATTTCAGCAGGAAAATCAATAACTGATGAAATATTGAGAATCGTAATGGGCAAAGGTTTAGGTCTATTTTAATGATCTACACAGCGGAAGATATAAATACTGTAAAATAATTACCTGCAAGTTGGTGAATTGAGTTCTCTGTGGTAACTGCAAATTCCATTCATACAGAAGCTCTGGTCATCCTCAGTACAAGGGCTTAGAAGTTCTAGAACACGAGGCATCTCTGTCATCTTGTCTGTTGGAAAGGAAAGGGGATAAAGATATCTAACCTAGTCACAGGTTACTTTATCACAAGACATTTTTTCAGTGCCTTTAGTGTTTTAAGTATCTCACCACAACACTGTAGTCCCAGCAACTGCATTATCCCAAGTAAGTGGTTACCGCAATCACAAACACATTTTCAGAACACCAATGGTCTTGCCACAATTGAGCTTAAGGCTTGTTTGCAGACTAATTCATGTTCATGGATTCCAGATCTAAGACAAAAAGTGTTCACCACGGTGCCTCCTTGCATGATATTATAATTAATACCTGCACACATTATTCTATGAGTCCAATTTGCATTTAGTTTGCTGCAAGGGTATTTAGTCATTTCAGAGAAATGATTCAGGCAGTCAAGACAGAGTTCTACATTCCAGAGAACACGCAAGGTGAAAAAAGGCGTGCAAGTGAACTACCACACATACATTGACAGCTGTTATTGGTTTTATATTACCTAATCTCTAAACTATGGCTGTTAGACACATCCACTGTCGTGCAAATGGTGTTTGGCAAATAAGAGCTGTTTTTTTGTTGAGCAGTTTATGAGGCATTTTAGCTATTTGTGGCTTTTACAGTAACTGACACACTTTTCCCTTTTTAAAGGTATGTATGTCTTTTACACAGGAATCATACAATCTTGTAATTGTATTCATCCCTTTAAACCCCACCAAGTTATTGATTTAAGAATGGCAAAGCTACAATATACCCTATTCACATCATCAGGTTTTGAAAATGTGATTGTGAATGAAGTAAATGGTAATAACTTGGTTTCAACACATGTTGATCAGTATTAGTGGATACAGTACAAGAGCTGTATTCCTCTAGCTTCTCTTGTAGAATGTTGGGCTAAATGGGAATAGCTGTTATGTATATATGTATAATGTGTGTGAGAATACATTTTCATAGCTAAACTATGTTTGTTGTGCTTATGACTGGCCCAGCTTCAATGCAATTGGTTGTCTCGAAGTCATAGCTTAATATAAATTCGATTGGGCCTGTCATAGCAAACAATAACCTTGACTAGGTTTGTCATAATAGAATTGTGCTTTGTTTCTGTTGAAGTACTGTAGTTATTTTATTTTAAAACACCACACAGTACATGTTCCAAAATATCTATCTTTCATTCTAAACATTTTAAGCAGAATTACGCTTCAAATAGAACTGCTGCCACTCAACTGAGCTTCAAAGAGCAGCCATTCCCAAAACCCCTGACCCCAGGATACAAAAAAAAAAAAAAAAATGAAATGAAAGTTCCTTCGTTCATAAAATCAATATCTAAACACTGACGTGACAAAGGATCAGTGCAGCCTGTGGGAGGACAAAACCAGCCCTGTTTAAACTGAAAAATAAGAAAATAAATAAATAAAAAAGCAACAATTTCAACAATCGACTACTAGACATAATAGGAGCATATATAAATAATAAAAAAAACAATGTATAAATCTTGTATGCCATTGCCCAACTGAAAATATTGGATTTAATTTAACTTTTTAGCCATGACCTCTGTGACGTCTAAAGGCTTACTTAAAAAAAAAAAAATCTAATCTTTTCAGTTGCTCACTGTATAAATGAGCTGCTGATTGACACTTGTTAGACCTGCCACAGGACATGAAAAGGAATATATATTGTGACAGAGAGGCCGAGGGTGTAAGTGATCAGGCTGGAGTCTTGAATTACAGTTTTTAAACAGGTGTCTTACACTGCGGTTGAGAAACAACAGCTAATAAAACAAAACTAACAAAATAAAGCTAGCTCTCAGCTGGAACACTTACTAAACAATACTTTTTGGTCCCTGTCTGACGGTCAGGACAGATAAGCTGTTTATCCAACTAAACAAACACAAATCAAAACGGTTTATATCAGAAAGCATTTTGGGATATTGGAGGATACAGAAAAAATGTAGTTCAATATTACAGCATCCACACTTCTGACAAACCACACTACCTGATGCGGTCTAATTTAGAACCGGACTCGAGACTACGCCCTGAGGTGTATGAAATGAGCGTCCCAAGAAATGTTCTGGGGACACTGGGACCAGTGTTCCAAGTGGGACTGTCATGTCCGAAACGGGACATCTGGTCACTTTACCAAAAATGGACTTTCCCCACAAAGAAGTAAGGGGGCCAAAACACTGCCTTCGAATAAGACAGAAGTGAGGGGGATAAATGTTACGTAAAGTGTGAAAAGTTGCCACAGGATGGGACAATCATTCCAATACATACACTATATGAGTTGCAGAATGTAATCAGCCTATATACTATATTACATATCCTTTATTGCAAACAGTAACTTGTAAAATTCCATGAATTGGATTGCTAATGTAATATAAACCACAAACATTATCTGTGTTCCCCAAATGGATTAATCTGTATTTAAATCCAGTCTTGTCTTTTTTCCCTTTGTTCATTTCCCTGATATGACCACAATAAAGCTAATATGCACTGAAAACAGAAAATGATGGTTTCTACTAGCTGTAACATACCTGTTGTGTCATTATACTCTTCAAATCCCTTAAGTGTGTCAGTGTTTTCAGCAGAGTTCTCCATCACAGTTGTTGAGGATGAGCACGCAACCATTATTGTAAATACCATGACTGCTAAAAGACAAAAGATGCTTTGAATCACAACGTATTTCATCTGCATCCACATTATTACAGTGTACAATAACCCGTGGTTAATTGTGGCAACTACAATAAGGGAATACCAGGGAATACCACAATTTTGTCCCTAAACCAAAAGCAATACTTTGGTTGTACTTAACTGCTTACAGTACCTAATGTATGGTTTACTGACACACATGGCTAGAAACCTACTGTAATTAAAAGTGTTAAGTTGAAAACAAAAAAAAAGAGCATACTTGACTTCAAATACACTACTACAGCAACATACTAGCTTTATACTGAACAAATTTAAAGATTGTATCCAGTACCTTCAATTGTCACAGTAAATATTGAAAGTAACTTGAATTTAGGTACAGTATGACTCACAATTCTCAGCACACACCTGCCCACACAAGCATCCTTCTATTGGTCTATCAACAGGATGTAATTACTCACCCCACCCCACCCCACCCCACCCCACCTTCTCTCAAGTTACCACATTTGGCTTTTTGTCAAATAAAGCAAACCGGGCAGAGATTTTAAACAATTCACCTGAGTTGATAGTTCTATAGAATACAGTTGCACTTTGGGGTAAAGTAATAAAAATCTAAACAAATCAGGCCCATTTTTTAATCATTTTTTTTAATATCATACTTTGTTCAAGGATCTGGTCTAGATTTACTTAACTTTTCCTTCAGGGCTCCAACTAGAAAGAAACCACTCAAGCTGTTTTTAGAGGGTTTTAATGTGCTACATCAACTGTTTTTATTATTTCTATTTTTTTTTTTATTAAGTTAAGCTGTCCCTCTATGTAAACGCCAAAACTTGTGTAATTAATTTGTTGGTCTAATAAAATGTAACATATCATTTAGGTATTTCACAACTCCCAATGGTTTTTATTCAGGGGCTGTGTTTTTCCAACAGTGGATGTATTAAGTAACTGAGCTGCTTAGAGCAAGACTTTTTCTGCTCACTCGGATCACTGATGAAATCTGCTCTGCAGTGCTCCAAACTGCTCAGGGGGAGCGGGACTAAGCATGCTGTTAAGTGGGTTCTTTCACTGAGCTGCTCTGAGTGGCTCACTTACTTAACACACCCATTGATGTGAACAAACAGCTTGTCCAAGCAGATCTGAACCCATCTTTTGTATTCTTTGGTCCCAAATAGAAAATTATATATATATATATATATATATATATATATATATATATATATATATATATATATATATATATATATTAATTTGAGAATTTTAAAAAAATGTTGAAAATATGACAATACAGTTGTAAGCACGGGTCTCTGGCCGGCGTAATAAAGACAACTTTAAAACAATGTTATACAGAAAACAATGACACACAGCGAGCGGCAAGTACACCTCAATAATAATAACTGCGACGACTGTTCTCAGACAAAACAACAGTTATGTCAGTGATAACTCTGTGATCCATTAATAATAACCTTGTGGCTTCAAATATGGAATGCTTTAGCTACAGTTATTGCACAGATATAGTTTCTTACTAAATTAAGTAGCCTTTATTTAAAAATAAATAAGCAAACAAATAAAATAAAAATAAAATAATGTGGAGCACATTAAGTAAGTGTGCTTCCTCCTTTGAATGAAATATTTCCTTGGCAGTTTGCAAATTCCATTAATCTCCTGCTTGATAAAAAAAAAAAATGCCTTGCTTGGATGCCACTGTTATGTATTCACAAGACTTTATTGTTTCAACCAAACAGACTCACATGTACTACTAACTCTTTTGCGATTGCTGTCAAAGCCCAGTTGGCACAATTTACGGTAGCTATTGCGACAGTCCCTAACATAACAGCGGTGCTATACTACTGCATTAGTTTTAAAACTGAACATGACAGCCATGTTAACAACAACAATAGTGAAATATGTCGCAAAAAATCCCGCAGCATGATGCACATTAAACATTAATAACTGTATTTAAACAGAGATTATGATTATTATTATTTCGATGTTTCCAGTACTGAAAAAGGTTACACAAGTCTACAGCTCTGAAGGGACAAAATGTTTGAGTACTATATAGTAATTGAAATATGTATCATACACTTAAAACATTAATATATGTGATTTATTATTATTATTTTTTTAATCACTACCCGAAAAAGAGCCAGTTTTTTTTTCACTGTGGGTAACTGGTTCCGGATTTTCTACCCATGCCGACCTCCAATACATATATATATATACCCGGTATCATGCGGGTCGGGTACGTAATTTCACACTGCTTTTGATAAAGCAGAGTTGACCTGGGTCATAGGTGCAACTGCCCAAATGAGCGTATCAAAGCCCCGGAAGAAGCTTGTTACAGACGCTTCCATCCAAGCTCCTCTGGATTGAACCTTGCACCCAAATGTTGATTAGAGCAAATGTTTCTACATCCCTGCTGTAATCTGGCTCATGGTTTGTCTCAATCAACAAAAATATCGCTAAACAGAATAAAAATAAATGTTCCTTGCGGAAGTGAAACCTTCACATGGCAGGCGGCTGTTAGTTATTGCGTCGGCTCATGAATGGTCATCATGCATTTTGTCCACTCAACCCGGGTCAAAGCGTGTCGACCCACATCCTGAGGTGGGTCGCTGGGACTCGGGTCAACCCAGGTACAACCCAGGCACGTGGTTTCACACTGCGTGGCATTGTGACCCTGTGTAGCCAGAACCCGGGTCCGGACCCAGGTAGGAGTGCCAGTGTGACAAAATCAAAATTATGCAACTCCTGGTTGAAATGTTTTGTACAATAGGAAAGTGGAAAAATTGTCAAAAACTTTGACACAACATGTAGTATTTCTAGAGCCACTGTTTATAAATGTGTCTTTCAGACTTTTTTAATGCAATTTTGAACATTCAATAGTATTGGAAATTGAGCCCTATATATCAACAACCTTTAACGACACTGTTCTGAATTAAATAAAATATACTGTACATATTTAACTGTGTATGCCAATACAAATATGATATCCTCAATCATTTTTGATTAGCCCCTTGATATTACCATATGATGACAACAATAATAAAAAACATTAATAAAAAGCTAAGACAATGACTTACCGTTCAGTAACAAATACCTCTCCCCATAAGTGATCATTATGTTGCTTTTACTTTTTTGAACACAGCAGATGAATTAAACCGGCTTTTTCTTTTCCCACCATCAGAGTTGGAATCCTTTGATTTGAAAGCATGACTTGCCTGGAATTATATAGCTTTGAAGCAGATTCCATCCTCTGTCATCTGATGAAAACAAACCAATGAAGTTGCGTTTCATCTTATCTGGCAACAGCCTTACAGGTCATTGTTGTTTTTCATTCAACCAAGAGCAAGTTCCTAACAGGTATCATTACATGTCACACTTACGTTTCCTCTTGCCTCCACCCATAAGCATGTTGGGGCAATTTGCAAAGTTTTGTGGTAAAATAATAAGGTATTCGCCTGAAGCAAATAATAATATGCTTCTCATTGAAGTTTAACAGATTTTAAGCCTGAGTGATCAGAATGGTCACAACAATTCTTCCACTATTTATATATATATATATAAAAAAAAACATTCACATTAAATTTACGCCTCTAATACTTATTGTATTTATTAAAACTGAGAGTAGACAGGGAATAATTATGTCTTGTTCCAAGAGTAAATGCTATACAGGTTTTTTTTTTTTTTAATTGAATTTTGTGTCAGCATATGAATTGTGGACACCACTGTGTTCTATTGTGTCCTGTCAGCATACAGTAGCACCAAAGATGGAAAGTCTTTAAATTGCAACTATTGATAAACCTTTGATGTTTAAGGGAGTTTCATTCATCTGCATGGAAGGCACTGGCCTTAGGCACTAGCCAGAAAGTGTATCTACTTGTTTTAGCTATGATGTTTTTGAAGTTATGGATCTCACTTTTGATAAACCACAAATCACAATAGCTGTTGGCTGACGGTTTTAAAGTTAGAGACATTGCAATATAATACCAGTAAATACAACTTAGCCATCTCACATTAACCCTATAGTCCGGACGTCGCCGGTTCGAGTCCAGGCTATTCCTTTGCCGACTGAGGACGGAAGCTCTCAGGGGGCGGCGCTCAATTGGCTGCGTGCGCCCGGGGAGGGAGGTTAGGTCAGCCAGGGTGTCCTCGGCTCTCCGCGCACCAGCGACCCCTATGGCCGGGCGCCTGTAAGCTGTCCAGGGCTACGTTGTCCTCCAACGCTGTAGCTCTTGGTGGCTGCATGGTGAGTCTGCAGTATGTAAAGAAGCGGGCGGCTGACAGCACACGCTTTGGAGGACAGCATGTGTTCGTCTTCGCCTCTCACGAGTCAGCACAGGGGTGGTAGCGGTGGGCTGAGCCTAAAAATAATTGGACATTACTAAATTGGGGAGAAAACAATAAAAATAATTGGCGACCACTACATTTATTTAAAAAAAAAAAAAAAAAGAACAGTGCATCCTATCCCATCCCTGTAGTTTCAACAGCAACCAATTATTAAGTAAATACTGGCTACTTAAGCATATATAAGCATTATCCCACATATATAACCAACATCGTTTTTTTGTAAATACAAGTAGAAATATAGAAATATTAAGCTAAAATAGATATGGGGCTCTAAAAACAGCCAAAAATAAGGATGTGGTTTTGGATGGCAACCACCACATTTGGCTAGCCATTATTCCTCTATTAATTGAAGTATTTTGCAGTTAGTATTCATTTTGTAGAATTTATAACAATTTGGGAATGTTTCATGTAATTTTAAAAGGCCTACTGCCTTTCCATGGGAACAACTAATTCAATAACTTTCAAGTATTTTATACCACTATTATGACATACATATACAATTCCAGAGATTTATTACTTTTTTATCCTTTTTCCACCATATTTTGAACTTTTCATAAATTACTGTATATTTAAGTACAAATATCTACTAATGGTAAATGGAACATACAATTACATTACACGACATGAGAAACAAATGTTTATTTTGTGAAATGTTACAATTACAGCAGGCAAGACTTGTACAGTCCTAGATCACTCTAAACAAACATAACAAATGTTATTCCACATGCATCTAGATAAACAGCAACTTGCTCATTGGCACAGCAACATTATAAATATTGACTTCCCTGGTGATAAACATGTGACTTTTACAAAAGAACATGGGTCCCTTCAGTATTTTTCCAGCACTCTTACAAGCATGGGAAACACAATATTTAAAGTTTAAACACAAACACATGATATAACAAATCACACAAAGCAATAAATAAATAAATAAATAAAACAGACAACTTTAGATGGACCCTTTCACAACTAAAATCATTCTGAGGCACAATGTAAAAAACCCTAACCCTAACCCTTTCACAACTAAAATCATTCTGAGGCACAGGATAAAATAAAAGAGATTTGTGGTTTATTAATCTTCCTGTTTTCCGCCTACTGCTGAAAACACTATACAATTAATAATTATGGGTCTTTTATTACTGATGTTTACAAACGCATTTTTAGAGGCAAAATGTATGCGGTATACTTAGGGCTTCTGAATTTCGGTTTTATCCAATAAACAGATAAAACACCCCTGATCCAAAAAAAAAAAAAATAACCGTAAAAAACACTGTAAATAGTTACTCAATTCAAGTTGACTTCACCTCTTTCCCAGTAAAAAACTAAAAAAAATAAACAAACTTTCCTAGTGCAGTTAGGGAATGTCCCTCCTTCCTGACTCCTATCTATTATTGATTCATTTTATATTTTAAACCCACCACAACTACTGAGTGGCAGCAAATGCCTACATTTCTTTTGAAGACTCTGCTTGGAAGATTTAAAAAGATTACAGTTAGAAACAGAGGCTTGTTAGCAGGGTTTAAAGCTTTAAATATTACAGTTAGGTACAGAGGATTTAAAACAGAATTGCAAATTGTGGCAAAATATAAAGAAATGTGACCATAAGGATTTCGTTGTGGTCGGAAGACAGCAAAGGAAAGAAGGTACAGCTTAAGTGTGCAAGTACTGTCGAGTTACTATGCATATTGTGAGGAAAAACACACACAAAAAAAAGATTTTGGGGTATCTACAAAAGTGTTGAAAATAGCTAAAAATAAGAACTGACAAATCAAATTAATACAAACCAAAAACCAGAAGCCGTAGATATACTGCATCAAGGCAGACATGGTATCACAATGCTATCATTACACATGAGCTGGCCCTGATAAGTAATGATGCACTGTTTATTATTAGGCAAACACTGAACTATGGTGTGCATTCATACCAACAGGCGGCACTGTTTTCATGATTCAAACTTAGGGTCTTAGCAGGGTCAGTTGTTTAAGCTACACTGCTAGGATGAGCCAACATTATAGCAGTAACAGAGAACCCCCCTGGATTAAATGGATCATCTTAATTATAACCTTGCTATGAAGAGGAAGGAACTGCTGGTCAAAATGACAATTTTCAAAAGCTATATTTAGCTTTTTACTCACTATTATTAAAGAAAATGGGAAATTATGCTGTCCTTGTAAGTGGAAATCTTAACATTACTGTGTGTTTTTATACATTTAAACAACTTCTAAATATAGGCTAACTCAATAACATTTTTGTTCTGAAATGAATAAAAGCAGCATAAAATCTTAATTAATAAATGGCGCACTTAATATCAAATTTGTTTTGTTTTGTTTTCTTTATTAAATGCGGCGCTAGGATTACCCTTGCTGGTACCCGAGCATCGGGGCCTGTGTTGATATTAAATCTGCGCGCCTGTGCGGCGTGTCAACACCCACTGCTCTGACTGATTCAGCATTATTCAGTGATGGCCCACGTATGTTACACATGGGAAAAGCAAAGCTGCTAAATTACAGTGCAAATTTCCTGTGGTAAACTTTTAAAAGGGTACATGTTAGAGCTCTAAGTACAACCCTCATTGTTTCAACTCTGTAAAAGAACGACATTATTATTATTAACTACATCTCTATGACCAATGATTTAAATACCATGAAATATATAATATGTGTTCAGTAATACCACTTAGTTTCACAAAAAACTCATGTTAACTTATTTTGGTATAATTCCTGTATGTGTCAATTTTATTTTTGTTGCACACCCAGTCCATTTGTTTAATTAAGAAAATGTAATGCTTTTATGGAATGGTAATGAAGTCATTTTTTAGACAGCAGTGAATGAATGCTATAAAACATTGACAACATGCATCTCTGATGATGCAGCTGATGCATAATTCACACACCCTAGTCTCTGTAAGTCGCCCTGGATAAAGGCGCCTACTAAATAATCAAATAATAAAAAATAATCTCTGTGAATTCAAACTATAATAATTTCATGTGTTGGAGCCAGGAGTATTTTCATGTAAGTTACTCTGGGTGCAAAACAGATGGGAGGAAAAACCAGACTGAATCCAAACCGCAGTTAAACTCTAATTCTTGAATGAATACTGCGACCATTTAGTCCAGCATTCTGTCCATTGTCCTTTATTATTTAAATGTAAAATGAGTTGAATAACAGAGCCCTTATACCCAGCACTGCACAGTCACTGTCACCAATATTACTGCTACTTGATACTATCCAGACTTCCAAATAGCTCCCACATGCTATGGTGTTTGTTAAAAAAATTAGAACATCATATAGCAATGAGAAAATATGCTCTGGGTCGTGTGCAGTTAAGCAATCAGCCATAATTGTATTACTTTTCCTTATTTCCTTTATGCCACCCACTAATACTAATCATGTAAAATAAAAATCTGTAAAATAAAGTTTCTTTCTAATTGGAATTTAGACTGACCAGTAAGGATGCAACTTTTAAACATGTAAATGCCTCAGTTTAGTTTTTCTGGTAATAAACATTTAGAAAATCCATAAACTATAAACGAACATAAGCAGCAGGCAAGTCTGTACAATTTTATCCCTGATGCATTTTTGTATAACGTTGTAATCGCATACAGACTGATTGGCATTATGATGCATTATTATACATACAAACTGGGTGATTGGATGTATTTTTCTTTAAATACTTGCGTGTCAGCATTGGCATACAAGTGCTTGTTAAGAAACCACAGAGTTGCACACAATGCACCTGAGCTGACTCTTCCAACCACATAAATACCCTGAGGCTGGTGTATAGAGTTGTAACAGCCTTGATTGTTTAGCAAGTTCCAGCATTTTAAAATATCGTTTCCTTTCTATGTGGAACAGGATGAAAAAAGGTAGGCACAGTTCAATTAAGAGTTGTTGTTTCAAACTAACCTGGATATGATCACTAATAACGAATAATGAAAACCAAAAAAGACCATTTTTTTTGTGAATCTAAAAGCAGTTTTATTGCCAAAATAATACCCGAGTTTATTTTTTTATTCAAATATTGCTTGTGTAAAATGCATGCAGATTAGCAGAATGTTGGTAGCTGGCAGTTGACCGTGCGTTCTGTAATTTACCATGAGGTTTTTGACTGAAGCACATCTGTGCAATTACCTTTTCCTTATGTATCACATTTTTTTCTATCTTGCAATAAAATTGTATTGTGTACTGCTTCATACTGTAGTAAATGTGGAGTAATGTTTAGTATCCAATTGAGAGGTAATGTTTTTTTTTAAATTAATTAATTAATTATTTTTAATTCATTTAATATTCCAGTATTTTTTTTTTTTTTGACAAGGTCCTACCCATCACTTAAACAGTTTACTGCACACAGTTTACACATTTACAAAAAAATGTAGAGGTGGCAGTCTTACTGCCCAGTAAAACTGAGATTTACTTTTTATGATAGCATCACCCTGAAATAAGCAAAATATTGTGTCCATAAACTCTGACAGCCTAAAGCATTGCATATATTTGTATATAATGATACAGCCTGATTACTCAAACCATTCTGAGCTGTGCTTTCTGTAAATATGTAACACACCCTATCCGACCACCTGTTTTAAAATGGAAATTTATATTTCTTGTAACGCAAGTGTAGTGTAGTTCACAGTAATGTTGAAGTTACTCAAACAGGTCGAACTGAAAATGATTGTAGTAGAAAAAATACACTTCTGAAAATATAATAAATATGAACTAAATCAACATATAAATAGTTAATAAGATAACATTTGAGTGGAATCAAATAAAAGTATATACTGTATATGGCATCAGTCCTTCAGTGGGTCAGAAGATTTCCAGCAGCAGTTACAGTATTCTTCATGAGCATGGCGACAGTCATGGGCCCCACACCTCCAGGCACAGGTGTGATGTACCCAGCCTTCTTCTTCACCTCTGCAATGAAAAACCGAGAAAAAAAAGAATACATGCTCTTTTATATACTCATCTAATCCCTTTTAATTATCTAACAAAAATATACTTTAAGAGAAACCTCTTCATGTGTGCAAAATTAATACAAACTTAAACAAAATTAAAATAATTTATTTAATAGCCTTAATAATTAAGGCCTTGTGAAAATCTCAGATTTTTTTTTAAATTCACGGCAGTGTCATGGGTAGTGTCGTATTTCGCGGAATGTGTGCATGGAACTATTTTATAAATTATGTGTACAGATTATTATTTTTTTAAACAGCAAACAGATAAATGCACTGACATCATCAAAATCAACGTCAAAGTTATTCCAGCACTTTACAATCGCTTGTGAAACAGCGTTGTAATTAACAGCCTGTAGGTAAAGTGTATCTTCAAGGACAGCTTTCAGTTCTACGTCAGATGCATGTTCACCATTTAGGCCTTGCAGAACAAATACAATGTGTAAGACATACTGATCTTGGGCATCAGTTGACTCGTCAGTGACCACTGACAAGCAACCAGACCAGACAATTCCATAATCTTCTGCTTGTGATACACGGCAACTTTAGGTAAGTATTCACGTCTCAGCTGGGCTGATGAAGGAATCGCTCCACCATTTTCTACACTCAGTCTAAAGAATTTACGTAACTTTTGGTTGTCCAATTTTTCAAGAGGGATATTTGCGCAAACAAATGCCTGTCAGGTGAAAATTTAATGTGTTTCGTGCTTCATGGTTTTCAGTGGACTTTTGGAACATGGAAATCACCGTTCTTTGTTTCTTTGCAAGTAAAGCAGTCGCAGTACTGCTCTGGATTTCCGACTTTCTCTTTTAGTGAATACTTGAATCTAGCCTGTCAACACTCGTGGCTCCAAAACTGCGCTGTGGCTTGCTTGCAGTTCCCTGTGTTATTCTAGACCTTGACTCAATCACGCCAAGAATAGGCCCCTTAATTAATACATTGATGATTACTAATAATCATTACCAAGAATGCATCTAAATAACCAGACCAATATGCATTATATTAAACGTTCAGGATTGCGCCACTCCTCTTTCATGTTGTGATTTTGAAGGAATTCTGTTAGCGCTGACCAATCAGTCTTTTCATTTTCATTTAAAGTAGGGGACTAGAAATCCTAAGTAGAAGGCAGGGGGGTATGGGGGTCCTCTCCCAGCGTGGGTGCAGGGGGCAACACCCCCCACCAGAAACGAAGTTCAGGGTTTTGCAGGGGTCTAAAACTGCATGTACTGGGTCTAAATATGTGCCTTAATAGGGTCCCAAAATTCAAAATAAGTGTATGTTCATTTTTTATGATTTTAGGCATCCAGATTTAAAGAGCAAGTAAAAGTTACTTATACCTGTATGTGTCTATTAAAAGCAATTACAAAATCATGTACTTATATCAGAATCTTAAAACCACAAACTTGTCTTAGCACACAGTAAATTTCAAAGTAATTAAAGTCTGCATATTTAAGCAAACTGTTTGGTTTTGCAATTATTTATTGCACAGAAAAAAAGTGGTGAAAGACAGAACCAGACATCAATGAAACAAATAAATTATATTTCAGAAAAAAAACAATGTCACATTATATAGATACCATAATACCAAGTAGCCAAAATAGAAAAATGTGAAGCAATTGCAAAATTAAAGACATAAGATAAGAAGCAGTATTAATTGGTAGTACATTTGAATACAGAAAAGTGTAGGAACAATTCAATAATTGATACAGTGGCTCTCAAAAGTATTCACCCCCCCTTGGACTTTTCCACATTTTATTGTGTTACAACATGGAATCAAAATGGATTTAATTAGGGGTTTTTGCCACTGATCAACACATAATGTCGAAGTGAGAAATAAAATCTACAAATTGTTCTAAATTAATTACAAATATAAAACAGAAAATAATTGATTGCATAAGTATTCATCCCCTTTACTATGACACACCTAAATAAGCTCTGGTGCAACCAATTGTCTTTAGACGTCACATAATTAGTTGAATGGAGTCCACCTGTGTGCAATTAAGGTGTTTCACATGATTGCAGGTTAAATACACCTGTCTCTGGGAGGTCCCACAGTTGGTTAGTACATTTCCTAACAGAAACTACATCATAAAGACGAAGGAACATTCAAAGCAAATCCGCAATAAGGTTCTTCAAAAGCACCAATCAGGGGTAGGAGATAAGAACATTTCCAAGGCATTGAATATCCCCCGGAGCACAGTAAAATCCATTATTAAGAAATGGAGAGAACATGGCACAACTGTGAATCTGTCTAGAACAGGCCGTCCTCAAAAAAAAAAGTATCCAGGTGAGAAGGGCACTAGTCAGGGAGGCCACCAAGAGGCCTATGGCAACTCTAAAGGAGTTACAGTCTTCCACGGCTGAGCTGGGAGACACTGTGCATACGGCAACAAAAGCCTGGGTGCTTCACAAAACTGGCCTTTATGGGAGAGAGGCAAAAAGAAAGCCATTGTTGAAAAAAACTCACATCAAATCTCGGCTAGAGTTTGCCAGAAGGCATGTGGGAGACTCTGAGACCAAGTGGAAGAAGATTCTATGGTCTGATGAGACCAAAATAGAGCTTTTTGGCCTCAACGCTAAGCACTATGTTTGGCGCAAGCCTAACACTGCACATCATCCTGAGAACACCATCCCTACCGTGAAGCATGGTGGTGGCAGGATCAAGCTATGGGGATGCTTCTCTGTGTCAGGGCCTGGAAAGCTCGTGAAGATAGAGGGCAAAATGGATGCAGCAAAGTACAGAGAAATCCCGGAGGAAAACCTGCTGAAGTCTGTAAGAGACCTGGGACTTTGGAGAAAATTCATCTTCCAGCAGGACAATGACCCCAGACATACAGCCAAAGCCACATTGGAGTGGCTTAAAAACAAAAAAGGTCAATGTCCTGGAGTGGCCCAGTCAAAGCCCGGACCTCAATCCAACTGAGAATATGCGGAAATTGTTTAAAATTGCTGTTCACCAAAGGTCCTCATCCAACTTGACGGAGCTTGAGCAATTTTGCAAAGAAGAATGGGCAAAAATTGCAGTGTCCAGATGTGCAAAGCTGGTAGAGAATTATCCAAATAGACTCATGGCTGTAATTGCTGCCAAAGCTGCCTCTACCAAATATTGACTCAAGGGGGTGAATACTTATGCAATCAATTATTTTCTGTTTTGTATTTATAAATAATTTAGAACAACTTGTAGATTTTATTTTTCACTTTGACATAATGGACTTTTTTTGTGTTGATTAGTGTCAAAAACTCCTAATTAAATCCATTTTGATTCCATGTTGTAACACAATAAAATGTGGAAAAGTCCAAGGGGGGTGAATGCTTTTGAGAGCCACTGTAATTTAATGTTTATCTGGGTTGATTAGTTCTCTTATTAATAATATTTAATTGACGTGTTACAAAGATCGAGGATTTACTATAAACACACATGCACACGCAGACACAAGGAATGTTTAATCAACAGTAGTATTTTATTAAGTACACAAATATTAAACAGAAATCAGAAAAGTCAGAAAGTAAATCTCTTAGTCTCTAAGCACAAAACACAATTGAAAACTCTCACTGCACTCATACTGGCTAGCAGGTAACTGAAATTTGACACCGCCTGTCTCCTCACACACCAAGCAGCAGCTCAAGCAAGCTGTGACGTAGCTTGTAGCTTGCTCACACACACACGCCCACATACAAGCACAGCCTCAACTGAGATGATGCAGACAATCTTAGAATATATCACATTAAGCTCATTAATGGTATATATATATATATATATATATATATATATATATATATATATATATATATATATATATATATATATATATATATATTAAGGATATGGCTTTTTAAGAAATTCTTCATACAACAATATGAGGTTATAGTTACTTAATCAAGTTTCACTAAAAGTTATTTCACACGCAAAGTGTGCAAACTAAATAATTAACAGTTCAATTCTATGTGAATGTGTTACAATTAATTAATTTAGTTCCATGAAAGGAAAATGCAACTGGAATTCTACTTGAAGCTTAGACTTTTGGTCCGCTGGTCTTTCAATTTTAGATAGAATCAACAAACAGCTGCAACAAAGTCTTCAGTCCTTGGTATAGGATCCACAACAGCGCCCATCCGCTCTGTCCTCTTCGCTGAATGTTTTAGCTACACAGGTAGCAGGGCACAGTTTTTTTGGATACTGTGGTTTTAGGTGTACAGCAGCCCTAGACTGGTTTGTCTGGTAATAGTCTCTTTAAGTTTTACGGCAGTCCTCCAGCCGGGCCTTAGTCTCGTTGCTTGTGGTCGTTGACTCGCTTGCAGCTTGCTTCCTCATCTTGGGTCCGTTTTCAGGCAGAGTCCTGTCTTGAGTCTGTTTTTAGGCAGAGTCCCGGAGTTGCAGGCTTTGCTTAGCAGAGTGACAGCACCTTGTTTAGCATTCGATGTGGAGCACAAAAGTTTAGTTTTGTTTTGTTTAGTTTTGCTTGGATATTTATAGTCTCTCACTCTGCTGAGTAGCCACTTTCATGAGATCATTTGTGTATCTTGCCTTTTTAACTCACAAATCTTTGAGATTTATCTTTTGTCTGCTTCCTTTCATCCATCAGCTTGTTGTTGCAGTTGGGACTTGTTGACATCTATATGTTATGTCTTCCTTATACCAAACCGCTTGAGTTTGCAGTTTTACAGTCTCTTCACTGTCTTTTCAGCCTGACCCAGTCCAGATGCCCACCTCCTAGCCCTGGTCATCTTCAGTTCAGTTGCTTTTTTCCTAAGACACAGCAGTTTCATTAATTAGTCCAGTTATATCATTAATACACGTTCAGGTATTATTATCATATTCAGGGAACATGTCACACAAAAGGTAAGCCATAAGCTGTGTCTTGTTTTCTGTTTTTTCATGTATTCCATTTTTTCTTTTGTATTTTATTTCAGAAAGGAGACATCTACAAGATTTGAAATGAATAATTCTTTAATTCTTTATAATTCTTTATCTTTATGACAAATGGCCATGCCCATAATAAAACATAGTATAATTTGGCCCATGGCCTTGTCCATTGGATCTTGTGTTCCGCATTTTCGGTTTCTATCTTTCAAAACATTTTCTGGGAATTTATTTTACATATATTATTCACGGGGCGGGAGCAAGGCTACCTGTAGTGACGTCGTCAGACTTCCCGGAGAGCCGCCCACAGTTTGAACCAAGCCCACGGCAGGACGAGGTCCACATCATGGTGAAGTCACCACCACAGTTAGGTGAGACCGCGTCATGGTGAGGCAACCTCCAAGGCTGGGCGCACGGCACCCTCAGGGACATAGAGTTAGTAAAGATTGACTACATATAGAAAAGGGGTCCCCGTCTCTTGGGGCACCTGACATACACAAGGAATCCCCGTCTCTTGGGGGATCCGACATACGAAAGAGGGGTCCCCGTCTCTTGGGGTACCCCTTACATAAATAGAGGTTTGAGCACCTGTAAGGAAGGAAGAAAAGCTTAGCCCCTCAGGTTGCGTGGGGTAGTGATAGATCATGAGATGCTAAAAGGTTGGGTTTGGTTGGGGGTCCCCTCTGACTCATGAAGAACCCTCCTACTGAGCTAAAGGAAGTGGAGAAAGTGAGATCACTAACCCCCCAAAGAATGGACCCCCGGCTCCCCGCTAAGAAAGAAAGAAAGAAAGAAAGAAAGAAAACATTTTTAACACAACAAAGAAGGTTAGTAACTGGCTCCCTACTGACTATGTGAAGACCCTCCACTCAGTGGAAAGGAAAAAAAAAAAGTTCTTTTTAGGGGGAAAACCTTTGGTGGTCCTGGCAGAAGGTTCGTCCCCACTCCAGACATACTAGCAATAGACTGTTGTGCAGAAGGTATCTCAGATTGGGACGAATGTACTGTATGTATGACTCAACTGCTAATGAGGTCCAGCGCCCCATATTTTTAATTAAATGCTGGTTAATCTTTGCTCTTGCTGCTGATGAGGCTGCCTCAATTCTCAATGAAGTCCTGCTCTGGAAACCAACATAGATGAGATGTGAACCAATGTCTGGATATAATAGTCTGGCTTGAATCGATGAATAGGGGGTCAGAATTTGAAATAGGTTTGTCTTCTGTGATTTATTTCTGCATGGAAGCATATGGGCATAGAGCCGAGTCAATTTTTGACAGCTGAATAAATTGACCTTGCCGAAGCTGATCCATTTTGGAAATGTGCAGGAAGAGGATAAAGTGGGAATCCAAGATGAGCTGGAGATCACTGCAGCGAATACCCAGCATAGGAAAGCTGGCAATAGAAGGAACTGCATATTCTGAGCATCTTTATAAAAAATGCAGTTAGACATATAGTTTCCATTGTTTGGTCATCAAATGTAGAGAAGCAGCCTTGACGGAGGATTGAAATCAAATTGCTCAGAATATCTATAGAGATAGGCAGGCAAGAAGGAGAAGCAGTCGGAGATCTCTTAGAGATTCTGCGCAGGAGGAGATGGACAGCTGGTATTGATAGGAGAGTTGGGGAGGTAATGGACATCAAGTGAAATTGGTATTGTATTCCTGACAATACCAATTTCACTTGAGTCCTTTGCGTGCACTATAAAAGCCATAATCCAGTCCTGGTTGAATGGGGTTGGATTAATCCTGCTTTGGGAGCAGAAAGTCAAATAGGTGTTCCAGCCAGTGGAATAAGAGGATCTAGTGGAAGGAGCCAGTGCTGCAGCCATGTATGCTTGCGCTGTATTGAGTAGCCCGCTGAGTTGGGTTCAGTTGAAAATTAGCTGGTTGAACTGGGGTGTCACTGCTGGAGTTGGCTGAGCTGTAGGGACCAGACTGTAAAATCTGGAAATCTGTAAACGAGAAACAGCATCTGCTGCATTATTATAAATGCCTGGTAGATGGCGTACATGGATTAGAGCGGCTGCCTGATGACATGATGACGTGCTGGCAGCTGGAGTTGCTTGCTCTGAGACGGTCTGCCTGCTGTCTGACCTGGGCCGCTTAACAGCTGAGCGCAGCTGGGGAGTTTTCTTGGGTGCAAATATAGGTTCTGCTGAGACACAGTAAAAAATCTCAGTATATACACTTTACATAAGGAGTATTATGCATGGCAGTTCTGGTTCCTGATTAAGTTTAATGTCCCTGGCATGTATGATGAAGCAGAATCTGTGTAAGTCGAAGCCACATTTTCCCAAGTTAGCTGGTACTTTGCGAATGTTTGGGCAATTGGTGTGCTGACGGAAATAGTATCTACAGAAGGTATGCACAAAACAGCCAGGTTTATTTGCCCTGAAATCATAAAATTCGACAGAACTGGGCAGTGCAAGCCATTGGGAGACGCATCAAAAAATCACACTGGACATTTCCATCAATGCATTCCATAAGTTTACCAATTAAAGCATCACCATTTTCTGTCATATATTTACGATTAAGATTCATGGGGTTTCCATGCGAGTTTTTTGAAGAATGTCTCATGTAAAATGCTTTTCTCGGTTTCCGTTTGCTCAGTTTAATTTTACTCGAGTAAACCGGGCTTTTCACCCGACGTCATGCAAATTAATGGGAAAGGTGGTGGTGGGGGTGATATGTAAATTAACTATCGTGAAAGTACTTGTGCTGTTTTTGAAGACAGGGTTCCTACACATTTTTCATTTAAAAATTCCAGACCTCAATTTCCAGACTGCTCGGCTGATTTTTTGGTTTGTGTTAGGCGGCTTGGGCTGTGTGTGATAGTCATTTCAAGGAAATGTTCCTCTTGCAAATACAGTAAGTCAATCTTTTTACAATAAGCACTTGATTTTATACTACACCCAGTGAATTATGGTATGTTTTTGAACATTCAATCTATTCTTGCGTCTGCAGGTACAGGGTACTATAGACCATTTCCTCATAGAAATTCCTCCTGCACACATTACCTCTTCTATTAGACCACTACAGTTGCTCAGGGAACTGGGGAACACTTAAAATGGGATGAAATCTCTTTTTACTCACTCATGAAATCTCTCCATGAACTACACAGGACTCTTACCAAATTGAGAACATATTTATTAATTCATATAAACCATAACATTTGTAAATTCACCCACTTCCCCAGAGAATATGCATTTGGATGACTGAGTGCATTTGATTGTGACAGGACAGACATCTTATCTGTAGCTTCAGCTTCCACTGCAAGTTTATCTGCAGATGCCAGAAGAGCCTTGATGTTGGTCTCAATCTTCCTTTTCTTTACCTTAAGCTCTTCCACTTCATCCAGTGCTGCCTTTCTTTCCTGTGACTTCTGCATGTCTTCTTTCTTCCTCCTTTCCTCGTCTAGATATGCATGATATGTTTGTCTTGCTGATCCAGCAGACTGCAAGAGTTCTTTACTTATTCTCACCTGTGTCACCCTTCCCACGTAATATAGATGGTCTACAATCACTTTCAGTTATCTGTTTATTTATGGAGAAGCCTCTCTCTACAGAGGCCTGGCCATGGGACAGCAGAAGTAGCTTCTGTGTGACCTCCCACAGTTCCTGGTAGAGGTGGTCTTTTGAGAGTTGCTCATAGAAGAAGCAGTCCAGCCTGGAGTCAGTTTCATTGAACTGTGAGAAATCATCACTAGTTCTGCAAAAAGTTGCAAAGTCTTTGAACTGAGTGATGATCCGGTCACATTTGCTCTCTCTCATCTGTCCATTATTTGACATGATTTGGAGGCAGGTCTTTAACTGCTTTTCACACTGCCCAGGATTCTCAGTGATTTGTTTTGGACCAAGCCAACCCAAGTTTCTCACCAGGGTATATCTTAGGGGACATTTCTCCAGTAGCTTAGTCACAGTTGTGAAAAGAAACTTCTTAGCTTCAGTCTTGACAGTCAGAACATCTTTTTCTGAGACCTTTTTCTTCAACTCCTTGAGAAGTTTGTCTGCAACAAATCCAGTGTTTACCATGGATGCATCTTTGTGGTTTTCATGCGCTGTAAGATCTTCTATGAACAACTTTGCAGGGGTTTTGACTCACATCATCAGTAATGAATCTCTGCATGAGATGTCTCACTGTGTTGAAAAGGTTGTTTGCTAGGAAAGGCAACATGGGCTTGTCAGTTTGATATTTAACTAGAAAAGGCTGGCACTCTTGGGATATTGAGAGGAAGACATTAGCCTTAACAAGGAACAGTGTGTCAGCACAACTTTCCTCAACTGTAGCAAATGATTTGTTCTTTGGATGTGGGACTTTTCCTGCTTTGACACTGGAAACGTAGGTCTGGACCTGTGGCCAGATCTCGATTGCTCTCTCAAGGACCCTTGCATTTTCCAACCATCTATGTTGACAGTACCTTAAGGGAAAGATGCTGGACCCTGTAACTCTCATAAAGTCCTCTCGTCTTGCTGGATAATCTTTAAAGAGCCAGAAAAGACTGCTTAGTGTGTGTGGTATCAATTGCGTCTTTCCAATACTTTTACAATGTCTCCAAAGCTACACAGTACAGGCAGAATGATCTGTACCAGCTTAATACATTATTGCAGCTCTGAAAAATTCTGACAAACAAATACTGTTTCCTTAAATAAAATGAAGGCCATATTTCATACCTGTGTAAAATAATGTTTTCCAGATCATGTCTTTTTAAAATTATTATTACGTGCATATTTAAATGTAAAACAATTTGGAATAATTATGATGATATATACAGTACTGTGCAAAAGTTTTAGGCAGGTGTGTAAAAATGCTGTAAAGTAAGAATGCTTTCAAAAATAGACATGTTAATAGATTATATTTATCAATTAACTAAATGCAAAGTGAGTGAACAGAAGAAAAATCTAAATCAAATCCATATTTGGTGTGACAACCCTTTGCCTTCAAAACAGCATCAATTCTTCTAGGTACACTTGCACAAAGTCAGAGATTTTGTAGGCATATAGTCAGGTGTATGATTAAACAATTATACCAAACAGGTGCTAATGATCATCAATTCAATATGTAGGTTGAAACACAATCATTAACTGAAACAGAAACAGCTGTGTAGGAGGAATAAAACTGGGTGAGGAACAGCCAAACTCAGCTAACAAGGTGAGGTTGCTGAAGACAGTTTACTGTCAAAAGTCATATACCATGAAAAGACTGAGCACAGCAACAAGACACAAGGTAGTTATACTGCATCAGCAAGGTCTCTCCCAGGCAAAAATTTCAAGGCAGACAGGGGTTTCCAGATGTGCTGTCCAAGCTCTTTGAAGAAGCACAAAGAAACGGGCAACGTTGAGGACCGTAGACGCAGTGGTTGGCCAAGGAAACTTACTGCAGCAGATGAAAGACACATCATGCTTACTTCCCTTCGCAATCGGAAGATGTCCAGCAGTGCCATCAGCTCAGAACTGGCAGAAAACAGTGGGACCCTGGTACACCCATCTACTGTCCGGAGAAGTCTGGTCAGAAGTGGCCTTCATGGAAGACTTGCGGCCAAAAGCCATACCTCCGACGTGGAAACAAGGCCAAGCGACTCAACTATGCACGAAAACACAGGAACTGGGGTGCAGAAAATGGCAGCAGGTGCTCTGGACTGATGAGTCAAAATTTGAAATATTTGGCTGTAGCAGAAGGCAGTTTGTTCGCCGAAGGGCTGGAGAGCGCATAACTAATGAGTGTCTGCAGGCAACAGTGAAGCATGGTGGAGGTTCCTTGCAAGTTTGGGGCTGCATTTCTGCAAATGGAGTTGGGGATTTGGTCAGAATTAATGGTCTCCTCAATGCTGAGAAGTACAGGCAGATACTTATCCATCATGCAATACCATCAGGGAGGCATCTGATTGGCCCCAAATTTATTCTGCAGCATGACAACGACCCCAAACATACAGCGAAAGTCATTAAGAACTATCTTCAGCGTGAAAGAAGAACAAGGAGTCCTGGAAGTGATGGTATGGCCCCACAGAGCCCTGATCTCAACATCATCGAGTCTGTCTGGGATTGCATGAAGAGAGAGAAGCAACCGAGGCTGCCTAAATCCACAGAAGAACTATGGTTAGTTCTCCAAGATGTTTGGGCCAACCTACCTGCCGAGTTCTTTCAAAACTGTGTACAAGTGTACCTAAAAGAATTGATGCTTGATGCTGTTTTGAAGGCAAGGGTGGTCACACCAAATATGGATTTGATTTGATTTTTCTTCTGTTCACTCACTTTGCATTTAGTTAATTGATAAATATAATCTATTAACATGTCTATTTTGAAAGCATTCTTACTTTATAGCATTTTTAAAACTTTTGCACAGTACTGTATATAGTACTGTGCAAAAGTTTTAGGCAGGTGTGAAAAATGCTGTAAAGTAAGAATGCTTTCAAAATAGACATGTTAATAGATTATATTTATCAATTAACTAAATGCAAAGTGAGTGAACAGAAGAAAAATCTAAATCAAATCCATATTTGGTGTGACAACCCTTTGCCTTCAAAACAGCATCAATTCTTCTAGGTACACTTGCACAAAGTCAGGGATTTTGTAGGCATATAGTCAGGTGTATGATTAAACAATTATACCAAACAGGTGCTAATGATCATCAATTCAATATGTAGGTTGAAACACAATCATTAACTGAAACAGAAACAGCTGTGTAGGAGGAATAAAACTGGGTGAGGAACAGCCAAACTCAGCTAACAAGGTGAGGTTGCTGAAGACAGTTTACTGTCAAAAGTCATACACCATGGCAAGACTGAGCACAGCAACATGACACAAGGTAGTTATACTGCATCAGCAAGGTCTCTCCCAGGCAGAAATTTCAAGGCAGACGGGTTTCCAGATGTGCTGTCCAAGCTCTTTGAAGAAGCACAAAGAAACGGGCAACGTTGAGGACCGTAGACGCAGTGGTCGGCCAAGGAAACTTACTGCAGCAGATGAAAGACACATCATGCTTACTTCCCTTCGCAATCGGAAGATGTCCAGCAGTGCCATCAGCTCAGAACTGGCAGAAAACAGTGGGACCCTGGTACACCCATCTACTGTCCGGAGAAGTCTGGTCAGAAGTGGCCTTCATGGAAGACTTGCGGCCAAAAAGCCATACCTCCGACGTGGAAACAAGGCCAAGCGACTCAACTATGCACGAAAACACAGGAACTGGGGTGCAGAAAAATGGCAGCAGGTGCTCTGGACTGATGAGTCAAAATTTGAAATATTTGGCTGTAGCAGAAGGCAGTTTGTTCGCCGAAGGGCTGGAGAGCGTACACGAATGAGTGTCTGCAGGCAACAGTGAAGCATGGTGGAGGTTCCTTGCAAGTTTGGGGCTGCATTTCTGCAAATGGAGTTGGGGATTTGGTCAGAATTAATGGTCTCCTCAATGCTGAGAAGTACAGGCAGATACTTATCCATCATGCAATACCATCAGGGAGGCATCTGATTGGCCCCAAATTTATTCTGCAGCATGACAACGACCCCAAACATACAGCGAAAGTCATTAAGAACTATCTTCAGCGTAAAGAAGAACAAGGAGTCCTGGAAGTGATGGTATGGCCCCCACAGAGCCCTGATCTCAACATCATCGAGTCTGTCTGGGATTACATGAAGAGAGAGAAGCAACTGAGGCTGCCTAAATCCACAGAAGAACTGTGGTTAGTTCTCCAAGATGTTTGGGCCAACCTACCTGCCGAGTTCCTTCAAAACTGTGTGCAAGTGTACCTAGAAGAATTGATGCTTGATGCTGTTTTGAAGGCAAAGGGTGGTCACACCAAATATGGATTTGATTTAGATTTTTCTTCTGTTCACTCACTTTGCATTTAGTTAATTGATAAATATAATCTATTAACATGTCTATTTTTGAAAGCATTCTTACTTTACAGCATTTTTTCACACCTGCCTAAAACTTTTGCACAGTACTGTATATATAGTACTGTGCAAAAGTTTTAGGCAGGTGTGAAAAAATGCTGTAAAGTAAGAATGCTTTCAAAAATAGACATGTTAATAGATTATATTTATCAATTAACTAAATGCAAAGTGAGTGAACAGAAGAAAAATCTAAATCAAATCCATATTTGGTGTGACCACCCTTTGCCTTCAAAACAGCATCAGTTCTTCTAGGTACACTTGCACAAAGTCAGGGATTTTGTAGGCATATAGTCAGGTGTATGATTAAACAATTATACCAAACAGGTGCTAATGATCATCAATTCAATATGTAGGTTGAAACACAATCATTAACTGAAACAGAAACAGCTGTATAGGAGGAATAAAACTGGGTGAGGAACAGCCAAACTCAGCTAACAAGGTGAGGTTGCTGAAGACAGTTTACTGTCAAAAGTCATACACCATGGCAAGACTGAGCACAGCAACATGACACAAGGTAGTTATACTGCATCAGCAAGGTTTCTCCCAGGCAGAAATTTCAAGGCAGACGGGTTTCCAGATGTGCTGTCTAAGCTCTTTTGAAGAAGCACAAAGAAACGGGCAACGTTGAGGACCGTAGACGCAGTGGTCGGCCAAGGAAACTTACTGCAGCAGATGAAAGACACATCATGCTTACTTCCCTTCGCAATCGGAAGATGTCCAGCAGTGCCATCAGCTCAGAATTGGCAGAAAACAGTGGGACCCTGGTACACCCATCTGTCTGGAGAAGTCTGGTCAGAAGTGGCCTTCATGGAAGACTTGCGGCCAAAAAGCCATACCTCCGACGTGGAAACAAGGCCCAGCGACTCAACTATGCACGAAAACACAGGAACTGGGGTGCAGAAAAATGGCAGCAGGTGCTCTGGACTGATGAGTCAAAATTTGAAATATTTGGCTGTAGCAGAAGGCAGTTTGTTCGCCGAAGGGCTGGAGAGCGTACACGAATGAGTGTCTGCAGGCAACAGTGAAGCATGGTGGAGGTTCCTTGCAAGTTTGGGGCTGCATTTCTGCAAATGGAGTTGGGGATTTGGTCAGAATTAATGGTCTCCTCAATGCTGAGAAGTACAGGCAGATACTTATTCATCATGCAATACCATCAGGGAGGCATCGGATTGGCCCCAAATTTATTCTGCAGCATGACAACAACCCCAAACATACAGCGAAAGTCATTAAGAACTATCTTCAGCGTAAAGAAGAACAAGGAGTCCTGGAAGTGATTGTATGGCCCCCACAGAGCCCTGATCTCAACATCACCGAGTCTGTCTGGGATTACATGAAGAGAGAGAAGCAACTGAGGCTGCCTAAATCCACAGAAGAACTGTGGTTAGTTCTCCAAGATGTTTGGGCCAACCTACCTGCCGAGTTCCTTCAAAAACTGTGTGCAAGTGTACCTAGAAGAATTGATGCTTGATGCTGTTTTGAAGGCAAAGGGTGGTCACACCAAATATGGATTTGACTTAGATTTTTCTTCTGTTCACTCACTTTGCATTTAGTTAATTGATAAATATAATCTATTAACATGTCTATTTTTGAAAGCATTCTTACTTTACAGCATTTTTTAACACCTGCCTAAAACTTTTGCACAGTACTGTATATATATATTGTAACACAGCAGGGAGAGGGTTAATATCCTCCCTGCATGGAAAACATGTGCAAATGCACATTCGTTTAGTTTAATTGTTTTTGTTAATTGTTTAATTATTTGTTAATTGTGTTATCCCCTGCACCTGGCTAGCATTGTAAATTAGAGCCAGCTGCAGGGTTTTTAGAGAGAGCAGTCAGTCTGTTCTGGGCTGCTGGTGTGTATAGGAGCCCGCTTGATCGTGTGCTCAAGCGTAAAAGGAAAGGTCGTGTAAAACCTGTGTCGTTTGTTTTGTTTATTTGGCAGGTAAACGGCTTAGCTGTCCTGCAAGATAGTTTAGGTTCCTGTGTTTTAGTGAGTGCTCGAAAAGAGCTAGGTTTTGTTTTTGTTTTGTTTTCTTTGTTGTTGTTTATTAAAAATATCGCGCAAGTGCTTTGAAAAATCAAGTTTATGTGTGGCTGGGTCATTTAAAGTGCTCAAAAAGGACCCGAAGGACTAAAATCCTTCACAATATATATTTGTATAACATAGAACATTGTTTGGAAAAAATGTGTTCTATTACTTACTTGCTCCTTCTGTGCTGTCATCGAAAATGCTCAAAGCTAACATGCAAATGAGGCCGCTCTCCAAACGTTCATGACGATCACCGGCACTAACGCAGACACTAAAGGCCAGGGCAAAGCATGTCACCAAAATCGCATTACAGGGCACAGGCAGTTTGCTCCAATTTGCGTTTTTTCATCAAAATCAGGGGCAAACCCTTTTTGCCCTAGCGTTAGAGGTTTGCACCTTCATCAAAATCGGGACCGCAATCTTTCAGAACAAAGCAGTTACTATGTTCCCAAACTGCTTCGAAAGTTTCTATGTGGTTATACTTTATAGTATTGTTACTGTATATATTGTAGTGCATTTGGAAATCTTACTGAAAAGAGGCCTATTTCATGTGAAACGTTATCAATACAAAACAAACAGCAACTGGAGAGAAATGAAGATCCCCAAAATAAACTAAAAACTAGGGCTGTGTCCGAAGGTTAGAAGGTTACCCGAGGACACCCTGGCCAACCTATGCGTTCCCCATTCGGGCGACGCTGGGACAATTGTGCGCCACCCCTTGGGAGCTCTTGTCCACGATCGGCAGTGGAATAACCTGGACTCGAACCAGCGACCTCCAGGTTATAGGGCACATCCTGCACTGCAGCGGCTTTACCAGATGCGCCACTCGGGAGCCCCCAAGGTTTAATATGATTTTTACGTAATTTTCATAAAACCATTGTGAAGCATCTATTGTAGACACTGTATAGGGAAATGTAATTCAATTCGAAAAAGTGAATGGTAAGATTTTTCTGTGCTTTCAAAACATAACTAGTCCATAACACTGACACACATCCCATTGCATGTTTCCTAGGCACTGCTGCATCAGTCATGTGAAACTGCCGCAGACAAACTCTTAATTCATATTATAAAAAATACATAACCGCAGACACTAAAGTAGACATCCACCACAAAATGATCTCACATTTTCAAAATTAAATTAAGACATTATAAAACAGATCACCTTAAATCAGCATTTCTCAAATGCGGCCACCGGTGTGATTAACCCTTTGCGGTCCATTGTCGGACTGGGTCCGACATTGCAATTATTCCTCACAGGTCCTTTGTCGGACTGGGTCGACATCATTCTAACAACGCAAAAACGGGTTTCTTGTCGTTTTTCTCCGGAAAAAGCAGAAAACCATTCAATTGCCGAATGGGGCGACAGGAGCGAGACAAGTCGGAAAAAAAAAAAAAAGGCTATCTCATGAATAGTCATACATGGTATCTGGTATCAGATAACGGGCGGTCGTAAGTAAACAAGCTGGCTGACTGTGAATCAGCTCACAGAGAACACGGACATTTGCAGAGCTTTTGAGATGTTATTGTAATAAAATAATGACTTGGATCGCATTATTGAGGAGTTTGGTGATAAAACGAGTGATCAGGAGATGATCGATCGGTATGTCGACTATTATTATTATTATTATTTATTTCTTACATAGGTGAAAGCTATAGCGAACGAAAGGGTGGGGCGGGGCTGGAGATGCCTAGTGAGTGCTTTGTTGATATGCAGAGCCATTTAAACCTGTTTGACTGTGAAAAAAAATACTTTTAAACAGCGCGTCTAAAATTAACTGCGCGTGTGAAAATTAATTAGACCTGGCGAGCCTGACGCAGACTTAATAAATGGACCGCAAAGGGTTAACGTCAGTATAATCAATGCATGTTGATTGGCCAGCCTTTCATTCTGATCAGATTTCATTTAGGCATGCGTCACAAATCTCCACTTGTTTCACTTTTTGTCAGTGTTCACACGTTGATCAATGAGAGAAGACTTTAGTAGTGCGATGTGAAAACAGCTGTATGGAATAATACTACTTTTTTAGTGTTGGGAAAAATATCAAAATATTTAAAACAAACATTGCTCCACCTGAATTTAAAGGCAGAAATCCATGCCTTCATCCAAGAGATAAATTACACAGAAATTCCAACACTTTTCACTGATTTACCACCTTGCCAGAATCGGTGGCTACAGTTTCTAAAAGAGCAAGGGAAAAAAAGGCTCCATCAGATGTTTGGGATTAACATGTATACTGTACAGCTTATGGCCAAAAGGTTTGCATCACCTAGGACTGAGACATAAATAAAAAAAATTAAAAAACTATATGAACATAATTTTGATCTTTTATTTAGCATCATGTAATCAAAGAAACTTCAAAATGATATTGCAAAAGACTACCGGAAGCCATAATAGTAGTACAGTATTTCATGTTAGATTTTGCAATGTCATACATAAGGAAAACTACAAAGCAGTATGTAATTCAATATGTTATTAACATAACATTAATCAGTAGGTTTCATTCTACATTATGAAACAATTATTTAATTCTATAATTATTGCAATTATTGCTCTTTAAGTACCCTGCACCTGGCTCTAATTTTCAACAATAGCCAGGTGCAGTGATAATTAAACAATAAAACAATTAACAAAAACAATTAACAAAACAAACCCAAAATGTGCCTTCGCACATGTTTTTCTGCAGGGAGGATTTAACCCCCTCCCTGCTGTCTTACAATATATATATATATTTTTCTCTTTGTACAACGGCCCCTTTTTCATAAATTTAAGTTTATTTAAGTTACATTTGACAGTTTTCACTTGCATGTACAACTAAAAAAGGCATAAGTAAACCTCACTAATGCTATTACTTTAGGGAAATGGGTCTTTTACTACTTTGTTTATTGCGAAGAAACAATGGCAAAAAATATGTGATGTCTATTGATGTACTGTTTCTGCCTCAAATACACACAAGAAAATATTTCACTAACTACTGAGTGACACCCTTTGCTTTATAGTTAATTCAGTGGTGTAAAGTAAGGCCTTCAAAACTTCTACATTCTACAGAAATATTTTTTAATAGTTTTACATATAATTCTATGATATAAAAGCATTGCAAAATCATTATACTTGTGTTATAATTAGCTGGGAATTGTGCAGCTTGTGAAGGAACAGAAAAGTGAAAGTATTTTTTTTGTATTTATGTAACTTTAATACATTAGTAATGTACTTAAGTTTAGGTACCATATTAAATAATATCAATGTATATGATTAAGTCTGACCTGTTGTCAGAGCAATACACCATCTAAAAAAATACCTGATTTATGTCTCCAGTTTATCATTAGAAGGGCCTGGGAATAAAGATCCAGTACAGAATAGAGACAGACTGCTGTATTTTTTTTAAATGAGAAACAGCTAGCTTCATTACAGAAATATTTAATTTATTTTTCATACAATATACTTAGGAAAAAATTGCAGTACGACCACCAGTAAGTGTTGGTGGCTGCACTCTGAGGTCACCAAGACATTTGGCTTGAGAACCACTGTCTTAAATGTTTTGTGATGAAGTAAACATGTTTTACCTTCAAAGTCCACATCTCCTACCAACTTGGTCTTTCCAGTTTCAGGGTCCTGGATGCGATTAATGCCAACATCAATAACAGCTGCTCCCTCCTTCACCATATCTGCAGTAATCAGTTTTGGAACTCCTGAAATAAGAACAAATATAGGTATTTTTACTTTCATATTACATATGCAAGCACATGGGATCACCAAGCACAGCCCAGTGGAGTTCAGTCACAGTCGTTTCAAGTTTTGGTGCAGCTGTTTGGTTCTTTGGTTTGGAATGATAGTAGGTGGGACGATTTTTGCACAGATAACCACAGCTTTACTAAATTGAAATAAGGTGTTCAGTCAATTTCCATCTGCGATATACAGTAGGCAGTAAAACTCACAGGTCCAAGAATTGATTTGATGCAGCAAGTCTGTTTAATGTGTTAAGGTCTTCACACACCGGACGCGATATGATTTGTCCCACAATAAGTGGTACTTTCGCTGCGACACTACCTTTCACACCAGTGGCAACAGGCAGACGCGATATGATAGGCAACTCCTCAGACTGTATCATCAGCTAGAAAAAAATCACACTTATTACAGTCCTGTTATACGGCGAATAAAAATGTAGAATACATAATCGCTTTTGTGAATACTTATTTCAGTAAAGGTAAACGACTCATACACACCAGCTATATCCAGTTCCCTGGAAATGGACTCCCAGATGTTCTCCCTCATTGCCGTATCTTTATAATTTTTGTGTCCTTGTCACGGATGGCTGGGTGGAGACATCACCAGACCAGGAAATAGAGACAGACTCAGTACTGTGGGGTGAGATGCAAATGCGCTCTTCCTTTCTTTAATAAATTAAATAAACTCAAGACAAACACAACTGCATGGTGGCCAAAATAAACACACAGAATACTCCAACAAATATCGTGCTGGTCTAAATCCAGCACAAGTAGAAGTTGTTGTTACAAAGTTCTTCTCTGCTCTCTCTTGTTCTTTCCTCTCTCCTCTTCTTCCGTAGCACTCAGCTGCTTCTCTTTTTATACATGTGGCCATCATCAAATTGGCAAACAATTAACCAATTTGAAGACAGCCACATTCTGCACGTGTTATTTTTAGCAGGGAAGAAAATTGTCTGCTTCCCTGCCAACCCAAAACCACACTGTAGCAGGGCGAGGTCTGTGCTGGCTATCAGACACATACGTGCTCCTGCAGGGGGGAGTCAACGGCCCTGTTGGACCCGTCTGCCAATCATGGCGATGACACAGAGGTTGGGTGAGCGTTTGTTGCCTGTCTCTCTCAGTGGTCGGGAGGCAGGTCTTGGGGGAGTGGTCGGCCAATAAAAATAACGTGCTGTGATTCCCTCTGTATTGCTGGAGGTTGGTTCGGAGAGCTGGAGTAAAGAAAAGACACCCAGAGACCAGAGAAAGAAAGCGTGGCCAGTTTTCTAACAACAACAGGGCATGACTTAGGGCAGCAGTGTGGAGTAGTGGTTAGGGCTTTGGACTCTTGACCGAAGGGTCGTGGGTTCAATCCCAGGTGGGGGACACTGCTGCTGTACCCTTGAGCAAAGTACTTTACCTAGATTGCTCCAGTAAAAACCCAATTGTATAAATGGGTAATTGTATGTACAAAATAATAATATGTGATATCTTGTAACAATTGTAAGTCACCCTGGATAAGGACGTCGTCTAAGAAATAAATAATAATGACTCAAAAAGAGAAAGGGCAAGATGGATAGCAGAGGAACAGCCGTGAGGGGCAGCAGCTGGACAGTGGCTGGGAAGTACAAACCATAGGTAGCAAGGGGGACCCTTGTAAAACCCTGTTCCAGTTTAGTGAGGGGAGACCAGGCTGTCATTAACGCTCACGCCTTGCGGAATAGCAGAGGCTGCGGGCATTGCTGGTAGCAGAACTTTTTTTTTAAAAAGTTTTATTATCAGTGTTTATTTTCTCTTTTGCTTTCGCCTTTTGTTTTTGGAAAATTCTTTTCAGCACCTGTGAGTGCAACCCGGACTGTGTTCATCCCTACCCATTGTTGGTAACACACCTGTGATATACATCATTACCGTTTTCGGTATTTAAGCCACGGCACAAGAGCACCCTCTGCTGAAATTAATAAAACAGTGTACCCCAGTGGTGTTTCAAATCAAATTTCTGACTCCTGTGTCAAGTGAGTTCCCCACACCCTCCCACACACACCAACAATACAACATACATTATACAAAACAGGGAGCTGTCTTGATCCTCTGTTTTATTTATCTACATATACGGATGTAGACAAAAGTTTACAAACCTCAATGGAAATTTATAATTTCTTGAAATTTCTCAAAAACAAAGAATTTTAGGAAAAATCTTTTGTAGCAAAAGTTTTGCTTTTGTGGATGAGGAAAAAGTTACAAGAAATAGATGTATACAATTATTTATTTCAGCAATTTTTTTGAAAAACTCAAAAAATGCTAATTCAAAACTATTCATACCCATTGATGCTATGACAGTATTGTCTACAAGGTGCTAGAAATTTCTATATGATGATGCAGAACCTAATTCTAGCAAAGTCTAGAAAATCCTGGATTGTTGGTGAACATTCTTAGAGAGTATAAATGGGTTAGGCATAGGATGATTGCTGTCATTACCAAGCCAATATGGGAAAAAATAAAGAGCTATCTGAAGATCATAGGCCGAACATCTTTTATTGTGATAAAGCTGTTTTGCCTCTCAAGATGGTAAGGTAAGACCTCTGTGTTTACAACTGAGCGTATGTTGAAAGAGCTTTTCAGAGTGGACTGCAGTTCCCCTGCATTCGTGGTGAAAGCTGGCTTGCCGCTTTCGTGGAATCAGCGGTTCTAAAATAAAGCCTCATTCTTCTCCTTTCTTCAGCAGCCTGCCTCGCTTGCGTTGCAGGCTGTCTTTTGTACTGTCTGTCGTATGTGTGCGACTGCCTGTGCAGTATTGATTTAAAGGAGTGCGTGTGTATGTCTTTTCAAGCATACACTCTTGGGGAGAATGCAGTTCCTCCGTCGCGGCTAGGCTTTGCTGTACCCCTGCCGTTGAGTGATTCCGTCGGCTGCCGTGTGCGCAGTTGGGCGAAATATAAATAAATATAAATGTGTACTGTTGTGTTGACCCGACTGCACAACCCCGCTTTGCCTGTGTTGTGCTGTGGATTTAGCTTTAGTGCAGTTAAAAAAACAAACAAAAAAAAAAAAACAACAACAGCCAGTCAGCCGTGTGTTTCCTCCACTGGGGCTGCGTTTTTACCTGCCCCGCTGTAGAGTAGACCTCGCCAGCTGCCTCGGCCCGCCCACCCCGGTGTGACAGGGCTTTTTAAAAAAAAAGTGTGTTCTCCCCTGTTGTTTTTCAATTCACCCACCGCGGCTTTATCCTGTGTGTCTCCCTGGTGTATGCTGCGTGCTGACCAGGTGTGTGACTACATGTGGTCAGGGTAGGGACCACTGCTTTAGCTGACCCCAGGTGCTTTGGTACCTCGGTACATGCTCAGCCCTTGGTACTTCGGTGCCTCAGTGCATAAGGTGCCTGGTGCTCATGGTGCTCGGTGCACTTGGTACTTCTGTGCCTTGGTGCGCCTCAATGCACACAGTGCTCGTTGCACACGGTGCTCGTTGCACACGGTGCACACAGTGCTCACTGCACACGGTGCTTGGTGCACTCGGTTTGCTAGCACCCTTGATGCTCGGTACACTCGGTGCACGTGGTGATAGGTGAGCACGGTACTTGGTGCGCATGGTACTCCATACACTCGGTGTGCACAGTGCTTGGTGCACTCGGTGCGCAGTGTTCAGTGCAGAGGGCATTTAGTACCTCGGCGCTCATAGTGGTTGTGGTGCTTGATACGCTCAGTGCACATAGTGCTAGGTGCACAGTGCACATGGTGTGCACGGCACCCGGTGCTCTTGGTACACGTGGTACTTAGTACCTTGGTGCACACATAGCCTGGTGCATGCGGTGCCTCAGTGTATGCAGTGCTTAAGTGATCCTGTGCCTTGAACTCCGTGCAAGCAAGTTGCGCGGTGCCTGAGGCTTATATACCAGCCGGTATTAGAGGAGTGACGGCAAGCATGTCCTGGTTCCATGCTTGCACCTCCTGTAGGGCAAACATGCCCCAGGAGGATGGGCATACCCTATGTGCCCCTCGCATGATATTCCCTGCGCACAGGCTTGGGTGTCAACCCCTCGTAGCCGCTCCCCATCCCCGCAAGCGAGACATGTTAAGCTCTTGAAGCAGGCGAGGGACATAATGGACCGTTGCCTGCCCCAGTACCAGACCCTGTCTCCCCCAGGGGAGCTCAGGATGAGCGGGAAGCGCCATCGCCAATGGCAGAGGAAGATGTGAAATCGACAGCGGCCTTTTGGGGTGAGGGCTCCTTCCCCACTGAGATGGAGGAAGGAGAGGAGCCTGCACTCTCTATTGAGGCAGAGCCTAGTTCCAAGGTTGCCTCTGAAGCTAGTGTGCCCCCACTTTCAAGCTCGATGTCGGCACTGATGGGACGTGCTGCAACCTTTTTGCAGGGCCCCTGGACGACAGCGGCCAAGCCATGTCAGTCTGTGTTCCAGACACAGGCCATGGCTCCTCCACCTGCAGCCCTTCTCAGCTTTCCCAGATTTCATGGAGGAGGTGCGCTCCTCTTGGGATCGTCATGTCTTGGCACCAAGCGTGCTGAAACAAGCCTCACAGCTCTTCAGGTCTTGGTACTCCACCAGGGAGTGGCTGCCTTGCTGTGCAAGCGAGCCATTCATCTTGTAGACCCCACCTCCCACGGAGAGGAGTTCTACTCGAGATACTTTCTGGTTCCCAAGAAGGACGGCGGCTTTTGCCCAATCATAGACCTGAGACTCCTCAACGAGTTTTTGAAGGAGAGGAGGTTCCAAATGCTGACCCACCGTCACATTCTCCAGTCCGCCAGGCGACTAGTTTACCACCGTGGACTTACAGGACGTGTACTTCCACGTTCCCATTTGTCCCAAGCACAGGAAGTAGCTCCGCTTCGCCTTTCAGGGAAGCGTTTATGAGTTTTCTGTGCTGCCTTTTCGGCCTCTCCTTAGCTCCTTGTACGATTTAAAAGTGCGTGGACACTATCCCGGCCCCCGAAATGGCCCACATCAAGAGTTCTAACCAAAGGGACCACACATTCAAATCTTCTTGCAAATCCATTGAACGGGGTCAAAGTTGTTAACGTACAGAAATTGGGGTTTAACATTAAACTGCCTACTCAACCCTAACTATATATATATACAGTATATATATTGTGATGAAGTGTGGGGCACTGTGGTCGAGGGCCAGTATTTTGGGCCACAGATTTTGCGCAGTCTGTACCCGTTTTAAGGAGATGTAGTCCTGTTGGTCTGGCGCAACAGGACTTCAATTCCCAGGAGGCCATGGGACTGATGGGCAGCCATTTTAGATGGCATAATTATAAGGTTATTGGGTAATTGATTCAACAGCTGCCCTCACTTAAACAATTGGGAGCCTTTTAAAAAGGGCAGGGTCAACCTGTTGGTTGAGGAGAGTAAGAGAAGGAGCTGTGAGCTGTGAGCTGTGTGAAAAGGGAAATAAGAACCAAGAACCAAGAACCAAGAACCAAGAACCAAGTCTTTTGTGCAAGGTAGGACTTAAAAGTCCTGGTGTTTTGGAGCCGGTAAGCAGCTTTGCTGCCCGGACTGTTAGTTAGGGATACTTGTTTGTTTAGTTAGAAATCCATAAAGGAGTTAGGCTTTTGTTTGTTTATCCTGGATGGTTTTTTTAAGCACTGTAAATAATAAACACACAGGTGCCATCCTGTTTGAACCACATTCCTGGAATTTTGACTTTCTTTTATGCTAGAGGACAGTGTAAAAGGTCCAGAGGAAGTGACAAACATAACACACATTTCCAGAGTTGTCACACTTGGTGGAGAATGCGGGCAGCATATTAATTTGTCTGTGCATAAAAGAAGAACTTTAGGAATATGGAAGAGTGCCTCAAGGCCCTGCTGCAAGGCACCGCAGTGCTGCAACAAATGGCTGCAGCACAACAAGATGCAAACCGATTACTTCGGGAGGAGCAGCAACGTACTGCACTTCAGACCCAACAGGAACTACAAGTGCTGACCCAGAAGCTGGATGAGATGACCAGGGAGGTGCCGTTTGAGCGAATAGCAATGGATTTCATAGGACCACTGGGGAAATCCGCTAGGGGGCACCAACACATTTTAGTCATTTTAGACTATGCCACTCGGTATCCCGAAGCAATACCTCTTCGTAACACTAGTGCTAAGACGGTTGCAAAAGAACTCATGCTCATGTTTAGCCGTGTTGGTATCCCGAAGGAAATACTGACTGACCAGGGGACTCCATTCATGTCCAAAGTCACTAGTGAGTTGTGCAAGTTGTTAAAAATTAAACACTTAAAAACTTCTGTTTACCATCCCCAGAGCGATGGTCTCGTGGAGAGGTTCAACAAGACTTTAAAATCTATGCTACGTAAAGTAATAGATAAAGACAGGAAAAACTGGGATTTTTGTTGCCCTACTTAATGTTTGCTATTCGAGAGGTACCACAAGCTTCGACAGGGTTTTCTCCTTTGAGCTTTTATATGGGAGACATCCCAGAGGTCTCTTGGATATTGCCAAGGAGACGTGGGAACGTGAGCCTACCCCTTACGTAGTGTAATAGAGCATGTGTCGCAAATGCAGGATCGCATTGCCACAGTGATGCCCATTGTGCGTGAGCATATCGTCAAGCACAGGAGGCCCAGAGAAGTGCGTACAATCGCACCGCTCAGGTAACGGGTTTTTCAGCCAGGGACAAGGTCTTAGTTTTGGTGCCCACTGTAGAAAGCAAGTTTTGGCCACCTGGAGGGGTCCGTATGAGGTTATTGAGCGTGTCGGTGAAGTCAATTATAAAGCACGGCAGCCAGGCAGAAGGAAGCGGAACAGATATATCACGTAAACCTCTTAAAGGCGTGGAAAGACAGAGAGGTACTGGTTGCAGTTAATGATAACTTACCTCCCAAACCTAAGAACCCTGAACCGACAGTAAGGATTGAAGAAGGTTTGTCTAGTTCTCAGAAGAAGGAAGTTAGGGCCCTAGTTTTGAGAAATAGTGATATATTTTCGACTAAACCGGGCAAAACAGATGTTATCCAACATGATATTGTAACAGAGCCCGGGAAAAGGGTAACCTTAAAACCTTACCGTGTCCCAGAAGCCCGTAGGAAGGCCATAGGTGAGGAAGTAAAAAATGCTAGATTTGGGGGTAATTGAGGAATCCGACAGGTGCCAAAACCAGATGGGTCGCTCAGGTTTTGCAATGATTATCGGGCTCTAAATAAGGTTTCAAAGTTTGATGCTTACCCTACCAGGGTTGATGAGTTATTAGACCGGTTAGGAAATGCACGGTATCTCACCACTTTAGATTTAACTAAAGGCTACTGGCAAGTACCACTCACTGAAAGGGCCAAAGCCAAAACGGCATTCTCCACTCCTGAGGGCCTATTCCAGTATAACGTACTACCCTTCGGTCTTCATGGGGCTCCATAGCGTTCCAGCGTTTAATGGATAAGATTTTAAAACCCCATAGGGAGTATGTCGCCGCCTATCTAGATGATGTGGTAGTGCATAGTACTAGCTGGGACACACATTTACAGAAGGTTCAGGCTGTTTTAAACTCCATAAGAGTTGCTGGGCTAACTGCAAATCCAACCAAATGCATCATTGGTCTGGAGGAGGCAAAGTATTTGGGGTACACAATTGGACGTGGGGTGATAAAACCCCAAATAGACAAGCTAGAGGCTATTAGGAATTGGCCCAGACCTGTCAATAAAAAACAGGTGAAGGCCTTCCTCGGTTTAGCTGGGTATTATAGGCGGTTCATCGCAGGGTTTGCCACAATTGCTGCTCCCTTACAGATCTGACCAAAGCAAAAGGGCCACTAATGGTAAAGTGGAGTCGCGGAGGCTGAATCCAGCGTTCCAAATACTTAAAATGCTCTGTGTGCACAACCCGTGTTAATCACCCCTGATTTTAACAAAAGGTTTATTGTGCAAACTGATGCCTCTGAGGTTGGGCTAGGGGCAGTATTATCACAAGAAGTGGAAGGTGAAGAACACCCTGTTATGTTCTTGAGCAGGAAACTTAATCCACAGGAACGAAACTATGCAGTGGTAGAAAAAGAATGCTTAGCCATTAAGTGGGCACTGGAAACTGTTAAGATACTATCTCTTAGGGAGGCAGTTTACATTGATTACTGACCATGCCCCTCTTACTTGGACCCTAACTATATATATACAGTATATATATTGTGATGAAGTGTGGGGCACTGTGGTCGAGGGCCAGTATTTTGGGCCATGGATTTTGCGCAGTCTTTACCCGTTTTAAGGAGATGTAGTCCTGTTGGTCTGGCGCAACAGGACTTCAATTCCCAGGAGGCCATGGGACTGATGGGCAGCCATTTTAGATGGCATAATTATAAGGTGATTGGGTATTTGATTCAACAGCTGCCCTCACTTAAACAATTGGGAGCCTTTTAAAAAGGGCAGGGTCAACCTGTTGGTTGAGGAGAGTAAGAGAAGGAGGTGTGAGCTGTGTGAAAAGGGAAATAAGAACCAAGAACCAAGAACCAAGTCTTTTGTGCAAGGTAGGACTTAAAAGTCCTGGTGTTTTGGAGCCGGTAAGCAGCTTAGCTGCCCGGACTGTTAGTTAGGGATACTTGTTTGTTTAGTTAGAAATCCATAAAGGAGTTAGGCTTTTGTTTGTTTATCTTGGATGGTTTTTTTAAGCACTGTAAATAATAAACACACAGGTGCCATCCTGTTTGAACCACATTCCTGGAATTTTGACTTTCTTTTATGCTAGAGGACAGTGTAAAAGGTCCAGAGGAAGTGACAAACATAACACACATTTCCAGAGTTGTCACAATATATATATACAGTATATATATATATATATATATATATATATATATATATATATATATATATATATATATATATATATATATATATATATGTGCGTAGTGGTTAGGGCTCTGGACTTGACTGGAGGGTCGTGAGTTCAATCCCAGGTGGGGGTCACTGCTGCTGTACCCTTGAGCAAGGTACTTTACCTAGATTGCTCCAGTAAAAAACCAAACTGTATAAATGGGTAATTGCATGTAAAATAATGTGATATCTTGTAACAATTATAAGTCGCCCTGGATAAGAGCGTCTGCTAAGAAATAATAATAATAATAATAATAATAATAATAATAATAATAATAATAATAATAATAATAATAATAATAATAATAATAATAATGAGGCTGTGTGGTCCAGGGGGTAAAGAAAAGGGCTTGTAACCAGGAAGTCCCCGGTTCAAATCCCACCTCAGCCACTGACTCATTGTGTGACCCTGAGCAAGTCACTTAAACTCCTTGTGCTCCGTCTTTTGGGTGAGATGTAATTGGAAGTGACTCTGCAGCTGATGCATAGCTCACACACCCTAGTCTCTGTAAGTTGCCTTGGATAAAGGCGTCTGCTAAATAAACAAATAATAATATATATTGTAAGGCAGCGGGTTGTGTGAGACAGCAGGGAGGGGGTTAAAACCTCCCTGAAGAAAAAAATGGCACCTTTTTGTATTTAATTGTTTTGCTTTTTAGTTAATTAGTTTTTGTTAATTGTTTTATTGTTTAGTTTAACTGTTTTATTATTTAATTATCCCCTGCACCTGGGCAGTAATTTAGAATTGGGACCAGGTGCAGGGTATTTAAGAGGAGCAGTCAGTCTGCTCAAGGCTGCTGAGTAGAAGGAAGCAGAAGAGAGGTGCTCTGCTTCCGAGCAGTCATAAAAGAAGTGCTGTATTAAACCTGTGTGGTTTTGGTTTGTGTTCCATGGTGCCAGGTAAACGGCTTAGCCGTCCTACAAGTTAGTCAGGGAATAACCTGTGTAGTAAGTACTCCAAAATGGAGTTAGGTTTTGTTTTGTGTTTGTGTTTATTTTGTGTTTATTAAAAATAGCGCAACCGCGCTTGAAACTCCATTTCTGTTGTTGTGGGTCGTAATTTTAAAGGGGCATGAACCCGTGAGAGGTGAAATCGTTCACAATATATATGTATATATAGAGAGAGACATACAGGGTGATTAGAAAATAAGTTTACCACATCAACACACCATATCTCGTGTGGTAAACTTACTTTACTTTATCACGGCAAGAATGTTAACATATCATTTGCAAATTATGACTGCTGAAACAAGATAATATTGTATACTAACAAAAAGCCTCTAGGAATTTTTAGAAAACAACTGCAGTACTAATGTTTACAAATATTTCTATATAAATAGTTACAAACTTACCAGCTGCTGCTATAATGATGTCTGCAAGACTGGTGTGGACCTTAAGTTGCTCCTTCGGAGTAAATCTATGAGCAATAGTCACTGTGGCATCACCTGTAGTTGTAAATACAAAACATCTAATAAACCCATGTCATTGCACAATTAATAAAGGTGAGAGGGATTATTAAATAGTTACAAATAATCATTAGGGTATACATACTATTATTTCACCTTTGTGAGTCATTAAAAACCAAAATAGTTAGAAGTATTTTAAGATAACTTGTTTGAACACCTCATCGCTAAACTGAAAATACAACTTTATTTGAAACAGACATTTTGTTATTTTGTAATGAGTTATCTGGCACATAAAAATGAAAAAGACATGTAACAAAAATTAAGCATTTCCTATTGCGATTCTCCATCACTGTACACTTGCTGTGTATACAGTACTTAACCTGTTGAGGTACACAAGGAATTGAGAGGTTGTTCAAACGGTTTCTTCTTAAAATAGTTTTGAGAGTGACTCAAGTATCACAAGGAAACTGCCAATTTGGACGACAAGATCCAACCTGTCAGGATGTGATTTGCGTCAGTGACTGAGCTGGAATAAAATAACTCTGGGTATTGAGTTATACAAAAATGGGGCCAGAGACCAGTGACATGGAAATGAAAACAAAGTATTTCAACACAAAAGAGCCATTTTGGCTTTTAGACACCATTAAAACATCATTTTTAAATGTTCATAAAAAACCTACTGCAATGCTAATTGTATAAAGTAAAGTAAATACCAAGATCAGAACCAGTGTTTGGTTGTCATCTTGTGCCCTTTTCCTAACCAGAAGCCTGGTCATTCCGAACTGCCATTCCAGCATTTCGTGTAGGCTATTTATTTATTCATTCATTCATTTTTTTATGTTACAGTAACGTTAAAAAACACGTTTGAATTATTAAAATATAAACTCTGAAAAAAATACCTGTGACAGGATACCGAGTGGTGACGTCAGGCCAGCACCAGGAACAAAAACAAAGGTAAGTACTGCAGTGCAAAAGAGCGGCGTTAAGCCATTTATTTTTAAACAACAAAAATAAAATAAAAGGTTTAAACACAAAACACTGCTCTCAGAGCAAAATACATATTTAAACAAAAGAAATCTCGAACACAACAATACATAAATCAGTCAGGCTGGGCAGCAGCCTTCACTGACACAGATTTATTTTAGTTTTGTTTTCTTTTCAGTTTACCTCTCTCCTCTCGCTCTCGTTCCTCTGTACACCCACCACGAGCTGGAGAGCTGCAGGCTTTTTATACCGTGGCCGAGGGGTTTAACTAGCTGGTAATTATTCTATTACCCCTCGGCCACAATCTGCACGAGTTTACTAATTACTCATGGCAGAGGACGAGCACCAACCTCGCCTCTGCCAGAACACATTTTAAATGAAAACAAACCAATAACAAAACAAACGCACGGCTACGCCATCATATTTAAATACAATAAATAAATACAAAAACAATACCCACGGCGCTTCGTCGTCATATAAATACTGTACATAAATCATAAAACAAACAAAAACCTGAACAGGGGCGGAGGGGGAGACCCCGCTCTAAAAATAAATAAACAAATACATGTACAGGGCTCCTCACCCTGTTACAATACCTAAAAGTATTTCTGTATTTTGTGGCAGCAATAAACTAAACAGAACAGCATGTGTATGTACTGTTATTATTATTACAGTCGGTGCCGCCTAATCGGGATACTGATAATCAGGATGTTCGCTTAAATGGGATACAACTCTGGGAGACAGTTCTTCCCAATGCTATTTATGTCATTTAATTGGGACATCAGTTCATTTAATTGGGATACAGTATTTTCAAATGATGAACAGAGATCACTTTTCAGAGCAAGACAGATACGCGTAGCACATTGCAGTGAGTAAGTGATTACGCTGTGACTTGCGTAAATTGCATAAACTAGGTTGAACTCTGAAGGAGCTGAAGTCTCCTGTGGTTGTGTGGCAGGATAGCCGCAGAGGGAAGACTCAGAGACAGAAAATGCAGTGAAACAAAAATACTTTAATTGACCAAAAAAACAAATAAACAGGCACGGGGTTACAAACAAAACACTGGAAACACTGGAACAAAATAAATCAAATTAAACAAGCATTTTTTGTGTGTGTGTGTGTGTGTGTGTGTGTGTGTGTGTGTGTGTGTGTGTGTGTGTGTGTGTGTGTGTGTGTGTGTGTGTGTGTGTGTGTGTGTGTGTGTGTGTGTGTGTGTGTCCAAATCCAAACCACTCTAAACCACCCTCCCAGACAAAGGGTTTCACATGCCTTTTATAGTCTGTGGCTGGAGCCCAATTAACCAATAATTAACAATTAACCACTTAAGGCTCCAGCCACATTCTCACATGTATTTTGCAGGGAGGAATTTAACCCCCTCCCTGCCAATCCAAAACAAACAAGAATTCTAATAAAACATAATGAAAACAACAAAATAATAACAATAATAACAACACAAATTATAGCGGCGAGCTGGCACCCCATCACAGGTTGGCACTGGTGTCTCGCCTTCTGATAAGATGTGATTTCATTATTTTTCATTTAATTGAATTTGAAAATCAAAAAAAAAACAGTGATTCCTTTTGTTTAGGAATTTTAAATGATGTATTTAACATTTTTTCATAGTATGCTGTGTTTCTTTTAATTTAGAAATTAAAAAAGTAAAAATACATCTCCTCTCTTGCACATGTTGTAAATTATTATAAGAATTGTTATGGGAAATTGTTTCAGCGCTGTTTGACTTGCCATGCCTGTGTGATTGACGCTGGGATTGTTTAGCTAAGACTGGTGATAGAGCGGGAGTAAAGAAAACAGTGGCTTTTCTTGTTGTTCAGTTTTGTTTACAGATTTGATTTAAATAAACTGGCAAAGTGTTCCAAGGACCAAACAGCCTTGTCGGGTTCTCTATTACACCCCTCCCCCCCAATACAACACTAGATTATGAGTATAAGTGTGACCTGATAAAGTGCCGACTGTATTAACGCTTCAGCATTCTAATAACTGTCATTTTGACTAGTATATGTGTAGACTAGACATTACTTTTCATATTTTATTTTGCCTATAGTTATCTGTTGGAACATTTTATTTAGAGATAAATGAATTGTTAGGTCTTAGAATACAACTCATAAATTGAGCATAGGTTCTGGTTAAATTTCTAATGAGACTAGGGATCCGATTAACATCTTTTAGTCTCCTGAATTCTGGTTAGAACCAGGCAAGCTGATTGTATCCTGGCTTTTGTCTTTAGAACAAAAGACTGATCAACAGGACAGTGATTTTCAGGGTTAGTTTAAGGGAGAACTCAGACTAGCAGGTTGTGCTCGCACAGAGATATCAATAGCTTTTTAAAAATAAATAGATTTATTTTTGCTTAATTTGTACATAATAAAAATGTACAGAAAAAGTACTGAACTTCAAATCTCCTGACTCCTGTGCCTGCTATATGCCTTATTCACGCAGCGGCCATGTTTGGTTGAAAACGAGGCTTGGTGTGCAAGCAACTGTCATGGCCGCCGCAGCTACTGATAATATCACTATGTGGACGAAATCTTTAATATGTGTTCCTAAAATAAGTTGAAGAAATTGATAATTGGGCAGATAATAATGGGAGGATTCCAAAAAAACATACACCAGAAAGGATACAGCAATTGGATCGAGGGTTATATTCATGAAGTAGAAGGTAAATTAGCAAGAGTATTTGTGATCGGAAAGTGAATACGCTACTAGCCTATACTATATTCGTAAAATATGTTTAGATCTCTCAGTTTTAGTTAGAGAATGTTTACTTTAATTAATATTGATGTTGATATTAAGCCTCTGTATAGTTTTACGTTTATTGGTTTGGTATAAGCATGTGTTAATTGTTTTCTAAATACAGTTAAGAGGCAGGAGAATGGATGTAGCGTTAGGGCTAAGGCGTTCCGGTCAATGAAAAAGAATGAGTCACCTTACAGGGTTCAGGTAACACCATATCCGAAAAACTAGGCTTGGTTTGTTTCTCCAAGCTTAGTTCTGTTCAGTTATTAATCCCATTATTAAGATTCTGTTCAGTTGTATATTAATCTGTTGTTCCATTAGCACATTCAATGTTTTGTGTGTAGAAGAAGTGTAAGTTTAATAATAAGAAAGTAAGTAAAGACATTTTAAAAACAATAATTAAACATCCCTCTTTCTGTTATTCCTGTACAGTTTATTTGGAGTTAATGTAACTTTAAGGATCTCCTTTCTGACCAAGTATTGTGTAACTCAAGCATATTTTTTGTTAACTCGCGTTACTAAACGTGTTTGTAATTTTGTTCAGTTGTGCTTAATAAAGACTCTTTTAGAACACTCAGTGTGTCATATACATTTTTTTAATACAAACTGGGCATTGCATCCCACAAGACACATTCCCTTTAGTATCCATGCATAATCTCAAGCTTTTGCATCTTACTCATCTATTGATTAGGACTGACTGGAAATGCTCAATTGGCTCTTGGACAGTATAACTGAAATGTAATCAAATTTGTGACTATAATGAAGAATATGTACATTCACACAGAAATGAAAGTTGAGATTTTTCTCTAGAAAAAAAAAAAAAAAAATATATATATATATATATATATATATATATATATATATACACACACACACTAAGTCAAATCTAACTTTTAACCTAATTTGATATAATGGGGAGTGGGAGCAAAAACATTAATGTATGGTGAGAGAGAATGAGCATGTCATTTTATTACATAAGCCTTGCCTGAAGGCCTAGCCAAAAACATTTATCTACTTAAAAAATTCCTAACATGTTACAACCCACATCATTTACACAAGTTCCATTAGGAAACTAGTAATAGTGACAGTTTTCTTATGCAAAATTGCTACAGACTCCAAAGTTGCATCATTACATTGCATGGCTTAAGAAATGTCCACGCCTACAGCTTCCGTTTACCCTCCTAGTACATCTCTTACTCGCTTTAGGTAACACGTTTATTTTTTTATTACAGTATGTGGGTTATTACCGTGATAAGCACAGACAAAAAAAAAGGTTGGCCTCTAATCTCATTTCCTTCTCTTCCATATATGGCAGTCCGGTTGGACAATTTACTGATAACTTGATTGTAACCACAGGAATTTGCCTTGATGGATTCCTATAAAAGACAAAGTTATTTGTGCCATGCCTTCCCTCATATAAAACTTGCAACAAAAAGAGTCTCTCTTCAAAAGCTTTTTAAGTCATAATATGATTTTACATTAAATTATTTGTTTAAAGCTTTTGCAAGTATTTTATGCTTATATGCATAAAGCTCAAAAGGAACCATGAAAACCATTAGTCAGATCAATAAATCAGCCATTTCATTACTCAGTTATTGGTACTGCAGTATCAAAGTGTTGATTGGTATGACCAATTTAGAATGCTATTTATGTTTAAGAACAAGCATTTTAAATGTTGAATTTCAACACATACACGGTACATTTTGGCCCCAAAAATATTGAGCGGCCTCAAGTTTGTTTGTTTCTTTAAAAGGCCCTGCATATCAACAAAGCACTCACTAGGCATCTCCAGCCCTGCCCCACCCTTTCGTTTGCTATAGCTTTCACATATGCTAAGAAATAAATAATAATAATAATAATAATAATAATAATAATAGTCATACATACTGATCAATCATCTCCTGATCACTCGTTTTATCACCAAACGCCTCAATAATGCGATCCAAGTCATTATTTTATTACTATAACATCTCAAAAAAGCTCTGCAAATGTCCGTGATATTCTCTGAGCACTGATGCAGTAACAGCCAGCTTGTTTCCTTATGGCCGCCGTTATCTGATGCCAGGGGCAAGTATGACTATTCATGAGATACGCCCTTTTTTTTTCGGCTTGTCTCGGCTCCTGTCGCTCCCACTCGGCCATTGAATGGTTTTCTCGGCTTTTTCGGAGAAAAACAACTAGAAACCCGTTTTTTGCATTTTTTTGATGATGTCGGACAGGGTCCGACATTGGACCGGACAGGAATAATTGCACCGCAATAATTGCACCGCAAGGACCGCAAAGGGTTAAAACTTCAGGACAAATTTTGTGATGCTAATGAACCGTGTCAGTCGTGGGAGAGCACAAGAATGCCTGATGTGCTCCTGCCATTTTTTTAATCTTTGTTCAACATCAGCAAGTCACATATGTTGCAAGTCGAAATGCTGCAGCTTGGAAGTGAACATGACAACCTGAGTGACTTGAATGACGAAACCAGCTCTGAAACGAACAGTGTGTTAAACGTCAGGCTGTGCAGCTTTACGGTCTTTTCCAAATTATGTTGCACATGATGACCGCTCACAGCATTTACGACAAGTGCAAAAGCAGAGAGTTGATTACATCTATAAACCGAATCAGCGTATCCACCAGCTATGCCAATTTGCTGAGAAGCCGAAATTTGCTGTCTGCTTATGCTGTGCAGCCAATAGTACACCAATTCCAAGTCACTTCAACAGCACAGGCTTCACCATTGGTGCTCTTGATAACTTTCATTTTGAGGATTACTCGTCATTGTCTGGCATGGATGGCACACATGACACATTGATGGTGCTATTTCAAGATTGTTCTGGTGAAGCGCCACCCGGGAAACCAAGTGTTTCAGTCACAAAATTGAAAAAGCGGAGTTGCAAGCTAACGTCTGAACTGACTTTACATGAAACATTCAAAGTAGCCGAAGATGTCGGGCTGCAACCGTCATGCAAGACAGCTGACACAGAATTTCTCATCACTCCAGTGAGATGCAGACTGCCATCAGGAGATAAAGGTCAAGTGCCTCCGTGGGAAGGGTTCCACGCCTTGATCTCTCAGAGCACCATCCCACTCAAGCGAGTAGGATTCATCCCAGTGATTCCATCCCCAGTCACAACTTATGCCAGTGTACTCAGCCATGAAAAACTCAGGTACATCAGCTTGCCATGCCAATTTTCTGTGATGGTGTTTTCCAAATTGTTGCTGACATAGTCTTAAGCAACCCTGAAGAATTTGAAGACCTGTACCCAATGGTGTGGATGTTTCATATGGCAAAAGTGGCACTTCACTGTGTTGGGAAGTACATAGGTGGGAGTGGAATGGATGATGCCCTGATAGAGTCTGACATTTTTGGAGTGAAAACTGTCCAGACTGTCCTAAATGGCAAGCACTGTGTCTGTTCGCTGCAAGGCATGCTGATTATCTCAGAAACAATCGAAACAATTATTATTATTATTATTATTTATTTCTTAGCAGACGCCCTTATCCAGGGCGACTTACAATTGTTACAAGATATCACATTATTTTTACATTCAATTACATTATTTTTTTACACATTATTTTTACATACATATGGGTTTTTACTGGAGCAATCTAGGTAAAGTACCTTGCTCAAGGGTACAGCAGCTCCCAGCTGGGATTGAACCCACGACCCTCCGGTCAAGAGTCCAGAGCCCTAACCACTACTCCACACTGCTGCCCACAATGATGTGGGAAGCTTTCTGGAACAAGAACAAATCTGATGATTTGATTTCAGGAATTGATTTCAGGAATCACTGAGCTGAGGGAAGCACTGCAATCAAACAACGAACAAAAAAAAGATCACCTGCCTTTTCACACGTTGCTGGAGAAAACAGAAAGGCTGAAACAAAAGTTTGTGGAGTTCTATGAAGAATGTTGTGAAAAATCTGAGCTGCACAAGTACTGGAGTATTTTCTTGCGTCTCGTGGGTCAAAAATCTGGTGTCATCAGACCGTGAAGGAAACTGGGAGCTGCACATGCAAACAGTTGAGTCACAGATCAGAGGGTTCCGAGAGTTTGACTGCATCAACTACCTGCGGTATGGCTCCTGGTACCTGGAAAGAATAAAAAATCTTGAAGTGGACAACCCATTCCTCTACCGGAAGTTCATCCAGGGCCACTTTGTGGTACGACAGAAGAATGGCAAGTTCAACGCTGTTGCTCCAGACATGAAAGCTGGAACAGACAATCCAAAGGTCCCAAAAAAGCTCAAAAGGCATCGTTGGCCAAAGAAGGAGTGACTATGTCGACGAATGGCAGCTTGTCTACCATGAAGTCCTCGCAATCAGTAATGTCTTCTAATTGCCAAAACTGAATTGAATTACTTTCTTTTTTTATGTTTTTTACTTTGTTTTTACAATGTTGTATGTACATATACCAGTTTACAGCTGTTTAAACAATATTTTCTTTTGAAATGTTTACTTTATTATAGTTTTTCATTTTTTGAAGTCATGCTTATATGTGCTAATTTTGAAAATAAAGCCTTTTTATGTTTATTTTTTCATTTAAAATGTGGTGTTTCTGCTATGCAAACGTTAGATATGATGTTCATGAATACATCTTTTGATTTGTATCAGAAATTGTCTTTCATTTTCATATCGAAGCTGTACCCGTCAAAATGACTGCTGCCAGCGGTTCTAGTGTTAAACACCATAGTAACCACGACCCTATCGATACACTGTAAGGAGTTATAAGCTAGTTTTATATTTAACCTTAAGGAGAAGTCAAAGGTCACGATCAAGGTCATTTTTTTTTAAATAGAGCACATATGATTTCCTACATATGTTCCATAGTAACCATGACCCTATCTGCACTTGTTATAAGCCAGTTTTGCATTTGATTTTAAGGAGAGGTCAAAGGTGACGGTAAAGGCAATTTTTGAATAGCGCATATATGGGTTCCTATATGTGTTCCATAGTAACCATTAACCTATCTGCACTCTGTAAGGAGGAAGTTAGTTTTATATTTGACCAAAGACTTTGAAAGGTTTTTAAATAAATGCGTCAGGCGGCCATTTTGGTTTACACACAAACATTTTTGAAAAAGTCAATTGTATTGACACAGGGATGATGTTTGTCAACTTTGGAGTTAATCAAATAAACCGTTTTTCAACTGAAGTGGTTTTAAATTTAAATTAAAAAATGTAGCCATCTTGTTTTACCAAAGAACACCATTTTGCCCTATTTGAATTACATTGTCCCCAGGATGATGCCTACCAAGTTCAGAGTTAGTTGGTTAAATGGTCTTCAAACAGAAACAGTTTGATGTTTGGGGTGCGTTTCGGTAAATTTGGTGGCAGCCATTTTGATATTCAAATTTATCGCAGCAACTTATGCTTGCCAAGCATGAAGCGGGTTTGTTTGTTGATGACATATGCCAAGTTTCAGATCAATCGCTTCACCGGTTCCCAAGAAGAATCTTGGTTGACGCAGCAGCGCAATTTTTTGGCATCTGAACTGTTTTCAACCTGGGATGATACCTGCCAAGTTTGATGTTGATTGGTTACACAGCATTTGAGCAGGAGTAGTTTGAAGTCTTGGGAAGAATAAAAAAATAAGAATAAAAAGAAAAATAATAAAAATCTTCACAATAACAATAGGCTTCTCCAGCCATTCTGGCTTGGAAGCCGAATAATAATCTTAACAATAACAATAGGGTTCCAGCAACATCGTTGCTTGGCCCCCTAATAATCTTAATAACAATAGGGTTCCACAGCAACTTCGTTGTGTGGCCCCCTAATATGATCGGGGTCCAAGTGCCAGACCATGTGACCTATGACTGTATTTCCCCTGTGGCATAGCACCCCATTGGCCTCTACTAGTCTTTGAACTTTGAAGGCTGTACTATATTCTACCATATAGTACAATATAAAGGGGCATTCAAAACGGAAAATAGGAGGCACTTTTTCATAGTACAATATATTCAGAAATTTGATTTGCTCATGGTCTCCATGTTTTTTGAAGCAGCAACTTTTCTTAACAAACTTCATAGCTCAAAGGTGTTAAGGTAATTTTTGGATATAGCCCATATGGTTTCCTATATGTGTTCCATAGTAACCATGGCCCTATCTGTACTCTCTAAGCAGTTATAAGCCAGTTTTGCATTTGAACGTATATATATATTCTGCACCCCAGTTCCTGTGTTTTCGTGCATAGTTGAGTCACTTGGCCTTGTTTCCACGTCGGAGGTATGGCTTTTTGGCCGCAAGTCTTCCATGAAGGCCACTTCTGACCAGACTTCTCCGGACAGTAGATGGGTGTACCAGGGTCCCACTGTTTTCTGCCAGTTCTGAGCTGATGGCACTGCTGGACATCTTCCGATTGCAAAGGGAACTAAGCATGATGTGTCTTTCATCTGCTGCAGTAAGTTTCCTTGGCCGACCACTGCGTCTACGGTCCTCCAATGTTGCCTGTTTCTTTGTGCTTCTTCAAAAGAGCTTGGACAGCACATCTGGAAACCCCTGTCTGCCTTGAAATTTCTGCCTGGGAGAGACCTTGCTGATGCAGTATAACTACCTTGTGTCTTGTTGCTGTGCTCAGTCTTGCCATGGTGTATGACTTTTGACAGTAAACTGTCTTCAGCAACCTCACCTTGTTAGCTGAGTTTGGCTGTTCCTCACCCAGTTTTATTCCTCCTACACAGCTGTTTCTGTTTCAGTTAATGATTGTGTTTCAACCTACATATTGAATTGATGATCATTAGCACCTGTTTGGTATAATTGTTTAATCATATACCTGATTATATGCCTACAAAATCCCTGACTTTGTGCAAGTGTACCTAGAAGAATTGATGCTGTTTTGAAGGCAAAGGGTGGTCACACCAAATATGGATTTGATTTAGATTTTTCTACTGATCACTCACTTTGCATTTAGTTAATTGATAAATATAATCTATTAACATGTCTATTTTTGAAAGCATTCTTACTTTACAGCATTTTTTCACACCTGCCTAAAACTTTTGCACAGTACTGTGTATATATACACTATTTACCGGTACCACTGTTATGAATTTACTATTCATCATTATTACAAAATCAACTTTGTAACTCCTCAAGTACCTATATATACAGTGCCTTGCAAAAGTATTCAGACCCCTGACCAATTCTCTCATATTACTGAATTACAAATGGTACATTGAAATTTCGTTCTGTTTGATATTTTATTTTAAAACCCTGAAACTCAAAATCAATTATTGTAAGGTGACATTGGTTTTATGTTGGGAAATATTTAAGAAATAAAAAAAACTGAAATATCTTGCTTACATAAGTATTCAACCCCCACACATTAATATTTGGTAGAGCCACCTTTCGCTGCAATAACAGCTTTAATTCTTTTGGGGTAAGTATGTACCAGCTTTGTACACAGTGTCGGAGTGATTTTTGGCCCATTCTTCTTGGCAGATTTGCTCCAGGTTGTTCAGGTTGGTTGGACGACGCTTGTGGACCGCAATTTTCAAATAGTGCCACAGATTCTCAATGGGATTGAGATCAGGACTTTGACTGGGCCACTGTAGGACATTCTCCTTTTGTTCTTGAGCCACTCCAAATGATGCTTTGGCCTTGTGCTTGGGATCATTGTCCTGCTGAAAGGTGAATTTCCTCCCAAGCTTCAGTTTTTTAGCGGACTGAAGCAGGTTCTCTTGCAGTATTTCCCTGTATTTTGCTCCATCCATTCTTCCTTCAATTTTAACAAGATGCCCGGTCACTGCTGATGAGAAGCATCCCCACAGCATGATGTTGCCACCACCATGCTTCACTGTAGGAATGGTGTGTCTTGAGGCATGGGCAGTGTTAGGTTTGCGCCACACATAGAGTTTTGGCCAAAAAGCTCTATCTTGGTCTCATCTGACCACAAAACCTTTTCCCACATCGCAGCTGGGTCACTCTCATGCTTTCTGGCAAACTCCAGACGTGCTTTCAGATGGTACTTTTTGAGTAACAGCTTCTTTCTTGCCACCCTCCCATACAGGCCAGTGTTATGCAGAGCTCTTGATATGGTTGACTGGTGCACCATTACTCCACTCACAGCCACTGAACCCTGTAGCTCCTTCAAAGTGATTGTTGGCCTCTCTGTGGCTTCTCTCACAAGTCTCCTTCTTGTTTGAGCGCTGAGTTTTTGAGGGACAGCCTTTTCTTGGCAGTGCCTGGGTGGTGTGATGCAGCTTCCACTTCCTGATTTATTGATCCAACTGTGCTCACGGGGATATCCAAATACTTGGATATTATTTTGCACCCTTTCTCTAATCTATGCATTTGTATTACTTTATCTCTAACTTCTGTAGAATGCTCTTTGGTCTTCATTTTCCTTCAGATTCACAGCCTGACCAATGATCCTTCAACAGTGGGGTTTTTATCCAGAAAATGTGACCAACTTTAATGGTTCACAGGTGGAGGCCAATGGTAAGGTAATTGTGTCCTCGTTAGGGCAATTTCTTTCATTGGTGTAAACTGGGAGTTTCCACAGCACAGGGGTTGAATACTTATGCAAGCAAGATATTTCAGTTTTTTTATTTTTCTTAAAAATATTTCTCAACATAAAACCAATGTCACCTTACAATGATTTTGAGTTTCAGTGTTTTAAAATAAAATATCAAAACAGAACGAAATTTCAATGTACCATTTGTAATTCAGTAATATGAGAGAATTCGTCAGGGGTCTGAATACTTTTGCAAGGCACTGTATATATAATATATATATATTTTTAGCCATGTTTATCACATGGAAATGTCTGATAAACAATGACATCACTAGTTGAGCAGAAATCCACTGAGCACCAACTGCGGTTGTGTTAGTGCGGTTGTAATACACACACACACACACACACACACAGTTAATGCGCACTAGCTAACCAAACTGAATTAATAACCACACTCGATACTTGCTCTGAAAAGGATTAACAAGTGCGGTTGTCGCTGCCCTTTGTAACCGAAATGTGTGTGTATACAAACCATATTAAGAGCAAAAGGTGAACTTACAACCGCATTTAGCCTGTGTGTGTACGTAGCCTAAGAGCTAGCAACAAATTAGCACTGTGTAACCTGGCTGTTACGCTTCAGTCAAAGCAATTTATGTGATCTGTGATTTTACAAAAAACATTCTCTTTTATGTAATATAATAAAGAGCTTCATAAATCACTCCTGCTGTAACGCTAATATTCACTGCCTTGTTTGCAGACTGTTTTCCCTGTAGTCATCAAGTCAGAGTTGCCATATGTTCCTTTGAAAAAATGCTGAATCAATATAAAGAATTAGCAATCAGCAAATGAGGCACATCTCCTAATGTGTTTATTGATCGCTGCTCTAAATATATTTTTTACAAGTAGTTTGATTAAAAACTGAAAACAAAAAGAACAGATAAACTTGACTTTATGAACAAAACCGATACCTACCCCTTCAGCTAAGCTTCTGTCAACTGCTTAAGTCATAGAAATTGAACCAGATATTTCAATTCAGTGAAGTGCTGGGTCACTTGTACTACACCATGTGTCTCTGTATATGTACAAATATCTTTGTATATGAGTTTAATTTTACTACCTGCTTAACTGCCAACTTTTTTGACAAGGTTGTCACTTACCGCCAGGTCTTTCATGTCTTCCATCAGTATGCAAAAGCACTGAAATCGGCAAGCCAACATTCTTCGACCTTCCAACAACCAGAACGTTTTTGCCACATGTTTCAATTCCTAAAGACAGAAGCACTGTGTAACAATTACACATCACTACAAAAAAATGAGCAATATAATCAACATGTAAAGCTGTAAAACTGTTTTATGAATGAAATAAAGATTTATATTTTATTAGGGCAGGTTTACAATTTGCATTAACATCTGGCACTGATTTGTAAAATACACCCCACTGAATTAAGCAGTTGTCTAGCTGAGTAGCTGTCTAATTTGAATTAGATGGATATATTGTAAATAATCTAAAGAAATTACTTTCCAAAACAAATTAAGCACGAGCTTAATATTAAAAACATTAAGGGGTAGATGTACTAAAGTGTTGCGCCTGTCGTAATAGTCGCAAACAAGTCGGAAGTCTAGGGTGAAATGTACAAAACATGCAACTTTATAAGGACTACATTGCTGCAGCAGTTTTTCTTAGACTAATAAGTGATTATGGGTGTTCCTGCATACATTTGTCAAAAAAGGGGGTGGAGATAGTGCAAATGAGGGTTCTCAAATATTATAATGAGATGCACTAAAGCTGCCGACAATTGCATCAATTTGTTAAGAACTTTTGAAAGCATGTTTTAAACAGCAATTGTTGCTGGCATTTCCCTGTCCAATGACACTGTTGTGCTACAACTTTCCACTGGTGCCTCACAGGCCATGGTTACCACGGCAACACCCTCAGAGTGACTACTGGGAGTGTTTACGTTGCTATGGTAACCAGGCAGTTTCATGAGGCCCTGTGAGATCTGTGCCTCAGTACTGCAATCTTCCAGCTTCCTGTCGCTGCGTTTTCACAACTGGAGAGAGTAAATTCAACTTGCCGAATTCGTGACATTTAAATCAACTGCAGGCGCGTCTCGTGTTAACTTACTTATATACATGCTTAACTGTCCTAAAATAGGTATTCAATATACATTTTAAATTAATAATAAATATATAAAGAATATGCTAAATGTCTTCATTGATAGTCAGATAGACGACGCTCAGCAGGCCATGCCTCACTTGCCTGTGATTAACAGCCCCTTCTATCAGGCGTCACTCTCTCGCCTAACATCAGAAAATAAATAATTGAAGGTAAAGATATCAATGTTACACTCAAGTCACGCGACATTCACTTCCACACCGTCATCAAGAGCTGGAGCAATACTTTATTCTACATTGTGGAGCTCTGTTAGATACGGGGGTACTATGTTCTACGAGTACCATAAAGCTAGTCCACTAAAGCCGCCACCATCTTATCAGCAGGTAACCATTTTGTCGATCGGTCTTACCCTGATTTTAGACCTCTTTTAACCGTGTTTTCAGCGGTTTGTGAGCCAACACCTCCATTCTACTTTCCTCTGTCCAAATACAATCCACCTACACTCTTTCTACACAGATTCACTGCAATATTATTGAACAGCGCCAGATTTCAGGTGTTGGCATGATACAGCATCAGAGCATTTAGGATAAACATTCCAATCACGTGGACTATTGATCACAATAATCAAATCTATTCTACCCTGCAGCATTTTTCTAAAGCCAACGGTTTTATTCTAATCATAATGTCCAGATGGCAGTATAATACCACAAGTTCTATATTTTAGCTGGTCCTTTCACTGTGTAAGTCATGTATTTTCAAATCCGGTTAATATTTCATTCGATGTGAGCTGCCAGTCAGGTATGGAAACCATGTCCTTTGATTTATCAGTGTTTGTCAAACCAGCCTCCTACCTTGCAATGGACAATACACTCATAGACTGCTCCTGATCAAATCAATAGATTTAGCAGCAGCCTCACATCAATGCATTCTACATCTCTCACCTTAGTTCCAGATTCTCATTTCCTAATTATGCTCCGGATCTCTAAGACAGATCAACTTCATCAGGGTCAATTTATACAGCTGTCAAAGATTAATTCTCCATTATGTCCATACACCGCCATGTTTTGATAAATCTACAGCAAGAAGCCTTTCCTCATGATGGATTCCCTGTTCACCAGTTCCTACCGTGCAATAGTTACAAGACATTGGTTCTCAACTCACCTTGCCCCTCTCATCCCCAAAGCAGGCCTTTCTCCTCAGTTCTACACTCCTCACTCCTTTAGAACTGGAGAAGCCACATCAGCAGCAAAAGCCAACATCAATCAGCATCTAATTAAGAGCCTAGGGAACTGATCCTCCTCAGCAGTAGAATCATACATTCACACATCTGTTTCCAATATAGCTGCAGCTCACCAAAAATTGTTAGCGTGCCCGGAGTGGGGGCTACCTGATCTGCTGGTCTGGAACCTCTTTCCTGTCCTATCCTATCCCCTGATGCCACTCCACAGACTACCTCTCCAAGTAACAACCTTTCACTCCAGCTATCCTTCTATCCTTCGGGCACCCTCTGCTGCAGCAAACCACAACTCAACTGCCGCTATTTTATTTGAAAAAATATCACACAACTCTCACTAGGAATCTCGCTAAGATGAAGCAAATAATATTTAAATTAGTATATTTCAGCTCTCTTCTTTAACATATGTTTTCTTGGTACATACGACAAAATGTGCACTTTGTGAATTGTCATAAAGAAAATGCTAAAATATCTCAAAAATGGCTATGTTTAAAACACCATATCCGGCAGGCGGATAGTACTCATTGACTAGTAGTGCCTTTTTTTGCAACCGAAAAAATCAAATATTTAGAAAGTTATTTTAGTTTTTCTTCATGCATAAATGCTTATTTTTTGCTAACTCAAAAGTTGCACAGTAGGGCTCCACCATCAACAGTAAATTAGTGGGTATTCGTAAAAATTCTCTGTGGGTAATTTAATTTGAATTCATTAGTTCACTTATGTCTTGTGGTTCTTGTGGATCCTGACTTTATCCATTTCATTTTTTTTTTTTTTAAATGCTTCCGACCTTAACTAAGTCTGTGAAGCTAAACCCTGTGTGCGCTCAAATGGGGACTCCACAAGTTGACGTAAAAATGAATTAAATTGTACCTCTTAAATATGTACAGCCAAGATATTAGTCAGTACATATTTACTTTATATGCATTATATACACTTTAAAACATAAGCCTAACAGATATATTCGTAATACTAATATATTGTGTACAATAACGTATTACAAACAATATAATGTGCATGATAATTAATATTACCAAATGTTTGAGGGTTTGTTTCCAAATACAAAAATCACATAATAAATTGCTCACAATTATGGATTTGCAGCATTGACTGAAAATTTATGTTCAGAACCCTCCTCTCGTGTGAACTGTGAAGCCACAATACATACACTAGGGTAGCTGCATTTGAACATAAAAAAAAAGCAAATCGCAGAGCTTAAAAGTGTTTTTCTATTTTTTCTGTATGTGTGATTTACCCAGCGTTTTGTTTACATGTTGTAACACTGTTAACTAGGGATCCTGCTGTTCATGATTATTAGGCTATTATCTTGTTTTATATTAAGCAATGAAATGGTTGAATTGATTGTATGGACATGTGCCGTTCTCCTCCTAATGACGCCATTTGAATCAATGTACATTTTTAAACAAGGTATAAATATATCTATATATTCATGTTATTAATAATCAATCAGATAGCTACCGTAATATAAACGTAAGTAAAGTATTCATGTTTTTAAAAATTGTTGAAAATGTAATAGCCTGATAATAATAGCTTGTTTTATGTATTAGAAGTCTATGCAGGGCTAGAAGTTAACTTTAAGGCAGCCCTTAAGGAAAAAAATATATAGAATATATATAGAAAAGTATGATCCTTATATTTTTCATATATAGAAATTGGCCCCTTTTTTATATATTTAAAATATATGGGATATAGTTAAATATATTTTAGTCTGTAATACATATATTTATTTTATATGTTGAAAATATATGGTGTAATATATTTTCATTCGTCTGTAATCCATATAAAATAAAAAGTATGCAAGGTAGTGATAATCTATTATAAAAAGAAAACGGATTAGATAAATGAATGCACCTCAAGATTGTACTTCGTCAATTATTCGTACTGATAAAACAAGGAAGCCATTACTCTAACGTTACAGCTAGCTATTTGCTCCTGTTTTCTTTTTTTTGTAGACAGAATTTTGATAAAGTAATAATTCTCTACCTATTGTGTTCATTTTTAGCGTGGGTGAAACCAGGGTTAACATTATAACAAAACCCGGGCTGCCATTCTCCAACAGTTATTTAATTTTACTTTTGGACTATAAAATAAAACTTATACTAAATAATACCTTTAAATTGTACCCACGCTGTTCTGCTACTGTAGGTATAGTATTTGTACTTTACTGTCCAATATGATTTGCATTGTGGGCCTCGCGCGTATCTACATGGGGCTGTACAAAACGGGAAGCTCTATTATCAATGGTTTCCCATTTTATGAAAGATACTAATAGTGTACATGTTTAAAAAAAACTAATACAGGTAATTATTTACGTGTTCACTCAGGGTCGGTCATATAAACTGCAGCGTAAGGTATCAGAAAAAAATGCTACTGCATAAAAAAACTAGTAGCAAATTGTTGGGTAGCAAGATGTTACCAAATATAAGCGAACTTCGAGCATTGCTATTTAATGTATCTAAAATGTGGTCCTACTTGTTATACAAAAACCATAAATAAAAAAATAAATAGCAAACCAAAAACATCCTTTAAGATATACAGAGAGGACTGCAATCTAAATGGATGGATCTACTTTCCATTGCATATAAATACCATGTTTTAAAATCAGCATTCCAGTGAAAAAATAATGGAATTAAACACAAAAAAAAAAAACCCCAAAAAAACATTTTACTTAATGGTAAGCGCGGACAATTCAGAAAAAAGATTGGAAATTGTCAGGTAAGGCCACCACTGCACCCTTACCTGACTCATGTTCTGACAAGGCTTTCCAGCACACACTGCTTAACTGGTGCAGTAGGTGGGTTCACTTCAGACAATATGTTTAGTCACCAGTGGGTTGCTGAGAATTCAAAAGTTCTCTGAAACAGCCTACTACATATCCTACTGTCATAAATGGATAAGAAAGATCTACAAAGTTCATGGATTGATTGATTGTAATATGCTTGTGTAACATATATTTGTCTCCTTTCAATGATGCCATTACTACAGAGCCCCTGTATGGTGTAAATTCAGCATGAGAAATTACAGCAAGTCCTGAGCACGAGATAGTAGCCTCCCATTTTAATTTTTACACCATGTACCTTTTAGTGGTTCCATACATTACTATGCCACACATACATCAAACTTATTTTCCACCATATCAAGTTTTTGTGTCCTTCATAAACAAAAACCAAATCCAAAAAAAACCCACTCCAGATGTGTTAATATTTTAACTATTCTAATTAGCTTTTCCAATTCACATATCATTCTATGACATGAAAACAATCATGGTTGTTCTGGTTTTAGACCTCACTTCACCTGCCCACTGGTCTCTACACATGTTGTCTGAAGTGTACCAGTGAAGCTGTGTGTGCTGGAAAGCCTTGTCAGAAGATGGGTCAGGTAAGAGTGCAGTGGCGGACTTGCCTGACAATTTCCCGTCTTTCTGAATTGTCACCTCTTACCATCAAGTAAAACATTTTTTTTTGTGTTTAAATATAAATAGGTTTATAGTTACCTGTTCTTTTAATAATTTCCCAAACAGCAGCAGGTGTAGCAGGTATCATAGATTTCTGGTCAAGGCAAAGTTTTCCAACATTAACTATGTGAAAGCCATCCACATCCTTTTCTGGAGCGACTGCATTACAAACTGAACGTTCATTGAAGTGCTCTTTAAAAATAAACAGACAAATTTAAATCAGACAAAGTATTTGTCAATAGTCATGGATTATGAATACTTATAACTAGGCTTGCTACTATTCGATTTTTTATTTTTTTGCCAAAGCGACGATTAATATCGACGTTTATTTTTGAAAGAATTTTCCGTTTTTTATCTTTATTTTTCAATGCAAGCAGAGCATGGGTGAAATCCACCTTTTTGCTTAAAGACTTTTCATGCCATTGAGAAACGTCTCATTTAGAGAAACCCCTGAATCATATTCAACATGCAACAAAACCATGGTTACCAACATTCTAATTGAAATAACATTTGGTCACAGCGAACTTTACTTTGTATAGATAGAAATCCTACACAATTTAAAAAAAAAATGTCTCAAATAAACCGTAGAAAACGCAGCATATAAAGTGTATTACACAGACTTTTATAGTATACATACAAGTAAAAACAATATGCACAGAACAAAACATTAGAGAGTTAAACAGAACTAACTTGCACTTATTCTGAGCTCTGCCCCTCTCCTTAAGGACAGCTGGACTCACTGGAGGCAAGGCAGACTGGCCTGCTTCGTCCTTCTGCCGTCGATCAGGGTATTGTGCACAATACTCATTAAGTGTTTATTAACTGTCACTGTATATACCTATTATGACAAACGCTTACCTACACCTTAACCCGCTAATTTCAAAGTAGGCGCTTTGAATGACAGGTGCTGTAGCTGGCAAATGAAAGTGCAGTCGGTCTGATGACTGACAGTCATTTAAACAAATGAGATAATTCTAGCACTGCTTCAACCAATGAGATCTGTCAGGAAAGGATGAAATGACTGACAGTGAAACTACACTAGCCTATTAAGGAGCCACTGAGTTGACTGACAGCGACCCCTAGCCATTCATAGCGCAACGGAGGCGGGACGTACAACAAGTATAAAAACTGCACAGACAAGATTTCTTAAATTATTATTTTTGGTAAGAAAATAAAAAATAGCGAGTTGTTTTACCAACGTTTATCATAAATAAAATTCATTTCAGTCGATCTCATATTTTTGGGGAATTCGACATTTAAATGAGCTTTACCGATTACAATCGAAAAGTAGCAAGCCTTCTTATAACTCCATAGCCCCCAAGCTAGTTATATATGAAGCTTCAATTGTGTTGCTGGAAAATAAAATTGAATATGAAGAATATACAGTACTGTGCAAAAGTTTTAGGCAGGTGTGAAAAAATGCTATAAAAGTAAGAATGCTTTCAAAAATAGACATGTTAATAGATTATATTTATCAATTAACTAAATGCAAAGTGAGTCAACAGAAGAAAAATCTAAATCAAATCCATATTTGGTGTGACCACCGTTTGCCTTCAAAACAGCATCAAGCATCAATTCTTCTAGGTACACTTGCACACAGTTTTTGAAGGAACTCGGCAGGTAGGTTGGCCCAAACATCTTGGAGAACTAACCACAGTTCTTCTGTGGATTTAGGCAGCCTCAGTTGCTTCTCTCTCTTCATGTAATCCCAGACAGACTCGATGATGTTGAGATCAGGGCTCTGTGGGGGCCATACCATCACTTCCAGGACTCCTTGTTCTTCTTTACGCTGAAGATAGTTCTTAATGACTTTCGCTGTATGTTTGGGGTCGTTGTCATGCTGCAGAATAAATTTGGGGCCAATCAGATGCCTCCCTGATGGTATTGCATGATGGATAAGTATCTGCCTGTACTTCTCAGCATTGAGGAGACCATTAATTCTGACCAAATCCCCAACTCCATTTGCAGAAATGCAGCCCCAAACTTGCAAGGAACCTCCACCATGCTTCACTGTTGCCTGCAGACACTCATTCGTGTACCGCTCTCAGCTCTTTGGCGAACAAACTGCCTTCTGCTACAGCCAAATATTTCAAATTTTGACTCATCAGTCCAGAGAACCTGCTGCCATTTTTCTGCACCCCAGTTCCTGTGTTTTTGTGCATAGTTGAGTCGCTTGGCCTTGTTTCCACGTCGGAGGTATGGCTTTTTGGCCGCAAGTCTTCCATGAAGGCCACTTCTGACCAGACTTCTCCGGACAGTAGATGGGTGTACCAGGGTCCCACTGTTTACTGCCAGTTCTGAGCTGATGGCACTGCTGGACATCTTCCGATTGCGAAGGGAAGTAAGCATGATGTGTCTTTCATCTGCTGCAGTAAGTTTCCTTGGCCGACCACTGCGTCTACGGTCCTCAACATTGCCCGTTTCTTTGTGCTTCTTCAAAAGAGCTTGGACAGCACCTCTGGAAACCCCCGTCTGCCTTGAAATTTCTGCCTGGTAGAGACCTTGCTGATGCAGTATAACTACCTTGTGTCTTGTTGCTGTGCTCAGTCTTGCCATGGTGTATGACTTTTGACAGTAAACTGTCTTCAGCAACCTCACCTTGTTAGCTGAGTTTGGCTGTTCCTCACCCAGTTTTATTCCTCCTACACAGCTGTTTCTGTTTCAGTTAATGATTGTGTTTCAACCTACATATTGAATTGATGATCATTAGCACCTGTTTGGTATAATTGTTTAATCATACACCTGACTATATGCCTACAAAATCCCTGACTTTGTGCAAGTGTATCTAGAAGAATTGATGGTGTTTTGAAGGCAAAGGGTGGTCACACCAAATATGGATTTGATTTAGATTTTTCTTCTGTTCACTCACTTTGCATTTAGTTAATTGATAAATATAATCTATTGATGTGTCTATTTTTGAAAGCATTCTTACTTTACAGCATTTTTTCACACCTGCCTAAAACTTTTGCACAGTACTGTATGGGAGAAAAAAATTAATGATGAAAATTACCCCATGGAAAGACTTTTTGTATAGGGCTCTATTTTTATGATTCAGATACTAAATTTGTAGTTTTACTTATGACTCAAATTAGAGCTGAATGTCATAATTGTAAAAGTAATCAAAATGGTCCTTATGTCCACAATTGATTTGCTCTCACAGTATCTTAAGTTTCATAAGTAACAAGGAACATAGACCCTGTCTGTTATATCTGCTTTCCAAAAGGTGTCTTCAGTTTAATGTAATTAATACCCCAATTGTATTGCTTGCGGTGACCGGCCCTGGCCCTAAAAGGGTGTTTCCACTGCTGGCCTGGTTTGTTATATCATACCTGATGTGGCCATCACATAGCAGGGATGCGTGTGCTGGACAACAAGCCGACACAGGAACAGAGCAACATATTTCAAGCTTTTTTCACTACCGGAATGGCTGTGAAAAACACTTTAGCCAAAAAAAGATAATTGTGGGAGAACGACGAAATGAAAATGACTTTAACAATCTGGGCGACCCTGAAATCCAGAAACACAGTTAATGGTCACTTTGTGGAATACAGTTTAGCTTATTTTTCATCAATATTTATACACTTAAACGGAGTATACAGTTAAGCGGGTTGGTGATTCCTAAATCATATACAGTACAGTAATGTACCGATAACAGAAAACATTTTAGATTAATTGAAATTTGAACAGAAATTACAGATAAATCCTAAAGTTCATTTTAACACATCATAGTCCTTTACAGCCTGGTCTGTTAACCATTTAACTGTCACTCAATAGGGCTGATTTTAGAGGAACAAAAACAGCTATACATTCCAGTTGCTGACATGTGGTAAAACAAAAGTAATAGATCATTTTAAAATCGCCATAAAAAATATGATACGATACAGAAAAAATGGTTTGTAGAGCAGTCAGTGCATCGCAAAGTTTTGGTTCAGGTAGGGCATCCTCCTCTTTCTCTTGTGGCATCTTGGCATTTCCTTTAAGTTCTCTGACAATCACTTTATCGGACAGTTCACCAAAGCATTGCTCATTCTCGTCAACATGCACTAATGTTTCAAAATCTTGCGCGGTCATCCTGTTAGGTGGAGCGACTTCTTCCTCGGGTATTGGGATCGCTGTTGGTGCTTGGAACACTTCAGTTGTGTGCTTTACAAACTTTGCCTGCGTTTGTGCGTTGCTTCACATCTGCCCATGCACGTACTAGCGGGTGCATTGCTTTATCCAACTTAACTGTTTTTACAATGGATGCAGCATTGTCTCGGGACCCGTTATCAATACAGGGCTTTGAAAGTCTTATCCCCTGATCCAATGGTTGAATTAGGGATGTCGGAGGCAGAAAGATCAGACACATATTTCTCAATGGAACATGGCTGGGATGTGCAGCACAGTTATCCAAAACAAGTGCAATCTTGAGTTGCTTTGCTGCCATATGTCTATCAAATTCCAATAGCCAGTCTTTGAAAAGCACAGCAGCCATCCAGGTGTTTGCATTGGCAGCATATGTTACAGGCAAAGTTGCATTGCAGCCCCCCTAAAACATCTTGGGTTTTTACTCTTTCCAATCAAAAGAACTTTGCGTTTGTCGGTTCCAGTCAAACTGCAGCAAAGCAATAATGTCACACGGTCTTTACACATCTTGCTTCCCGCAACAGATTTGTTTTTGAACGCCAAGCTGCCTTCTGCAGCAGCTCTGTAGTACACAGCCGTTTCATCACAATTGTAAAATACTGTCTTCATCAAAATCAGTAAGGATTGCTGTAAGAGTAGTGCTCACCCAGTCTTCAGCAGCAGGGGAGTCAGCAGCATTATTTTCTCCATGTGTACGTGGGAACTTTATGTTATGCCTCCCCCCCCACCCCCCAACGACATTACCAACTTTACTGCAACAAATTGATGGTTATCAACATTTCTCTTGCCAGGTTCTCCGCATCAGTGATTGAAGCATTCTGTGTTCTTAACATTTGGAACCATCATAGTAGAGCCACGTAAACGTCACTGTCCTTTCCTTCTCGCTTATGTTTCTGATTTGGATTGGAATTCTGCTCCCATTCAGACAGTATAGCATATTTTTTCTTACTCAATCTAGAGATGACTGGTTGAGACACATCAAATCTTTTTGCCAGCTCTGCTTGAGATATTTTGGGATCCTGTAGCTACTCCAAAACTTTACATTTTTCTGCCAGGGTAAGCGTAACCATTTTAGTGCAGGAATATCTTTTACTTGCCAGAAAAGCATTTACTTGCCTGATACCAGACCAGGCTTGTGCCCGTTTATGCCTTATTAAATTGCACGTGCTCAGTTAACTGCATATACATATCACCACTATGCAGTAAAACGGGAATATACACTTATAATATTACACTTAAACAGGGTAAATTTCATAATGTAGCAATGGTAATAGTTTCAGATTTTAAAATTGAGTAAGTGGGATATACACTTAAGTGGGGCAGATGTATACGCATGTTCAAGAAAACAGACCTTGACGAACGCAGGTCCAGTCGAACACAAGTGCCGGGACAAAATTAAAAAACTGCTATGGGTTTCTTTAGCACAATACTACCCTACAATTCCCAAGTGACCTTTGGCACAGGATAAGAACTTCTGAGGTTGGCCACGTTTGGGGAAAAAAAGGACTGAAACGCATTTTTCTTGGCCAGGGCCGGCCCCGGCCTGCAGTGGAGATGAGGCATTAGTTCTCAGACATACCTGGTAAAGGCAGTTGAACAAGTAAACCACTGACATTCCAGTCTCGATTCAATCTGTCAATCACTTCTAGTAGTTCTTCTTGAGAAACATTACTAGGTCGCAGTATTGTTTCACTGCTGATACCTAGAACAGGGAGAGAAGATACATTCAGTATATCAAGCATGTATTTCAACATAACATAAAACTACACATTCATTACACCAACTGTCTTCAACATCCTTTGAGAAATATGGTATATACACTGTACATGATTGAAAACCATGTTTTGCACAAACCTGACTTGTGTTACTATAATCATAAATAATTTAGGTTAAGTCACCGGTTAATAGTTTCTTTTAATGAAGTCTCAATCCTAAAATTGTAGGTGATGCAAAACTTTTGGTCATAGCTGTACATGCGAAGTTGTATATATATATATATATATATATATATATATATATATATATATAAGAAATAATCCAGGGCTCGCAATGGAACGTGCGAGGTTCCAGCTGTCTGTATATTGGACAATTGGAGCCTTGTCACATATTCTTAATCACTGCGCTGCCTCACACAAATTTAAACTAAGTATCGGTAGACATCTTGCTTACACTCACTTACAGATGTACAGCTGCAATTATGAAACTGAGTGACCAATTACCTGCAAAAAATCCCAAAGTAGTAAATAGACATGCCGATTTGGATGAAGAACAATTAAATGAACTGGAAGATAGCAAAACGGAAAAAAATACCAAAATTAAAAAATTTAAAAAATTGCTGTATTTATGCTCACTCACCCCGACTTTATCACTTCAAATGTTTTTTTTAGCAGTTTATAAACGCTAAAAAAAACCACAAAAAGACACTTGTGCACATTATCCACCCCTCTCCGACACAGACCTTGAACAAATTACTGAAATCCGAGACCGCGTTGAATTTATTTTTATTCCTCATGTCTGTTCTCCTCAGTGTGTCTGCACCGACAGGAAGAAAAAAAATAACTCCGTGCCATCTCTTTTTTCAATGGCAATGTCCACACTATCAAAAAAATGATTTACTTTCTTTTACATGTTTTAATTTAATTAATTTACTCATCTTAATTTAGTGTGTAGTTCAAAGTTATACATGGGTCTACTTTATTTGGGCACTAAATATCACCAAAGCATTGCTCACTCTCGTCAACATGCACTAATGTTTCAAAATCTTGCGCGGTCATCCCGTCTGCCCATGCACGTACTAGCAGGATATTTAATAAAAAAACAGTAATAATGTTTTGCCTTTAAAACATGATTTATCCTTTTTTTTGTCTTCGAAATTCACTGTTTTACCTTTAGGGCGTCTGTATACGTTGAATATATGGACTTCTCGGGGGTTGAAGGGTTATGGTTAGGGTTAGGGTTAAGGTATACAGGACTTCAGCCGGTGTGTGTGTGTGTGTGTGTGTGTGTATATAAACTGTGTATATATATATATATATATATATATATATATATATATATATATATATATATATATATATATATACAGTTTATATGTTGTGATTGCAATTAACAGTTATTGGTTTATTTTTAATCATTAAAGATGGGTCTGTCTTTATGGATTGAAACATAGTACAAACAATGTGGTAGCAAACTCACCTAGTGCAGCAGCAGTTTTTGTTTTATTCCTTACATAAGATCGACTGGCTGGATCATCTCCTACTAAAATCACAGTAAGATGAGGTCTTTTGTTGCCTTCGGATACCCATTCTTCCACATCCTTTTGAATTTCCTTGTGTATTTGCTTTGCCAGTTCAGTTCCTGAGATTATTGTGGCCGCATAGCTAAACAAAGGGAAAGAACAGCACTGCTAACAAAAAATATGTAAGAAATTTAGAAAAGGAAATGTAAGGTATTTTTCTTTTGTTTTGTCTTTTTCTTTTATACTGTATGGCAAATATATGCCTCCCAAAAAAAAGTTAGCTTTCCTTTAATATTTCTACTAGTATGACACTGCAGTTTTTACTGACAATTTTATTTGCAGGCTGTCAAAGCTAAGGCTTCAACTGAAAGGCCTATAGTGCTTTATTATAATCAACTTTCAAACAATCAGAGCATGAGCTTTGTGTGCTTTAGGCCTATGCCACGGCACGTCACAAACAAACCCCATTCACAACTTCAATTTAACAACATTTAGCAACTTGCTTTTCAATATCTGTACTGTTGACTTCATGTGCTTGAAGAATCCCATTTCAGATCCCTTCTCCTGGAAAGTAAATCAAATAATCACAATCACTCAAATACTATATATCTCAGCCACTAAATGGAATTCTCTTTCAAAACATACACAAACCTAAATATGTAAGGGATAACACACGACAGGGTGTATGTTGTGTTGCATTAACATACGGCTGTAATTGTGTTGGAGGCTCAGCGAATCTGAGTGCAATCAACCAACAAAGCCATATGTTAATGCAACACAACGCACAAGCCTTGGAGCATGTTATCCCACTTATAAAACGGTGTGGCAGGGAGAGGTCGGTGCTGGCTATCTGACACATGCATGATCCTGTTGGGGGGGGGGGGTCGGGAGTCCCCGCCTGCCAATCATAGCAATGACACACAGAGGTTGGGTGAGGGTCGGTCTGTCTGTCTGTCTCTGTCTGTCTGTCTGTCTGTTGTCAGGGGGTCACTTGACCAATAAAAGTGATGCTTTGCTGTTCCCTCGGTCTTGTCTTGTTCCCTCGGAAACAACAGCGGGAGCTCTGTTTGGAAACCTGGATTACAAATCATAACAGAATGTCAGTGCCTGGAGAAAGAGAGAGGGGCAAGCAAGCCCAGCGGAAGAAGACAGCCGCTGCACAGAATCAGTGTCTTTGTTACTACGCAACCCTAGTCGGATGTTATTAGTTTAGCTGGGGAAAGTCTGGGCAACCCTGTGAGTGTTAGTGAGGGATCAGCAAAGCGCCTCTGAAACACGAAAGCCGTACCGGAGTGCGGAGGCTGCAAGAAGCAGCACCTTTTATTTGTAGTTTGGTTACTGTGTTTTATTTTCCTTTTTGCTTTCACCTTTTGGTTTTTGTCTATTTTAAGTCCTCAACAGCCAAGCAGCATGCAGCATCCAACATTCCGTTTTATAAGTAAGGTATAAACCATGACGGGCCGTGCGGTTCCCATGAAATATACGCATGCCTGAGCGGTGATTAGGCTCGCGGCGAATCCAAGGGTCTTTAACCACCCAGGTGTGCGTATATTTCATGGGAACTGCACGACCCGAAGTGGTTTATACCGCTTATAAAATGGCTATTCCAAAGTTAATTGTCGTTTGGGGGACAAAAATTAATTAAAACACTTTTTAAATAAAAAAAAATACACTTTAATTATATGTAGCATCTGCAGTGTTATACAGTCCCAAAGAACAAAACATTTAATTTGTATTCAATAATTCATTTTAAGTTTTACTTGTTAAAAAATAAATTGCACATTGCCATTTATTGAGAATTTCTGTAATGAAAGCGGCATCTCATAAGTAGAGGGCAGAGTACTGTACAACCAGTGTTATTTCTGGGCAGAGTCTCTTGAAACTAAGGAAATGGTGCAGTTGCAATGGAGGCTAGTCGGATTGCAGGTGAGTTTGGTGATAAAATTGAACTTCGCTGTTTTCTGTTTTGCAGTGTTGGATTCCAGTAGCTTAGCAAACTACTTTCAAATCGATGTCCAGTTACAGTCATTATTTCCCTTGATGCGAGCCCGGCTTCTGAAAGTAGGTGCACGGCACCGCTGTACGTCTCAAGCAGCAACAGGCTGGCTTTATTGCATAGTTTAGGCATTTAGCCGAGGAAATGTATTGCCATCGGTTCACGGAAGTACCAGTAGGGTCTAGTGTTCAGGATTCAATGAGGAGCTCCGAGTGGGTGCTGGTAAAAGGCTGTTACATCGGGCGGACATTTTGAACACTATTTTTTAAAGCTCTGCACCGGACAACTGGGGTCAGTGTTAAAAAACTGGAGACTTCAATACTGGTCGCCAGTTGAACTTCTCCCATTGGCATAAAATTCCTTCAAAATGTTGTGGTTTAAAATGAATGCCCATATCTTTTCCTTTAAGCCAGTCTTTAAATACATTAACAGCCCATGTTGTAGTCTTTTTAGTATTTTTTTCATCTTTGTTTTCTTCTATTTCATTTAGCTGTGCCTCATTTAATCTTTTATAAAAGGGATTGTTAGAATCCTGTATGCTTATTGGTCCATCAGTGTTCCATGCCATTACAATATCCAGCACGATGTCATGATTAGGAACTACACCACCCACTCAATATATTGCGGGTGTCGAGTACGAACCAGTTTGCTATTTTAAACAAGACGCTGTTTTGGTATTTTATTTGAAGTATATACCAGTCATTTTCTGTAACTTGGGTCAGATCAGTTGTCAGATACTCAGTTTTATTTTCCTCCTTTTAGTTGGTATCAGCCATCGTTTTGTGAAACTGACTCTTCATTAATTTAACTGTGGATATTTTTATATTTTTTGACAGTATTTTCATTACTACACGCAATGTCTTAGCCTCCGGACTCTCCTTTCTTCACTCTCTCTTCTCCTTTACTACCACGCACTCACTCTCTTTACAGGTACAAAAATGTAACAATGACGTGCTAGAAAAAAGCTCGAAATGAATACCACAAAACAAACAACTTGGGCTGTTAAATGCTTAAAAAAAATACAATTTGACTTTACATTAATTACTTAATAATCTTCACCCCAACAAAGCACCTTAAACTCTTACGCTGTTTGGTATACGCTAGAGCCAATGGGAGACAATTACCTAGCAACAATGTTACGTAGAATATGCAGGAAGGGCTCACAGATATACAACTAAGCTAGGTACGAGTGGGAATGTACCTTGTTAACAATTCAGAAATGTAATTTGGGGCCAAACCATTTAGAGCCTTATAAACTAGCAGTAAAATATTTAAATCTATCCTGCTTTTAACCGGCAACCAATGCAAAGAGGCAAGACCTGGTGTAATATGAACACCCAATTTGAAGCCAGTTAAATGCGAGCGGCAGTTTGTCATGGAATTTTTATAATGAAGCAGCTCATTATTGTGCAAGCCATATGTATACGCTATAAATATGCATGGTCATGTGATGCTGTTTAACCAATCAGAGGTTGTTATTTTTCCAAACTGTTTCATAAGGTGAAGTATATGTACACTGTTTAACAGGATATGTTGTGTTTGGGAAGATAAGACAATCATATTTTGTTCTGATAAAATTGAAAGACCCCTACCATTACTTACTGGACTCGGGTCAGGAAATGAAGGATGAAGGTTTTTGCACAGGGATGCTCCGCCAGTAGGGGCTTGTGATTTTTTAAAATACAGTACCAGTGTAGTGGTATAAAGTGGTACATTGTTACAATGTGGTAAGCGTGCCAAAACTTGACACGTGTACTGTTAGAAAGTGGTACACTGTGAGACATTGGTACAGGTGCAATCAATTGCGATGTGATGTGTTTTCCTATTGTCAAACAGAAGTACATTTACCATTAATTATACATGTGTTTTTTGCAAACCATTAATTGTGCATAATTTTTTTGCAAACTTAAATTGGAAAAGTTGCAGAAGTAAAAAAAATGTGCACAAACCAATGTATTGCATATGATAAATATTTGCATACTATTTTCTTAATAGTGGAAAAGTATGATAACTTCAATTAAAAAAGATGAAAAAGACCCAAAAACATACCAGATTTGAATGGACACTTCCATGCTTTCTAAGGAGAAGCTGTTTAAAAGCTGTTACCACTTCTTATCCGCATGAGGTTGCGTGATTCAGGTTATTTTATTTGTTTGTCAGAGATTGCATATAAATGTTTTTGAAATGTTTGATTAGTAATGTGCAAATTATCACACATTCTATTAACTGAAATTTATCAGTAACCATGCTGCATGGGCCTTTCCACTGTAACTGTAGGTTACTGACTGCATTTTATCACGACTGGTAGGTAGTCTTTTCGACATACTATTGCACCAACATTAAACGGCATGGTTATATCACGTAAAAAAATAAAGGGAAAAAAGTTGGGTTTGTTTTTGTTTCTATCATTAGCAACATATTATAATATGGAGAAAAAAACAACAAAAAAAACGTGATAACGCTTTTATTTTTTTTTTACTTTTAGGATTTCTATAGTTAATCCAAATTATATACACCCGTATGCAAAGAGACATTGTACGCTTTCTTTGAAATATTCCCGCAGTAATAAATCAAAATTAATGACACGTGACGAACATTCCACAGGCAACCGGGTAGGAAGCATCCTCAGATTCCCACAATGTAAACCATACAAAAAGAAACCACAAATGTCCTCTTACCTGTTACTAGAAAGACAAACATGTCTATGAGGTACAGCCTTTTTAAAAATTCCCATTTTTCCCAGAAAACAGGGCTGCAGTAAGGAGCTGTATACTCTGAAAGAAGCACTCAGCACAAGAACCGACGCCGCCATGATGTTCAAGCTGCTCCGTCTGTGTCGGCTTGACAGCAGCTGCGACTGACGCTGGAGACCAAAGCAACGGTACACACAGGTAAGAGCTAGAGCCAGATATGGTGATAAGAGGTGGGGGGGAGGGGGTTATATTGCACAGAGGCGCTCGTTCTGCACTTAATGCTGTAATCCAGATACTGTAACACATAGAGGGTAGAGTGAACGAGAAGGTTTTTGTTTGTTTGTTTGTTTTTTTATATACCACATTATCAGATACTACCGATATGAGGAAGTGTACTTAGCAACTATTTATTATTATTATTATTATTATTATTATTATTATTATTATTATTATTATTATTATTACAAATAAAAAAATACATTGCATGTGTGACCATTCACTGGAAAGAAATATTATTAAAGATATATAGGTGTATAATCATATCATTGACTTCTAATAAAACATCCCATTATTATTATTTGTATAGATTTCATATTATTATTATTATTATTATTATTATTATTATTAATATTATTATTAATAATAATAATAATCCCATGACATAAACTATAAAAAGTGTATGAAAATGTTTAATTAGTACCATTATATTTGGCACCTGTGATCATGTGTGTTTAGGTCAAAAGTGTTTTTGTGAAAAACTAGTGAGGTTTAATACAGTATGTCATGTAGAATGTGATGGCCTGAAATGTACGCATGGTTTAAAAGTGTAGTTAATTAATTTACAGAAACATTTTTATAAATTGGGCAGCAGTGTGGAGTAGTGGTTAGGGCTCTGGACTCTTGACTGGAGGGTCATTGGTTCAATCCCAGGTGGGGGACACTGCTGCTGTACCCTTGAGCAAGGTACTTTAACCATAAATGTTTATGTAAGAAGTTTATAAAATTTGTAAAAGACCCAATACTGATTGCTTAACTGTGAATAAAGACCTTTGGAACCTCAAACTCTCTGCATTTGCTTTACTTTTGTGAAGGATGAAAATAATGTACTATAATCCCTCTACACCTGGGGTTTCAGGGGGGGGCCCAAACCCTTCAAAGAGCCCTTGGTGCTGAGGGTAGTGATGCTGATGAACGACTGTTAACAGAGTGGTTAACAGAACAAGACTCTTACACATTGCATAAGCCCTCTAGAATAAACTTTAAAAGAAATAGTCTATATTGACACCCAGTGGCAAGGCCGATTTAGTGGATATGTTTAACTTTATGTTAACATGTATTGGCGTCTTATCTAAATATGCCTGGGTGATGCCCCTGAAAAACAAAACATCTAGGTCTGGGACAAAGGCCTTCAAGAAAATACTAAATAATAAAAGTGCAGATTTTCTAAGCCAGGATTTTGTTTGGTGTGGGGAGGGGAATTTTTGCAGATGGGTAATAATTTATTATTATTATTATTATTATTATTATTATTATTATTATTATTATTATTATTATTCTTTATTTCTTAGCAGACGCCCTTATCCATGGTGACATACAATTGTTGCAAGATATCACATTATTTTTTACATACAATTACCCATTTATACACTTGCTCAAGGGTACAGCAGCAGTGTCCCCCACCCTCTGGTCAAGAGTCCAGAGCCCTAACCACTACTCCACACTGTTGCCCAATTTATTAAAATGTTTCTGTAAATAAAAATTAATGACACTCCAATAGCATGATTCGCAGTGGACTAAAAATCAGGTGTCCTCAGAGTTGGCCAAAAGCAGAGGACGTCTAGTAACCTCCCAGACGTGGATTATTTTTTATCAACAAAAGTCTGTATTCAGAATGAAATGTGATGTTGTGGCCAGAGAAGGCTCTTTTGTGCATGCTTTGTAAACATTAACCAGGTTTAAATAACTAATTTCATTGTGTCTTCATTTTCAAAGGCTACAATAACCATTTTGTCCTTTGAGTGGTATGTATTTCCATACATAACTTCAAGTGCACCGTTAAAAGGCTACATTTGGTTTTGTTTTACTGAACTGTAGAATCTCGGGACAGATCGTACCAATTTTAATATGATATTATGGTTTATTGTGAAGGCCGGTATTGCTTTGAGGCGGATATCTCAGAAGTGCTATATCAATTGTAACATAACACTGACATAGTCGATTCGCACGGGAGTAAAGACACAGGGCGCCTGAGTTTGAAACTTTACAGAAGGTCCCGATGTTCTGTAAAATAATCAGAGGACCTCTGAGAAAAATGATCTGGGGTAAAAAGAAATGGACGGTTCGCACAGGACTAAATTTCACAGATGACGGTAAAAATAGAAACCACCTTTTTATAATATGTGGCGATTTTTATCGATATGTGGCGAATCAGGATTTAGATTGCACATAGTTACTGGTACTCTTGGTGGTCCCTGCTGGAAACACTGGTATTTGAGATGAAAAGTTGAAAACCATTGGTTTAAAGGCAGTGGGACGAATAAAAAATGCTAGTTTTAGCTGAGGCCATCATTTTTAGCTTAGGTGGCAGCAAAGCAAACAGCTCACGGTTTCGGCTTCGATATGAAAAAGAAAAACAAACAATCGGATACAACTTAATATTTTTATTTATGAACAATATACATAACATTTTCAGAGCAGAAACACCGCATTTATATTGAAAAGCACATATAAACATGAAAAACTGTAATAAAATAAACTTTACATAATAAACTTCGGTGTAAACAGGTGTAGAAAGCTGTATGCACATATAAAACATAAATAACTAGTTATAAAAATAGCAAAAAACAAAAATGTAACATAACTTATGCAACGTGAAAGCGCTTTGAGTGAAACAGAGTTCAAATGTCTGTCTGTTCAGAGTTCTATTACAGCTTTCTAAGTACAATCTACATATAAAACACGCTTTTCAACCGTACCAGTGCATTTGCCACAGACTGCCTTTTCACAACGGGCGCAGACATCAAAAGTTCTGTTTTTATTGCATTTAGCAACCTGGCATTGTCTTTTATTCCGTGTGCCAGTGGGCGCAGCGCTGGCTGATGGTTGAGGGGCATTTGCCAGCCAGCTTTCATGTCTCATCAAAATGTTTCTGCTGTAGCTCCTGGGCTAGCTGCAAAATGAAGTCCCTCCAAGTGATTGTGTTGCCGGTGCACTCCTTGTACAAAACCAAAGCGTTGATGGCTGCCAGGTCCAAAACATTGTAAAAAACAGCCACAGGCCATCTGCGAGTACCACCTTTGACAGAATACAGCTGTGCCATTTGATCCAGTATATCCACACCATACTTTGTTGCGTTGTAAAATGCAACAGTCTCTAGCTTTCGTTTAACATCAGTCCCGATGGTCTCTGATTTGTGCAGAGCGCTTAAAATAAGCACATTTGTTTTATTTTTTACACCTGTACACACTCAGGGTGGCACAGTCGTTCTGCCTGAGGAGTGTAGTGGAGTGCAGGGGAGCTCGCACAGCTTGAGCTGTTGGTGGTAACCCCCATCTTGCCTTGTTCACAGTCCTTACCAAGATGGGGTTTTTTCTTCGTAGACTGCCTGGCCAAATGGAGAGAAGTAAAAAAATTGTCAGTGGTGACATTTCATCCTTTGCCCAAGTACGGCTCCATCAGCCTCAGCACAACACTGTCTCCCAGTCTCTCACCAGCAGGGGGCGTTTCATCCTTTCCCAGGTAGGGGAAACCATTTACAAGGTATTTGGAATCCATGTCAGCTGCAAGCCAGAATTTGATGCCAAACTTGTCTGGTTTGTTGGCCATAAACTGTGTACAGCGTCAGCTTACCTTTGTGGGAAACAGCTGCTCATCCACAGTGGTGTTAGGTCCAGGCTTATAGCAGGCAATGCTGTTTGTGATGAAGCTGTCCCATACCTCTGATGCCATGGCAAATTTGTTTGTAATAAGTCGGGCTGCTCTTGTTGTTCTCAAATCAAAATATATGAATCTCAGGATTTCCTGAAAGCAATTCCGTGACATTGTTTCCTTGAAGAAGGGAATACCCCACTCTTGTGACCAGTAGCTCTCCACATAAATGCTTTTGCCCGCATATGCGCCACACACATACATGATTGCAATGAAAGCTTGTAATTCCTCCAAAGACAGTTCCCAGGGGTCAACATTCAGTACCCGCTGTGCCTCTGCCACGGTACAGCGCTGAATGTGAAGCAGCAGTTGCATAGAGATCTACAACAGAAATGCACTGAGTGGGGTATATTTTGATTTGCGTGCGGCATTGGGCCTGAAGCTTTAGACAAAACATTTTCTGATGTGCGTTTTCTCAAAGCCTCATCACCGGGATTTATAATTTTCCAAATTGTCCTGTCTTTGCCCATCTCCTGAATTACGCTTGGAGAAGCTGATGCAGCAGGTGTAGTTGTCCTTGGTGCTGAAGCGGCAGATGCAGGAGGAGCCGCAGGGACAGCAGTTGTTTCTCCAGTACTGGATATGGATCTGCCACGGCCATGGCCACGACCTCTCCCTCTCCCCCTGGTCGGCACTTGCTGTGTTTGACCTGCAGGTAAATCCGTCTCGGTGTCATCACTTTCACGGTCGGAACTGCTGGTTTCGACAGCCCTGGATGTGTCGCTGACGTTATCACTCACCCCGCCATCAGAATCTCCTTCAGCCAAATCTTGTAACAGTTCAAGCACTTCTTCAGTATTCAGTACTCGTCTCTGAGCCATCTTCTCAGTCAGTATACAGATAATAATGAAGTGGAGGGCCCACAGCAAAGTCTAATAAATGCTAACACCAGCCAGCCTGTCGCCAGCCCTGCACCTAATATAAAAAAATTAGCATACATGATCAAGAGATGACTGATTAAGGCATTGATCACAACACCTGGGTTTGCAACGTTGTCAAGATTGAATTACAAAGGACAGTGCTGAGCTGATTCAGAGGCCAGGCAGACAAGAAAAAAGTAGCGTAGCTATATCACAATGTACTGTGATTCAATGTGTAGACTTTGTGACAACTGCTAATAAAATTAATAATAATAATAATAATAATAATAATAATAATAATAATAATAATAATAATAATAATAATAATAATATATGATCTGTAGAATGACTTTCATTAGTGTTTCAGCACTATATTGTATTGTATTGATTTCAATACAATATGCCGCATAAACTGCAGATCTGGCGGTTGAAGCAAGTGCTTATAATGTATTCAATTCTGCAGCTGAAACACTGTATGGATATTTAATTCAAATATTTAGTAACGCTTAAGAACGGAAATGCACGAGATATTCACATACGCGGAGATATTTTAAATTTGAATTGCAAAAGCCGTTCAAATAGTGGCTGTGGCGGGTCTAGTGTTAAAGTGTTTAAAACCTTGTACTCTAAGGAGGTTCCCACCAAACGGCCAAAGTTCAAGTTTAGGATAGGTGATGATGTCAGAGTTTCAAAGCTAAGCTCTTTATAAAATTTTATGAACAGACGTCTACGGATTACATTTTTACCACAACCGAATGTCTACCCGAGATCCTCCGGTGTATAAACTGAACGATTATGAGGTAGAGGAAATAACTGGAACCTTTTATGAGCTCGAAATGGAGAAGATAAAGGCAAAGTCTGATTGATAGGGTGCTTAGAGTAGAGAAGGTAATATCCGATAAAGAAGAAAAAAACTTTATCTTTGGAGGCTGTGTGGTCCAGTGGTTAAAGAAAAGGGCTTGTAACCAGGAGGTCCCCAGTTCAAATCCCACCTCAGCCACTGACTCATTGTGTGACCCTGAGCAAGTCACTTAACCTCCTTGGTTAAAGGCATCTGCTAAATAAACTAATAATAATAAATAATAATAATATAAAATGGTTTGGGTGGCCTGAAAAATGTTACAGTTGGGTCAGGTCTAACCAAGTGTTGGATAAAAAGAGGTAGCAAGTATTAAAGGTTTCATTACATCTAAAACCTTAAGCAAAATGGATCAAGCCTTTTTTTATGTGACTCTCCCATGCAATCCTTCACGGGATATTTTTCCTAAAAACACTGTCTGATTTTACTATCAAATTTGTTAAGCCTATGAATCTACCAGAGAGATAGGAAGTGAGTTTAGCAGAGAATCAGTATCCTCGTACATGGGATAATATAGGAACTTCTGATAACACTTTCCATACTTTCAATTCAGATACTCAAATAAAACAATGTTACACCTATGTGGGCACCCGGGATCATGCTGTCATAAGAACAAAAAGGCAACAGTACACGGAGAAGGACTAATAAATCAAAGACTCGGGGGGGAAGAACTCCCAAAAAGAAAACTATAAACATCTTTTAAATCACGACACTGGTTCACCATATGTCTCAAGAAAGTGTGAAATCCGAAATGGATTTGTTTACCGTCCCTTATACCCAAACAAGTATAGATAAAAGCCTGTATCTAGAAATTCCTCCACTGCCTGTCCTTTTTGATACAGTGCCCTAGAACTGTATATAGCAGGGAATGGCGAAGATAAGCCTAATTTGAATAACACTCTGTGGGAGGGTGTGGGGTTTCATTGAAAACACGGGAGACATAAAGTTTCTTTGAGACTGCCTCACTGGTGTTCAATTTTTATTTAAGGCACAAGGGGGCACCGTTGTACTGTGGATGAACAATACCAACAAAGATGCAGTTTCGCATGGAAACCTGCATTTCACGTGTACATGTTAATGAGCGTGTTTATCCTTAAGTGACATCACTATTAATATTGCAAGGGAGCAGGTCAGTTGTTACTATGGATTCCAGGATGGCAGAAAGTAGTGGCTGATGGATGGTTTTATAGTTAGCAGTGGAGTAGTTCACCTTAATCATAATGTGAGGCTGCTTTTTTATTTTTGTTTTTTTGCTGTGTCTGGCCTGTCATGTTGTGTATTTCTTGTGTGTATAAAACCACTTACCATGAACTGCGTTATGCCCTTGTTATAGTATTAAAGCAGCTGTTTGAGAATAGCCTTGCTGTAAAAACTACGCTAAAGTTAAAGTCGAAGAGCAAGTGAGCTGCTATTGTCAAAGACAATGCGTGTCCATCCTCCACTCAAAACCGCTGGAGCAAGGAGAAAACCTGGGCATCACTAAGTATAGTTAGTGACTTGGATGTGTTGAGCCAGCTTGATCACTCGAAACAGCGCAACAAGCATGTGTACCAACAAGTGGTTGATGACCTCTCAGAAAGAGGAATAGAGCACACAGTCCCACAAGCTAGGGACAAATTAAAAAAAAAATTGAAACAGTCCTACCTGCAAGGAGGTGCCGTTCGGGAGAATCAGGATGATCACACAGAGCAATGCTTTTTGCTTCAGTTACATCTGGCATAGCTATGTACGTGTTGCAATGTGACTGAACAAGAGAGTTGACACAATTTTTGAACTATGGTTTTATGCACACCAAACACATTGCCAACTACCCTGTACTCAGCTGAGGATGGCAGCCTATACAGAGCAATCATACTCTTGTTTCCACTGGCACAGGAGGCAGTATGTAATTCCTTTTTGGCTGCATATCTTCCTTTACCAGTTCCACTATAATGCTGAATGTTGCCCTGGTGATGCGAAATGATTCTATCCACTGCAGATCTGAAAGAGTAATGCAGAACAACCTCTTCCCACCAGCAAGATGGACGAGTACCGTCCTTTTGCTAGCCATTGGCATTAGATAACAAGGCATAAGGATTTGCTGGTAGAGGATATTTGGAGGTTCAAGCTACTGAAACAAAGGGAAAACATCCACTGTTCCCAAGACAGCCTTGGGAGCACATGTGGAAGATTTGTGGCACAGAATCCTATGTCTTCGCCGGTTTTCAGCCATGGTGATCTGCAATACCTGTGTTGGTCAGTTTCATTTTATACCTCTCAATTAATTTTTAATAAATTAGTTGTAAGATAAATTAGTTGAAACAGATTCAATAGTAATGACATGCTACCCCGCTAATGAGATTTAAAAAACAATTTGGGCAAGAGCAGTAAAACACATTATTAACCAACCAGGCACGAGGTATTTTGCTTTATTACAGCGCCTTAGATTCACTCGTGTACCAGTTCTCTGCACATGGAAACCACATTTTCACAAAATGGCAGTAGTAATCTTCAAAAACAGCACAAGTACTTTACGCATAGTTCATTTACATATCAACCCCCACCTTTCTCTTTCATTTGCATGACGTCGGGTGAAAAGCTTGGTTTACTCGAGTAAAATAAACTGAGCGAATGGAAACACAAAAATACTTAAATTTCAGATGCCTTTGTTTTATTAATGACATCATATAAGCAAATAATAAATTATAAAACTACGACTCTAAAACTACTAAAACCAGGAAAATGCAACTATTTAACTATTTACAATAACTGGAACAAAATGTTCTTTAATTCTTAAAAAATAAACTATAAAACTCTTATTTTCAAATACAAATTCAAAAAAAGGCTTTATTGGCATGACAAAATTAAAATTAAGTTTTGCCAAAGCACTTGCACAACAAACATCAACAAAGACAAAATATATACAGCTACCCCCAAGGCAAATAAAATAAAATAAATAAACCAGAATAATAAACAGAACCCACCTCCCTTAAATAACAAACAGAACTGGAAACCCCCCTTCCCCTAAATAATATAACCCCCTCCTAGTGCAAAGTGTCTATATACTGTTCCTCAGGCTGTGGCAGGCAGACATGTATTGAGCTGCTAGCTCTGCTCTCCGCGCTCCCTCTCCTAGCAGGGTTGGCAGTTTCTTTGAGTCAGGAAGGTGTGGAAACTCTTTTACCTGACTTACACATTTTGGAAAATATGATTCCATTATTTTTGAGTATTTGGGGCAGTGTAACAGGACGTGCATCTCTGTCTCGACCTCAGTGCATAGTTTTAATAATAACTTTACATACACACTTCACTAATCACATATGTTAACAATAACTCTTAATCTAAACACTGGATTTAAAGTTACAGAGCAAAGAAAACAAGACATGGTTCATTTGAATCCTGCTGCATTCCTTGGTTGCGAGAGAGAAAAAAAGTCCCTCATTAAGAGGAAATTTCTATCTTCTAGTTCCAGTCTTTTTTTCTCCACATCCAGACTCTCTCTTTCCGTGGCCAAACAATGTTTTTCCAACTCAAGGTGAGCTTCCTCCAAGTTAAAAAGGTCCAAGTCGGTTTCCTTTCTTTGCTTCTCTTTTGTACCATCTGGAGTAGACGCCGATGAGAATGTGAGGTCTATGGGGGATGGTGTGTATATTGGCACTGGGTCGAAGCTGGCATTGCTGTCCTCCGTGTCGAACATTACATCCGTCTTTTCGCTGTCTCTGTAATAAACATTAATTACGATTTTCAAATATTTACTGTATGTCTCGCACGATTATTTCTTTTTGATTTTGGCCATTGTTCAAATAAGTTTGCGCTATTTGGCCACTGAAATAACAAACTTTGCAGACCTCACAATAATAATAATAATAATAATAATAATAATAATAATAATAATAATAATGCATTTATCAACAATGTGTGTATCTTATAACTATTGATCTAATGCCATTATTGTTTACTGAGATGGATAACAAATGACATGTTTTTCAAGCCCACTCTCAATACCAGCAACAGCTACTTCACCAATTATATTAAGGATAACTTTTTCTTCCTCTGTGAGGTCTTTTGGGTTTCCTCTGCCACCTGTCTTTTTTTATCTCCTTTCTTCTTTTCCCTACTTTTACTTTTATTCTACTTGATAAATCTGTCAATTGTTTTCTTATTTCAGGTAAAGTTCTCTGGGCCACCCCAAGAGCAATTGCTGCATCGGTGATTGTTTTAGGAAACACACACACAGCGCCTACCTCTGCGTATTCGCAACCTCATCGCAAGCACATCACAATCGCAGGACTTTTGTGAAACGGGCCCCTGGATTGCTTTGCAATGCTAGTAGTACTACAAATTGATTGATATACAACTGCTACAGAGGTACAGTAACTACTGTAGCATTTGAAAGACAGACAGTTGAAAGAAAGGGAGTTACAATAGATTTAGAAATGTCTCTGCTCAAAGTTGCATGTATTGTTTTAGTATAACAATGTCTCAACTATTTTATGCTACAATATTATTTGAATTTGGTCCTGTATGAAGTGTATTCTGCACAAGAAAGATTGAAAGTAATGGTAACATTTCTGTTCTCCGTAGCAGCCTGGTTTCTTCACCACAGTACTAGCAACGAAAGGTAAACAGTATCATCAAAAAGAACGACTTTCTCAGCAGCATTGAAGCACATTCACACATTGTAAAAATGAAACAAAATCATAAAATAATTATTAATCTGTTTTTGATTTATAACATTGCATAATAGCATGAAGACCACTCTGGGGGGTGTGATTAACATGAGATAAGAGATAAGGGTTGTGCTTCATAACCAGTGCTTCATAACCAGTGTTTTACATTTCTGCTCATGGTAATCTGGAGTTAAGAAAAGGTTTATTTTAAAGGTACATTTTTAATTTTAGAGGATTTTCTAAAGTTTTTTTCTGTCTGAAAAAATTGTTCCCTAAGATTTATTCATAATATACAAGTCCTTTACTAAGGGGGCGGATGTGCTGTGACCAGTGGTGTAGTCGAGGGTATACGCAGGTAAACGCTGTTTACCCATTTGTTATTTGGCAATATAGCATTTGCCCACTTCTCATATAAGGGATACAGAGTTTACACACTTCTACTCTCCTGTGATATGCCAATCCTGGGTTAAAGATATTTTAATGGTGAGCATCTGTTGCGTGCTGGGTGCGAGACTGACAGCTGAGAGCTCTCAGTTAGAACGGTGGCGTGAGCAGCGGGGGGCGTGGCCACTGGACTGCATGTTCTGTGTGTGTCTGTGAGTGAGTATGATTAGTTGTTTATGTTCTGTTAATGTTCTGTTAGGCACACTGGACCTGTGGGGCGGTGCTAGTAGCCTTCATCCTAGCCTGTGAAAGGACGCTCACAGAACTGTTCAGTGAAGCGCACTGTTGGCTCTGTGACTGTTCACGTGAACAGCACCTGAAAACGTAAAGGACTGTATGGGTGGCTGTGGTTGGCTGAGGGCCAATAACAATGTATCTTCATGTTTATCTGGTCAATCTATCTGTTCAACTCTACTAAACAGTGCAGTTTACCCACTTTTTTATTTACCACTACACCACTGGCTGTGACATCATGCCTGCTGGCAGCTGCAACCTCTGATTTTTATAGAATTTCTCCAGACATTCGATGCCCATTTACTTTGACTGCCCAGTATAAGGTCACTTCATGTGGGCACGTATTAGGGCCGCTAGGCACGCATAGAGTCTATGCTGCATAGAATGTGAGTGAGGAAATTAATTTAGTTGTAAGAGCAGTGTTTAAGTGTTGTGCCAGTCAGTGAATATATATATACAGTACTGTGCAAAAGTTTTAGGCAGGTGTGAAAAAATGCTGTAAAGTAAGAAAGTAAGAATGCTTTCAAAAATAGACATGTTAATAGATTATATTTATCAATTAACTAAATGCAAAGTGAGTGAACAGAAGAAAAATCTAAATCAAATCCATATTTGGTGTGACCACCCTTTGCCTTCAAAACAGCATCAATTACACTTGCACAAAGTCAGGGATTTTGTAGGCATATAGTCAGGTGTATGATTAAACAATTATACCAAACAGGTGCTAATGATCATCAATTCAATATGTAGGTTGAAACACAATCATTAACTAAAACAGAAACAGCTGTGTAGGAGGAATAAAACTGGGTGAGGAACAGCCAAACTCAGCTAACAAGGTGAGATTGCTGAAGACAGTTTACTGCCAAAAGTCATACACCATGGCAAGACTGAGCACAGCAACAAGACACAAGGTAGTTATACTGCATCAGCAAGGTCTCTCCCAGGCAGAAATTTCAAGGCAGACAGGGGTTTCCAGATGTGCTGTCCAAGCTCTTTTGAAGAAGCACAAAGAAAAGGGCAACGTTGAGGACCGTAGACGCAGTGGTCGGCCAAGGAAACTTACTGCAGCAGATGAAAGACACATCATGCTTACTTCCCTTCGCAATCGGAAGATGTCCAGCAGTGCCATCAGCTCAGAACTGGCAGAGAACAGTGGGACCCTGGTACACCCATCTACTGTCCGGAGAAGTCTGGTCAGAAGTGGCCTTCATGGAAGACTTATGCCAAAAGCCATACCCCGACGTGGAAACAAGGCCAAGCGACTCAACTATGCACGAAAACACAGGAACTGGGGTGCAGAAAATGGCAGCAGGTGCTCTGGACTGATGAGTCAAAATATGAAATATTTGGCTGTAGCAGAAGGCAGTTTGTTCACCAAGGGCTGGAGAGCGGTACACGAATGAGTGTCTGCAGGCAACATTGAAGCATGGTGGAGGTTCCTTGCAAGTTTGGGGCTGCATTTCTGCAAATGGAGTTGGGGATTTGGTCAGAATTAATGGTCTCCTCAATGCTGAGAAGTACAGGCAGATACTTATCCATCATGCAATACCATCAGGGAGGCATCTGATTGGCCCCAAATTTATTCTGCAGCATGACAACGACCCCAAACATACAGCGAAAGTCATTAAGAACTATCTTCAGCGCAAAGAAGAACAAGGAGTCCTGGAAGTGATGGTATGGCCCCCACAGAGCCCTGATCTCAACATCATCGAGTCTGTCTGGGATTACATGAAGAGAGAGAAGCAACTGAGGCTGCCTAAATCCACAGAAGAACTGTGGTTAGTTCTCCAAGATGTTTGGGCCAACCTACCTGCTGAGTTCCTTCAAAAACTGTGTGCAAGTGTACCTAGAAGAATTGATGCTTGATGCTGTTTTGAAGGCAAAGGGTGGTCACACCAAATATGGATTTGATTTAGATTTTTCTTCTGTTCACACTCTTTGCATTTAGTTAATTGATAAATATAATCTATTAACATGTCTATTTTTGAAAACATTCTTACTTTACAGCATTTTTTCACACCTGCCTAAAACTTTTGCACAGTACTCTGTGTGTGTGTGTGTGTGTGTGTATGTGTGTATATATATATATATATATATATATATATATATATATTCTGGAAAATGAAGAAAAAACTACATTTACAGATTCTTTTTTTTTTTACAATGTCGCCATGGTGTGCCAATATAATATTACTGGAGGTTTAAGGTAGTGCATTCCAATGAATTGCATATATGATAATTGCATATTCCTGTTAACTTTAAAAAAAAGTGAAGCACATTTCCTATGAAAATGCACATGCAGTAGATTCCTATGAAATGCAGGAACTTGAGCCCTCATACTACATATTTTTTTTCCTAGAGGTATTAGGGGCAGATCTAAAGGTTTTCTCACATTCATCTAGAGGTTATTTTGGGGAGGATCTGGCAACACTGTTCATAACGCCTAAGGCATGTGATTATCTCATGTTAATCACACCCCCTGTTGTGTTTTAATGCTTGATTACTGTAAAGCCATAAATATTTGCAAGCCTTTTATTCTGTGTTTTTTGCGTAGAAAAAAAAAACATTTTTGGCATGAATATCTTAGTGCTGTACATATAATGAAGTAATATACTACTTCCAGTGCGACAGGTCGCCAACATTTCTGGAGCAAAATAGGTTTTATGGGTGTGATTCGCCAAATTTTTTGGTCGCAAATATTTATGGCTTTACAGTATTTACTATCGGCACAGTACTTGGTACCAAATAGAGGTTAGTGCTTTATTAACGCCAGTACATTTTAAATGAATTAACTTCTTGTTCATACAATCTTTGGTGACGTAACATGATGTTTTTATGTTGCTGTTTGTGACCCTTCAGAGCATCAGGATTCTCATTACTGGTTCAGACTGCAATTCATTGTTATTCCACAAGGGGTGGGTATAACACTAGCTATTAAATTTAAAAATGATACAGTAGATTACATTTTGTGTTTTTTATTGCCCATTATTTTGACTCCCTTCCTTATTGCAGGTATATAAATCTAATAATAATTACTTTCCATTTATCTATTTATTATACTAATAATACAAGCCTTTTTCATTGGAATGTATTAATTGAAATGTGTTATGACTGGTGATTTGCCATTCCAAAGCTATATTCTTTGAGAATAGAACAAAGATCCAGGGCATACAAATATAAATGAATCACAAACAGGGTTGGTTAAGCATTTAAATAACGGTGAGAAAGCATGGTAAATACAAAATATATAGTTGAAGCATGGTAAACTATGGTAAACTTTAAAAAGCGAAAGTTTGGTAAAGTTTTACATGTACACATTTAAACAAATAAATGTGAAATTTAAACAAAACTTTGCACTCATAGACTGTGTCTCAGAGTATTTTACATTTCCCAGGCTGGGCCTCGCCTCCAAGGTTCTGTGAATAAAAAGAGTTGATTGGCTTGAGAGAAGGAATGGAGGTTGCCTGTTGATCTTCAGTCCTCCTGAACAGTTAGTGGGTAGCAATGAGGCATTTCTAAATGGGTAGAACAACACTAAGATTCCACATATACTGTAGGAGGGCAAGCCCTTAACGCCCCCTTGTATTTGGTAATCAGAATAAATGTGGTCTTTCTTACATCCACTTGTGGCAGTGTTGTAGGGCATGGTTTCTCAAATCCGATTCTCGGGACCCCAGTGTCTTCTGGTTTCAGTTCCAACTAAGCTCTCAATTACTTAACTAAATCCTTAATTCAACTAATTTGCTTAATTAGGCCTTTCTAATTGTTTTCAGCTCTTAAACAATTGTTTTCAGCGCTTTAACAGAGACTGCAAGTTAACTATAACATTGTTGATGTAACTTGAAATCTGCAACTTTTTAGTACCTGAGAACAATTAAAAAGGTTTAATTAAGCAAATTATTACTTCAATTAAGGGTTTAGTTATGTAATTGAGAACTCAATTGGAATGAAAACCAGAAGCCACTGGGGTACTGAGGACCGGGTATGAGAAGCCCTGTTGTAGGAGGGACAGGTTACTTGGTACACTCTCTAGTGTACCAGCTGCACTTGGAGAGAAGACATTTTTGAGAACATGGTGCTTTGAACTTCTGAGTTTTAAAAAGTTACCAGGATGTGATGACTGAGTTGCTATTTACAATGGCCCCATAAGCTTTGTACCACAACTAAATTATTGTTTATTTACTGTACGTAATGCTACTAATGTTTCAAAACAAAAATAGAGGTTTTTAAGCCAATAAATAGATGTTGTACTTTTTTGTTTTCCTGTTGTAAATAACAAGAGTTGGAGATTGACATTTGTTTTTTTATTTGAGCAAAAACATGTGTTAAATAACTTATTAAACCAAACCACTCCACAGAATTGGCATAGGGAGCTAACAAAATAGTTCTAGTAAATCTTACTGTGACTTTTTTTTTGTATTTTTCATCACTTTATAGATTTCATATTTTCAAATGAGTCAGTGTGATCCGGTTGTTAAAGAAAAGAGTTTGTAACCAGGAGGTCCCTGGTTCAAATCCCGGCTCACCCACTGACTCACTGTGACCTTGAACAAGTCACTTAACTTCCTTGTGCTCCGTCTTTCGGGTGAGATGTTGTAAGTGACTCTGCAGCTGATGCATAGTTCACACACCCTAGTCTCTGTAAGTTGCCTTGGATAAAGGTGTCTGCTAAGTAATAATAATAATAATAATAATAAAAGACACACACATTATGGTAAAAATATAATTTGTTTGGTATAATGTACAGATTTACTATCATGTGTTCACCTTTTATACAGGAAATATTTGGTTTGCTGGTTTGATAATTGCAAGCTACCCATACAAAATGGGTGTGCTGTGTTTAATTAGGCTCAGAGGTGTCTTTATAAGCTAACAGTAAAGAGTGGGGTGGCTAAAATTGTGATGCAGCATTAAGAACAGCTATAAAGCTTCTATAATAATACAGTCTGAAATGTATACAGTACATTGTAGGGTACTCTATGACATATGTATAGATATCAACATCTAGACCTCTGTGTGTTTTTTCATAACACAGCCTTATTTTTTGTATTGATAAATATTTTGTATTTTCAGGCTCGTAACATATGAAACATCTTCAATCTTCCCCTAACTTAGTATTGTGGCACTGTTATTTAGGAATTACTGCCACAATACAGTACAAGATTAGCCAGTAATTGTACTTGGTTTTATTTCAATAAAACCAAATCTAACATTAAGAAATACTTCTTTTAAAAAGAGAATTCTGGTGTGGTCTCTGAAAGGGATACTTTGTCAGAAAGGCCCCTTAATGATTGGTAATGTAAAATTTTACAAGAGAGATGAACATTAGCCAGTCCTATTTTTCTCATTAAGAATGTTGACAAAACCATTTATTACAATGTTTCGATGATTCTAATGGTAAATGTGATCAGACATGTGATTGTAGCCACAACAGTCCTTTTGGACTGCATTGGCAAAGTATATATCCTGATAGAATCTCTGCTACTAACCAGACAAATTAAGAGTGTGTGCCAAAAAATGTAAAGCATTTTGGCCATTTACCAAAAGGATTTGCCTAGGGCTTGAGAACTGTCAACCCAGGCCTTGCACCAAGAGCATATACAGTACATCCTAAAGTATATATGTTGAACGAAGGCTGAATGAACATTGCCCTACCTATTATCCATTATGCAGTACATGCAAATGACATAAAACAGCACGAATAAGGCAGTTAGTGACCAATGGTACTTCACAGGGTGGAACAAGGCCATCTGCTGTAAGACATAAAGTTAGTAACGTATAACATATAGAGGCTTCGTCCTTTAAAGGCCCTACGCATATAAAGAGGGGTTCCATCACTGAGGAGACCCGACAAACAGAAGGGGGGTTAACGTCTCTGTGATGAACCAACAAACGAAGACGGGTCACCGTCTCTGAGATGACCCGACATACAAAGAGGCTTGCGAACCAGAAAGAAAACACATTGATTACTAATATTAACACATAAAAGAGGTTCCAACTCTTCAATGGCCCAACAAATGCAGTAGGGGGGCCACCGTCTTTGAGGTGACCTGACATACAAAGCAGAGCACCGTCATTGAGGTGACCTGACATACAAAGCAGAGCACCGTCATTGAGGTTACCCGACATACAAAGAGGCTTGCGAACCGGAAAGAAAACAAGAAGTTAGTAGTTGTTAGAACATATTAACTGGGTTTTCCGCCTCTTCAAAAGCCCAACATTATAGAAGGGGGGGTTCCATCGCTGAGGAGACCTGACAAAGGAGAGGGGTCAGCGTCTTTGAGGTGACCTGACAAACAAAGAGGGGATCCACTGCTTGGGGTCCTCACATAAATAGAGGCATCAGAACCTGAAAGAGAAGAAAACAAAGAATCATGCATGCTAAAGGAGGGGTTTAGCCGGGGTCCTCTCGATTGGAAAGGGAGGTGCTAAAAATGGGTCGACTATAAATCCTTTTATAATTTCTTTTTCGATGAGAAATTGAACTGTCTCTGGATCTTGATCAGCAGAATTAAGATTTTTGCTTTGAAATGAGTAAGAAGGAATTTGACTGAGACCGGTTGAAAACCCGTTTTTTAATCCGTCAATTAAGTAATTGGTCAAATTGATATCAGGATGTTTATGGGAGTGGTGACTATGCGCATCGGAGAAAGTCACTTGTGATTTAAAGGACAGATTGTGTTGGCGTGAGCATCTCCACAAGTGCTGCACATGTGAATGCAATTACATTGCCTGTTTGAACAGAAACCGGTGTTGAAGTTATTGCAAATTTGTCTTCCTCCTGCGAATCTGATTCTGTGACCGTATTTATCTTGTCTTGTGGATTGATCAGGAGGAGCTGAAGAATGTATAGGATTGTGAAATGAGAATCTGTTTGCATAATTAGGGGTGATACCAGGTGCTGCTTTAGAAGTTGAATCTACAGCAGCCTTAGGGCAGAGGGATGTTGAGTGACCTGTGGAAGCGCAAACCCCACATGCGTTAGCTCTGAGATCGCCGAAAATCCTATTCAACAAATCTGGATCAGGTTGTGCCCAATTAATGATATGATTATCAGATGCCGATATAGCTGCTGCTTTTGTAGAGCTACCACTTTTGCAGAGCTACCGTCCTGTCTCCCTCCTACCCTTCCTCTCCAAAACCCTCGAGCGGGCTGTACACCACCAGCTCTCTGCTTTCCTGTCCAACCACGCTCTGCTCGACCCTCTTCAATCTGGCTTCCGCTCTGCTCACTCCAGTGAAACCGTCCTCCTGTCAGTCACTAACTCACAGAACTCTGCCCGAGCTGCCTCTCTCCTCTGTCCTAATTCTCCTCGACCTCTCTGCTGCCTTTGACACTGTCGATCACTCTGTTCTACTATCTTCTATCGCTGACCTGGGAATCTCTGGCACTGCTCTGGCCTGGTTCTCTTCCTACCTCTCCAACTGCAATTACTAGGTAACCTGGCGTGGAGCAACCTGCACACCTCACCCTCTCTCAACAGGAGTCCCCCAAGGGTCAGTCTTGAGCCCTCTCCTGTTCTCTCTCTACACCCGCTCCCTGGGCCCCCTCATCACATCCTATGGTTTCTCATACCATTTCTATGCTGATGATGCTTAGATTTTCCTTTCCTTCCCCACCTCTGACTCTACCATCTCTACCTGTCTGTCTACTATCTTCTCCTGGATGCACTCGTATCACCTCAAACTCAACCTCTCTAAATCTGACCTCCTTTTCTTTCCCTCCTCCTCCTCCTCCTCCTCCTCCTCTGATCTCTATCTCCATTCCTCTGGAGGCTGTGTGGTCCAGTGGTTAAAGAAAAGGGCTTGTAACCAGGAGGTCCCCGGTTCAAATCCCACCTCAGCCACCTTAACCTCCTTGTGCTCCGTCTTTCGGGTGAGACGTAGTTGTAAGTGACTCTGCAGCTGATGCATAGTTCATACACCCTAATCTCTGTAAGTCGCCTTGGTTAAAGGCTTCCGCTAAATAAACAAATAAACCAACCACACTCTCTCCCTCCTCCTCAGCTAAGAACCTCGGAGTCACCCTGGACCCCTGCCTCTCTTATTCCCAGCACATCTCCACTCTGGCACGCACTTGCCGATTTCTTCCTGAGCAACATACACAGAATCCGACCCTTCCTCACCAACTACGCCACCCAGCTCCTGGTCCAGGCCCTGGTACTCTCCCGCCTAGACTACTGCAACTCCCTCCTGGCTGGCCTCCCTGCGTCCGCCACCTGTCCGCTCCAGCTCATCCAGAACTCCGCTGCTCACCTAGTGTTCTCTCTACCTCGCTTCTCCCATGCAACTCCACTGCTCCGCTCACTCTACTGGCTCCCGATCACCGCTCACATCCAGTTGAAGACTCTTGTACTCGCCGACAGATGCCTTGACCAGACTGCACCCAGCTACCTCCAGACCCTCATCTCTCCCTACACCCCCACTTGACCTCTATGCTCCTCCTGCACTAGAAGACTGGCACTACCTCCTCTACACTCCCCTGCCTCCAGGGCCCGCTCCTTCTCCACCCTCGCCCCGCAGTGGTGGAATGACCTTCCTACAGATGTCTGGACTGCCCAGTCCCTGACCAACTTCCGGCACCTCCTCAAGACTCACCTCTTCAGATAGCACCTGTAGAACCCCTCTTTTCCCTCTGGACACTTTATCACTCTTCCTTAATGCGCTTTACTTGCTCTTATCTGCTCCTGATTTTACTGCATTTAATCCTGTACTTTAGAGTACTTTAAACTGTTAGTTATTTAATCTGTAGTATTTTGTATTTAATTATATCCTGATGTAACTATCATGACACTGTTATCTGCTCTGTTATTGAATCGTATTTTGTCATATACTTGTACTTGCTAGAACCGAAGTCATTGTATTTTATCTTGCTCTTAATTGTATTAATACGTGTACTGTGATTCTTGAAATGTATTTTTGTTTACGACAGTAAATCGCCCTGGATAAGGTTGTCTGCTAAGAAATAAATAATAATAATAATAATAATGGTACTCGAAGAACATTGTCCCTCCGTATCTGACAGAACATTCCACTAAGTAATATTCGTAGGAGTCTGTAACAGAGGGAGACTTGTACTGACTCTTCTGATGTGTTCGAAGTGCTGCAGGAAGAGGGCAGCAGCCCGTCAATATTCGCCTGCCAGTCATGGCAGTAACACGGAGAGGTGGGAGAGTGGGTGTGCGGGCTTTCCTTCTCTCTGAATGGCTGAGAGGCGGGTCTTGGGGGGGATTGCTAGCCCTATAAAATAACATTCTGCTGTTCCCTCAGGTCTGACCCTTTAAGAGGAAAAAGACGTGCGGATGCACTGGTCCCGATCCAGAACACGGCCGGGGAGGAAAACCCCAAAAGAAATAAGAGAAAAGAAAGGGAACAGGGTTAGCGGGGAAACCGTGGGCAGACCCCATCAGTATTTGTTTTAGCAGTCTGAGGGAGCGGCGAGGGTAGGACGGAGACCCGGACCGTGCGGGTAGCGACGGTCGGGGTGAAGCTGCCGAGTGCAGCACCTTTTATTTGTAGTTTTGATTACTGTGTTTTATTTTCCTTGTTCTTTTCTCCTGTTGCTTATTTTTGGTTTGAGCACCTGCAAAGTGCCTATACTTTAGAACGGTACCACCCCTGGTATCTCTGTGGCTCTGTCTATCATTGGTGATAGGCAGACCACAGACAACAGCCTCTCATGGGCCAAAACGTGGAACTGCCCCACGAAATAAAACTGGGCACCTGTGCGGTGCTGTCAAAATCATCTGTGTCTCCTGTGTGTCAGTGAATTACCCACCACCCTTCCACAGAGTCCAATTCAGCTCTGCGGTTAGGATATACAGAGTATAGTACATCTCTAAATATGGAGAAAGCAAGGATGAATTCCACCAATGTTAGATTTTTGAGTAATCTGGGATCTCTGGATTTTAATGTTACTGACAGGTCTCCGTAATCCACTGCTCTGTGATCTAGGAATTCTGATATCGCCATTAGTAATGAAACGAGATTAATGTCCTTGCCTTCAATTATATTGCGCTGAATTTGCTGGGATATTGAATGACGCCTAGCTGTGGTTGGGGAGGTGGAACCAAAAGCTGAAGCAGTGGCAAGGTTGAAGACGGGAGGATCTTCTGAAGGTACCACTGTTAGAGCTGAACCGGAAGTAGCTGTAGCTGCGGCTGGAGCTACTGCAGGAATAGAGGAGAAAACTGAAAGAGCTGAAGTTTGCTTCTCTTGTTCGAGTTTAGACACCCTTTTATTTAAATCACTCAGTTTGGTATTGACTGAGGATAATGTGTCGGCAAACGGCTGCATAAAAGTTTTAATCTTTTGAAAAATCAAGGAGTGCTCTTGTTGGATTGATCTGGCTGAAGCAGGTTCCTGCTGTTTTGAAGTGCTAGCTGTCGGGATGAATTGCTCTGACGCAGCTTTTTTAGGAGAAAAGAGGAGTTCTGCGGAGATGGAGTTGCAATAGAGAATAAATAGAGATTCTCGATCGCTACCTGCTGGGATTGCATTTCTGTTTTTTAGAAGGGTCTTTATACGTTTATTTAAAGTTCAGTCCTTCCAGTATAATTGCTCTGGAGGTGCGTCCTGAGCCTGGAGTCGTTTAGAATGACAAAGATTAGCTCCTTGGGTAGCTGGTGTACCATGAGAATCCTGGTTGAGAGGCAGCTGTTCGGATCTCACAGAGCCACTGAACGGAGACAGAAATGGAGGGGTGATTTGACCCTGATTTGAAGCAGGATAATGTTCTGCTACAGACACAATATCCTGGGAGTCCACTGAGTCCGATGAGAGTTGATATAAGTATTCCATTTTAATTGCTCTTTGCTGGTTTTAAGAGAAATCAATGGGTCTTGCATTCCGCTTTGGTTGACACCTGAATGAAAAAACACAAGACAACTAGGTGAAGGTGACTAAGGTTTAAATAGAATATATTTAATTTGTGATGATAGATGATAGGGAGCAGGGGCCTAGTACCGCCCCCCTGAACCACACAAGGTTAACATATATACCAAATGGTTATGGCAGACTAGAGGTGGCTTACATAAACCATTACTAATCAAATGGTATAAGACAAATGTAAACCAGCATTCAGAGATGCATGTATGGATGTGATGAATTAGAGATGCCCCATGATCTACCTTTTTGGAAAGATGTGCTTGAATGAGAAGATCAGAAGGGAAAATATGACTGGATGGTAGAGTATCAGTGTCTAAAAGTATATGACAATACCCAGACCTTGCTGAACCTGTGTAGACAGATGTGAACTCTGACCAAATGCCTTATTATGACCCAGGTGTAAACATATTTCTGTGTGCAAGAGATAAACATTAGCCAGACACCCTACCAAGTAAGGTTCGGAGATAGGGCTGAAACACCAATAAGTGTGGGAGAAGGAGCCCTGGGCAAAGGAACATTGTGAAATACTAAAAGATCAACAGACTAAACAAAAACACTGTCAGACTTTGATCACTGGGGCTAACATGAACCTGGAGGCCTGCAGAATTGTTGCCAAATCCAATGTAGGAGACTTATTTTGAGTTGCATGAACAGAAATGCACTTCAAAAGGCATTATCCTTATCCATGACTGCTCTCAATGTATTCCTTATTATTTTTTTATTATTTTATTTCTTAGCAGACACCCTTATCCAGGGCAACTCACAATTGTTACAAGATATCACATTATACATTTTTTTATACAATTACCCATTTATACAGTTGGGTTTTTACTGGAGAAATCTAGGTAAAGTACCTTGCTCAAGGGTACAGCAGCAGTGTCCCCCACTTGGGATTGAACCCACGACCCTCCGGTCAAGAGTCCAGAGCCCAAACCACTACTCTACACTACTGCCCTTCCTTAGATTGTCTCATCATTTTCCAGATGTTTTTAGAGCGGTTTCATTGTACACAAATCGTTCACCACTAGGGATGCATAGTGGAGGCTGCCGTGGTTGGTAAATGGTGTGATTTGGTGTTAATTGTGTGTGGATTTACAATCATCAGTTGTCCTAACGGCAGAGCACAGAAATAGATCCATGCTGTCTAAATGAGTGATCATGTTGGAAGACATGTAATGAAACTGGTGTAGGTCTGGCAATAAAGTTGTAAGTGTTGTATCTGTCCTACAAACATCTAGTGGAAATTAATATGTTCCTGTTTCTCCAGTGCATTGCCTGTTTAGTTTAGTTTATTCCAGGGTTGGCTGACTTAAATCAAGTCGATTTAAATCAGTGATTTAAATCACTAGATTAAAAAAAAAAAAAAATGAAATCATTTTTTCTTTTACTTCTTATTTTATATAGTTTTTTAAGGAAAATACATGAACAAATATGTTTTAAAAACCTTTTTATTAACACACAATGAACTAAAATATGCACTGATGTTTATATTAAAGCCTAATTTAAATGACTAAGCACTTGTAGTTCTCTTATCAAGTAATTAAAGTGAATACACATTGTCCAGTTTTGTATGTTACCCCTGTCTGCTAGGTTCCAGAAAGATCCTTATTTACTTATAAACAGAAAATAAACTATTTGATGTTTAGTTGTTTTAGAAATGATTTTGTAAACAAACATAATGCCTCAGGCCAATATGATCTGAGATATTTATCCATGTAGCTTTGCATACATTAAGAAAACGGTTTAAATTGGTCTTTTCTCATTATATTTGTATTACTATTATTATAATGTCTGAAACTGGTTGTACCTGTCTGACGAGATGGTTGCAAAAAGGGCTTATAAAAATCTGTACTAGGCTTAGGTTATTGTGTATTATTATGTATGATTTAAAATGCAAGACGAGCGAGGTGCCGTCCGCCATGTTAATGTGTGGTTTTGTTTTATAAATTACCTCGTGGAAATGTGTGACTGATCAGCTACTGAGTGTTTAATTAGCTGACAGTCACACATCCTTAGTAAACCTGTGCAAAATGTGACCGAGGGAAAATTATTATTATTATTATTATTATTATTATTATTATTATTATTATTATTATTATTATTATTATTTATTTCTTGGCAGACGCCCTTATCCAGGGCAACTTACAGTCGTAAACAAAAATACATTTCAAGAATCACAGTACAAGTATTAATACAATTAAGAGCAAGATAAAATACAATGACTTTGGTTCTAGCAAGTACAAGTATATAACAAAATACGATTCAATAACGGAGCAGATAACAGTGTCAGTGATAGTTACATCAGGATATAATTAAATACAAAATACTACAGATTAAATAACTCTTGTGACAGATTATAGTACTCTAAAGTACAGGATTAAATGCAGTAAAATAGGGAGCAGATAAGAGCAAGTAAAGCGCATTAAGGAAGAGTGATAAAGTGTCCAGAGGGAAAAGAGGGGTTCTACAGGTGCTATCTGAAGAGGTGAGTCTTGAGGAGGCGCCGGAAGGTGGTCAGGGACTGGACAGTCCTGACATCTGTAGGATGGTCATTCCACCACTGCGGGGCGATGGTGGAGAAGGAGCAGGCTCTGGATGCAGGGGAGCGTAGAGGAGGTAGCGCCAGTCTTCTAGTGCAGGAGGAGCGGAGAGGTTGAGTGGGGGTGTAGGGAGAGATGAGGGTCTGGAGGTAGCTGGGTGCAGTCTGGTCAAGGCATCTGAAGGCAAGTACAAGAGTCTTGAACTGGATGCGAGCGGTGATCGGGAGCCAGTGGAGTTGCGTGGGAGAAGCGAGGCAGAGAGAACACCAGGTGAGCAGCGGAGTTCTGGATGAGCTGGAGCGGACGGGTGACGGACGCAGGGAGGCCAACCAGGAGGGAATTGCAGTAGTCTAGGCGGGAGAGTACCAGGGCCTGGACCAGGAGCTGGGTGGCGTAGTTGGTGAGGAAGGGTCGGATTCTTCGGATGTTGCTCAGGAAGAATCGGCAAGTGCGTGCCAGAGTGGAGATGTTTTGGGAATAAGAGAGGCAGGGGTCCAGGATGACTCCGAGGTTCTTAGCTGAGGAGGAGGGAGAGAGTGTGGTAGATTCCAGAGGAATGGAGATAGAGAGATCAGAGGAGGAGGAGGGAAAGAAAAGGAGGTCAGATCTAGAGAGGTTGAGTTTGAGGTGATGCAAGTGCATCGAGGAGGAGATAGCAGACAGACAGGTAGAGATATGGGAGGGGATGGTGGAGTCAGAGGTGGGGAAGGAGAGGAAAATCTGAGCATCATCAGCATATAAATGGTAGGAGAAACCATAGGATGCGATGAGGGGGCCCAGGGAGCGGGTGTAGAGAGAGAGAGCAGGAGAGGACCAAAGACTGACCCTTGGGGGGACACCTGTTGAGAGAGGGCGAGGTGTGGAGGTTGCTTGTTAATTGTTAAAAGTTAATTGTTAGCCAGTTAGTCCCTTTTAGCTGTTCAGTTTCTCCAGGTTCCATCTTTCTCTTTCCTTTCCTTCCAAACAGTGATGACTTTTTGTGATAAAGGAGTCAATGACAGCGTTTACATGGACAAGTCATGACAGTTTTCCTCACTGTTTTTGCCTATGTTTTTGCTATGTTCTGATTTAGGAAAAAAAGTCGGCCGTTACAATGCAGATTACTCAATTCATAGTAATTTAGGGGAGGGGATATTTAAATGTCCATGTCTGTTGAGTAATTAGGAATATCGGAATATCTTGAGGAGTGCTTCATGCGTTGCCATGAAGATTTAAAAAAATTAACAAAAGAAAAGAATTAACTTGCGCACATTCCGGATTATCACACATTACTTGTTTGTGTCTTATTACCTTTCCAACACACACACACACACACACACAAGTATATAAAATAAAACTTTTACTAAGTACAAGTTTTACTACTTAAAAAATAGATATGCGCAACCTCTAAAAGTTGTATTTAATTAAAGTAGTCTATAAATGTATGTGGGAACATGGGGTAGTTACACTGCAATACAATAAAAAAAAGCAGTATGATCCTTAGGCCTATATGAATATAAGATTGAGAACAGGGGGATATGTAAAAATACATACGAGGTTCCTGAGCAGCTTCATGCACTGGCAGTTCTATAGGCAGAGTACCAGGCTGAGCATCCTAATGTTCCTGTACACATCTGCCGGTCCCTATACCCTGCCTCTGCTGCGGTAGAAGTGCCAGCCGCAGAATCCACTTAACACACACACATATAATGAAATGTGGATGTCTTGTAATATTATAAACATTCAAACAAAAGTCTTTATTTAAAAAGTGATACGGTATACGTACAGTGGCTCTCAAAAGTATTCACCCCCCTTGGACTTTTCCACATTTTATTGTGTTACAACATGAAATCAAAATGGATTGAATTAGGAGTTTTTGCCACTGATCAACACAAAAAAAGTCCATAATGTCAAAGTGAAAAATAAAATCTACAAATTGTTCTAAATTAATTACAAATACAAAACAGAAAATAATTGATTTCAAAAGTATTCACCCCCTTGAGTCAATATTTGGTAGAGGCACCTTTGTCTCTACCAGCTTTGCACATCTGGACACTGCAATTTTTGCCCATTCTTCTTTGAAAAAATTGCTCAAGCTCCGTCAAGTTGGATGGGGACCTTTGTTGAACAGCAATTTTCAACTCTTTCCACATATTCTCAGTTGGATTGAGGTCTGGGCTTTGACTGAGCAACTCCAGGACATTGACCTTTTTGTTTTTAAGCCACTCCAGTGTGGCTTTGGCTGTATGTTTGGGGTCATTGTCCTGCTGAAAGATGAATCTTCTCCCAAGTCCCAGGTCTCTTGCAGACTTCAGCAGGTTTTCCTCTAGGATTTCTCTGTACTTTGCTGCATCCATTTTGCCCTCTATCTTCACGAGCTTTCCAGGCCCTGGCGCAGAGAAGCATCCCCATAGCATGATGCTGCCACCACCATGCTTCACGGTAGGGATGGTGTTCTCAGGATGATGTGAGGTGTTAGGCTTGCGCCAAACATTGAGCGTTTAGCATTGAAGCCAAAAAGCTCTATTTTGGTCTCATCAGACCATAGAATTTTCTTCCACTTGGTCTCAGAGTCTCCCACATGCCTTCTGGCAAACTCTAGAGAACCGAGATTTGAAGTGAGTTTTTTTTCAACAATGGCTTTCTTATTGTCACTCTCCCATAAAGGCCAGTTTTGTGAAGCACCCGGGCTTTTGTTGCCGTATGCACCGTGTCTCCCAACTCAGCCGTGGAAGACTGTAACTCCTTTAGAGTTGCCATAGGCCTCTTGGTGGCCTCCCTGACTAGTGTCCTTCTTGCCCGGATACTCAGTTTATGAGGACGGTCTGTTCTAGACAGATTCACAGTTGTGCCATATTCTCTCCATTTCTTAATAATGGACTTTACTGTGCTCCGGAGGATATTCAATGCCTTGGAAATGTTCTTATCTCCTACCCCTGGTTGGTGCTTTTGAAGAACCTTATTCCGGATTTGCTTTGAATGTTCCTTCGTCTTCATGATGTAGTTTCTGTTAGGAAATGTACTAACCAACTGTGGGACCTCCCAGAGAAAGGTGTATTTAACCTGAAATCATGTGAAACGCCTTAATTGCACACAGGTGAACTCCATTCAATTAATTATGTGATTTCTAAAGATAATTGGTTGCACCAGAGCTTATTTAGGTGTGTCATAGCAAAGGGGGTGAATACTTATGCAATCAATTATTTTCTGTTTTATATTTGTATTTAATTTAGAACAATTTGTAGATTTTATTTTTCACTTTGACATTATGGGCTTTTTTTGTGTTGATCCGTGGCAAAAACTCCTAATTCAATCCATTTTGATTCCATGTTGTAACGCAATAAAATGTGGAAAAGTCCAAGGGGGGGTGAATACTTTTGAGAGCCACTGTATGTTGTTTGTTAACTATATCCATTACTTATTGAACAATATGCTAACAATTCATTCCAGTTCTGTGTGGTGCAAGAACAGCTGGAGCTCTGTTGTTCCTGGGACATCTTAAAAGAATTGTAGAAAGAAAATACGACTACTATGGCTACTACCAATAATAGTCTTGCGCATTGTTAGGTTTCAGTATAGTGCCAGAAAGATCGACAGGTATATTACAAATTAACTCCCCATCTTCCCATATATCAGGTTCCTCCCATTCTGTGGGAATTAGACATTTTACTGTTTCATATCTCCCCTCATGACTCTTTGACCATGTGGGCAGCAGTGTGGAGTAGTGGTTAGGGCTCTGGACTCTTGACCGGAGGGTCGTGGGTTCAATCCCAGGTGGGGGACACTGCTGCTGTACCCTTGAGCAGGGTACTTCACCTAGACTGCTCCAGTAAAAACCCAACTGTATAAATGGGTAATTGTATGTAAAAATAATGTGTAAAAAATAATGTCATTGTATGTAAAAATAATGTGATATCTTGTAACAATTGTAAGCCACCCTGGATAATGGTGTCCGCTAAGAAATAAATAATAAAAATGTTGGTGCAGGTTTGTACCATAAATCAGCAGTATCTCTGAAAATCCCCATTCTCATTTCTAAATATAGTCTTGCTTTTCCATATTCCCCCAAGCGTCCCATCACTGTTCATAATCGAGTAAGTGCAGTTTTGTAGTTCATCATCAGGAGTGATTCTGCCATATTCCCCACATATGTTCCACTGTAAAAATGGCAATGTATCAGTTCTCCAAGTCTGTCCCCACAGCACTGTAGAGTTATGTTCTCACCTATCTGGACATACAGTGCCTATAGAAAGTCTACACCCTCTTGAACTTTTTTCACATTTTGTTGTGTCAGTGCCTCAGTTTCATGAATTTAAATGAGGATTGTTTCCACTTATCTACACACCATACTCCACACTGTTAAGGGGAAAAAAGTTTTTATTGTGAAAAAAAATTATATGTTAAATACAAAACTGAAAGATCATAATTGGATAAGTCTCCACCCCCCTGAGTTAATACTTGGTGGAAGCACCTTTGGCAGCAATTACAGCTGTGAGTCTGTTGGGATAGGTCTCTACCATCTTTGCACACCTAGATTTGGCAATATATGACCGTTATTCTTTACAAAACTATTCAAGCTCTGTCAAGTTCCTTGGGGAGCGTTGATGGACAGCAATCAAGTCATGCCACAAATTTTCAATTGGATTTAGGTTGGGGCTGTGACTAGGCCACTCGGGATATTGCTGTCACATGCACACTTTGACCAGTCTTGGCCATAAAAGCCTGTAGCTTTTGCAAAGTTGCCATTGGCCTCTTGGTAGCCTCTCTGATCAGTCTCCTTCTTGCTCGGTCATCCAGTTTGGAGGGACCGCCTGATCTAGGCAGGGTCTTGGTGGTGCCATACACCTTCCACTTCTTAATAATCGTCTTGACCGTGCTCCAAGGGATATTCAAGGCCTTTGATATTTTTTTTTATACCCATCCCCTGATCTGTGCCTTTCAACAACTTTGTCCCAGAGTTCTTTTGAATACGCCTTGGTGCTCATTGTTGAGTCTTTGCTTTGAAATGCACTACCCAGCAGAGGGAACCTACAGGAACTGCTGAATTTATCCTGAAATCATGTGAATCACTACAGTTTAACACAGGTGGAGGCCACTTAACTTGGTGTGTGATTTTGAACGCGATTGGTTACACCTGAGCTAATTTAGGATTGCTAGTACAAGGGTGGTGGAAACTTAATCAACCAAGCTATTTCAGTTTTTATTTTTAATTAATTTTCTACAAATTTCTAGAATATTTGTTTCACTTGGAAGTTGTGGGGTAGGATGTGTAGATAAATGAATATATATATATATATATATATATATATATATATATATATATATATATATATATATATATATATATATATATATATATATATATATACCATTTTAATTCATTTTAATTTTTCATGCATTTTAATTCCAGACTATAAGGCAACAAAAGTTGAACATTTTGAAAGGGGGTGTAGACTTTCTATAGGCACTGTACCTAAGCTCTGGGTACTCGTCTTATTGAGGCAGTTTCCATATTTTGTCAGAGCCAAACCTTTGACCATCTTTGCGCCATGTCTGTAATCCCAGCGCCTGCTTGAATTTTAACTGCACAAACTGTCCACGTTGGATGCACTGGGTCTTGGTCACTAGGGTGGTTGGGGGGTCCCATCTGGTCTCTGTTTTTATGTAAAGAAAAGACCAGGTGTAGTATATACAGTTTTTACAAGTTCACAGGTTTTATTTGTGAAATGTAATACCATTTCACCTGTTTTCTTATCAAAACACCTACACATGTATTCACTTTGTCTGCCACCTTATATGGTCCAATCCATTTACGTGACAATGGTTTTGGAGGAACAAATACTCTGATAATGACACTGTCTCCAATATCAATTTCAGTTTCATAGTGTCATTTTCAATCGGTAATTGTTCTTGCTGAATACCTGCTTCCTTCTTCAATTTGTCTTTTATTGCTTTCAAGTATTGGACTTGATTCTGCTTTACCTGGGTCCACACAAGGTGATTGATGGGATGTGGATCTAATGGTAACCTCATTTTTCTTCCCATCATCATCTCGTGTGGGCTTATCCCAGTTGCCCTTGAGGGTGTTGCTCTTATCCTAGACAGGATGGTAGGGAGTGTCTGTGGCCAATTAATTCCATTTTGGAGCATTAATTTGGTCATACTTTCTTTTACAGTGCAATTCATGCGTTCAATCATCCCAGACCTTGTGGGATGAAAGGGGACATGAAACGTCTGTTTAATATTTAACATTTGACACAGGTGTTTAAATACTTGCCCTATGAACTGTGTTCCCCGCTCTGACTTGATTTCCAGTGGCGTGCCCCAAATTGGTATCAGTTTCTCCCATAAAATTCTGGCTACTGTAAAAGCAATAGCATTTTTAGCTGGAAAAATTTCAGGCCATTTTGTAAATTGATCCAGTATTACTAGACAGTATTGTACCCCCCTCTGCAATTGGTAAAGGCCCAGTGAAATCAATTTGCAGTCTTTCCAAAGGGCCACGAAGAGGCGCAGGCCTGGACAGGCGGACTGCCTGAAATGGCCTGGATTCACTTGAGCACAACTCAAACACAGCTTACAAACATTGACCACGTTAGTATGCATGTTAGGTCACCAGAAGTGGTGTTGCAGTAAAGTATTCATGCTTCATTTGTGTGAGAGGATGTTGCAGTGAGGGTGGAACGGCCCAAAAGTGCTTTCGTATTACCAGGCCCAGGTCCTTTTTAAAGGAGGGTATCAGTTCGCCCTCCAGTGTCAACAATTCCTTCTGAGCTATTTTAAGATCAGATGGTGTTGCTTTGCTTGTGTCGATTGCTGCAATCGGGGCTTCCTGGACTGATCCAGTGAGGGTGACCTGTTTTGCAGCTTTATCAACAGTCTGATTGTTTTGCTCATGTATTATTATTTTATTTCTTAGCAGACGCCCTTATCCAGGGCGACTTACAATTGTTACAAGATATCACATAATACATTATACAGATATCACATTTTTTTTTACATACAATTACCCATTTATACAGGTGTCACTCTTGACCTGTATTTTGGAAGTTTCGAATTTAATTCTATCAATTTCCATTTTTAGATCCTGACACTGCTGTTTATATTTGTCTCTATCTTTTTAAGTGACCGTCAATTGAGATATAATTTTGGTAATTTCTTTATTCTTTAAACCTGCTAATAGTATCGTTAATGAGGTGGCAATTTTCATTCTGTTTTTGTCATTTTTGATTTTACAGCCAGTTTTTTGCCACCATGTGGACAGTTCCTGTTTGGTTTTACACTCAAACAGATCAATTCCTTTCTCTTTTGTTTCCTTTAGTATTCTGTTTGTTTTTATTAACACTTCTTCATAATACTGTGGTAAATTGGCCATTTTATTTCGGAGTCCTTTTTAACTCTGTACCATTTAAATTTATATCATATGATGACTAATTGTCTGTGAAGAATTTATTACCGATGTATCTAGTTTTATAGGACCTTATCTGGATTGCAAAATGTTTACCTAGTCTGCCCGAAGGACTCACCTACTAGGATTTGAATTATTTACCTAGACTGCCCGAAGGACTCACGTACTAGGATTTAAAGTACTTACCTAGTCTGCCCGAGGGACTCACGTACTAGGATTTAAAGTACTTACCTAGTCTGCCCAAAGGACTCACGTACTAGGATATCAAGTACTTACCTAGTCTGCCCAAAGGACTCACGTACTAGGATATCAAGTACTTACCTAGTCTGCCCGAAGGACTCACGTGCTAGGATTTAAAGTACTTACCTAGTCTGCCCGAAGGACTCACGTACTAGGATTTAAAGTACTTACCTAGTCTGCCCGAAGGACTCACGTACTAGGATTTGAATTACGTAACTCTATTTGTCTCAAAGGGACTTACGGTTGAGATTTTTAAGCTCACCTGACAGTTTTAAATACCAGGATTTACACATTTGTCTTTATTATTCCCTTTAATTCAGTTTTAATATTTATTTTGTCCGTAAATTCCTGGAGGTCCTGTCACTTAACCACTTCAACTCCAGATGTAGAAATGTAACCCCTTCCCAGGTACCAGATTTTGAAAATAATAATAATAATAATGTTTCCAGACCTGTAATTGCTATAAAATGTTAACATATGATAAATAAAACACAAATAAATGACTTAAACTGTATTTTTCCTTAACCCTTTATGCTGCTGTGTACTACATACCCATATTCAATATAGAGATAAAAACGTTTTTTTTAACAATGAAAACAAAAACACTGCTAATAACAATAATAACAATAATAATCAGTAAACAGTAATTATCAAATAAAAATCAAACAACATCAAAACGTGTGCCAGTATCGACTTGCTCTGTGCCATTTATTGAAATGTTCAATACAACAGAACTCGGGATTGCCTTAGCAACCACTGCACATTTTTCTTTTGTCTTTTGTTTTCATTTTCGTAGCAGAACCTGTACCTTTTTTACGGTGTCTGCTTCGCTTGTGTACACAGCTAGCTTGCGCAGGCATTGTGATGGATCTGGCTGCCGCATTGCCTGTACCCAGTGCTGTGTTTTGATAGTATTTTGTCACAGTACTCCCATTTCAAACCAAACAGCTTCCCGTTTGCAGCTGGCTTACCTGTAAAGTAGCTGCATTCTCTTCTGTTTGTACAGTTTGTACTGTTCTTGGCTCCACATCCTCTTCATCATAATTGCTGATAAGTTAGCATCACTGTCGCTGGTATCGAAATCCTCCGAACCAACTTCACTCCCGTTGCTCATTATAGAAAGACCACATACGTTGCCATGTTTAGCTTTCGCTAAAAACTATATAAACTATAACTAAACAAGTAAACCCCCCACTTCTTCCAATCAGGATGGATCCACCCTATTATCACAAACCTTCAACACACCTCCTGGTAAGAGGGGAACTTGCCCAAATCTATAACATTCTTAACCTAATCTGTTAGAAACTGTTTCAAACTAGTCCTTTGTTTGTGGTGTTCTGTTTTCACACTGTGTCTCCACTCCTCCACCCATCTTGATTAAACACCTGCTAACTTTGGTGCTCTGCCCGGATGCCAAGATACGAGAGACCGCAAATGTCTAGTTTTTTTTGTTTTTTGTTTTTTTAAGAGATGCAGGAAAATTGCAGAGTCTTGCTTAGCTAGTTACATGTGCTTTAAGATGTATCAAAATATAAAAACTCTTCATAAATTAATACTTTATGAAGAATGTCATCTCCTACAGTAGTGTGATGTCAGTAGAGTAGAACAGTGAAAGAGAAATCATGCAATAATAATAATAATAATAATAATAATAATAATAATAATAGCGAAATAATGACCATCCACTCTGTTACACACACACACACACATATACACACACACACAGAAACTATGAAAACATAGAAAAAGTAAACTAGTAATAATAAATTACATAGCTAATAATAAAAATGACTCGACAGCTGTTTAGGCATCAGATGCAGTGGATTTTGCCGGTGTCCATCTCCTGAGGAGAAACGTTTCCAAAAACATGATCAAATAAATAAATAAAATGTATATAATTAAAAATAATAAGAACAAATAATAAAAAAAAAATATCAGAATCTGGTACAGTAGTAGTCTTGTCTCTCTCTATGTATCTATCTAGACTAAAGTAATTTCCTGTAAGCACGCATCTACACAAACAAAAGGGGAATAAAGTAAAAAAAAAACTACAGCTAGTTATTCCAGGTACTCACCTTTCAAATGAGTTGTAGATCAGCACTTTTGGACTTGCAGAACCAGAGTCACATACGTCATGGCACGATGAATCTATAAACTCACTGTAAAATGGCGCCTGATGACGCATCTTTTGTAATTATAATATTATATGTCCCACCCGTCCTAGCCCTAAATCAATTATATGGAGACATGGCCGGTAAACAAGATTGATGATTGGACAGCCGAGATATGACATGAAAGGTCAGTTTTTTTTTTATTTCCTCGTACCTAGCCCTATTCAATGACAAGGCTCAGAAACAGTGATTTGTTTTCTCCGCAGCTTTTTTTTGCCGTGAGTCATCTCGGAAGATAGAGCGCATCATCGGTGCTTAACCCTTTGAGTAGTACAAACATACCGGTACGTTTGCTGCTGTCTGGTCCCCAGGGAATACGAACGTACCACCATGTTCTGCAACTTTAAACTTGAATTACTGTGCCTACAAAATCCCTGATCACATAATATTGTAACACTAGGTTTCTGTAACACCTTTTATTGGTCTCTGCCAGATATTGACTGAATAATAAACAATAAACCCAGTCACAAAAATGTCAACAGTTTTTGTAAACCGGTGAAAATCGCTCAGTGAGAAAGAAGTATTAGAAATAATACTGAATTCTGATTTAAATTCAAATACATACAATTCTTCCACTGAATCGGATGTCAGCGAGTGTGTCAGTGAAGACATAAGTGAAGAATATTTACCATCAACATCAAGTGACAGCGGAGGCGACACCAAGCTTTGTGCGTTGCTCCATGCTTCAAGGAGTATCATACGCTGAAGCATTAGACACTATCATTGTCTAGGGCAGCAGTGTGGAGTAGTGGTTAGGGCTCTGGACTCTTAACCAGAAGGTCGTGGGTTCAATTCCAGGTGGGGACACTGCTGCTGTACCCTTGAGCAAGGTACTTCACCTAGATTGCTCCAGTAAAAACCCAACTGTATAAATGGGTAATTGTATGTAAAAAAAAAAAAAAAAAAAAAAAGTGAGATCTTGTAACAATTGTAAGTCGCCCTGGATAAGGGCGTCTGCTAAGAAATTAATAATAATAATATCACTCCCTCCACCCCCGCAACCTGGATATGATTTATTCATGTATCTCTGTCTTTCTCTCTCACCCTTTTTTTGTTAGGACGTGTTGTTGTGGTTGTTCCACCCAATTGTTTATTGTTTATTGCCTACATGTTATGTTTTAGTAAAAACTTTTCCCTGTGACTAAATAAAAATATATATTTGTTTTATTTATTTACGGTAAAAATGATTTGTCTGTATTTCGTCAGTATTCATTACATACATACAAACATTTAGCTTTCAGCATGTTTGTACACTGTACTCTTATTAATCAAGCACATGCAGAAGACAGAAAAAAAACTCACTCCCGTAGGACCGGCAGTGCATTTTAGAACTCAAAGGGTTAAGCACCGAAATTAGAATGGCTCAGCGCCAAAGGGTTAAAGGGCAAAAATTTGAGTTTAACATTGAATCCATGGCCAAACCATAAATTATATATATAGAGAAATAAGTAATGAAATAGAGACAGTAATAAATGACATAAATTGCATGTTCCCTCCATCAGAAATGAGACAGTTACTTCGAAAAGTAGACAACCTTGAGAAGAAAACACAAGAACATTTGAACAACAAAAAGTTAATGAAATTACAGAAATTAATAGGTCAACGGGGATTACAAAATAGAATAGGTCTAGAAAAAATTAAAATTTCAAAACATCAATTCCGAGAATAAGGAAAACACTGCTGAAAAACTTTCGAATAGAATGCTTGAGCAATACGAGTATAAGAGTTATGACGACTACAACATAGTTCAAATAGAGAAGGACGGGAACTGTTTCTTTAGATGTTAGTGTAGTTTTATACGGTTCACAAAATGACCATCGAAAAATTAAACAGATTATAATAGAACTAATGGAAAGCAATATAAAACAATATGAAATGTACATCGACTCAGTGACCCATATTGAAAAAATGAAATTAAGTGACGGGAGTATTGATTCTTGGGATACAGAGGCAAAAGTTATGGCGGCTGTAGATCTCCTAAATAGGCCCATACACATATACATAGACTTAAAGAATAAGCACTGTTTTAAATATGAAGGCACAATAGAAGCTATTAAAAATAAGAACGATCCAATTAATCTTTTATACAACAATAACCATTTCTCAGTTATTGTATTTAAAGACAATGAAACCGGAAGAAAATCTGAATACTGTGGCATAATTAAGAAAGATAATCAAAATAAATCTAAAACAGTAAAAATAAACCAGGTTAATAATAAAATGCGAAATAGGGAATTAAACATGACTAAGACAGAGAATTCAAAACATAAGGATAGGAGACCCAAAAATAGACATGGTACCAAATACACAAAAGATAAGACAGAAGACATAGTATTTAATTTATCAAGTAAAACTTTAACCACATCCCAAAAGCAGTACTGAGTAAAGGACTTAAGTTTATACCGACTAAAAGATACATCGATAAAGATAAACTGGCCACTGAATTGAAGGAGTGGGAGAGACGATGAGATTAGCGGAATATGTTTTCAATGAAAATATCTCAGATTCAGAGGGTAATTATGAGCATGGGATTAAAGTTAATAGTACAAGCACATGGACTCCTCGGATGGAAGAGACAAATGGTTAGATATGTATATTGAAGTAGTTAAACAAGAAATAATAGTAGGACTAAAGAAAAGATGTAAACTTAATCTAACCAATATTGAAGAACAAGCTATGACTGAGTTGTTAAATGATGATGATATAATGATAAAACCAGCAGATAAAGGCTCAGGAATAGTGATAATGAACACAGATGACTATTTGAAATCTGTAGAATGTGAATTAAATAATACAGATACATATGAAGAAGTTAAAAGCAATAAGATCAATAAATCGGTAAAAGAGGTTAAGGAAATTGCGGAGAGACTATACAATAAAGGAATTATATCAAAAGAATTAAAAAAATACATGCAGCCACATAATGCAAGAACAGGCCTAGCAAGAGGAAATCCTAAAATGCACAAAGAAAATCACCCTATGCGAATGATAGTCAGTACAATTGATAATCCAACACACATAATAGCTGAAATAGCAGAAAAACAAATTAGGTCGCACGTTGAGAAATTACCAAGCTATGTTAAGGATACAACACAATTTTTTAAAAGACTTGAATCAATAAAACACAACCTTCCAGAGAATACAATTTTATTTTGCATGGATGTAAAATCCTTGTACCCAAGTGTCCCTCGTAAAGAAACTTTAGAATCTTGTCAAAAAGCACTAGATAATAGACTAGATAAATCAATACCAACAGCAGAAGTACTGAACATGATCAACGTAGTTTTAGAAAACAGTTATTTTACATTTGTTGATAAGAATTACAAACAAAACGATGGTACAGCAATAGGATCTAAATTAGGAATGCATTTTGCCAGTACATACATGGGAAAATGGGAAGAACAATTACTTAGAAAATCGGAAAGAGAACCTTTAGAATACATTCGGTTTGTAGATGATATTTTTGGGGTTTGGACACATGGAGAAGAACCTCTTTTCCAGTTTCATAAAATAGCAAATGAAATACACAGTAATATTAAGGTGGACCTTCGATGGACAAGGAAAGAAATAGAATTTTTAGATACCATAGTAAAACTTGAAGAAGGTTCAATTGAGACTGACCTCTTCTGTAAACCTACTGACATGCACCAGTATTTACACATGTCCTCTGCACATCCGATTCACACTAAAAGGGCAATCCCAAAGGGTCTAGGAATAAGAATACGAAGAATATGCTCAAAAGAAAGTGACTATGTAAAACAAAGAAATGTATTAAAAACAAATCTTAAAAAAAGAGGATACAAAGAAAGAATTATAGAGACGGAGTTGAGAAAAGTGGATAAACTAAAAAGAGATGATCTACTAGATTATAAAAATAGAGATAAAAAGGTCAAAAGAGTCCCATTAATAATGACTTACACTAAACTTTTACCCAATATTTCTAAGATAGTTTGGAAACACTTGCGGATTCTACATAATTCAGAAAAATTAAAAAAAGTATTTCTTAAGGCCCCAGTTGTAGCATTCAAAAGAGAAGCTAATTTAGGTGATATTTTAGTTCACAGTAAACATAAAAGAATAATTGACAAAATAGGTTCTATGAACATGTGCACCAGTAGATGTAAAGTGTGTAAATACATAGATAAAAGTAAAAATATAATTAAACATAAGAACACCACATATCCACTAAAAACTAATACCTACTGTAAAAATAGCAATGTTGTTTATGGAATAGCCTGTGAAAAATGTAATGAAATCAAATATGTTGGAGAGACTGGAACTACTTTATATAAATGAATTCAGAACCACCTTTCATTAATTAGAAATAAAAAAATGAATGAACCAATAGTACAGCACTTCACCAGCCAAGGACATGACATAAATGATGTAAAGTTTGTAGTATTAGAACAGCTAAGATTAGACAATGCGACATATAGAAGAATATAACTGTATAAACAGGGCCAGTAGGTTGGAGTCTCGCACATATTACATATGGTGTGGATTCTCAAAGATCTTGGATCTAATTCCTGCCCTTCACACCTAGATTGCTCAAACAGACCAGCTGACCCAGTGATTCTTAACTTGCTGCTTGTAACACTTCTTCCTTGCTTTGACAATTAGTTGCATATTGTCCCCAGCTTTTTCCTAGTCCTCATTCAACCTCGAGATGGGCTACCACCTAGTTCTCTGTTGCCATTATTCCCTGGGAAGAATCCTAGATAAACAACAGAACATCGATGGGCAGATAAAGCTTACATAAGCACTCAATTAGCTGGCTCTTAAGTTTTGGCTTTGATTAGACTGGATTCTGTCAGGAACATCATAGATATATGATATACAAACCTGACGGAGTACAACTTTAGCCACCATAAAACAACTGCATAGCTTACACCATTTCCTTACATCTGCCTCCATTTCTGGCCAATAATAGCTGTCTCAGACAAGACGTGTAATTCTTTTAACTCCCTGGTGTTGAGGTGAGGTAAGTGACTGGCAGTATCAGCTGGCACCATTCATCAACTGAAAGTCAAGGCTCCATCATTTTCCTTAACTCATTCTTGTTGCTTCATCATCTGCTTCACTCAACACTTAAAGTATCTCCTTTGTACCGAGAGCAAGATCCAGTCTTGAATGTCCTTAATTACGGGTAATGTTGTTGTAAAACAACTAATTTTTGGAATATTTTGGAAAAACTGTAAATAAATGACTTTCGATAATTCGATAATTCCAGCCCTACCTTCTACAGTAGAGAGCTTTTTTTTTTTTATCTAGACTGCAATGTCTTTTCAGAATATAAAATATTCTGAAAAATTTCCTACACTGTTTTTATAGTCCTCCTTCAGATGTATAGCCCAGCATTGGCGTGAAAGTCCATCAACATTTCCATTTTGTTTCACTGACTGGTAAATTATGTCAAAGTCAAAGGCCTCTGTTATTATTTGTTTATTTAGCAGACGCCTTTATCCAAGGCGACTTACAGAGACTAGGGTGTGTGAACTATGCATCAGCTGCAGAGTCACTTACAATTACGTCTCACCCGAAAGACGGAGCACAAGGAGGTTAAGTGACTTGCTCAGGGTCACACAATGAGTCAGTGGCTGAGATGGGATTTGAACCGGGGACCTCCTGGATACAAGCCCTTTTCTTTAACCACTGGACCACACAGCCTCCCTCTTCCCCCAACAGTATTCAGGTAACTCAATGTTTTGTTATCAGTCTACACAGAATATGTGTGACCAACAGCCAAATGCCAAAGGTACATCTGTTAATACAGGGTATTGTATCTTACAGGATCGGATATGTCAAGTTCTACTGTAACTACCTTTTGGTTGGTAAGCAACAGAGAATAAATCTTAATATGGCATGTAGCTGTTTTTCAATTACTTGGCTCTTTTTTGTTGCTGTAAGCTGTTAGTGTGGCCTAGCTGTAACATGTTGGTTTTGTACGCTTCTGAACGGGGTTCATGCTTCAAGTGGGTATGTATTATTTATTTTTAAAAAGCAACAAGGAGTTTAAGTTTTTAATTGTAATTACTTTTCAAACAGGTTAATAATGCATTTATTGTAGAATGACTAGGGTTTTACCGATTTACATCAGGCATAAAGAAAGAAACACATTTAGATTGTATTGGCCTTAAGTTAAGAGAAAGGGAATATGTTTATTTCCTGCAACTGACTGGGAGGGATTCTTCGATGTCACTGATGAATGGGGATATGTTGTACAACATCTGTGCTGTGAACCCTAAATCAGCATCATCCCTGGCAAAACCATCAGCATGTCTTTGAAACAACTGCCTAACTTCTCTTTGCTGTTCAACAATCAAACCTACAGAGGGGACTTGATTGAAGTCATTAAAATCATAAATGGTATAGATAAAGTTAACCCAAAAATGTTGCACAGAGAGAAGAACAAGAGGGCATAAATGGAAACTGAGTAAATAAAAGTTTAGAACAGAAGGTAGGAAGCACTTTTTTACACAGAGAGTTACAAATGCATAGAATAACCTACCTGGTGAAGTAGTAGGATCTAAGACACTGGGAACATTAAAAAAAAAAAATGCTTTCAAATTAGTTCCTCCTAGTAGGGGGAATAATGTGCTAACAAGGCACGAGTCTTGTTGGGCTGAATGGCCTTTTTTCGTTCCCAAACTTTTCTTATATTCTTATGATCTTCTTAACTAAACGAGAAATCCATGGCTGCTCGAAGTGAACTTCAGTATAGAGTTGATCCGTACATACAGTACAATCAGTCTCTCATTAAGCATTAACCATTAACACATGCAATCTAATAACTCAGGTTACACCTTAACCCTTTGCGGTCCTATGTCGGACCAGGTCTGACATTACAATTTTTCCTTTCCTGTCTGACATCATCAAAAAGACGTCAAGCACAGGTCCCTAGTCGTTGGAAAAAGCCAAGAAAAGCTTTCAATGGCCGAGTGAGGCCGATAGGAGCCGGAAAAAGAAAAAAAAAACCTAGGCAGATCTGAGCAATACCCATAGTCCCTTCACCACAGACATAGCACGGACATCAACAAACAAGATAGCTGCTTCCGCATCCAGCGCTCAAAGAATATCACGGACATTTGCCAAGCTTTTTGAGATGTTATAGTAATAAAATAATGACTTGGATAGCATTATTGAGGAGTTTGGTGATAAAACGAGTGATCAGGAGATGATTTATCAGTGTGCACTACTATAAAGAGATGTGATAAATACAGTGAACAAGAAGTGGGGCAGGGCTGGAGATGCAGTACTGAGTGTCCTGTTGATATGCAGTGCCTTTTAAACCTGTTTTATTGTGAATAAAATTACTTTTAAACAGCGTATGTAAAATAAACAGCTTGTGTGAAAATAAATTGGACCTGACGCGCCTGACAGGCACTGAATAAATGGACCGCAAAGGGTTAAATGCATGTAAACTACTCATCTTCGAAAGAGGTTGGAGCCAAATATCTTTATCTCCTACATTTGATAAAGGTATGACATTAAGGGTATAAACCAACATTAGACTCGCAGAAGTCTGTCCTTCTTTTAGCAAGGGTTCTATTATTACATGGAGTCCCAATTGTTCTCCCCGATGTTCCATTACAGCTACACACAGTCTGTCACAATTCTGACAGATATACTAGCCCTCTGCTCACAAGTTTCTAGTGTGTGCACCTACTTTGTATCAATACCCTCAACAGTGAGTTCTAGTGTATGCTGCTGGAACACAATTTCACGACATTTTTAAATTTCATTCATTCCCACCAAACCTGAAATAAACGTTCTGTCCCTAGTATAGTGGTCAACTGAATCCTTAACCACCAGGACAACCCTTCAGCGGATTATTCTCCCTGCAGCTGCTATATCTAACTAATTGTAACTTACATAGGGAATGTCAAGCACATGAGCTGCCTGCAATGAAAACTACCTATTAACTCAAAAGTTCTTTCCCATGTAAACCGGAACAGTAATCGTGCTTGTGTCTCACAAGATTTCAGCAGTCAAGATCCTGTTTAACTGGCGGTATCTCACATTATTCCTCAGCAAAGCCATACCAAACCACACACACACAAGAAAGAACGCAAAAGACACTGCAAATGTAAACCTCTCGTATAGCTTATTATTAATGTTTGTATAAATGAATGTTATTATTGATATTATATGATATTATTTTTGAGTCTGACCAGCTTCCAAGAGTGTATGTGCACTCTAATAACAAAGGCACACAGACAAGCTTTTTTTTACTAACATGAAAACTTGTTCTGTTTTCTTAGTTCAAATCCTTGTAACCTTTTTCATCATTTTGCTGCAATATTATTTATGCTGGTTTTATATCCTTTAAAACACAGTACAATTATTACAATATTCTGACAGTGTCAGTTAGTACTGAACTTTTTTAACTGTAATATGTTCTTTCAACAATAATAATTTTATTTGTATAACAGTTCAACTTTAAATTATTTTATAACATGTATTTCTAATTCAGATACTTCAATATAGCAGTCTCTTTTATAAATTGTAATCCATTGATATACACAGAAAGCAAGAGGTTAATTTTTAATTAGGCACCTGCTTGGCAGCAAATCAACCCTGAATATTAAAACTTAGGACTGCTATACTTTGATACAGACTAACATCTTCATGCATTTACTAAAATTATAATATTAAGTTTCTTATTTTTAAAATCTCACAGTCTTCTATTTAAGTACTTTCCTTTTTTTCTTACTATAGTAGAAACACAAGCCTATTTTAGTTCAATTGTTTCTGGTATATTAACTGTGCTCCATAGTTTGCCTTTCTGTTCTCGCTGGATCAAAATGTTTGAGGCTCTGAGTCTAATTACAAAAGATGATTTTGCCTGATAAGGGAGGTTTGGAACTTTCAGCAGGTCAGCCTGACCTTACACATTCACCAGACATGTCAAGTGTTCATATCAGTGCGACCCCTGCTGAAAAACCTTAGGAAATAGTCTGGATACATATGGCAAAGTGGTGAGTGAATACAGGTGAGTGCAGTGCAGGGCGGATACAAAACAGACAGACAATGATTTCCAGGTGCAAGGGTGTTTATTGATTTAATTAACAATGTCCAGAGCCTTATGGCAAACACCTGTAAATAAATAATGTTGGAGTGATACAGCAGCGTGTATCACTTGGTATTTCTAATTCCCCGGGTTTGACCCGTAACCAAAAAGTCCAGTTTTACACACCAACACTAAACACAAAACACAAACACAGTTCTTCGTGATAGTGAATATGTGCAAGTGGTGTAATACAGTTCTCCGTGAAATGCAGGGGTGAAAGTGATGACCGGGTTTATGCTGGCTTTCGCTATAGCTCCGGATCGACAGTTAACAAAACACAAACAAACACAAGACAAAACTCACGGTTCACTAAACAGCACACAGACTCCTTGTAGGTTTTCAACACTAACCATTTACCAAGGAACAGATCATGTACGCTAAGTCCCCTATTTATATCCTCGCTCATGACGCCTAGGTTAACGAGCGATCCGCCTCCATCTTCGGATGCCACACCGTTTACCGTCTGTGTCATTGAGTTTGGATACCGTAGCTGCGCCCCTTTCCTAAATGACCAACTTCCACCTACCCTACGGAATAAATTGTCGTAGCATTTAGTTAAAAATGTGCAAGTCAACCTTGGTTTGTAGGCACGATAGAAAACAAAATTTCGCTTTAGTGGGATTGGCAGGCTTCTCGCCAGTGTTGCGCTTTGCCTGTACACTAAAAGTTGAACAGCAGTGTCAGCAAAAGTTGTACAGTACTACAGTTTCAGTAAAAAAACGTCCCAGCGGTTCTGTCCTCTGTTGCTGCTCAATTTCTCAGAGATGCTATTCTGAGTGAGTGGCGATCAAATGCAAATCCTGAAATGAAAAGGAAACGCAAGGGGACAGTAATGTAGAGGACATTTCAGCAGGCAGAGGTTTCAGCAGGCTGTTGTCAAAGGAGCGCATATATCAAGGCCAATGCTTAAATCTAAAGCTCGGGACCTCTCTGTACAGTTGGGGCACACAGAGTTTGAACCAACCAATGGATGGCTTTCTCGCTGGAAGCAATGACACCAGATAGTGTTTAAGCACAAGCACTGATTCAGCAGCAGCACAGAACTGGTTAACTGAGATCCTCCCAGGTCGAATCAGTAATTACACTGCAGACAACATTTTCCCTGCAAAACAAATTCATAGAGCTAGGAAGGAAATTAAAAGACAAGACCAAAACTGTGGTATTTTCTGGGATACTGCTGGCACCTTGCAAAGGACAATATGGACAGCTGAAAATACAAAATCAAAATGCATGGCTGAAATCGTGGTGCACACAGGCAGGTTTAATCTTTCTTGAACATTGGAGCACATTCTACAAGGACTATCTATAGAGGCAGGATGGACTGCACTTAAACAAAAAGGGAACCAATCTACTCGGAGAAAGGATCCTCGAGGAGGTCCAGAAGTATTTAAACTAGAAATGAAGGGGAAAAAAAACAGAAGGGAGACCACATCAAAACAAGGGCAACAACTCAGGTAAGACATCCATTAAATGCATTTATCTAAATGCTAGAAGTCTCAGAAACAAAATGTTAGAACTTGAAGCTACTGCACTAACAAGTAATTACAATGTGATAGGTGTTACAGAAACTTGGTTGTCTGAGAGTGATGGAGACGAATATAATATTAGTGGGTACACACTGTATAGGAAAGACAGGCAGGACAGAAGAGGCAGAGGGGTAGCGCTATACATAAGAAATAGTCTTGAAGCCCAGGTGTTAAATCTGGATGAAGAAAACAATGCTGAATCAATATGGGACAGAATAATGTACAAAAATTCAAAGGGCATAATAAAAGGAGCATGCTATAGACAGCCAAATTCAGATGCAGAGCAAAATAATCTGTTATACAATGACATTAGAAATGTGTGTAGCAAAGGAGAAGCCATACTAATGGGAGATTTCAACTTCCCCCACATAAAATGGGAAAACCCGGTGGGGAGCACGACGGACAAAATTGAAATGGTGGAAATGACAAATGACTGCTTCCTAACGCAATTTGTCAAGGCACCGACTAGTGGGGAGGCATGCCTTGATTTAGTCTTTTCAAATAACGAAGACAGAATAACTAAAACAGAGGTCAGAGAGCCATTGGAAAACTCAGACCACAACATGGTCTCATTTGAAGTGATTTTCAAAAGCCAAAAATTAATGACTAAAGCTAAGGTTTCCAATTTTAGAAAAGCAAACTATGAAGGTATGAAACAGAGACTAACAGAAGTAGATTGGAGTAAAATAGAGAAAACATCCACAGAAAAAGGATGGCTGTTTTTTTAAAAATGTAGTACTAGAGGCACAAAACAATTACATCCCAAAAGTAGACAAATCTAAATCTAAAACAAAATGGCCAAAATGGTTTAATAGATCAATTAAAAAAAATATTCAGCGAAAAAGGCACTTTACAGAGCGTTTAAAAGGGACCAAAAACTAAGTTCACAGCCAGAGTACTTGGAACTGCAAATGCAAGTCAAAAAGGAAGTTAGAAAGGCCAAGAGATAGAAATGTACATTGCTAAGGGGGCTAAAACCAGTTCCAAAATGTTTTTCCAATATTATAACAGCAAGAGAACATTCAAAGAGGAGGTTAAATGTCTAAGAGATGGCAAAATCATAGATGAAGAAAAAAAATAGCAAATATATTAAATTACTTGTCACAGATTTTTACAAAGGAGGACACGGACAACATGCCCCACATGTCAACCTGTTCCTATCCAATTTTAAATAACTTTAGCATAACAGAGGCAGAAGTGTTAAAGGGACTAGGAGCTCTTAAAATAAACAAATCCCCTGGGCCGGATGAGATCCTCCCAATAGTACTAAAAGAAATGAAAGAAGTTATTTACAAACCGCTAACCAAGATCATGCAACAGTCTCTTGACACAGGGGTTGTACCGACAGACTGGAAAATTGCAAATGTAATACTGATCCACAAAAAGGGAGACAAAACCGAACCAGGTAACTTCAGACCAATAAGCCTGTCTTCTATTATATGTAAACTTATGGAAAACCTATATGGTGGCAGTATCCTGGGAGACAGTCAGGATGGTTTTTTTGAGGATGCAACATCGACAATGGATAATTGCAAAGCATACAACATGGATTATTTAGATTTCCAGAAAGCTTTTGACAAAGTCCTGCATAAAAGATTAATTCTCAAACAGAATGCAGTAGGGATTCAAGGAAATGCATGCACATGGATTAGGGAGTGGTTAACATGTAGAAAACAGAAAGTACTGATTAGAGGAGAAACCTCAAAATGGAGCGAGGTAACCAGTGGTGTACCACAGGGATCAGTATTAGGTCCTCTGCTATTCCTAATCTACATTAATGATTTAGATTCTGGTATAGTAAGCAATCTTGTTAAATTTGCAGACAACACACAAATAGGAGGAGTGGCAAACACTGTTCCAGCAGCAAAGGTCATTCAATATGATCTAGACAGCATTCAGAACTGGGCAGACACATGGCAAATGACATTTAATAGAGAAAAGTGTAAGGTACTGCACCAGCCAATAAAATGTGCATTATAAATATCATATGGGACATACTGAAATTGAAGAAGGAATCTATGAAAAAGACCTAAGAGTTTATGTTGACTCGGAAATCTCTTCATCTAGACAATGTGGGGAAGCTATAAAAAAGGCCAACAAGATGCTTGGATATATTGTGAAAGTGCTGAATTTAAATCAAGGGAAGTAATGTTAAAACTTTACAATACATTAGTAAGACCTCACCTAGAATATTGTGTTCAGTTCTGGTCACCTCGTTACAAAAAGGATATTGCTGCTCTAGAAAGAGTGCAAAGAAGAGCAACCAGAATTATCCCGGGTTTAAAAGGCATGTCGTATGCAGACAGGCTAAAAGAACTGAATCTGTTCAGTCTTGAACAAAGAAGACTACGTGACGCTCTGATTCAAGCATTCAAAATTCTAAAAGGTATTGAGAATGTCGACCCAGGGGACTTTTTCGACCTGAAAAAAGAAACAAGGACCAGGGGTCACAAATGGAGATTAGACAAAGGGGCATTCCGAACAGAAAATAGGAGGCACTTTTTCACACAGAGAATTGTGAGGGTCTGGAACCAACTCCCCAGTAATGTTGTTGAAGCTGACACCCTGGAATCCTTCAAGAAGCTGCTTGTTGAGATTCTGATATCAAAAAGCTACTAACAACCAAACGAGCAAGATGGGCCGAATGGTCTCCTCTCGTTTGTAAACGTTCTTATGTTCTTATATCCGGGAGACGGTAGTTTCCATAAATGGTGTGCTAGTGGAAGGTATAGTTGTGAATCTGCAAGAGCACTTTATTGTTAAAAGTTATTTGTTATACTGGGTCACCGTAAGCTATTGGTACCGCTTAATGGTGTTGAAATTAACACACAACCATTTGTTTGGTAAACATTTGGGAAGTGAGAAAACTTTGCAAAGAATTGTACAAAGATTTTATTAGATAGGGATTAACAAAGAAGTAGAAAAGTTTTGTAAATCCTGTCCTGTGCCAGAGACAACATTTCAGGCCTCCCCTCAAACCCATGTCCATAATAGAGATACCTTTTGAGAGAGTGACCATGGATTTCGTGGGACCGAAGACATGAGTACTTTCTCCTGATACTAGATTACACCACTAGGTATCCTGAAGCCATTCCTCTATGGAACATGGCTTCAAAAACAATCGATAAGGAGTTAATGCAGACGTTTTCTAGGGTGGGGATCCCCAAAGAGATCCTTACGGATCAAGAGACTCCTTTTGTGAGTAAATTAACGAGGGACTTATGTTACTTGCTAAAAATCAAGCCGATTAGGACTTCCGTATACCATCCTCAAATGGACGGTTTAGTTTTAACATTTTAACAAGACCCTTAAATCAATGTTGAGGAAGGTCATTTCTAAAGATGGGATGGACTGGGACCTACTCTTATTGTATTTAATGTTTGATGTTCGGGAAGTGCACAATTCTTCCACAGGTTTTTCCCCGTTCGAGCTGTTATACAGATGCAAGCCCTGCAGAATTTTAGACATTGCCAGGTAGACATGGGAGAAACAGACTAACATGGGTAAGAACATTGTAGATCATATTATCCAGATGCAGGACAGAATAGAGAGAGTCACACCCACTGTTATTAGTCACCTCAAACAAGCACAAGGGCATTAGGCCCAACAATATAAAAAGCTCTGCTACACTAACACAGTTTAACCCAGGAGATCGGGTGTTAGTGTTGGTTTCCACACCGAAAGTAAGCTCTTTACCCATTGGCAGGGACTTTATGAGGTTATCCTGTTGAAACCATGGGTAGTGAGAGAGGCTTTGACGGTTGAAACTGGGCAGGGTAACCGCAGTCCAAACATGTCAAATAAGAGTGATAATGAAGTAAAGGAAAATAAAGCAGGTCAAGTAAATATAGGGCCTGAGTTAATAAAGGAATACGTACAGGAAATACACAACATGGTACATCGTAATAAAGATGTTTTTTTGTCAATGTCCTGTCAAACAAATGATGTAAAAGTAAAGTTAAGACCCTACTGTATACCCGAAGCCAAGAAAGCAGATGTCCTTAAAGAAATGGAGTTAATAAAAAGCTTGGATGTGATTGAAGAATCACATAGCCCATGGAGTAGTCTAATTGTCATTGTGGCCAAGCCCAATGGCACATGGCAATTTTGTAACGACTTCAGCCAGTTAAACTTATTGAAAAACTAGGTAGGAGTACTTAACAACCTTAGACCTTACAAAGGGGTACTGGCAGTTCCCATTAACCCCAGACGCACGTGAGTAAACAGCCTTTGCCACTCCGTGTGAGTTATTCCAGTACAGTAAGATGCCTTTTGGACTACACGGAGCACCCGCATCATTCCAACGCTTAATGGATAGAGTCTTAAGGTCACATTTGGAATATGCTTCTGCTTACATAGATTATATTGCTATTTACTCGGAGTCATAGAAAGATCATTTAACGAAAGTGGAAGCCGTATTGAGTAGTTTAAGGGACGCAGTGTTAACAGCGAACCCTGAAAAATGTTTTGTATGCTTGAAAGAAGCATGGTATTTGGGGTATGTTAGTAGGCGGTGGTGTCATCAAACCTCATGTCAGCAAAATAGATGCCATTAAAACTGGCCAACGCTGCAGACTAAAAAACAAGTGAGAGTGTTTTTAGGTTTAGCGGGGTATTACAGGAGGTTTGTGCCTGAGTTTTCAGCCATTGCAGCACCGTTAACAGATCTGATGAAAAAGAGCACAGTGAACCACGGAGACCGAAGCAGCGTTCTGTAAAATAGTGAGAATATTGTGTACTGAACCAGTATTAACCTTACCTGATTTCTCAAAGAAGTTTATAGTGCAGACAGATGCGTCCGATATAGGACTAGGAGCAGTTCTGTCGCAGATAAAATAAAGGGTAGAACACTGTGGCGGAGTGTCCCGTCCCTTTTGTTTATTATTTATTTTATATTATGATTTATGTTTATACTACGGCGAAGCGCCGCATATTTGTTATTGTTTTATATTTTAAAAACCTCGTGAGGATGCGTGACTGATCAGCTACTGATTATTTAACTGGCACGCATCCTTCCTAAACTCATGCAGACTATGGCCGAGGGGTAATAATTATTTAATAGCTAGTTAACCCCTCGGCCAGAATATAAAAGCCGGCAGCTATCTGCGCATGGGGGAGAGTGTCAGAGGCGAGACGGGTTTTGTAGACAGAAAGTAAGAACAACAATAACAACTGCTAAGCATGCTGGTTTTCACCAGTAGATACTTATTTGTTTATTTGTTTGGCCAACGTGCCCTTTTGTTTGTAGTGTTTCATTTTGTTTAAATCTTTTGTTTTTGTTTATATTATTTAATAAAAGAAGCTGAACGCCGTAGCGTTTCAGCTCTCACCCGCTACTTCCTGAGTCTGTGTTTCTGTCAAGCAGACGGACATGTGCCACCACTATTACTTACCTGCAAGTTTCAATTCCACAGTGCCCTCTGGTGGATGTTCCAGGAAACCTGTAAAAGAAAGAAGAAAACTAACAAAAACAAACCCAGAGTTCATACCAAGGTGGAATGGTACTCAACTTACCTTATAACTCTACGTCTGAGGATCCAAGCTGCTGTTGAGATGAACTCTGGAAAATATAACTTGACTGTGTAAAATGAATATTTGTGTTATTAATTTTGCTTTGCACTTTAAGTTTATGGGATAAGCCCAACCATAGATAGGCCTGGGGGAAACAAAGAAGAAAGTTTAGTTTATGGCCCTAAACTCCGGGTAAGATTTTATTTTGTGTTTTGTTTATTTGAGCACTGTTGGAGAAAATAAAACCCAACTGTTGTCTTCTACACCTCTTTTCCAGCCTTTTCTTTCAACACATTCTACACTCAGTTAGTATTCCTGCAATTATGTGAGCCTCCCGGTTCACACTATCATACCTGTCAAGGTCCCATGACACTTGACCAGGACATTTTTTTTAAAGGAAAACGGAAAGAACAATACAAGGAATTTCAAGAGTTCTGCAATATTTATCCTTTGAAATTCCTTGTATTGTTCTTTCCGTTTTGAACTAAAAAAATTAATAAATCTGTCAACAAGGTCAAAATGGTTTCATAATAATTGCAATTACTTCAGGCATATGAACTAACCCTCAACCAGAGTGAAAATTAAAATGACTTGTACCTTTGGTGAAAGTGGAAGTAAATATCCACCAACAGATCTTCAACAGGAAGAGGCAGTTTCTTCACTCCTGTTCCTACTGCTAGATTTGCCAGGTGACATATACATCCCATCTCAGTGACATTTGGCTGTTTCTAACAATGTGCAAAAGTTTTAGGCAGGTGTGAAAAAATGCTGTAAAGTAAGAATGCTTTCAAAAATAGACATGTTAATAGATTATATTTATCAATTAACTAAATGCAAAGTGAGTGAACAGAAGAAAAATCTAAATCAAATCCATATTTGGTGTGACCACCCTTTGCCTTCAAAACAGCATCAATTCTTCTTGGTACACTTGCACACAGTTTTTGAAGGAACTCGGCAGGTAGGTTGGCCCAAACATCTTGGAGAACTAAGCACAGTTCTTCTGTGGATTTAGGCAGCCTCAGTTGCTTCTCTCTCTTCATGTAATCCCAGACAGACTCGATGATGTTGAGATCAGGGCTCTGTGGGGGCCATACCATCACTTCCAGGACTCCTTGTTCTTCTTTACGCTGAAGATAGTTCTTAATGACTTTCGCTGTATGTTTGGGGTCGTTGTCATGCTGCAGAATAAATTTGGGGCCAATCAGATGCCTCCCTGATGGTATTGCATGATGGATAAGTATCTGCCTGTACTTCTCAGCATTGAGGAGACCATTAATTCTGACCAAATCCCCAACTCCATTTGCAGAAATGCAGCCCCAAACTTGCAAGGAACCTCCACCATGCTTCACTGTTGCCTGCAGACACTCATTCGTGTACCACTCTCCAGCCCTTCGGCGAACAAACTGCCTTCTGCTACAGCCAAATATTTCAAATTTTAACTCATCAGTCCAGAGCACCTGCTGCCATTTTTCTGCACCCCAGTTCCTGTGTTTTCGTGCATAGTTGAGTCACTTGGCCTTGTTTCCACGTCGGAGGTATGGCTTTTTGGCCGCAAGTCTTCCATGAAGGCCACTTCTGACCAGACTTCTCCGGACAGTAGATGGGTGTACCAGGGTCCCACTGTTTTCTGCCAATTCTGAGCTGATGGCACTGCTGGACATCTTCCGATTGCGAAGGGAAGTAAGCATGATGTGTCTTTCATCTGCTGCAGTAAGTTTCCTTGGCCGACCACTGCGTCTACGGTCCTCAACGTTGCCCGTTTCTTTGTGTTTCTTCAAAAGAGCTTGGACAGCACATCTGGAAACCCCTGTCTGCCTTGAAATTTCTGCCTGGGAGAGACCTTGCTGATGCAGTATAACTACCTTGTGTCTTGTTGCTGTGCTCAATCTTGCCATGGTGTATGACTTTTGACAGTAAACTGTCTTCAGCAACCTCACCTTGTTAGCTGAGTTTGGCTGTTCCTCACCCAGTTTTATTCCTCCTACACAGCTGTTTCTGTTTCAGTTAATGATTGTGTTTCAACCTACATATTGAATTGCACCTGTTTGGTATAATTGTTTAATCATACACCTGACTATATGCCTACAAAATCCCTGACTTTGTGCAAGTGTACCTAGAAGAATTGATGCTGTTTTGAAGGCAAAGGGTGGTCACACCAAATATGGATTTGATTTAGATTTTTCTTCTGTTCACTCACTTTGCATTTAGTTAATTGATAAATATAATCTATTAACATGTCTATTTTTGAAAGCATTCTTACTTTACAGCATTTTTTCACACCTGCCTAAAACTTTTGCATAGTACTGTATATATATATATATACACACTACCGGTCAAAAGTTTAAGAACACCTCAATTTTTCCAGTTTTTATTGAAATTTACGCAGTTTAATGTCTCAATGTACTCTGAAATTAAAGCATAGAACAAATAAACAATTGGAGACAAAAAAGAAATCATGGAATCGTTTTGTTTAACAAAATTTAATCTAAATTTTTGACTCATCAAAGTAGCCACCTTTTGCAGATATAACAGCCGAACACACTCGTGGCATTCTTTCTACAATGGAAATCAAATATTGTTCGGAAAGTTCTTCCCAACACTGTTGCAGAAGTTCCCACAAATGTGTTGCACTTGTAGGTTGGCCATTCCATGATTTGAAGCCTACCGTCTTGTTCTTTTCTTCTAAGGTAGTTGTGACATAGCCTGGAGGTATGTTTTGGGTCATTATCTTGCTGTAGGATGAACCCCTGACCAACTAGGCGTATACCAGACCGTATTGCATGGCGCTGCAAAATGCTGTGGTAGCCGTTTTGGTTCAGGGTGCCACTCACTCTGTGCAAGTCGCCGACTCTGGATCCAGCAAAAGAGCCCCAGACCATCACGCTTCCTCCTCCATGTTTGACAGTTGGTGTCACACACTGAGGAACCATCCTTTCGCCTACTCAATGGCGTACAAAAACCCTGCGTGATGAACCGAAGATTTCAAATTTTTGATTCATCGGTCCATAAGACCTTCTTCCAGTCTTCAGTAGTCCACTGGCGGTGCTTCATGGCCCAGGCAAGCCTCTTTTTCTTATTTTGCCATCTTAGCAATGGCTTTCTTATTGCCTCTCGACCTGTCAAACCTGCAGCTCGAAGTCTTCTCTTCACAGTTGAAACTGAGATTTGCTTACTTCGACCAGTGTTAAGCTGTGCTTGAAGCTGTTGTCCTGTGAGCCGCCTATCACGCAAGCTGTTGACTCTCAGAAACTTGTCTTCTGATTCTGTTGTGGCTTTGGGTCTGCCAGACCTCTTCCTGTCAGAGTTTCCTCCAGTTTCCAAGTGCCTTTTGATGGTGTAGGAAACTGTACTCACTGACACCTTGGCTTTCTTTGCAATTTCTCTAAAGGAAAGACCTACAGTTTTAAGGGTTATAATGGTCTGTCTGTCTTCCTTTGTTAATTGCCTTTTTCTCGCCATTATGATAGCAATATACTACTTCCTGCAGTACAATACTGTCCAAATAATGCTTAAGAGGGTGTAGTAACACAGTCTGTTCCAACACTGCTTTTATACAGACAGAGGGTTTGTAAGTAATCAACAAAAGTTGGGACACCTGTAGGAATTGTTAGCATCAACTTTCAAGGCTTAATTTACTTCCATTGCTGCAGAACAGCTGTAAGTTGTTAACCCATTACTTGTTCCCTGAAAAGGCCTTTTGTATAACTCTGAAATGTACATTATTTTTCAGTTTTGGTAACCTAAACTTTTTTTAACCTCTGGCAGTTTACCGCTTACCTTTGTACCATTTCAGGTTATTCACTGGACTTGAACTGCTTAAATTTCAATAAAAACTGGAAAAATGGGGGTGTTCTAAAACTTTTGACCGGTAGTGTATATATATATACACACACACAGTGCCATGAAAAAGTATTTGCCCCGTCTGATTTTTGCACATTTTTCACATTGTATTTGGTCAGAATTTTTTGTGGGATGTAGTAGTGTATAGAGGGAGTCTGAGACAAAAAATGACACCAAAGTTTGGTGCTTCTTTCATTTGTTTGGTGTGCAAGGTAATCAAACATGCAATCTTCAGGTGTGAAAAAGTTATTGCCCCCTGTGACAGGTTGGCTTGCAGTGGTGAGGTGTGGTGATGTCACGGACCAGGAAGTAACTGAACCAAAACAATGGATGGGCGGGTGAAAACTGAACGCAACGGTGTTCAGCTAATTTTATTAATAAACAAAACAAAATAAAAGATTTAAACAAATAACAAAACACAAAACAAAACGGCACGTTGGCCAAACAAATAGAAACAAATAAGCGTGCTGTTTGTAACCCAGCACGATACTTAGCAGTTGTTTTATGTGTTTTCCTCACTCTCTCCGCTTCCCGTACTCTCCTCTGTACACTCTCTCCCACAGCACGGACAGCTGCAGGTTCTTATAGTCTGGCTGAGGGGTTAACTTGCTGTTAATTATCTTATTACCCCTCGGCCACAGTCTGCATGCGTTTGGTAAGGATGCGTGACTGTCAGCTAGTTAAATAATCAGTAGCTGATCAGTCACGCATCCTCACGGGGTTTTTAAATATAAAAAAACAATAACAAAAGATACGGCGCTTTTATCCGCGCCGCAAACAAAAATACAAATACAGTGCACAAATATATATAGGGGCGGGACACTTCGCCACACCCCCCTAGTTAACTCAACTCAAAGGGATAATTAGGGTCAGCTGTTTGAGTACTTTGGTTAAAATCCAGGCCTGATTTGGGCCAGCCCTGCCCAATATAAATCTGCCTAACTTTGGCCCTTACCATCAGAGTGAAGTTGTCAGCACACAGGTTCTAGTGGCACATCATGCCACGAACAAAAGAAATTCCTGAAGACCTCCAGAAAAAAGTTGTTGATCAGTCTGGAAAGGGTTACAAAGCCATTTCTAAGGCTCAGGGGCTCCACCGAACCACAGTCAGAGCCATATTGTCCAAATGGAGAAAGTTTGGGACAGTAGTGAATCTTCCCAGGAGTGGCCGTCCTGCCAAAATCTCTCTAAGAGCAAGGCGTAAAATCATCCAGGAAGTCACAAAGAACCATAGAACAACATCCAGGGATCTGCAGGCCTCTCTCTCCTCGGCTAAGGTTAGTGTTCATGACTCCACCATCAGAAAGAAGACTGGGCAAAAATGGGATTCATGGCAGAGAAGTAAGGTGGAAAACATTGCTCACTAAGAGGAACATGAATGCTCGTCTCAACTTTGCAAAAAAGCACCTGGATGATCCTCAATAGGTCTAGAACAATGTTCTATGGACAGCTGAGTCAAAAGTGGAACTTTTTGGCCAACATGGGCCCTGTTAGGTCTGGCAAAAAGCAAACACTGCATTCCACAGTAAGAACCTCATACCAACGGTCAAGCATGGTGGTGGTAGTGTCATGGTTTGGGGATGGTTTGCTGCATCAGGACCTGGACGCCTTGCCATCATTGAAGGAACCATGTCAGGAGACTGTCAGGCCATCCGTCCGTGAGCTGAAGCTGAAGTGCAACTGGGTCATGCAGCAAGACAATGATCCGAAACACACAAGCAAGTCTACATCAGAATGGATGAAGAACAAGAAATTTATAGTTTGGAATGGCCTAGTCAAAGTCCAGACCTAAACCCCATTGAGTTGAGGACCTGAAACGAGCAGTTCATGCTCGAAAACCCACAAATGTCACTGAGTTGAAGCAGTTCTGCATGGAGGAGTGGGCCAAAATTCCTCCACCCGCGCTGTGAGAGACTAATCAATAACTACAGGAAACGTTTGGTTGCAGTTCTTGCTGCTAAAGGTGGCGTAACCAGTTATTGAGTCTAAGGAGGCGATTACTTTTTCACACGGGGGCATTGGGTGTTGCATAACTTTCTTTAATAAATAAATGAAATATGTATCAAATTTTTGTGTTATTTGTCATTTAGATATGAATAATGGTCCTATACTTTTGTAAATTTACTCCCACGTACTGAAATAGCTACTGTTTATTATTTAATGTTACTTAAAGTAAATCATGTTTAGGATGGTTCACAGCTTTTAAGTAATACAGTATTACTTTAGCACAACAAATATGTCTAAATCTCTTGAACATTTAGTCAGTATGAAGCTGCAAATCTAAGGGAAACAGCCCATTACCTGATATGCTGATAGCGCAGAGTTCAGTAAAAGTGGAATAATACAACCCTTTTGATATCAAACAGGATCTGTTTGCTTAAGTTACAAATTAAAAGAAAAACCAATATTTAAATCAGTAAAAACACTGACATTGATAGTTTCTGCAATGCACTGTTGAAAGTTGTTGATTTTTGTTGTACATAGCAGATGTTGCAATTTTCTTTTTCGCCTGCCATCTACCAGAGATGCCAACTGCTATGATCTGACCATAGCAGGTACTATATTTGATGTTCTGTTACAGTGCTACGCCAAAGGGGTATTAAGCTACGCTTTTTATTATGAAAAAATAATTAAGAATCATCCATGAATGTTCATGAAGAGCTTTTTTTTATACCATGTGTATTTTTTTCCTGTTATTTTTCTTTAATAATGTCATTAGTCTAAATACACATTTCTGCTGTTGACAGCTGTAATGTGACATTCTAACTGACGTCCATGTTACTTAACAACCGGTTTAGAGGTCCTTCAGAAACTGCCTCATGAAGTTCGTCTTGCACATTGCTTACTTTATCAGTTAATAAAACTGGAAGTAGAAATCGGACTCCCCTACTCCCCTAGTACTCAAGTTTACTATGAATACTGCCGGACATACTTCTCTGTAATGCTGTGTTCACACTGGGTCCATTTAGAAGGTTTGGCCTGCACTTAATATGGTTTGGTACATTTTATTGTGAAGTGTGAACAACAAACTCTGCTTGGGAAACAAACCGTACCAAGTTTACCTAAAGAGGTGGTCTTGGCCCGTTTGGCAAACTAACCAAGTTTGGTTCACTTGCTAACCTCAATGTGAAAAAGGACTGGCGTTTTGCACATAGGAAACAAACTGTACCAGGTAACCTGACTCTGAAGTAAACATTAAGTTTAGTTCATATTCTAAGGAAATAAATTGAGTAAAAACCTAAATATCTCAGGGAACAGCCTAGATTGTAGTGTTTTAGCAAAAAGAAACTTGCTCACAGAGCGAAATAAAACAGTTAAACAAAAACAAGTCACAAACACAAAAATACTAAACAATACAGGTCAGGCTGGGCGGTAGCCTTCACTGTTCCTGTATTATTATTTTTAAGCTTCGTTTCGCTCTCGCTCTCGCTCCTAACATCCAACCCTTCAAAACTCCCACCCAGAGCGCAGAGAGCTGCAGGCTATATGCAGGTGACCATCTCCTGATTAGCAACAAATTAATCACTTAATTAATTCAGGAGATGGCCACCTTCTGCACGAGGTGTTTTTAATTCCTGTGGATCCACGCTACGAAATAAAATAAACACACGGCTACGCCATCAATACATAAATACAAATAAACAATAACTAAACATACGGCGCTTCGGCGACAAATATAAATAGAATAATAAATCATAAAACACAAATTACAAAATAACACAGGGGCGGAGGGGGAGACCCCGTTCTAAAATAAAATAAACCTCGCCCTGTTACAATCCCCCTGCCACAGCAAAAATACATCATCGATGTATTGTTTCCATGTTACAATATACAGCAAAAAACAGTTCTTATCTGGGTTATATAAAACTAACTCTTCTAATTTGCCAACAAACAAATTAGCATAGCTCGGTGCCATTTTTGTACCCATTCCAGTTCCCTGCAAATTGGTTGAGGGTACGCAAATAGTTCTAGTGTTCAAGTAGTGTTCTAAAGAGTCAAGTCCTTGTTGATGGGGAATATTGGTATATAGCAATTCGATGTCTACTGTACAGAGGATCGTATCCTGCCCAAACGGGGGTAAGTCCTTCAAAAATAGTAAGAACTGCTTTGTATCTTTTATATATGACTTCAACTTTGGTAAAAATGTTTTTATTTGATGGTCTATATAGCTCAAAACTCTTTCTGTCAGGCCCCCAACTGCAGATACAATTGGTCTTCCAAGTAGTTGATTTTGATCTTTATGTATCTTGGGGAGAATATAGAAAATGTGTTTCAAAGAATTTTCATTACGTAAAAATGTTTCAATTTGCATTGTAATGTCATTGTTTTGCACACCTTCTTGTAGTAAATTTCTCAATTCAGTTTGATATTTTTTTGTAGGATCTGATTTGAGTGCCATATAGAAACGAGTATCCTCGAGTCTATAGACCTCTATTATCATATGTATTTTTATCCATAATGACTATGGCTCCCCCTTTGTCTGCTGGTTTAATAACAATAGTGTTGTTCTTTTCAAGTTCCTTCAATGCTTCTCTTTGTGCTTTCGAGATATTGTAATTAATGTAAGTTTTTCTTTTCTTGAGATGTTTTTCAAGTTGCTGTTCCGTCAACCTACAGTATGTTTCGATTGAATTGTTCCTATTTTTAGATGGCATAAACATGCTTTTAGATCAAAAGATCTCACTCGTAGTTCTGGCCTTTTCTCCTTTCAAAAGTTGGCATCCCTGCATCTACCTGTCAGGTTTGTTGTTTGCACATGTTTACATACACTGCAGTTCAAAAGCTTGGAAGCAGCAAATGATTTGCAGAACAACTGCCCACTTTTTCTCACTCACCCTTATTTACTAAATATCTTAGTTTTCCTTCGGTATAACCGTCTTTTAAAAAATATACAAAATACTTAAATGAGCAAGCCATCTCACAAGTGTAGTGGTACCCCTAAATGGAGTAACTAAGGGGTCTAAGGGAGGAAAATTGGGCAATTAAGTCCCCACCCCCAGTCGTTCTACAAATAACGTGTTGCTTCCAAACTTCTGAACTGTGGTGTACATGGCCTCTGTCCATAAAGCCAACCTGGAAATTATTTGATTTGGTAAAGTTTGTACATTCCAGAACCGCAATTAGATAAGGGGGTTTTGAGATGTTGAACTGAATAAAGTGAGGGTGCTTTTGAGTCGAAAATATTTAGAAGAATATCCTTCTGGCTTCAAAGAATACATGTATGGATCTGCACACAATTCATTAGCATTTGATCCCTGTTGCACCTGGAGCCTTTTCTAATAACACAGTTAACTGGTATAGTAGTTCCCTGTAGCGGTTTTAGTAATACCTGCATCAAATTGTCCAGACTTAAGCAATGCTTTTTTTTTTTTAATTCTGCCATGTAAAATATCTCCTTTGTTAAAGGTTCTGTATTCAGATTGTTTGATACGTTTGCTATGATTACTAGTAAAATAGTTATTGTTACTAAATGGGAAGCAGGTTAAAATCAGCAAAGCAGCAGGTTAAAATCAGCAAAGCATTCAATTGTGTTATTTATTTATTTATTTATTTATTTAATTACAAAATAATGCACACCGACCCTGTTTTAATAAGGGTTATAATTCAAAGGCAGAAATTTTAAAAATCTGCAGATTGAGTGGCGCATCCAGTAAAGGTGCTCTGCGTGGAGTGCAGGATGCACTCTATAGCCTGGAGACCGCAGGTTCGAATCCTGGTGGCTTCGCTGGGGATCCACAGTGCGGAAAATGACAGATTGGCAGGAACACGTTTCGGAAGACATCATTTCCCGAGTGGCCAGGGGGTTGCAGCGGTGAACCGGGATAAAAATAATAATTGGGCATTCCAAATTAAGGAGAAAAACCAGGGTAAAAACCATTGTCGACAACTAAATTTATATATATATATATATATATATATATATATATATATATATATATATATATATATACAGATTTTAATTCTATTTTCTAGTGTTGTATTTGTGGTAAGTATCAATTCAGATTTAGTATACAGTATTTTCTTCATCTTTATTTCACAAATGTGGAGAACTCAAACAATGATATACATAAAAGAATATCATTCTATCAGTTCATTAACAATTTCATCTGTAGCTCTGTGTTTCTCCAGCTGCTTTAATCATATTCCTGCTGAGTGGGATATAGCAGAAGTACCATTACTTGTACATGTCACACTGCCAGTTTTGCATATATACTGTATAAAGAGACAACCACTTGATGTAACTGGCAAAGGACTCAGTTGTATCTTAATCTTGGGATATATGGAGGCGCTTGTCTCTCTGTATATACTCATCAATGTATCTCACACATTTTTACATATCTATTGAATATCAATTTAGCAATTTAAATAAAACTTGGTAATGGCATTCCTTAGCATATGTTATTGAAAGTGTCACAATCTAGCTATATAAGGAAGCACCTGTCCATGTTGCACTTACATTTTTCCATGTAAATATTTTTTTGTGGCAAGGATGATTGTTGCTGACATACTTGTTTATTACAGCAAGACAAAAGTTGACATGAGCAGTTCTGTGTTTATAAAGCTATCACATCACAATGTACACTTTCAACCACACTGTTTGTATGGTTTGCACTGCCAGCCATCTCTCATCGTTTCAAAAGTGCCCTGCAGTAGAATGACCTGTTTTAAAACCCTCAGTGTGTGCTGTGCGTCGATTTGAATATTCTTATCATAAGTTTAATTGTAAGTGCTGTGTACCTTTACTCTTGTTGAATATTATTCAAGTATCAGCGTTGTTGGATGTTGAATTTTCCACCCAGGCTAGTTGTTGGATTGATTGTGTCACTTGACTCTTTTTATGCCTAGCGCCACTGTGATGCCATAGTGTTGAGAAAACATGACATGTAGGCCGAGACTAGATTAAAGATAATAAGTTTGCTTGCCTTGCTTTTAGAAAGTTTTTGTTGGACCTAGATCATTTTATCCCAGCACTGTCTTTGGGCTCAAAGCATGTTAAGGGCTGAAATGCTATTAAACAGCTGGTTGGTTGAAGGGTTGGGGACAATATCACATACAAGACTACCTGAAAGCAAGGCATTTAAACAGATTTATTTGTTCTTCAGTAGTACCAGATATCATGTTTTCTATAACTTTTTTTTTTTTGTATTTCAGGCCTAGGGGCTAATTAATAAAGTTTTAAGGAATGTTTTTTTAATGCTATAAACTAAATTGGCAGTTCATGAAACCAATTCTCAACTGTTTGAGATATTTGTGAATAGGACCCTGTAACAGGGTCAGTGTCCAAACTCGGACGCATGCATGTATTTGCAGGAGAGAGCAAGATGCTCTGTAAGTAGCTTTGGATAAAAGCATCTACTAAATGACTAACTCCTACTACAAATAATAATAAGCCAAGAGACTTTTGTTTTAAACTCAGAAAACGCTGTGTGTTTAACCAGGGCCAGAGTTTGTTAATTATTGTATAGGAAAAGGACAGGGATTAGATAGTACCACTGTGTATATTGACCAATGGCCTACTATCGCCTGTGTGGCAGGTCAACATCAGTACTTTGTCTGCCCTTTATGCGTGTCTGGCGAATAACCCACACCTTAACCCTTTGCAGATGGACCATTATAATATCGAACAAATTTGATCGATAACGTAATTGCATACAGTGCTGTGACAAACCTTTTTTTTTTACATTAGCATAAAATAATTTGTCAGACTTTTTTGTTAGCCAAGTTTTCGTTTTTTGTTTCCTTTTGAGAGAGCTGGCGATCACAATTACAAAGTTTACCTAAAATCCTAATAAATCAGCCAAAATATTCATAAACCCAAAAAGTAATGAACAAAATATGAACTGTAGTGAAACTTCAGGGATGACACACCAATCAAAACACATTTCACTAAAGCCCCAGTCCAATACAGACACTTTTTTAATGCGGTGCAGCATTTCAGTATGGTTTAGATTACCATATGCCATGGCTTCAAAGCACAGGCATTACCAGAGACCACAGAAAATTGCTTTACATAACCAAAAATGTTCATGGGTTGACTCGACGACAAGAGCTGACAATTCCAAAATTGTCAGGTAAGGCCATGTGGCAAAGTGGCTTGCAGTATACAGGTGTAGGAGTGATGCGGTGATTAAATGAAAAGGCAGACAAAGTTTTATTTATAATCCAGGTCTGGTGACCGTAAATAATATTTCCCAGGCAATACCGCAGTGTTCTAAATAACGGAATTGCAGTTCCCTTTCAAGTCGAAAATAACCATCAAGGATGGGATATTGCCGTCAGGCAGTAGCGATTGGCTGAGCTTTTATAGCAAAGCTGCCGATAGGCCTCTGCGCGAGCTGCCACGTAAGCCCGCCCCCTTGGGAGCTTACTATACGCAGCGCGCAGAGACTCACGTCCTCTTTTGTTTTCAGCATTGGTAGCGGTAGGTATTAGAGCTCATAGCTGATTGTACTCGATAAGCTTAAGCTTGAGAAGCTGGTTATTGCCCCTTCTCTGAGTTGATTTCAGTTACACTCCTCGGAGTCGTTATTATTTGTTAAGGATTACATAAATTGTGTATATATTTTTATATATTTTTATATATTTCCTTCACGCTTTGCTTTGGCATCGCGTTGTCTCGTGGTCTCCGTCTTTCCTGTGTTAATAATTATTTTTGATTATTAGTGTTGTGTTTTGGGTTTTGTAATTAAAATTGTATATATTCTGTGTGTATATATATATTTTGTGAAGGACGACGCTATCGTTGGCCTTGGCTGGCGTGTCTGCAGCCCGGTCTTGCCTTGGCTAGACCGGCGTGTGTGGAGCCTGCACTGCTGTCTCCCACATACTACCTGCGGTGTGTAAAAAAACAACAACCGCGTGGTAGTTGTACTGTGCCCACATATATTGTGCCCCAGTCACATAATCACTACCATTAGTGCTGCTGCAGCGTTAAAAAAAAAAAAAATTCCCATTCACTACACAGAGGAAGGCGACCACTAAGCCCAATCCCCAGCACCAACAGGTAAGTAGTGCACAGCATCCAGGACACTGTACCAGCACTTAGCGTCTCTGCTCTGCGGGTCAGCTGACGCTTAGGCGTCTGTGCTAGCGTTCACGCCGGTACTCACGCTCCGGCGTGCTGCGCCGGGCGCTTGGTGTCGGCGCTTTGCCGCTTGGTGCAGCGCCGGCGCTTTGTGCAGCGCATCAGCGCTTGGTGCTAAGCAGCGTCTGAGCTTGGGGACTTCGGCGCGATCGACGCTTCGGTGCATGCACCTTGACGCTTCGACGCATCGACGCCTCGACGCCGGTGCACGCACTTCGATGCTCGGTGCACGCACCTCGACGCTCGACGCTTCGGCGCTCGACGCTCGGCGCTCGATGCCTTGACGCTTCGGTGCACGCACCTCGACGCTCCGACGCCGGCGCTCGACGCTCGGCGCATCGACGCCTTGACGCCTCGGTGCACGCACCTCAACGCTCGCCGCTCGACGCCTTGACGCCTCGGTGCACGCACCTCGGCGCTTCGGCGCCGGCGCTCGGCGCTTCGGCGCATCGGCGCTTTGGCGCTTCGGTGCACGCACTCGACGCTTCGGCGCCGACGCCTTGACGCTTCGGTGCACGCACCTCGACGCTCGGCGCGTCGGCGCTTCGGTGCACACGCTCGACGCTTCGGCGCTTCGGTGCACGCACCTCGACGCTTCGACGCCGGCGCTTCGGCGCTTCGGCGCGATCGGCGCTTTGACGCTTCGGTGCACGCACCTCAACGCTTCGCCGCCGACGCTTTGGCGCTTCGGTGCACGCACCTCGGCGCCGGCGCCGGCGCTCGGCGCTTCGGCGCGATCGACGCTTTGACGCTCGGTGCACGCACCTCGACGCTTCGGCGCTTGACGCCTTGACGCTCGGTGCACGCACCTCGACGCTCAGCGCGTCGACGCTCGGTGCACACACCTCGACGCTCGACGCTCGGTGCACGGACCTCGACGCTCGGCGCTTCGACGCCTTGACGCTCGGTTCACGCACCTCGACGCTCGACGCCGGTGCACGCACCTCGGCGCTGACGCTTGACGCTTCGGTGCACGCACCTCGACGCTCGACGCTTCGGGCGCCGACGCTCTGGGCGCATCGACGCCTTAACGATCAGTGCACGCACTCGACGCTTCGGCGCATCGTCGCTTGGTGCACATACCTTCACGTTCAACGCTTCGCCGTTCGACGTTCAGGGTCAGAGTGGCAACCATGTCCGGGTTCCACCGTTGCGTCACCTGCCAGGCAAAATTGCCAGCGAGCGATCCCCATGAGGACTGTGTGGCGTGCCTGGGGCCAGAGCACGCCGCATCCGCGTTGGCGGATAGGGCTTTTTGCCATCTTTGTGCTGGTTTCCAGACACGCACCCTCCGCCAAAGGGCGAAGAAAGCAGTGGGTGGGCACTCTCCTTCTTCTGGATCGTCCCACACCATTTCTGCCCCGCCGTCGTCTACGCCGACGCCGCCAGGGCGGCTGCAGCTCTCCAGGAGCCCGTCCTCCCAGCTAATGGCTGGTCAGAGGTCCCCACAAGACGCGCTCGGGAACACAGCCCCTCCCCTCGTAGGGTACGCCCCCGTCGGGAGTCTAGGTCGCACTCCGGATCGCCTCCACGGAGAGCACGCTCTCGTTCCCCTCATCGGGACAGGCGATACAGAGACAGGTCAGGGGTGGCGGAGCTAACCTCCAAAATGTCTCAGTTTATGGAGGTTATGATGGGGCAGCAGTCCATCCTCATGTCCCTAGCAAATGTGGTGCCTCCAGTCCCAGAACAACCGACTGGGCCCATTGCTAGTCAGCCAGTGGCCCCTCCACAACCTGCACCGGTCGTCGCTCTTCCAGTGCAGTCTCAAGGGGAGTGGGATATCGATGCACTGTCTAGAGACGCATCTGACATCCTAGAGGGGACAGTACAGAGGCTGAGGTAGCCTCCCAGCACTCTGAGCAAGACACCGAGCTCCACGTGCTAGATACTGATGACCCAACGTGGTCTGTGGTGGACAGAGCAACCCGCCACTTGGGCGTCGAGTGGCCTATGGCGGAACTACCTCGGCGCCCTTGTTTGAGTCGCCTTCAGCCCAGCCCCATCAGTCCAGGATGCTTCCGGCATTCCCAGACTTTATTAAGGAGGTGCAGTCCACCTGGGGGCTCGGCCTCTGCCCCTGCGACTTCGCAAGGCCTCAGCCTTTAACATGCAGGGGCGAATGAGGCTGGGTTGGCGTCCTTCCCACCTGTGGACGCCTGCGTTCGCCGCGTTGGTGAAGACGCCAACATTATCGGGCTGACGAAAGATCCTGCATGCCCCAATAAGCAGTGCAGGACCACTGAGGTACACCTCAAAAGGGGTACGCTGCGGCCACAGAGGCGGTCAAGCTCTCTAATGTGGCCAGCTTGCTGACGGTCTACCAAGCGGCACTAATTAAAGACCTGCCTGAGTGCCCTTCGGCGGCCCTCAGAAGCGAGTTGGGGACCGTCAGTCAACTGCTGGTGAAGCTGGCCCAGCTCAACGCGCGGGCTCAGGGCAGGAGCATCGCATCTCTGGTGGTGGCCAGAAGGCAGCTCTGGCTCTCGCAGGCGAGAGTGCAGGAACCTGATAAGGCCCCGTTGCTGGATGCCCCAATTACACCGGGACACACATTTGGTCCAGCGGTGGAGGAGATGCTGCAACGCTCCGCCAAGGCGCGGGAGGCGTTGCAACAAATGGCGAAAATGTGGCCAAAACCGCCGTTCCAGCCGAAGCGGCCTCAGGAACATCAGTGGCGCAGGACACCACCGCAGCACCAGCCACGGCCAGGGGGTACTAAGACCTCTCCCTCAAGCACAGCAGCGCGCGGTCAACCTCCATTTTCAAGACCGCAGCGCGGAGGGTGGCGCCCTAGAGGTGGTGGCAGGCCACGCCCTCGGGGCTCTGGCCAGGCCCCTCGCGAACGAGCCCAGCCTAAACAGCCCTGAGAACACCAGGCAGCTGTTAACCCGCCCCTACACTGTCTCCCAGCTCCAGTTCTGGCAACAATGCACCAACGACATCTGGGTGCACAAAACTATATCCACGGGTACACCCTTCAGTTCCAGTTAAAACCTCCCCTTCCGGGAGTGGTTGTAACTGCAGTGAAGGACTCGGTTCAGTCCTCAGCTCTGAATGTGGAAATACAGGCATTGCTCAGCAAGCGTGCCATTCAACAAGTAGACCCTGCTCTGATCGACCAGGGGTTCTATTCCAAATACTTCCTGGTGCCCAAGAAGGACGGCGGGCTCCGTCCTATTTTAGATCTGCGAGTACTGAACAAATACCTGCAGGTGTTATCATTCAGGATGCTTACGCACAGGCACATCATTCAGTCAGTCCTACACGGCGACTGGTTCACCACCGTGGACCTGACAGATGTGTACTTTCACGTTCCCATCTGCCCAGGTCACAGGAAGTATCTGCGTTTCGCATTTCAGAGCAGGGTATACGAGTTTTGTGTCCTTCCATTCGGCCTGTCACTAGCTCCTCGAACCTTTTCGAAATGTATGGATGCCATTCTAGCTCCCTTGCGGGCTCAAGGTGTCCGACTGCTGAATTATCTGGACGACTGGCTGCGTCTGCGGCGCAGTCGAAGGAGCAGGTGGCACAGCACACAGTGATGGTTACAGACCATCTTCAGCGGCTAGGTCTGAAGATCAATTCAGACAAGAGCCGCCTAGTGCCGAGCCAACAGACCGAATTCTTGGGTCTGCATCTGGACTCAGTGTCCATGGACCCTGTCGACACAAAGAGTTGCCTCAATAGAGCGGTGTCTCTCCCTATTCAGGTTGAGACAAACAGTCAGCATGGAGCTGTGTCAGCGCATGCTGGGGTTGATGGCTGCCGCCTCACAAGCCCTTCCTTTGGGCTTACTACACCAGAGACCTCTGCAGGCCTGGTTCAATGCCTTCGCTGCATCCGCGGAGAGACAAACACCGCAGGCTAAGGGTATCCCGAGCCTGCTGGGAAGCGCTACGCTGGTGGAAAGTTCCGTCAAACCTCCGCCAAGGCGTACGCTTGGGTCCCATTTTCAGAAGGCAGGTCATCACGACCGACGCTTCCAACCACGGTTGGGGAGCGGTCTGGAACGGGACAGGGACCCGTGGAGTGTGGTCAGGACCCTGGAGGTCAGCCCACATCAATGCTCTGGAGGTCAGCCCACATCAATGCTCTGGAGCTCAGAGCGGTGGACCTCGCCCTCCGGCACTTCTTGCCAGTGCTTCTAGGCAAGCATGTGTTAGTGCGGTCAGACAACACCACAGTTGTGGCGTACATCAACCTCCAGGGCGGCTTGCGGTCCCCCGGTCTTCACCGGATGGTAGCACGGATGTTGCTATGGGCACAACCGCGTTTAACCTCTCTGCATGCGGTTCACCTACCGGGCAGAGTCAATTACGCAGCGGATCTCCTATCCAGAGGAGGCCCTCTTGCCGGCGAATGGCGTCTCCACCCTCAAGTGGTAGAGCGCATCTGGGAGTGGTTCGGCACAGCTCAGGTAGATCTCTTTGCTTCGCAAGAGACCACGCACTGCCCCCTATGGTTCTCAGTGAAGGATCTCGACAGCCCCCTAGGAGTCGATGCACTGGCTCACGAATGGCCGCCAGGGCTCCTATATGCGTTTCCACCGATCCCGATGCTCCCCGCCTTCTTAGAGAAGGTCAGGGTAGAGCAAGCGACAGTCATTCTAATCGCTCCTCGGTGGCCTCGGAGAATATGGTTCCCGAGCCTGGTGCAGTTGTTGCACGGTCGGCCGAGGGAGCTCCCTCTGCGAAGGACCTGTTGTCCCAAGCCCAAGGAGGGCTATGGCACCCGAACCCCAAGCTCATGCAGTTATGGGCTTGGCCCCTGAACGGGCGCCTGTCAGCCTTAGGGCTCTCGACGGCGGTTATTTCGACCATTCAGAGTGCTAGAGCACCCTCTACTAGGTCGCAGTATACGTACAAGTGGCAGTTGTTTCAAAGTTGGTGTCTGGCGGAAGGCCATGACCCAATATCCTGCCCTATGGCAGTGATATTACAGTTTCTACAGAAACTGTTAGATGAGGGGAAATCTCCCTCTACACTTAAAGTGTACTTAGACGCCATATCGGCTTGCCATGTACGTATTGACGGTTTATCACCAGGTTGCCATTTTCTGGCATCGCAGTTCCTGAAGGGCGCAAGACGTTTGCGGCCTCCAAGGACGACCAGTTTACCGTCATGGAGCCTTGACGTGGTGCTAGAAGCCCTTACCAAGGCACCGTTCGAGCCTCTCCACAGCGTGGACATGACGCTCGTGTCTATAATAACTGCGTTTTTGCTATCAGTGGTATCAGCAAAACGCGTGGGCGAGTTACACGCACTTTCAGTGCATTCATCATGTACTCGTTTCGCAGGAGACGGTTCTAAGGTCTCCATGCGTCCAAATTCGGCCTTTTTACCCAAGGTCATCTCCCCGTTTCATATGAACCAACCAGTCGAGTTGATGGCGTTCCATCCTCCTCCTTTTTCTTCCCCAGAGGAAGAACGGTTACACATGCTCTGCCCGTGCGGGCATTGAGATGTTATATTGACCATACAACGGCTGTGAGGCAAACTGAACAATTGTTCATATGCCATGGTTCTAGGACTTTGGGTCAGCCGTTGTCTAAACAACGCCTTTCCCACTGGATAGTGGATGCTATTAAATTAGCTTATGAATCTGCAGGCCTTCCGCCACCAGGGCAGTTGAAGGCGCATTCCACTAGGGGTATGGCGACATCCTGGGCCCTCTTCAGAGGGGTGCCGGTGTCTGACATTTGCGCTGCAGCCAGTTGGGCTACACCGCATACTTTCATGAAGTTTTACCGGTTGAACGTACTGGATTCCTCTGCTCCACTATTTGGAGCATCTGTACTACACTCTGTGATGCCTCAAGATGCGGACGTATAGAGTGGTTGACAGCATGGTGTTGACTATTCCACCTTAGGACAGGTGTCATTGCGAGCATAGACGCTGAGGCGCAGCTCCGCATATGCGTAGATGTGTTGCCTACGCAGTTGCGTTATGACGTAAGTCTGTCCTACTGCCGAGAATCCTCCCTCGCGACGGCTTGGGTACACTGTTCCCATCCTTGATGGTTATTTTCGACTTGAAAGGGAACGATAGGTTGCGGATGCAACCCCGGTTCCCTGAAAGAGAAAATAACCATCAAGCCGCGTGGTCGCTCCAGAGGCCTTCACGGCCTGAAGAGGAAAAGAGGACGTGAGTCTCTGCGCGCTGCGTATAGTAAGCTCCCAAGGGGGCGGGCTTACGTGGCAGCTCGCGCAGAGGCCTATCGGCAGCTTTGCTATAAAAGCTCAGCCAATCGCTACTGCCTGACGGCAATATCCCATCCTTGATGGTTATTTTCTCTTTCAGGGAACCGGGGTTGCATCCGCAACCTATCGTTCCAAACAATAAACACAGTCAATGGTACACACACAATACACAAACATGGTCACCAGTCCTGGGTGAGTGCTGTAGTGCTCGTGGTGCTATAATACAATTTATTGTGGTAACAAGTGAACTGCTGTCCAGGTTGGTGCTGGCCTCTGGCAACAGCTCCGGACGTGTTTAGCCATCTACTGAATAACAAGCTAGAGACAAAACAAAACAATCAGGTCACGGGTCCTTCAGGGTTGTTCTTTAACCAAAATGAAGGAACAGATTACGTCGCTTCATCCACTTTTTGTACCATCACACATGACCCCTTGGTAAACGATTGAAGCCGCTTCTCCAATCCGCGGCTGCCACATCATTTCCCTTCCGGGTCGATGAGTTAGTGCACTGAAGCTCCGCCTCCTTTCTAGATGGCCAACTTCCTTTTAACCCTGGGAATGAATTGTCAGGCCAAACAGTCCAGGGTACTCTGTTCCCATTTAGCCTCACAGGTCGGGAGGGAGATTTACCACCAAAGATCATTCTATTTCTGTCACAGGCCGCCATTGCGCCCTTACCTGACCCATGTTCTGACAAGGCTTTCCAGCACACACTGCTTAACTAGTACAGTAGGTGGGTTCACTTCAGACAACATGTGTAGTCACCACTGGGTAAGTGCTAATTAAAAAAAGCTAATTAGTATAGTTGGAATATTAACACATCTGGAGTGAGACAAGTTATTTATTGTCTACTTTTCCAAGTACACAACTTTAATAACCATTTCAGCTTTAATGGATTTTGGTTTTGTTTATGAAGAACACAAAGACATGTGTTTGAGATGCTGGAAAAGAAATTTGATGTATGTGTGGCATAGTAATGTACAGAACCCCTAAAGGTACATGGTGGAAGGCTACTATCTTGTGCGCACGACTTACTATAATATCTCGTGCTGACGAGATAGTAAGTCGTGCTGACGAGATAGTAAGTCGTGCTCATGAGATAGTAAGTCGTGCTCACGAGATAGTAAGTCGTGCTCACGAGGTAGTAAGTCATGCTCACGAGATAGTAAGTCGTGCTCACGAGATAGTAGCCTCCCTTTTTAATTTACACCATGTCTCTTTAGGGGTTCTGTAGTAATGAGACCATTGAAAGGAGATATAATATGTTACACAAGCATTTTCCAACCAATCAATCCGTTAACTTTGTAAATCTTTCTTATCCATTTATGACACTGACCACCACTTCTAACAATACGTTTTCTTTTTCAGGCTCAGTGATTCATTGGATTTGAACAGTGGCATCACTTAAAATACCAAACATGCGCTGACAAAAGCCACTGATGCGGACAAAATTAAACTTGCACAATTCAGTGTTGATTTATATTTAATTCAGGTGTATGTGTTTGTTTTAGCAAATTGTGTAAATATGGCACTTGGTTAATTCATTAATATATTAACAGCTGTCACAGCTGCACCAGTTCACTGCAGCTTCAATTTAACAAGAGAGGAGAGTATACCTGAGACCCAGCCATTGACTTTTGTCCTTTGTAGTAGACAACCGGTTTTTAAGTGTTGCTAAAAGCTGATTAATCCTACACACTTAATTCCTACTGTGCCCTCTTGTGGACATCCTGGGCTTTGCAATGACATCACATTTTTGCATTTCTGATGTGTACAACTTACTCTTCTTGTGTGTACAAAATGGCGAAGGTGTCAACAAGCACATTTTATGGAAGGAAAAAAGGTAAGTTTAAAATAATACAGTTTCAAACTTTGTTTTGATCAACTTCTATTGAATATTAGAAATAAACATCTCAGGAAGTAATCACTCAGTGTTTAGAGCAGTTTACATAGATTTCACATCAAATACAAGTCATTTTATAAATGTCCTCTGTAGTGGACATGAGGACACAGTTGAAGGATTTTTTATGTGAAGCAAAATGTTTTGTAGGAGGCAGGGCACAGACAGGGAGATTTTAAACAGTACAATAGATGGCAATTCAGATGTAGATCTGTCTGATGAGGATGATGCTGAGGCAGTAATTGAGGCAGAAGAGACAGAGAGTTCAGGTGAAGAAGCAGGATAGTCGGGATGAGACAGCAAACACTGATAATGATAGAGAAGAGCATCGTCCACTGTGGGCCAAAAGTGACACGTATGTTTTGTTTTATTGTGTGTTTTATTTGTCATTAGTTCTCGGATGTTTTTAATGTCAAACCAGGGCTGAAGTCTCTGAAGCAAGACAACACATTCATTTTTGTCTGAATATGGGTTTTAATGATTATATTTAAATATAAGATTTTCTAATAGATTTTTTTAAATTATTATTTTCCCTGTCACAATAGATTCAAACCTGTCCTACCACAGCCACTTAATTTCCATGACACCACCTTATCAAGAGCAGACTGGAGTCCAATTCAATATTTCGGACAGTACATTGATAGTAAAGTGTTTGAGGGCATTGCAAGTTACTCAAACCAACGTGAAATTCAAGTTTCAGGAAGATCTTTGAATACAAAATTTACTACGCCAAAGATACAAGAGTACCAATAATATAAAATGCAATGTCCAGAGATGGGTACTTCAAGCTAAGGAAGTCACTGAAAGTTACCAATTACCTTGATGTGCAAGAAGAAGCACAGTCAAACGTGTTATGGAAAGTCAGTTACATTAGAATAGTCAAAATATGATGTTATTTCTCATTGTGACTAATTGTTAAGATAGTCGCATTTGTTCTACAGTGTAAGTCCCAATGTCCACTACAGTGCACATGTAATTAAAGTACATTAAAAATAATTAATTGATATTTTTGTTGGTTATATGTTTATTTCACCCCAAATACAAAGAAAAGCACAATAGTTTTAAAATTGAGAAACTTTTTTTTTTGCTGGGTCTCAGGAATACTCGATTGCAAATAAATATTTGTGTTTAATTGTATTAGGCGTGTAATCGCTTCACTTAGAAGATTCACCTGACACTCTGCCTTCAACTCTGTGCTGTGCCTCAAACAATGGCAGGCACAAAATGAAAGTTGCAGAAAATGTAGATAAGGGTCTGCAATACAATTTATCAAAAACTGACAAAAAATCCAAGGTTACGCGATTTGACCGAGGTGAGGTCAAAGGTCACAGATTTGCACAGCTTTTTTTATCTTGTTTATAATATATAATAAATAGGTCTATTTGAGAGCTTTAAAATGACACCAACATCAGCTTTCTATGGAGGAAGTTAAGACCAAATCAGGTCAAGCTTTGATGACCTGTATCTCATGAATGGGAGGTCACTCAGGCCTACAATTCACAGTGTAACCATTTCTTCCAAAGACAATAATATGTGCAAAAGTTTATCAAAATCAGAGGAGGTCAACTGAAAAATCACCGTTTTTTTATTTTGATTTCATATGGAATGACCCAACAGATAAACTATTTATGATTACATCTTGTGAACAGTTTGTTTTTTAATGTTTGCTGTCTGATAAAGTTATTTACAAGCTAGCCCAGAGTCAATTTAAAATCATTGAAGGCCAGTAGGTTCACTCTCCTAAAACTCAAACAAGTCTTACCTAACATAATTAATTATTGTTAGGCATTTTATCACATTTCCAAACTCCAACAAGCTATCACTTACAAAACAAACAAACAAAAAAAAACTGAAGTACAGATTAATAATTTATCTCTGGGGTCTCACTATCTATAAAATAGCCCTCCTTTTCTAGGCAATGCATCTCTCAGTTGCATATTGGAACCATTCACTATTTCAACAATGAAGTGTGTAGCTTTAATTGCACTTATAATTCTCGCATCCTTTGCAGATTGCCGGGATGTTTGGCGACAAAAAAGAGATGCAGGTAAGAAAAGTTCCAAATATAATTTTTAAACAGGAAAGAACTGCTGGCTGCATTAGTACAGTAGAGCAGCCTTCAACAAGTTGGGATTCCATTTAGTTACTGTATGGAATAATAGAGAAATTACTCCTACTGTGCTACTTAAAGACCTTTTGGTAAAACAAAAATTCAGGGATGTGGTCATAAGACCTAATGATTTTAACATGTGTATCTGTTGTAGAGCATTTCAACTAAAAAAAATGTATTCAGAACAGTGCAATTTTGACACTAGAGAGCTTCTTTGAAGACCTTTACCTACTGTATAGCATGAATTATACTAAGACCAAGCCTAATGGTTCAACTGTTTACATGTATATTTGTGCCTCCTCTAGTCTGTTTCAAAATAGTTTTTCACATATGTAAATGTATATGATATCTACTATTAATTTGTAAATATATTCAGTGAGATCCTAAACTCTATTGTTGTTTTCGTTTTAGTACATAACCCCATATGCGACCATGTGACTGCTGTGACACCTGAAGGATTTAAAGCCATGTAAGTACACTGCAGAATAAATAGTGTTCAGCGTTAACGGTTTATTCAGAATTTTACCAAAAAATTACAGGATTTTGTTTTAACTGGACATCAGTTTTTTTACTGATTTATACCCGATTTTGACTATTATTCAATATTTTCCCGGTACTATTTTCTAGGAAATACACAATATTTTGATTAAAATGCTGTTTTATTTTGACTCCAACATTGTAATAAGCAGCTCTACACTGTATATCCTAGGATACAGCAGACGTTTAGACGTCAGATGATCAAATAACATTCTCAAACGTGCTTCTCTGTCACTTCAGAAAACATTATCACCTGATTATGTTGGCCAATCAAAGTCTGATTATTGTGGCAATTGCTAGGCTTAGTAACTACTAGCTTGATCAAAAACGAAATTGAAACACTTACAAGAAAACAAATGTTTCAAAGTATGCAAAAAGCAAAATTAGCAAAAGTGGGTCAGATGAGGCAGAGGATGCATAGCGTTGCAAATACTGCTGCATTGAGGTACATGTTCGCACTGACAATAAAAGAACATACTGAAAAATAAGCGGCACATTAAACTAAAACGAAAAGTGAACTGAGAGACAAGCAATCCATTTATCCTGCTTTTACACGTGCTTTAATAAAGAGAAAGTGCAGAATGACTATTAATGAGCTTGCCAGTGCGCTGTGCTTTGTTGGACAGCCACTGTTTATTGCAAAGAGGTATGTATTGGTGACTTTGTGCGACAGTACTGTCTGTAGTAAAACACTGCCTAACGACGACAATCTTAATCGTAAATATTTGACAGAAAATATTGATGCTTTAGTTGTCATTTTTCTTTTTTTTATGATTTCAAGGCAAATAAACCTGGCTTGTTTTGTGTGGATGTCATGTTCATACCTTCTGTAGATAATGTAATGATCTTGGTTCCTGCAGGCAGGCGCATCACACAGAGCGAGGCAATCCACACACAGGGGGAGGGCGGGCGCAAACCCGGGACCTCTCGCTCTAAAGCATAGCGCCGATACCTCTGTACAAAAGAGCCGGCTCCTTTGCAAGGAGCGTATATCGGGCCTATGTCTTACTTGAGAAAATGTGGCTTCACCTTGCACAGATTCTGCTTCATCATACATGCCAGGAACATTATTAACCAGAAACTGCTACTCATCATATTCCACAGTGGGTTTTTTTTGTGAGATATTTTCCCCAGATTTTTTACCGATGTTTCAATTAAAAACTATTTTGTACCGATTTTATCCCTATTTTAATACATGTAAAATAAACTCCGAAAAATTCCCGGAAAATGTTTTTAAAGATAAAAACCGAAAACGCGGAACACTAAGTATAAAGCATTTTTAGTAAGATGCTCTCAGTTTGATTATATCAAAGGGTGGTGGACTTTGGTTTAAATGTATTACTTAATAAATTACCTCATGGTTAAGGAAGAGAAAGGAGAATGGAAAAGGCTCAATGTACAGCTCAATATTGTCACCACATATCAACCCTGTACTATGGATTACTTACAGTATTATACAACAAATCTAATTACCAGTAACTATAAGTAAATAGCTGTAATGTAAGGTAAAGAAGCACACATAGTAAATGGTTTTAAGTTTGATTTGTACAAAGCATCTTTCAACTGAAATGCTATTAAAAAAATAACTGAAATTCCTCCACTATTACCTCGAAAGGGACACAAATAGTTTTAAAAGAGAACATATTAGAGGTAGACCAACAGATTTTGCATATGTGCATTGATATTGTTTTAGTACAATAATATGTTCTCATTTAGCATTGGGCTATATGACAGTGTGTGACATTTACTTTATATACAGAAGGTAATTTGATAAAATTCAATTACGTTTCTACATTTTCCTGTGGGGGGGGGGATGTATTTCACAATAACAGTAGTTTGTTTTTTTCCCCCAGTTCTTTTGAATTTCTGCTTATAGACTTAAAATGCATTTCTGTTTCTACTCTAGGGTTTTGGTCGGATTTTCTCAAAACCTACACCATAGTACTTATGAAGAACTTGTTCCATTGATTCGACAGATAGAAACTGCTGCAAGTGCTTGTTGTGATGAGGGAGCAAGTGCTGATTGTTCAAAAGAAGAGGTACATTAAAATCCCAATAAGAAAAATGGTTCCCAGCTTTATTAAATATCACTTAGAAACAATCTAGCAGAAAATAAGTAAATATGAAATTAACAAACTTGGATGTATAACAGAATAGTACTGATGAACCAAGTCTATTTTCTGTTTTGGAGCCCTTTTCAGCTGGTACTTATTACTGATAATTTATTTTCTCTTTTACGATAAATATCAATTGGATTTAAACAGCATTTAAAAGGGAAGTGATATTAACTATATGTTTTTTGTTTGTTTTGCAAATAGTTAGACCTTTTCCAGAGCGCAATCTGTGCATCTGAAGAGGTGACCCAGAAAAACCATCTTGAGGATTGCTGTGCCAAGACTGGGGCTGACAGACATCACTGTTTCCTTGAACACAAAAAACGCATTCCACGGGACAGTACTATTCACAATGTTCCAGGAAAAGAAAAGTGTGAGGCCTATGAAAAAGACCGAGTGACAGCTATGGGCCAGTAAGAATGAAGTCTTATTTTCATTTTTCCTTTTTTATTAAGATAGTGTATCAACCACTGTATTAGTACATACTATTAAAGAGTTACACTGGTACCAATTTGGCAAATTTTTTTTAACATAACAGTGGTATCAAAATGGTACAGTAACAGTACATTGGTACAGAAGTATTTTAGAACTATAAATACTAATAATCACAATACTTTGCCGGTTTTTGTTTTATTTCACTTTAAAAAATTAAATTTTAGAAAATATCATCTGCAGCATTTTGAAAATGGTAAAAATGTTATAAAAATATGGGAAATCAAAAATTGCCACGTGTAACTTATTTCTCTTTTTGCTTATAGTATTGTATAAACTAAACTTTCTTTCTTATGTTCTTATGTCTATATTGATCTCAAAACGTGCCTCGCAAAATGTGTCAGTGATGACAGTGAAATTTGCCACGTGTCTGTGGCACCGCGTTTTTAGTTGCTATCCTTATTTAAGCTTCATCCAGCTGTCTTGGTCTACTTTGATTCATGGCTGTACAATAAATGAAAAGTAGACAGTTCAATCTTTCTGCCAGTGTAAACAATGCATTTCCTTTCTTTACTCTGAACCCAAACCAATCAGGACATTCATAAGATGTACACTATTTGCTGTTGAAGGTGACTATAATGCATCGTCATTTAAACCAAGAGCCAACCATACTTGGGTTTTTAGATATTTGGGTGGAAATATGATGCCAATTTACCAGGAGTGTCATTTTACAACAGTGATGTAGGAGGGTGGACCGAGTTTCACCTAGACTTTTATAATTGTATTTTGATATATAGTAAACAAAACTCATGCCTTTTAAAAGTTACACATATGCATTTATCTGCAGTACAGACTTACTGCACTGGCAGAACTGCTGTGCCAGAAACATGCTACCCTTGCCAGTCTGCCCACAGTGAGTGGTGTGTTTTTGGGAGGCTTGCATATACACTTAAACCTTTGGCCTGTTATTTTAAAACCACTATCTAGCTCAGAAGATTTTTGTATTGGTAGTGTTGATATTTTGTATACATATTGTTTATATTATTATTGTGAAAGCTGAAAGTCAGTAGAGGGCTGTCTGGTAGAAAAAGTAGCTGAATTTGGTCTGTTAAAACAACATTTTACATGATTAAAACACCTTTTAGGAGGGGATTTTGATTTCAGATATGTTTAAGTTAGGTAGAAACTAAATGTAATAATGGTAAAGGTAGAAACTAAATGTAATGTATTTTGTGTGTTGAAATCTAACATTTTGTTAAACTGTAACATAGTCAAAAGATTTTTCTTAGATACACTGATATGTTCTGTGTTAGTGTTACAAAACATCTTGCAAAGTTTACAAGAAAAACAATACGCTACCTTTGCTGTGTCCCTTGTTGTCCTTATCGCAGCATCATATTTTTACACATATTGATGATTCTTTTGAAATATTTAATCACACATCATGTAACTAGGCAATATATTTTTCAAATTTACTTGGGAGCATTCACCAGGAGAAAAAAAGAAAATCTTCTAAGGATCATTGTATATCCTCTCCCCTACAATGCTGCTTTTCTGTTCCTACAATATGCCATGGTACCAGCATGAACTGTTTACATGGCAATGTACAGAAGAAAAAAAATATTTCTCCTGGAAAACATCCCTGAGTAAAAGTTAAAAAAAAGAAAAAATGTGTTTATGTTCCTTTTAATTTCAGAATACAAAACTATAAAAATGGTCATGAATATTTTGAAAAAAACAAGGACAACACGGGATACAGCAAAGTAAAGTAATGTACAACACAGGATACAGCAAAGTAATGTACAACACAGGATACAGCAAAGTAATGTACAACACAGGATACAGCAAAGTAATGTACAACACGGGATACAGCAAAGTAAAGTAATGTGTTTCTTGTAAACACTGCGGGGGGTTGAAACGCTTTAAGCTGTTGTCCATACCATTTACTTTCATTATAACAAGATCTTTTAACATAGAAAAAGTAAGCTAGCACCACAGAGTTTGTTGTTCTCTATTATGAATTGAAAATCTTGTTTTTCTTTTTCTCTAGTTTTATCTACCAGTTTTCCAAAACACATGTTTTGCTGCAGCCTCAGGTGATATTGGGAATTGCTAAGGGCTTTGAGGGCATACTTCAAAGTTGCTGCCATGATGATGATATAGACAAATGCTTTCTTGAAAAGGTATGCTCAGTAATTAACTATTCAAAACAGTATAAAAATGTGTTTTTTGATATGCATTTGATTCTGCTTGACCCTGTGTATACATAATATTCATTGGTGATTAAAAGGGTTAAAGATACAATGCCAAGGGAGCTTTTTTCATAGTTGGCCACATAAGTATCAAAACACTGAGAATGCAAGCCAGTCTGTGTCAATAAGTGGACCAGTTTGTGATAATGTTCATGTTAATGAATTAGTGTGATTGGGCTTGGAAAAAAAAGTCTACATCCTACAGCACAGCATCCTGCTCGAACAGTTATTGTATGCTGGCAAAGAAAACACAAGTTATTGTATCTCCATGATAATCCCTGGCTTTATATTCAAACACCAGGGAATCCCCCTGTGCCTCAGCCACTTATTTGTAGGGATAACCATTGCAATCCAGGGTGAAGAATGCTCTAAAAAATGGCTTGTCCCAATGCGGCATAGATTAATCTAATCAACTAATAAACCCTGAATTCTAACTATAATAAATGTGTGTTGGTGATCTGCTACATTGAAAAATGCTGACAATTATGTTTATTTTTTCCCCACAGGGTACTGCTATGAAACATACTGCTGAAAATCGTATTTCCGAGTTGAAATCTATTTGCTTGGTTCACAAGAAATATGGACTTAGGGTTATAAAGGCCATGTAAGAATATATTTCAACTTTTTTTGTTATAGACTGCCTTTATTTGGATTGTTATACCGCCATTTGTTTCTCCAAACTATCTAAAACAATGTGTTTCTTATAAACACTTCAGGGTATTCTGTAACCCTTTAATAAGTCACTAAATGCATCCACAATGTCATGCCACATAGGAATTGTTGACATTAACAAGAATTGTCAGTGTTCAAATGAAGAATGTAAGTGATACATGAGCTCAAACATAGTTTGATATTCATTGTATTTATTTATTTTTGCATTTAATATTGCAGTTCATATGTATTTAACATATTGATGTATTTTGTTTGACATTTATTAATACATGTATGTGTTTATTCTTTTAAACTCTGGACTGAAGAGTTCATAGTTCTGCTACTTCAGTTCAAAACATAGTAAAAAAAACAGTGAACTAACCTATCCTTCACATGTTTACATTACTAACAATGTATGATGTTTTGGGTTTTGTTTTTCAGAAAACTTGTCCAGTATAGCCAGAAGTTACCACAAGCCACATTTGAAGAAGTTGCAAAAATGACAGATCAAATTGCACATATGGTATCCACTTGCTGTAAGGGTGAAATGATCAACTGCATGAAAGAAAGGGTAGGTTCGTGTGAAATGTAACTTGCAGTGACATCACAAAAGTACAAGTACTCTTAAAGTACTATGATGCTATCTCCGAGTAGGAGTAATGGCTCCTCTATATGCACTAATAAGTTACATATACAGTGCCTTGCAAAAGTATTCAGACCCCTGACCAATTCTCTCATATTACTGAATTACAAATGGTACATTGTAATTTCGTTCTGTTTGAGATTTTATTTTAAAACACTGAAACTCAAAATCAATTATTGTAAGGTGACATTGGTTTTATGTTGGGAAATATTTGTAAGAAAAATAACAAACTGAAATATCTTGCTTGCATAAGTATTCAACCCCTATGCTGTGGAAGCTCCCAGTTTACACCAATGAAAGAAATTGCCCTAACGAGGACACAATTACCTTACCATTGGCCTCCACCTGTGAACCATTAAAGTTGCTGTCACATTTTCTGGAAAACCCCACTGTTGAAGGATCATTGGTCAGGCTGTGAATCTGAAGGAAAATGAAGACCAAAGAGCATTCAACAGAAGTTAGAGATAAATTAACACAAATGCATAGATTAGGGAAAGGGTACAAAATAATATCCAAGTGTTTGGATATCCCAGTGAGCACAGTTGGATCAATAATCAGGAAGTGGAAGCTGCATCACACCACCCAGGCACTGCCAAGAAAAGGCCGTCCCTCAAAACTCAGCACTCAACAAGAAGGAGACTTGTGAGAGAAGCCACAGAGAGGCCAACAATCACTTTGATGGAGCTACAGAGTTCAGTGGCTGGGAGTGGAGTAATGGTGCACCAGTCAACCATATCAAGAGCTCTGCATAACACTGGCCTGTATGGGAGGGTGGCAAGAAAACCGTTACTCAAAAAGTACCATCTGAAAGCACGTCTGAAGTTTGCCAGAAAGCATGAGAGTGACCCAGCTGCGATGTGGGAAAAGGTTTTGTGGTCAGATGAGACCAAGATAGAGCTTTTTGGCCAAAACTCAAAGCGCTATGTGTGGCGCAAACCTAACACTGCCCATGCCTCAAGACACACCATCCCTACAGTGAAGTATGGTGGTGGCAGCATCATGCTGTGGGGATGCTTCTCATCAGCAGGGACTGGGCATCTTGTTAAAATTGAAGGAAGAATGGATGGAGCAAAATATAGGGAAATACTGCAAGAGAACCTGCTTCAGTCCGCTAAAAAACCGAAGCTTGGGAGGAAATTCACCTTTCAGCAGGACAATGATCCCAAGCACCCAAGGCCAAAGCAACATTTGAGTGGCTCAAGAACAAAAAGGTCCTACAGTGGCCCAGTCAAAGTCCTGATCTCAATCCCATTGAGAATCTGTGGCACTATTTGAAAATTGCGGTCCACAAGCGTCGTCCAACCAACCTGAACAACCTGGAGCAAATCTGCCAAGAAGAATGGGCCAAAATCACTCCGACACTGTGTGCAAAGCTGGTACATACTTACCCCAAAAGACTTAAAGCTGTTATTGCAGCGAAAGTTGGCTCTACCAAATATTAATGTGTGGGGGACGAATACTTATGCAAGCAAGATATTTCAGTTTTTTTATTTTTCTTAAAATTATTTCCCAACATAAAACCAATGTCACCTTACAATAATTGATTTTGAGTTTCAGTGTTTTAAAATAAAATATCAAACAGAACAAAATTTCAATGTACCATTTGTAATTCAGAAATATGAGAGAATTGGTCAGGGGTCTGAATACTTTTGCAAGGCACTGTGTGTATATATATATATATATATATATATATATATATATATATATATATATAGATAGATATATATATATATATATATATATATATATATATATATATATATATATATATATATATATATATATATATATGTTTTTCTCTGAATATGTCCAAGATGTATTTGTCTCTGAAATACAAACTGTTTATAGAAACCTGTTCACACAGCTTGATGGCAATAACAGGAATCATGACGCAGTCTAACAGACTACACACAGGGTAACACAGACATTACACAAGCTTTCATTTTTTACAGAAACAATTAGTAGATGATGTCTGCTCAAAAGACGAAACCTTGTCTAGAACCAAACACCTGGCAGAGTGCTGCAAGCTTTCGATAATCGAGCGAGGGGGCTGTATTGAAAAGATGGAGGCTGATGACAAACCCCAGGATCTCTCAGAAAAAGCTGACAGTTTCATTAAAGACAAAGACATTTGTGAAAGATATGCCCAACATGGTGATCAGTTCCTCGGAAGGTAAGATTGCACACTGCTAAGTAAAATGTGCACCTTATAAACGTGATGCTGTTAATAAACAATGACCAAGAATAACAATGTTTTAAATATTAATTATATTTCATGATTTAGTAACTACAACTTGTCATACTGTTTCCTGCTTCTGTTATATTTATTATACTGTCTATAAGAAATCTAACATACATATCTATAGTGTATATCATGTGCATCACTGTTTAGTGTATTGTAAGTGTGAAGTTTTCTAAATTACCCTTAAAGAATTTCAGATTTCACTATAATTACTGATGAATTTTTAAAGTTTACCACTATATGAAATTGTTAAATATACACTCTACTGCTTTAGTATAGTATCTCTACTATGTAAAGTTCTGGTAAAAGAGAAATGACAGTGAAAAACAAGATCAAACTATTTAAATGATTTAAACGGATGCACTATTTTTGTTTGCCATTGTTAAGATATTTAGACATTTCTGCTAATATTATTATGGAAGTACTGTAACAGGATGCTTCTGTAAAGGACCACACATGGGCATTGTCATTTATCTGTTTGTGTTTAGTATATACAAATGAAAATAATTAAATATTTAATGAGCAATGTTTACTGATCAAAAATACAGTATACTATCTAGTGTGCTTGATTCAATGCAACATAGGGTTAAGTGGTATTAAGTGCTGCTTTTATAAGACATTATATTTGTTGAGTAGCATGTGTCCCTGTCCGTCAGACAATCTAATAACTTGCATATGTTTTGGTTTTTAGCTTTCTTTATGAGTTTTCAAGAAGGCATCCAGAGTTGTCTATTCAGGTGATTTTAAGGATTGGCAAAGGCTATGAAGCCATTCTGGACAAGTGCTGCAAAACTGATAATCCCTCAGAATGCTACGGGGGCGCGGTATGTCTTATATACAGTATATATGTCCTGCTATTATAAAGCGGTAAAACTGTAGTTACAAATGCGCTGTTGCAAACTTATGAGGAATTGTGTGTCATTTAATTAATACACTGCATTAACATTGTACCTACTATAGCAACAACTAAGGGGGTCTTTAACTAAAAAGCTGACTAAATAGAAGCAATGATATTAGACACAACTAAGAGACCACTTCAGTATCTTTTTTCTGAACTTGTTAGTTTTGTGTATTTTGACTGTATTTTCCACAAATACCACTTCTTTTCAGATTTTTTAAAAACCCTTTAACAGCCTTAAATGGGATACTCTACCTGAAAACCCCAATAGCCATATTTTGGATTTCAATTTGCCATGTTATGGCTCAAGAGCCATCCCTTTGACAGCAAATATGTATCGTTGTTGAACAAAATTATTAATTATTTATTGGTTTTGACCACCAGGAGGAGCAGCTGGCAGGGGCTATTAAGGAATACCTTGCTCATGTTCAACAAATGTGTGCAGTCGACAAAAAACTGGGAAAAGAAGGTCTTGAAAAATTGTAAGTGTTACAGTTAAAGGTATTCTCAGCCTAGTGAAATGAAAGGCATACTCCCGATCATCTACAATTAACATTTACTTTCTTACCTGTTTAATAGCCTTTATGAGTGTTTTTTATAATTATCTCTTGTTATTTCTGCTTAGATCGTCATTTGCCATGCTCTCTAACTATACCAGAAAGAAAAATCTCATAGAGGCTATCCAGGGTTGATAAACACATTTGGACCCAGCTCTTTGTCAACTAAATCTACAAATGTCTGCAAACAAATACACAAGAAACCAATGATATGAACAACTATTACTGGCTGTGAAATTACCATTGCATATAATTAGAATCCAGCAGAGGCATCTCTGCCAGGTTGACCAGTGATAGCAAGCTAGTGATTAACTCCTCTTACATATGTTGAGTATGAAAACCTAAGTATAAGTAAACGTATATACACTAAGAAAGAGGGTGGGTTGAGTGGTGGGTGATGTTTGTTTAGATATTATTGTAATTCTTCATTTTACAGTAATTTATTATGATTTAATCCCTGTACCAGTGTAAAAGTAAAACCAATGTGATATTTGAAGCATATCCTAATTGTTTAATTATTTGTTATTTCAGTATGCTTATCCAGTATACAAAGATAATGCCCCAGGCACCTTATGATGGGCTGATGAGAGTAGCACATAAGATTGCTACAGTTTTTGACAGTTGCTGTAGTAAAGATGAAAGCCATTTGATAACATGTACTGAAGGACAGGTAAGCATATATCTTTTCATTTATTTGAAAATCAAAGCTTTCTATTACTGGGTTATACGTATTGTCTGTCTTAAAATGAATTTAAGTCTTAAGTGTCGCAAAGGGAGGTACACCCTACTGTTAAAAAGTAACAACCAGTCTTTCATGACAGTTGACCAACACCATTGATGAAACCTGCTCAGAAACTGATCCTGCGACTATAAATGAACATATTGATCACTGCTGTAAGGAATCATATTCGGAACGGAGGACCTGCATTCTTAAGATTCAGCCTGACACAACTTTTGTACCTCAACCATTCTCATCTGATATGTTCCACCTGGATCCAGACATGTGTGACATGGAACCTAAAGAATTATTTGCAACCACGACCAAGTGAGAAAATTATACTTCATCATCATGCTGCTAAGCTAAATTAACTCTCCTGTACCTCTTCCTCTGTGCCATAGTTGTGTAACATGTGTATATTTAATTTCATAGATAGCTGCCAAATCCAATCACTTAAAGTATATACCTAATAACGAATAAGAAAGCATGGTTTCTAAATTGTGTTGCATACATTTATAAAGGTTATATTTACTCAATGGAGACTTAACAAAGACTTCTAGTCAAAATGTGTGTCACTGAATTTATCAAGCTTCTTTTAGTATTTCTATATCCCTAATCTTGGACAATCTTTGTTTTAATGTTTTAATTTGTATTTCAGGCTTCTGTATGATTTGGTGAAACTGAAAACTACAATGACAAATGAACAATTAATGACAATCTCTGCCGGTTTCCAACTCCTGAAAACAAAATGCTGTGCAGATGCTGCTAAGGAACTATGCTTCAAGACCGAGGTATGTATTTAATGTCTGTGACATTAAAATAATTCAATTTTAAGTACTGGGATCCCCCAGCCCCTATTTCACAATCATGTAGTTCAGATCATATCATTTTTTTTTCCTTTACTTTCAGGGAGCAAAATTGATTGAAACAAGCAAAGCAATTCTAGGCATATAAATGGACTTGAGGTAAATAATCTAAACTCTGTTCTGCAGGATTTTGTAATGTATATTTGTTTAGTGTTGGCCATAAGTATGTTTGCAAGCAGTTAGATACTTAATACCTCCACCCTTTCAACAATGTGATTGATACATACATTAAGTAACTAATGTAAACAACACAGGCAGACAGGATGCCAAAATGAAGACTACTGTTAATTTATTTGAACTGTTTAAAAAAAGAAACAAAAAACAGCAACACAAGTTTACCTTTGTTTTTCTACTAAATTTGAAATGCACAATTTGAAATTCAACTCACTGCTGGGGACTTAATAGCAATAGACAGGTTTCTTTACACTGTCAAGCTATTCGCCTCCTTTCACCCGCCAAACCTAAGCAACAGATGTTAGCAAGCTACCAAACCTAGAACCCAGCCTGGAAAGTCTGCCTGATCAGTTGGAGTCACTGGAGTATGATGAGATAATGCCCAAAACCAATAAAGCGATCCTTGTGGGTTTCCAACCAAGACAGGCAACTCTGCAACCAGGATTCAAACCTGGGAGCTCTCTGTCCCATGCCATGACTCACCATGCACCCCAGCACAGAAATCCACAGCAATTGAAAACCATATGTGTGAGACCATTACATCTTTATCTCAGGCTACTGAAGGACAAAAATTACAGTAGAAAAGATAAGAGAGAGGTTTTACAGTACAGTACTTGTTTTTTCCTAACCAAAGATTCAGTCTTAGTATCATGTTGTTTCTTTATTAGTTAATACATTTTCTTTTTTAGGTGTCACTGGTGATGACTAAAATGGAGCCAATTGTCCTGCATCTTCATTTATGTAATGGAATATACCTGTCTTCAAACTCATGAAAATCATAAGGAGTAATTTATACGCATTGCATTTCTATATTGTCTCAAAGGCTTTATCTTGTCATGTACTATTGATATTGACATAACTGTAGCAGCTAAATTACCAGGACGATGATCACCACCAATAATAAAAAACAAATCAACAACTTTCTGTATTTGTCTCTTACTAGGAAACTGTTCTACATATGGGCCCAGATATTTGAAGCGATGCGCAATCGCAAAATTTGTGCCTCGCAAAATGAGTGCTTTTGCACAAACATTGATATTTTCCAACACGGCACAAAGCAGTTGCGCGAAGTTGGAAAATAGCAGTTTTTTGCTCAATTCGCAAATGTGTTTGTGCCTCGCAAAACCACCTGCGCATTCATTACCAATATAGCAGAAATGCACAAGAGCTACGTTTGAATGCGCAGAATTGGAATACTACATGACAATGGACTGTTAACATTACCCTACCAAGCAACTATCATAGGTGTACAGTACATACCAATATTCCTCAGACGAGTCTACACTCAAATGTAACCTGTACATGGAATGCAGAATCAAAGCTAAACACAAATCGGTAGCATTGGCACCCCCAAAGTTGCATGCCCACCCCCACAAATATATAAATAAGCTACTAAATGGAGAAATGAAACAATGGACCACAGGATAGTGTAGGCTATTCAACATATAACTTAAATAAAAATATATTGTAGTGACTTGCTAACTGGATAAGTGTCAACATGAAGGAGACAGACAAAATATCTCTGTAGCATCAAACTCCACTCTTTATTTTACAGAAACGCGCCTGTCAGCCGTGTTCTGAGTAGCTCCAACCCGTGCTCCTTACACTATACATCAACATATTTACAGAAGTGTGGAGTGTAAAACAAACCCACAATGCTGAAAACACTATTCGGAAGCTTCGAAGACTGGAATCTCAGCATGGAGCCGGCCAAGAACGCTGCCTGTCGATGCAGCCTGCACATGTGTATCCCTTACTCATGCTCCTGCTGAAAGCCCCTTCCAACTGCCCCCCTACTCACCACGCACCACGCACCCTGCTCCTACCACACCTGTATGGCATAGTCAATAGCATGGAATGCAGATTGTGGGTGTCAAAGTATGCTTCTGATATTAATGAGAAATAAATAACAATACTTAAAAAAAGTCAGCTGTGTCCTTATACCTGAGTGTGGAATTACCAGGTAAGTGGCATGAAAAGGAAAGGGAGCCTTTGGAGAGTGGAACTAAAGGGATATTTTATGGATTGAGCCTTAAGACACTGCAGCCCTTTGCCAATGTTGCGGAGGATAGGGCACTTAGCTAAACACATGTAATGGAAACATTCTGCGCATTGCAAGCCTGTCACACTTCAATTTTCATTCAAATTTGGCCTTCCAAGCAATTCAAATAATTTTGTGCTTCAGCATATGAAATTTGTGCACATGCATGTATTTGTATCTAATGTTTATCATTATCACAGGCATTAGCATGGCTAATAAGCTAAATATTTAAAGGACCATGTAACAGGGGAGGTTTGTGACACTTTGTGGCAAGATGGCTTGCAGTGGTGACATCAGAACCAGGAAATGAATACACACAGGACAGATGAAATGAAATGATGAAGGTGTTTGCTTGCGCCGGTTTATTATTTACAGAAAAATAAAAGGTTTTAACAAACACAAAACACAGGACACGGCACTTACGTCAAAATAAACAGACAAACAAAAACGGACTAACACTAAACAAAACAGTGGACGGACAGACAAACGAAACACGGTGAGTCGGAATAAACAAACAAGTATCGTGCCTCTTGCACGCAATAGCAATTGTTAAGATATCTTTATCTCTCTCCCGTTCTCCACTCACCGAACACCCAACCCCGAGTGAGTGAAAACATGCTGCTTTTATGCAGTTGTACCGTGACTCGATTGCTAGTCAATCATTCAATTGGAATCTCGGTACAACTGCACGTGAATTAATTAAGTGCAATCCCGTGACACACATTATACACATTTTATCTGCATGTGAAGTGTTGTGCAATCCTCGTGCCTAAATACAAATCTACATTTGAAATCACTCGTGTTACACAGACCCATTTATATCCCGTGTACCAATGACTATACACCAACATTTAACACATTACATGCAACATATAAACAAACAATACGCACGAGGCGGGGTCACACTGCCACACACTTGGAAAGAGGTTAAAATTGGCAATTTTTAAAAATATTATTTTTTATTTTTCATATTTCGATAATTCTTTGGGAGGTGTAGCTCATATGAAAAAAAAAAATCACTCCACAACAAAATCATTTCTGATTTAAGGTTGCAAAACTACAAGTGCTTAAACAGAAAGTGTTCATATTTATGACCAAATATGGTCATTCCCCGTAGGTAGCATAGGGTTAAAAGCAGCAGGCCACGCCACCTGGCTCACAAAAGCGGATATTTTTGACTCTTTTAAATCATGTCCATTCATCCCTCCCTCCACCACCTGTTCGGGATCAGCGGGGAAGACATCTTTCTTCTTATATCCCCACCTTTGGACCCCCTTTCTCAAGCAATCTTCAATCTGTGATCCCTATTTTCTTCAGTAGGCGTCCCACCCTCAAGATAACCATCAGCCCGACTAGAATTCCTCAGAATCACTCGGGACACTGTCAAATCCGAAGCCAGCCTCCCACTCGACAATCTTGGAACGCATTTGTCAGCTCATTAACAACTTCCAAGTATCAAAATCAACCTCAATATGCAACTCATTATCTCCCTTCAGCCAATTCAATTTCGCAATTCACATTATTCCAAAGGCAGAACATTCACATTGTGCCTTCTCAGTCTCGCCTTAACTGCAAAAACCTGGATGCTCACATAAAAATATCTTTCAGAAGGAGGAAACCCTCTTCCAGAGCTTCCAATGCTCCAGCTTTCCTCCAATATTTGGATCGTGGCAGCCATTTCCGCAGTCAAGGCTAATGCTAATTCCCATCTGACATGTCCGCTAATTCTCTCAAATACTACAAGCATTAATACATGGTGAGAGACGTGGTACGAGACTGGAAATCTGTCTTGATTATGAGTTAAGGAGTTCCAGTATTAGTAGAATGATTGGAGGAGTTGTGCAACCCAAATCTCTGAATGTGAGTTCACCTTTTCCATTCCAAGCAGACATGATAGTACCAAACCGGTGATTGATCCTGTATTAACGAACACATAGGATGGTCAGTATCTCTCTAGACATTAGAAGGTTCCCCAGTTCCACCACCTCATCTCATCCAATCTACTCTCATCTGCAAGCGAATATTGTCATCAGCTCTCTCTATCTACCAGGTCCTCCTACGCTACAGGTTGGTCGTCATTCTCTTCATTCTGCACCCAGAACTGAATATCCCTGTCGTCAGGTGTAAGTTGTGCAATAAATGAAAGAATGTCCAGGCAGTGTTTCTCCCAAAAATAGTCAGTGTATATTAATAATAATAATAATAATAATAATAATAATAATAATAATAATTAATAACAAAAACAATCCACCCCTTTACCAATGATGGTATTGGGGGGTACACGGCAGCCACAAAAAACTAAACAAACTGGACTTTATCCGTCCCCCATCCTCCATGCACGACAGTGTGCGTGCTCAGGGCCAGGGAAGCGTGGTGCCAATGAGTATGGTGCAGTGTTGTGCTGTTCAAGGAAGTGCTCTCGTGACTGCTGGTCCGTGGCTCACTCCTCCTCTGCAACGAAACAAAACACAAACCACAAAACAAAAGGTAAACAGTTCAGGCTCCAGACGTCTGTACACGTCAGCGCAAGGTGGTGTCCTGACTTCCCCTTTGTACCCACAAAGCCCTCCCTGCAATCAACCCATTGCCATGGTTTCTCCAATAGAAGGCCATCCCGCAGCTGATTGCAAAAGAGTCTTTCTGGGTACTTGCAACTACGCGCTCCCCCTAATATGGTCACCTTCCGGTTTCCGTCTACCATCAAGGCGGTCCATCTGGGAGGCAGGATACCACCGTCCTTACACAGCGTCCTTTCTGATAGGGAGGGAGATTTACAACATCGACTCTTTCTCTCTTTATCACATATCTCACCCCTCAGAGTGATGCCAAAGGAACACTCAGCCAACTCTACATTCCCCAATGGGCTCCCCTCCCTTGAAAAAAAATCTGCATTTTGATGCTCCTTACCTGCATGATGTTTCACAGTGTAGTGGAAGGGTTGCAGCGCCAGATACCACCGAGTTATCCGAGGGTTACTGTACTTCATCGTGTGTAACCACCTTAAAGGAGCATGATCAATGATAAGAGAGAAAGAACGCCCCAACAAGTAATAGCGAAGAGTGTGAGTAGCCCATTTGATAGCTAAACACTCCTTCTCAATGACGGAGTAGTTAATTTCCCTAGGAGCCATTTTTTTGCTCAAATGAATGATAGGGTGTTCCACTCCATCAACCTGTTGGGACAGGACCGCCCCCAGACCAATGTGGGAGGCATCAGTCTGAAGGATGAACTCTTTGTTGAAATCTGGTGAAATCAGAGTGGGAGCTTGACAGAGTCACTTCTTAATCATATCAAATGCCTCCTAACACTGCCCTGTCCATTTAACTAATTTTGCAGCAGCCTTTTGGTTGAGATCGACCAGGGGGTTGACTATGGTAGCATACTTGGGGATAAAACGGCGATAATAGCTGGCTAACCCCAATAGTGATCTCACCTGTGACTTGGTCCTTGGGATCACCGTCTCCACCAGCGCCTGGAATTTGGAGGCGATTGGCTTTTCCCGGCCATTACCCATAATGTAGCCAAGATATTGGGTCTCCTGTTTGCCAAATGCACACTTGCCCAGCTTGGCTGATAGCCCCGCCTCCCTTAGAGACTGTAGGACGGCTGAAAGTCTAATAATATGCTCCTTCCAGGTGGAGCTAAAAATCACAACATCATCAATGTACGCGGCTGCGTACTGATGATGGGGAGCTAAGACCTGACCCATCAGTCTCAGAAAGGTGGCTGGAGCTCCATGCAACCAGAACGGCATGGTCCGGAAATGGAACAAACCATCTGGGGTAGAGAAAGCAGTTTTCTCTCTCGAGCTCTGAATGAGTGGAATCTGCCAGTATCCCTTTGTCAGATCCGAAGTTGAAATTAACTGCGCCTTACCCAGTCAGCCGAGGAGCTCATCCACTCGGGGCATTAGATATGCATCGAACTTGGAGATGGCATTAACCTTTCGAAAAATCCACACAGAACTGAGTGGAGCGATCCTTCTTGCCCCCCATCACAATAGGACTGCACCACTCACTCCGGGAAGGCTCAATGACTCCAAGCCTGAGGATATCCTCCACCTCCTTGCGAACGGGACCCCTGCGAATCTCTGGGATGCGGTACGGTCTCTCTCGGACCCTGATACCTGGCGGTGTAATAATAGCATGAGAAATAACATTAGTTCTGCCGGGCAAGTCAGAAAAAAACATCACTAAACCTTTCCACCAACTGGTGGAGCTCACGTTTCTGATCCGGAAGTAACTGTTCCCCCATCTGAATGTTAGTTGTAGCTAGTGGATTGAGATTGGGACCAAAATCCTCTTCTAAACTGTCACAAGCTATAAATAGGGCTTCCCTTTCATTCCAGGGTTTTAGCAAGTTAACGTGATAAATTTCTGTCTTATTCTGGCGATCGGGTCTACTTTCATAATTCACATTACCAATTCTCCGTATCACCTCATATGGTCCCTGCCACAGCATACAACTTAGACTCCGATGAGGGAAGTAGCAACAGTACTTTATCACCTGGCCAAAAGGTCCGAATTTGTGCTTATTTGTTGTACTGCTGCTCCTGGCGATGCTGAGCTAGTTTTAGATTTTCTTGCGCCAAACGACCAACCAATGCTAGGTGATCTCTTAACATGATTACATACTTGACTATGTTTTTGGAAGTTTTTGTTTGCTCCTCCCACCCTTCTTTCACAAGATCAAGGATACCTTGTGGTTGCCTCCCATATAGCAGCTCAAAGGGAGAGAACCCGGTCGAGCTCTGAGGCACCTCTCTCACTGCAAACATCAGGTAGGGGAGGAGTTTAGCCCAATGTTTCTGCTCTTGGTTGACAAACCACTTCAGCATCTATTTTAAAGTCTGATTAAAACTTTTCACCAAATCGTCCATCTGTGGGTGATAAACGGAGGTTTGAATGGACTTCATTTGCAACAATTTATATAACTCTTTCAAACATTGTGACATGTTCGTTCCGTGATCAGTGAGGATTTGTTTTGGAATCCCTACACTCGCTATAATCTGTACTAACTTTCGAGCAATTGCTGCGGCACTAGTGGATCTCAATGGTACTGCCTCTGGATATCTAGTCGCATAGTCCACCACTACCAAAATGTGCGTATATCCAGAGTCAGACTGGCTCAATGGACCCACTATGTCCATAGCAATGCGTTCAAAGGGAATTGAGATCAGGGGCAGTGGGACCAGCGGGGCCGGGCGAACTTCGCCCCGGCGCTACTTGCTGACATTCCGGACACTCTGCTACATTTTGCGTCACCACATTAAAAACTCCCATCCAATAAAATCGCGCCAATATTCGTTCCCAAGTCTTATCGCTACCTAAATGGCCCGAACATGGGACATTGTGAGCCAACCGCATGATCTCACGTCGAAAAGACTGAGGAGCGAGTAATTGTGTTACAATCTGGCTTGTGCTTGTGGCTTTGGATACCCTATACAGCAAATGCCCGACAATAATGTGGTGAGGATATGTAAGCGGCCGGTTGTCCTCTACATCCTTCCCCTTGATAGACCGAACCTTCCCCCAGATGTGTGCCAGCGAAGGATCGTTTTTTTGTTCCAACGCTAGGTCCACATCTCGGTCCCAGAATTTCGGGATATCGAGCGGAGCTACAGTAGCTTCAGCACTGGGGGCCTCATTAACCCGCCCCTGCAGGTCACACTGAGTCCCAATCCCCTTTCCCTTGCATTTAACAGACTCTGAAGTTTCCCCCACCAAACCCCAGCCTTGACTCATTGACATTCTTTCCTATTTTTCAACCCTTCGCTCTCTTTTTGTTTTTTTAGGGTGAAATCAGGAATGGAACAAATCAGCTTGCAGCGGGAAGATTTTCGCAATAGTTTCTCCCGCTGTTCCCATGGTCTTACCGGACACTGGCTTTACCGTTTTATTAACCACAGTTTCAAAATACGGCCAGTCACACCCTAAAATAACTGGATATGGCAACTTTGCAGCCACTGCCACGATTACGTGGCGGGTATGACATCCAATAGCCAAATCTAATTTAGTGAGGGGGTAGTCCTTGTTATCCCCGTGAATACAGAAAAAGACCACTACCCTGCGTGACCACCAAGGTACCCCTGTCAACAGAGACTCCTTAATTAAAGTTTGCCCACATCTTGAGTCCACTAATGCGTGGGTGCTCACATCACCAACCCGTACATCAACAATGCAAGGCCCCTCCCAATCATTATGCCTGGACTTACCTGGTGCTGTTGGTAGGTAATGGGAGGCTGCACCACATTCCATCGCCACCGGACAATTCCGTGGACAATGGGGAGGGGTTCTCTGCTCTCACCCCGCTGAGGGCTGATCTTGCCCTCCATTGGTGTGGAGAAAGGCCGCCCGTGGGGTGCCGATGAGAAGTAGCCCCGTGGGGGGAGGGGGTGAAATGCTGTGGAGGTCCTGTCCTTGGACCCGTCGTTCGGGGTCGGTTGGAGGGAGGAGCGGGGTTGACGACCACGGGAGCTCATGCCAATGCATCCTCATATCCTTCAGCCAATCGGACTGCCTTTAGAGTGGTGGGTTGATGCCTGGTGACCCAGTTCTGGGTGTCCAGCCTCAGCACCTTCATGAACTGCTGTATGGCAATCAGCTCGGTGATCTTCTCTGCATCGTTAGTGCCGGGGCAGAGCCACCGCGTCACATGATCCACTAACTGCGGGGTCATCCTCCAGCGACAACTTTACTATCCTCGTCCTCGGTAGGGGTACTGCTGGTTCAGCCGCCGGTTCCTTCCCCCGATTAGCCTCCAGGAACAGGCTGTGCATCCTCTCCATCATGGCCGTCAATGATTCCTGATGCCTCCACTCCTGCGCCTCCAACAGCGCTGCCAATGCGGTTCGGTCCATCTCCAATCCCTCCTCTGAACCCCAAATGTCATCAGGTGCAAGTGGTGCAGTAAATGAAAGAATGTCCAGGCAGTGTTTCTCCCAAAATAGTCTGTGTATTTTAATAATAATAATAATAACAAAAACAATCTGCCCCTTTACCAACGATGGTATTGGGGGGTACACGGAAGGCTTTCGAGCTACAAAAAACAAAACAAAACAAACTGGACTTTACAACATTGACTCTTTCTCTCTTTATCACAATCCCCTACCCCATTCAATGAAAATTGGATTGTAGCATTCAGCGTCCATGCTCGAGACATTCTTCATCGTTTGCCAGCATCCATAAAATCCTACATTTCATGTATCCAATTTCATTACCTTAGCTTGTTCATCCCCTCGGCAACAATTCTCTCCAACCCCGCAGTGCGCCTCACAGTGGTATTTCCAAGAGCCTTCCCCCGTCATCTCCATCCAGACTACCCATATCTACAGACGTCCTTTCCCAATTAATTTCAATTTTGCGCTCAGGATGTTTCAACCCCTTTGACGACCTGGTGATGGAAGCTATGTGCCTGTCAGCTTTCTTCAGATTTCTAAGAAGTGCAGAATTCACAGTACCATCACTATCCAGTTTCCCAGCCATAGGTATTCATTCTTGTGATCTTTCAATAATTCCTGATACTCATTTCATTCTGTTCCTTCGCTCAGCCAAGACTGACCAGCTTTGTCAAGGACAATTTATTCAGTTATCCAAGATAAACTCCCATCCACACTCATTCAGGATTGGGTTTTTCCTCTCCACCGAGCGGAGGGTTGCATGTAGCCCGTCTTACTAACCATCTCTCTCTTTGTCCTTGTTTGTCCTTCTTCCCTGTTTTTTGTTACGCATTGGCACGCGGTCTTTTATTTGTCTTCACAGGCGCAGTCCTTGAGGGGAGCTGGTGGGTTATCCTTTTATATTTCAATTGCCCGTTGCCTCTGCGCGGTCTCCTCTGAAGGGTTAGTGAGTCTTAATTCCCGGCCTTGAGTCAGCCGCAGCTCATGCCTTTGTTCAAAGGGGGGTCCTCGCCGCAGCGAGTCAGAGGGGACCATCGGCCACACTGTCCTTTCGCAGCTCTTGCGCTATTCTCTTGTCTCATCCAGAAACTCTATTGTATCTCTCTCTCTGTACCAGTAACAGCTGTAGTCATCTACAATCCTTAAATACTAAAAACCAAATACTAACAAACTCTATCTTTCAGATACCACCTGGAGACAGGGATTCTCTTTCCTTCCTTCTTTCTAGCTTATGAACCATTCTCTGAGGGAATGGCCTGGTCCACGAGGCAGCGCCTCCAAGGATTCTCCACAGAGTCAGAGGATTTCTATGTTTTTCAGGGGGTCCTGGGAGCCCATAGGGCCGACCTCCGTGGTACAAGGTTCTTGCAATATAAAGTCTGGACCCCGTCCTTTGCCCTGGCCCGCAGGCCACTAACAGTTCAAAACAAGCACTCCTGGCCCACAGGCCATCATCATTCACTCGAGGCTAAGCCTCTAAATACTAACCTATATAATTTCACGCAGCCCTAGCTCCTGCCAATAAAATGTGGTGCTTAATGCACTGACAAAACCTCCATTTGAGCCTATGCATTCTGCTGAGCAAACATTTTTGTCCTTCAAGACAGCTTTCTTGCTTGCCATCTCCTCCGCTAAGCGGGTGAGTGAAATGCAAGCATTTTCTATTTCGAAAGCTTGTCTTATTTTTTCACCCTTCATACTAACCCAGCTTTTCTGACCAAGACCATCTCGGCTTTCCACATAAATCAGTTGGTGGAATTTCCAATCTGACAAGGAGCGCCAATTCCATATGCTTTGCCCAGTGCGGGCGTTAGCATATTATGTGGCGAAGACTAAAAGTTGGAGGCAGTCGGAACAACTGTTTGTTTGTTGCCCCTGCCCGAGAAGCTCACCAGCCATTCCACCATAGGTCAGGTCATTGTTCCATGGTGCGTCTATCCAGGACATATGCAGTGCAGCGGTGTGGGCCTCTTCCCACACATTTGCCAGGTTCTACCAGCTGAATGTCGTGAACCCGCAGAATCCTGGGTTTGGCACAAGAGTACTGAGGGCGGCATCCCAGTCCACCCTCACAATATAACATCAGAGGTGAGTCCATCTTAATGTTCTTGGAACATTTGTTACACAAGCGGTTACTACCTTGCATTGGGATGTATGCTATGTCCTTGCGACAGCTTGGGTATACTCATCCATTTTGTAATGGTTATCATAACCCTGGTTTCCTGAAATAGGAATATTAACCATTAACTTCGGGGTCACAGCGTTCATTGTCGCAATCTTGAAGAAAATGACGACGATTGTAGGGCTTGCTGCTGCTTATGGTTGCGGGGCAGAGCCTCAGCAGCGCCTCCCTACTCTGGCAGGAATCTTTGGTATAGAGTTCAGTTCAGGTGTCTTAAAGGGAAACACCCATGTTGTAATGGTTAATATTCCTATTTCAGGGAACCAGGGTTATGATAATAACCCAAAGTTTTCATTTGGTCCGAAAGAACGATCATGATTGCAACGATCAGTACTGCTGCTATCACGATCATTCTTTTGAATATAATCATTATATAATCATTATATAGAGTGGATGGAACTTTGTATGATCGTTGGGTGTTTTATATTGTTGTAGTACCTCAGAAAGTGCCTGCATTTCACTTCAGTGATTGGGTGAGTGAGTGCTGGAGTGATGTGCGTGGAGTTAAGGCTTGCTTTTTTCTTTTCGTTCTTGATTTTTTTTTCTCAAGAACGTTAGGCCCCTGTTGTTTTTATAATCCTGTGTTAAAGTACTTTCACTTGAGTTCAGGAGCTGCTCTTCAGTTTTAGTTCAAATGTCTATGGCAGGCAATTAGAGCTGAACACAGACAGACTTATCAAAAAATATAGAAAAATATTATATGTGAGTAATTGCATTTGTCTTTGTACTCTGCACAGGGAGAAACTCATGTAAATAGTTTAAGTTTGACAAGATTATTTTGATTCATATTAAATATGAAATAAATAAGAACATAAGAACATAAGAAAGTTTACAAACGAGAGGAGGCCATTCAGCCCATCTTGCTCGTTTGGTTATTAGTAGCTTATTGATCCCAGAATCTCATCAAGCAGCTTCTTGAAGGACCCCAGGGTGTCAGCTTCAACAACATTACTGGGGAGTTGGTTCTAGACCCTCACAATTCTCTGTGTAAAAAAAGTGCTACCTATTTTCTGTTCTGAATGCCCCTTTATCTCATCTCCATTTGTGACCCCTGGTCCTTGTTTCTTTTTTCTGGTCAAAAAAGTCCCTTTGTCAATACATTTTAGGATTTTGAATGCTTCAATCAGATCATCACGTAGTCTTCTTTGTTCAAGACCGAATAGATTCAATTCTTTTAGCCTGTCTGCATACGACATGCCTTTTAAACCCGGAATAATTCTGGTCGCTCTTCTTTGCACTCTTTCTAGAGCAGCAATATCCTTTTTTTAACGAAGTGACCAGAACTGAACACAATATTCACCAAATGTACAGGTTTTTAAGGAAATATAAATTATATACAGTATATACGGGCTGCAGTGCATCACGAGAAAATATTTAATCAAGGGTTATGTGACATCATAAACCGCAAGAGCCCTGCACTGCTGTTATCTTTTATATGACATCATTTACTTTAAGTGTGTGAATTCAGATTAGTATTGTAACAATCTTTAAAAAGATACCACCTACTGGGTCTATAAAGAAAAGCCTACAGCTATGGCCAAACTTTTTGCAACACCCTATAGAATTAACACATTTTGATTCATAAAGTTGAATGAAACCTGCTGAATAATGTTACTTTAACATATTAAATTATGTTCCGCTTTGTAGTTTTCCATATACTTAACGAAAAACTGACAAAAATGGAAAAATTTGATATTTTGAAATCTAACATGAAATACAATACTACTGTTATGGCTTTCGCTAGACTTTTGTGATATCATTTTGTAGTTTCTTTGATTACATGATGTTAATAATAATAATAATAATATCTTTATTTTTATATAGCGCCTGTGGACCACCATCACAAAGCGCTTTACACAGGTAGGCGGTGAACTGTGCATAATATGCAGAGTCACTTACAATACATTTTGAGCACAAGGAGGTTAAGTGACTTGCTCAGGGTCACAGTGAGTCAGTCGGTGGCAGAGATGGGATTTGAACTGGTAATCTTCTGGTTACAAACCCTGGACTTTAACCACTGGACCACACTGCCTCCTTTAAATAAAGATCTAAATTTAAAATAAAAGATCTAAATTATTTTCATATAGTTTTTTTTTTTTAATTGTATCTTAATCCTAACATTCTACGTAATGCAAAACTTTTGGCCATAGACACATAGCTCAAGGAAATGTAGCTCTCTATTAGGCAGCAATCCCTAGCCTTACAGTCTGACAGCCTCTGGGGATGGCCATGTCCCTGCAAAGCATAACAGGAAACAGCAACGCAAGGAGAGAGAGTCAGAGTGCCAGGTTAATACTCACTGCTGTCTTTTTTCATTATGCATGGATTTTGGATTTCTGGATGCTCTCCAATCTCAATTAGATAAGATTTTACCAGAGCCAAGTCAAATTTAGTTTTCTAGGAAGTGTTAACATTTTCTTGTTAACTGGGTGTTAAAAATGCGACAACATATTGAGTTTGTGAGACAAATATTTTTTTGCTCAAACTAATCTTGATTGACAGAGAAAGTCGTATTGCATGCTAACCTGAAATATTATGTTGGAGTATAGTGACTATTCATAAAAAAAATAGAAAAAAAAGATCTGCAAAGGTTTCCAAAAATATTTTGGTTTGCTATGATAATTCATATACCTCCATAATGATAATTTGCCTAGTTTTTTTGCTTCTCTGACTAATGCCCTCCTTACCAGGTCGCTGAGTTTTGGTGGACGGCCATCTCTAGGCAGAGTCACAGTTGTGTCATATTCTTTCCATTTTTTAATAATGGATTTAACGGTGCTCCGGAGGATGTTCAAAGTTTGGGATATTTTTTTATAACCCAACCCTGATTGGTGCTTCTCCAGAACTTTATCCCGGACTTGTTTTGATAGCTCCTTGGTCTTCATGATGCTGTTTGTTTAGATATGCTCTCTAACAAACTCTGGGGCCTTCCAGAAACAGATGTATTTAATCTGAGATCATGTGACACTTTAATTGCACACAGGTGGACTCCATTCAACTAATTATGTGACTTCTGAAGGCAATTGGATGCACCAGAGCTTATTTAGGGGTGTCATAGCAAAGGGGGTAAATACTTATGCAATCAAGATTTTACAGTTTATTTGTAATTTTTGAAAAATATGTAGATTTTTTTCCACCACTTCGATTTTATGGACTATTTTGTGTAGATCAGTGACAAAAAATCCTAAATAAATCCATTTTAATTCCAGGTTATAACACTACAAAATGTGGAAATGTCCAAGGGGGGTGAATACTTATGCAAGGCACTATAAGTACCATTATAAAGGTGGTACAGCCGACAGTGGTCAAAACCATGGACCAATTGAGAACAATGGGCTGTCTCTGAACAAGAACAACAAATGAGAAACACCCCACGTGGACTCGGGCACAGCCCAAAATAACCAAACTAACCAATCACAGGGTCAAGTCAGGACAACAAAACCAGCCACGCGACTTTCAGAAACGTTGAGTTTGCCCCATGAGAGAGCTTCCCATACAAGCTTTCCATGCTTGCTTCCCATGAGCTCCCTACACTAGAAGTGTGCCTCACAGAAGGAACAGCCCCCCAGGCAAAAGAAAGAAGTGAGCTCCACCCACTAGAAGTGGCTTGGCGTTTAGAGGAACGAAATGGAAGCTAAACTTCTCTGAAGAAAGTTTCTGAATCATGGGAGCATAAGTGCTCGAATTCATGGAAGGCAAGGAAGAAACAATGTTCTGAAGAATGGCTAAAATCAGCTTTGAAGAGAGCCGTAGCTCTTTGCCATACGAAAGACTGAAACAGTAAACAGAAGCACAGCTAGCCATGCAGAAGAATTGCAATGAGAACAGTTTTATGAACTACATAACTTTTCAATTGCAATGCAGTGTCTGAACTGGGTTACGTCTGATCAACGGAACATTTCCAGTTGGAAAACTGCCAACAACAACTATAATGCTGCAAGACTTGGAGATCAACAAGCTAATCTCCATTTGAAAATAACTATTTGTTTATTGCAAGCCTATGTAAAATGTGTACTTAAAGCAAAGTACCATCTTCTTTCATTGGGACTTCAGATCCAATGAGCTGCAGTGTTCATCAACACAGATTGACTTTTATATGGAAATCGATAGGTATTCAACATATCTAATATTAAATACTTGGACTCGAGAAAGTAACTGAAGCAAATGCTATCAAGTTAAGTGGATAAACTGTTCTAGGAATAGAATATAACTTCCTGTTTCAGAGTGTGTAAGAAATATATTTTGTTTGTTGAAATGTGCAACTCAAAGGAGTTGCATCGTAAATGCAGAGAATTTGATCATTGCCCCATTTCTGAGTTAATTTGAATATATAATCAATTGAGGTTGATAACCTGTTAGTTTGGTACATCACATCTAAACTAAATTAACAAGGTAAAATTAGGTACTGGAATGTTGGATTCCTTTCTGAATGGGAAGTTGAATTAATTCTCTGCATATTGACATGATTGCATACAATGAGAAACAGGTATTGAAAATACTAATGCAAAGTAGATGGTTTGTGTGATAAGCCATATTTAATATTAGTATATTAACCATGTATGCTAATGATGTTATGGTCATTGTAATCATTTGACTGTGAGATCAGTGAACAGTATACTATTCATGCATATCTCTAACCAATAGCCTTTCCTTTCTGTAATATTAGATTAGTTGTGCACCTTTTTATTCTTAAATAAACTATTGTTTTATATTTCTGACATGTTGTGTGAATGTCGGTTATTGTCTAAGGGAATCTGAGTTCTACATGATCCCAAAGTTAAATATGGTATGTCTCAGTTATTAACATTTGGACGTTTTTAAACAGGGCGCCTACAGACTAATTTATATTTAATTAAATTGTATACCTAATTCACTACACTGATAACACTGTAACTCCTGCTGCCCTGTCCTCTCTTTACATCCTGTCCCATACTCTGCGTCTCACTGGACGGGGAGGTGGGACTGGTTTTCTCCTCTCTCCCTCCTTACTCTTTTCTGTCCCCTCTGACCACTCCTCACTCTGTTAACACCTTTGAATTTCACGCTGTCCAACTAACCTCTCCCTGTCAACTCCTGCTAATTGTACTGTACCGTCCCCCTGGACCTCTCACTCACTTTCTCGATGAACTCGACTATCTCCTCTCCTCCCTCCCCTCTCTGTCTACCCCAACTGTCCTGTGATTTCAATATCCATCTCTCCAATCCCACCCACTCTGCCGGATTCCTTCCTCTCCTTCACTCCTTTCAACTTCTCTCTCTCTCTCTCTCCATCCACTCCTACCCACAAAGCTGGCCGTCAACTGGACCTCACTTTCTCCAGGGCCTGCCGCCCCTCCACCCTCTCTGTCACCCCTCTTGGCCTCTCTGATCACTATTTCATCTCTTTTTTTCTGTCTCTACCCTCTCTCCCTACTCCATCTACCCCCATTGTCACCTCCCGTCGTAACCTTCGCTCTCTCTGCCCCTCTGTCCTTGCCTCCACCTCTCTCTCTCTAACCTCCCTCCTATCGACTCCTTCTCCCAACTCTCTGTAGACTCTGCTACCTCCACCCTCTTCTCCTCCCTCACCTCCTCCCTCGACTCCCTCTGTCCCCTCACCTTCCGACCTGCTCACCCCTCCCCATCCCTGGCTCTCCACTCTAGCATGCACCTGCCGATTCTTCCTGAGCAACATACGAAGAATCCGACCCTTCCACACCAACTATTCCATGCAACTCCTCGTCCAGGCCCTGGTACTCTCCCGCCTAGACTACTGCAACTCCCTCCTGGTCGGCCTCCCTGCGTCCGCTATCCAGAACTCCACTGCTTGCCTGGTGTTCTCTCGGCCTCGCTTATCCACTGCTCCGCTCACTCCACTTGCTCCCAATCACCACTCACATCCAGTTCAAGACTCTTGTACTCGCCTACCGATGCCTTGACCAGACTGCACCCAGCTACCTCCAGACCCTCATCTCTCCCTACACCCCCACCTGACCTCTCCGCTTCGCCTGCATTAGAAGCCTGGCTGTACCTCCACTACACTTCCCTGCCTCCAGAGCCCGCTCCTTCTCCACCCTCGCTCCGCAGTGGTGGAACGACCTTCCTACGGATGTCAGGCCTGCCCAGTCCCTGACCACCTTCCGGTGCCTCCTCAAGACACACCTTTTCAGACAGCATCTGTAAAACTCACACTTATCTGCTCCCTATTTTAATGTATTTAATCCTGCACTTCCCAATCTGCAGTATTTTATATTTCACTTGCACGCGTATCTAACCCTGATGTAACTATCAACAATGTTATCTGCTCTTGAACTACCCCGATAACAAATCGTACTGAGATTTGTATTTGCTCTTATTAGGACTGAAGTCATTGTATTTTGTATCCTGCTCTTAATTGTACTGTAATTCTTGATATGTATTTTTTGTATACAACTGTAAGTCACCCTGGGTAAGGGCGTCTGCTAAGAAATAAATAATAATAATAATGAAGTTAAGTAGCATTGCCCTAAAGCCATTCATCCTGACTGTGAAAGACAATTAATAATTTAGCAGTTTCCTAAGGGAATGAAAATCTGGGAAACCTAACCAAACTTAAATCTGTTTAAGAAACAGTGTACAATTACAAGGATGAAAAAACAATCACATATGCAAAATAAAGGTCAAAATAAAATTCAGCAGCATAAGGGTTTTTACAGGAGAACGTTTTTATTTCTGAAGCTGTACCAAAAACTTTCCTCCAACGCACTGTAACACAGTTACATAAAGTTTTTTTGTGTAAAATAAAGAAACAACCCCAAACTAATTAAAGGGAAAAATAATGTTACCCCTTTAAGTCCTCTGTTCTGTGCTTTACTGGTTCCAGGTGATTGATAGCAATGTTGTTGAACCCGTGTGACCGGGTAACGCCGGCAATGAGACTCTGTGAAAGGGTGACTGAGCGGTGACGTCACGGCAGAAGCAGGGACGGACAAACACCAGGGCACGTACTGCAGTTAAAAGGCGCTTGTGCCGTTTTTATTTTTAAATAACAAAAAGAAATAAAATATTTGAACAAAAAACACGCTCACAGAGCAAAATAAAAGAGTAAACAAAACAAATCTCAAACACAAAAATACATAAACCAACTATACAGGTCAGGCTGGGCAGTCGCTGTCACTGTTCCTGTATTTGTAGTTGATTTCAGTTTTCGCTCTTTCTCTCTGCTCGCTCTCGTTCCTCCTCTCACACCCCCCCCCCCCGAGCTAGAGAGCTGCAGCCTTTTTATATCGTGGCCGAGGGGTTTAACTAGCTTGCAATTAATTATTCTATTACCCCTCGGCCACAATCTGCACAAGTTTATTAATTACTATGTGGATGGGGCTTCCCATCCACGTTACTAAACAATAACAAACAAACGGCTACGCCGTCATTTAAAATACAAAACAACCGGCGCTTCGCCGTCATAAATATAATACAAAATCATAATACAAAATAAATACAAAATACACTGCACAGGGGCGGAGGAGGAGACCCCAATCTAAAAATAAATAAACAAAACAATGTACAGGGCACCTCGCCCTGTTACATATCCCCCCCCTTGTGCAACGCACACATGGCCCCAACGGCCACCTCCCCCCTCAGTCTCAAAGTCCCGGAAGAGGGGAAGCAAGTTGTTTCTGGGGTGGCCATGGTGGAATCTCTGGCACCCCAAATCTTCATGGCCGGCAGCTCCCTCTTCCGGGGCTCCCCCGAAAGTGCGGCTGGGGGAGCTGGTCTCCTGACCTTCCCCCCCTTCTTCATGGCCAGCAGTTCCCCTCCGTGGGGCTCCGGCCACCCAATTTCCGGCAGCGAAACTGCTGCGGGGGGAGCTGGTCTCCTGACCTTCCCCCCCTTCTTCATGGCCGGCAGTTCCCCTCCGTGGGGCTCCGACCACACGGTTTCCGGCAGCAAAACTGCTGCGAGGGGAGCTGGTCTCCTGACCTCCCCCTCCTTCTTTGTGGCCGGCAGCTCCCCTCCGTGGGGCTCTGGCCACAGCGTTTCCTGCCACGGAAATGCTGCGGGGGAGCTGGTCTCCTGACCTCCCCCCCTTTCTTCATGGCCGGCAGCTCCCCTTCATGGGGCTCCGGCCACAGTGTAGCGATCCCAGGCGAAGCAGAGCGCCCGGCGATCCCAGGCGAAGCAGGACCCTCGACGACCCCAGGCGAAGCAGAGCGCCCAGCGACCCCAGGCGATGCAGGACCCTCGGCGACCCCAGGCGAAGCAGGATCCTTGGCGACCCCAGGCGAAGCAGGCGACCCCAGGCGACGGCGGCAGCAGCGGTCCCTCGGGAGGCGACGGCAGCAGCAGCAGACCCTCGGGAGGCGACGGCAGCAGCAGCGGACCCTCGGGAGGCGACGGCAGCAGCAGCGGACCCTCGGGAGGCGACGGCAGCAGCAGCGGACCCTCGGGAGGTGAACTCGGGAGGGGAGCCCCTGGCCATAGAGGCGGCAGCGGGAGCTCCACTTCTCCCTCGTACCCTGTACCCTGTATGGAGCAAAAGGCAGCCCGAGGCGATGCGGAGCAACAGGCAGCCCCAGGCGATGCGGAGCAACAGGCAGCCCCAGGCGATGCGGAGCCACAGGCAGCCCCAGGCGATGCGGAGCCACAGGCATCCCCAGGCGATCCAGGCGTGGCATCCCTGAGTGGAGCGGGCGTAGCATCCCTGGGCGGTGTGAGGCTGGCATCCTTGGGCGGTGCGAGGCTGGCATCCTTGGGCGGTGCGAGGCTGGCATCCTTGGGCGGTGCGAGGCTGGCATCCTTGGGCGGTGCGAGGCTGGCATCCTTGGGCGGTGGTGGAGGCAGAGGCAGCTCCTGCTCCTCTCCCTCAGGTGGTGGTGGTGGAGGCAGAGGCAGCTCCTGCTCCTCTCCCTCAGGTGGTGGAGGCAGAGGCAGCTCCTTCTCCTCTCCCTCAAGTAGTGGTGGTGGAGGCAGAGGCAGCTCCTCCTCTTCTGGCGGCCAAGGCGGCAGGGGCTCCTCCCCTTCTGGCGGCCAAGGCGGCAGGGGCTCCTCCCCTTCTGGCGGCCAAGGCGGCAGGGGCTCCTCCCCTTCTGGCGGCAGGGGCTCCTCCCCTTCAGGCTGCGAAGACGGCAGGGGCTCCTCCCCTTCAGGCGGCCAGGGCGCCTCCCCTTCTGGCTGCGAAGGCGGCAGGGGCTCCTCCCCTTCTGGCTGCGAAGGCGGCAGGGGCTCCTCCCCTTCCGGCTGCAGCCGTGAAACCAGCAGGCATGCTCCCTCTGCTGGTGGCGGGGGAAGCGACACGTCGTCCTCCCATGGAGGTGGAACCAGCAAGTACTCTACTTCTGCTGGTGGAGGTGGGACCAGCAGGTACTCTCCCCCTGCTGGCGGAGGTGGGAGCGCCACACAGTCCTCCCAGGGCGGTGGAGGTGGAACCAGCAGGAACCCTCCCTCTGCTGGCGGAGGTGGGAGCGACACCCAGTCCTCCCAGGGCGGTGGAGGCAGAACCAGCAGGAACTCTCCCTCTGCTGGCGGAGGTGGGAGCGACACGCAGTCCTCCCAGGGCGGTGGAGGTGGAACCAGCAGGAACTCCCCCTCTGCTGGCAGGTACCTGGTCTGTGGATGTTCGGCTTTCCCCTCTTGGGCTGTGGACGACCGACTCCCCCTCTTGGGCTGTGGACGCACCGACTCCCCTCTTGGGCTGTGGATGCACCGACTCCCCCTCTTGGGCTGTGGACGCACCGACTCCCCCTCTTGGGCTGTGGACGCACCGACTCCCCCTCTTGGGCTGTGGACGTTCGGGCTCCTCCCTTTCAGGCGCAGGACGTTCGGGCTCCTCCCTTTCAGGCGCAGGACGTTCGGGCTCCTCCCTTTCAGGCGCAGGATGTTCGGGCTCCTCCCACTCCAGGTCCGTGTCTTGGAAGACCTCCAGGCAGTGGTGCTCCTCATGCCCGTACCTCATGCAGTTGGTGCACCACTCCTCTTCCCCTCGTTCCACTTTTCCTCTCTGCCTCCTCCTCCTCACCTCTGTCTGTGTCCCTTCCTCCTGCCATATGGGGAAGGTGCCAGGGGAAATGTGCCATGGCTCCCCACAATTGAAGCACCACTCCTCCCCCAACAGGCAGGTAAGGCAGACTTGCTGCGGCTTTTGCTGCTGCAGCGGCTGCTGTCTCCTCATCCTCCTCTTTCCTCTCATCCTTCTTCCTCACCCTCCTTTCTCCACACAATAAAATGAGAAAAAAAAAACGAACGAAAAAAAACTGCAGTACCCTCTTCTGCCTGAGTCCAGGAGGCGCTGGTGATCCCACCCTGCCACCATGTGTGAAAGGGTGACTGAGCGGTGACGTCACGGCAGAAGCAGGGACGGACAAACACCAGGGCACGTACTGCAGTTAAAGGCGCTTGTGCCGTTTTATTTTAAATAACAAAAAGAAATAAAATATTTGAACAAAAAACACGCTCACAGAGCAAAATAAAAGAGTAAACAAAACAAATCTCGAACACAAAAATACATAAACCAACTATACAGGTCAGGCTGGGCAGTCGCTGTCACTGTTCCTGTATTTGTAGTTGATTTCAGTTTTCGCTCTTTCTCTCTGCTCGCTCTCGTTCCTCCTCACACCCCCGCCCCCACCCCCGAGCTAGAGAGCTGCAGCCTTTTTATATCGTGGCCGAGGGGTTTAACTAGCTTGCAATTAATTATTCTATTACCCCTCGGCCACAATCTGCACAAGTTTATTAATTACTATGTGGATGGGGCTTCCCATCCACGTTACTAAACAATAACAAACAAACGGCTACGCCGTCATTTAAAATACAAAACAACCGGCGCTTCGCCGTCATAAATATAATACAAAATCATAATACAAAATAAATACAAAATACACTGCACAGGGGCGGAGGAGGAGACCCCGATCTAAAAATAAATAAACAAAACAATGTACAGGGCACCTCGCCCTGTTACAGACTCAGAGACCAGAATGCTGCAGTTTAAGTGCTCATGCGCATTTATTTACATATACAAAAACAAAATAAACAACCAGCACCACCCCGTTCCTTCACCATCACTATTCTAAACTAACAACCGTGATCACCCTTTTTATACACATTGCCACGTGTTTTTGCAGGGAGAAATTTAACCCACTCCCTGCCATCCAATATTCCACACACGCTCGTGCACCGGCAGGGCTTTCACCCTGCCACAACCTGTTTATTAATTTTTTCTAATTGATAAAAAGCCTAAACCCAGTTGAATAGCTAGCTAGCTTGAAACTGGTTTAAGGGTAGGGGTATCTGGCCTCTTTTCCTGCCTTAAACTTAAAATAAATAATCTTTTGTAGAAATTATTCAAGGAAGAATTGATATTTATAACCACATATAGTTGCAGAGTTGAACCCTTTTACTGGACTGCTGTGTTGTTGTGTAACTAACGATTGTCTTCTGGATTTTAAAAGGACATTTCTTGCTACAATTTTTTCTTTTGGAATCATTATTTTTGTGGTAACTAATAGCAACTAGACTATATGATGGTAGTTTTGTTGTTGCAGTTGTTGTAAATATTGTATATTCATTGAGTGTTGTTCCCTTACAGAAATGTAGGTTTAATCTGTTTTGTTTTCGTGCATTTCTATAATAAGTAACAGGCCAACATAGAAATATTTCTAGCATCATGCTGTAAGGTAAATATTGTGTGTTGTTTTGTTTCATGGTGGTATATGGGTTTTGGGTTAACTGTATTGCAAACATCTGTGTAGATAGATCACTGTTAGTGTGGCTGTATAATACACTTGATTTCTGTTGTTATAAGACAAGTCTACTTGGATTATTTATTTATTTTCTGATGATTTCTTGGTGCATGCAGTTTGATTGTTATAACATAATACAGTAGCTATAATTAGTGTAGACTGTGACACAACCACTCATCAGAGATTTATAAACTTAATGACTCTGATGTAGGTATTGGTCATACTATTGTTATAAGGCATATTATACACATGTTATCACAGTGTCTCTGAATTGCTAATGAACATCATTGGGTAATGAATGAGGCATGTGTATGATTGGATTTTTGCACTAACTGCATAATATTGTGTACTATACCAGTGAGGTACAGCTAGGGCCATTCTAGCCCATATATTTGTTAGACTCATATCCTTTATTTCTTAACTGAACCTCTAATCAAATGCTAATTTGTTTAATATTAAACTGATACCCTGTAAAACGTGATGTGGAATGGCCCTTGTGGGATGGAGTTGTTCTCCCCTGTGCTGTAAAGTATACTGCTTTCAACATCTTAATGAACATATTTATCATGTTATTATTATTCAATAAGGAAAAAAACAAGCACACACACTAAATAAAACTCTCCACAAGCAGGATATTGTGTTAAATTGAGGAATAATTTAAAAAAAATACTGAAGATGAGGATTACTTAGAAGAATGTATAGTTTATTGATAGGTCCAAACGATGATGATCTATTTCTTGCAGTCAGTGTACATCATCTTATATGAATTATCAGAAGGGTGAAAATGCACCTCAAAATAGCAGTTGAGCGTCTGAAAAAAAAAAAGCTTCATTAGTTATAATTAGTTATATGTGACAGATGTTTGTACTCCTTAGTCTTGTACAAAGTGCACGGACTAAAGCAGTGAATAAAAATGAGGTGTATGTGCAGAAGAGGATGTTTTGTTGTCAATGGATTTACTATTCATTGGAATTACGTGTACCAGTACTTTCACATTTTAATCATTATCTTATGGCTTTATGGAGAAAGGATGCCAGTTTGAAAGTATTCTGTATTCTTGGGTCATATACGCAACAGTAAGAGTCTTTCATCACAAGAATAAACCACAAACCTTCAAAGATGAATGTTATATAAATATCTTATGTAATTTAATTAATCAAAAACTGTTAACATGCAAGTGAAGGTTTTGTGATGACGGTCCAGTGTACAGTGTATGTTATACGTAATACCAAAAGGATTTAGTTAACTGTTCAATTCTTTATTTTTAACTCAAATGATTTAAAATACTCAGGGTTTAAGACACAGGAGAACCTGCAATGACTCAACCTGGTTTTGCAATAGGAGTTAAATTACTCTCTAAAAAGCTAAGAAAATATATATATATATATATATATATATATATATATATATATATATATATATATATATATACAGTATATTCTCAATACTACTTACAACCGTGTATACGGTAAACATGGTCTGTACCAATGGAAATACAGGAATTAAACAGTAAGTTGCACGATAAAAAGTTTTGCAATTTTTGTATGTACTACAAACATAAACAATATTACCTTTTTTCCTAAAACACAGGACTCCAGATCAACAGCATTAGGTTTCTTGCACTTTGTCCTTCTGATTTCAACATTTAGTATGTATTTGATGGCATTAATCACCTATGAAAACAATAATAATACTTAAAAAAACACATTCCTTTTTAATCTTTGTTTAAAGTTATAAAAAGGTACATATAGTAACTGTTCTCCTGTGCATGTGTTCTCCTGCTAGGTGCTAGAAATAAAAAAAAACATTGAACTAAATACTTTAGTTTGTGCACAAACTTGCAGTGGATGATTGTTTTTTAAATAGATTATAAAAGCTATTTTACCTGTGTTTCTGCTGTCTTAACATTCACAAGTTTGAAGAAATTTGGTCTCTTGTTTATCTTGTTGTATTCTGCTACGGCTGCATTGGCAACTCTTTGAATTTCTGGGCTACTTGGATCAGCTTGAATAGGAGCCCCATAAGGATGTACGTTATCTAAACGCAATAGAGAAAGAAATACAGTAATTGTGTTGCCATCTTTGGCACGTGAATTATAATAGATGCTGCTGGTGACAAAAGGGAAATTATGCTCATGCTTTATTAATACACAGACCCACTGATAAATAGTTGATTTAAAAAACCTTAAGTTAAAAAAAAATCTAATGTAATATACCCGAGAAAGATGTTCAGAACTAAACATAATACATACAATACTGCAATATATTGTATGTAGATTTGGTCATTCTAATGGGACTAAAAGTTCTAGAATTCAATTAAGTTTTACTTATTTTAACTTTTTATCTGATCTTGCACATATTCCTTAAAAATACATTGTGAAGTATTAGGGAAAATCCATGACTATTTATTGCATATGATCAACTGGCATTCTGCGCTATTAGAAATTAAAATAATAATTTAGAACAATTATTATTTCTGAACAATTGTATATTTTTTAATGTGTCCCATTATTTACACTCTTTATAATGACCCAATATATATATATATATATATATATATATATATATATATATAGTATATATATATATATATATATATATATATATATATATATATATATATATATTAGCTCAAAGAGCCAGCTGCCCAACGTTTCGATATGTTGCACATATCTTTCTCAAGGGAGCCTGTGTTTGAATCAAAACATTGTAGGTATTTATAGGTTTTTGACGGCATGACAACTACTTGTTATTGTTTACACACACACACATACACACACAATATACATATAATGTAAAAAAAAAACATTTTATTATCAAGTAGTATTAACTTGTATTTACAGTAAGTGTAGAAATAATAACCATACTTACCCACTTTGATGGCTTCCTCTACAACTTCTTCTTCTACATGTTCCTCCCCTTTGGAGATTGAAAGTACTGAAATTATTGAAAAGAGGAAAAGATACTGCCAAACAGCCATGATTCTTTGTTTTCCTTTTCCCTCTGAGGAGAATAAAATGAGTGACTAAACCCCTGCTGAGCACATGGGATTTATACTGCAATTGTGAGGAATGTTTTGCCAGGCTGCTAAGTCCACACCCACTACAACCAAGTGGAACAAGTGAGTGTTTTGTCTGCTGTTATGGTAACTGAAAACTTAAGATTGAGGGAACTGTCCTTTTTTTGTTTGTTTTTTGTTTGGTTTGGTTTAATTCATATTTTATATTAAAGACAATTTATTATGTTTTTAAATGTCCCGAAAAGAATATTTACCATATTACATTGTCATGGTAATCATATAGTTGTTCACCATGCTTCCCTGTGACCAATGTGTCCCATTATTTATCTTAACTATAGTTTTCACCATGTTTTATCACACTTACAATACATGTGATTTACCATAATTACTGTGCCTGCTCTTAACATGCTTACTTGCTCATTACTATAACACTTTTAACATGGTTTGCCATGATACGACAGTAAACTTTTCAACTTGTTTGTTTTTTAACCAACTTAACTTGTCGAAAACTAGTAAACTCCGACCAGGATAGTCTAGTACTGGTCATTGCTGGAATTGCAAAGTAATGTAGATAAAGTAATGTAGTCTTGTACTAGATTCCAATAAGGTTTCTGAATGCAAATGTGCGGATAAATAATGACTATTCCGTTCCACGTGGCTTAAACGTGTGCCTGTTGCAATACTTAGAATGCTCATTTAAAACAGTTTTGGAGAAAGCAACAATGTATTTATTTTTTGTTTCTGTTTTCATAGCATATCAATCAATCAATCAATTAATCTTTATTTTATATAGCACCTTTCATAGTGGACCGCCATCACAAAGCGCTTTACAAGATGCAGTAACATCAAGAAAATCCATAATACTTTAATACAGAGAAATGCATAATACATGATATACAGTAAAAACAATGCATAATACATTAAATAGTGAAGAATGCATAATACATGAAATAGTAGCAACAACACAGCAGCTAATAGCAGATATCAGGCTTAAAGAGCATGGAAAGCAAGAGAGAACAAGTGGGTCTTGAGAGTTGATTTAAAATGAGCGATTGTGAGAGCATCACGCACCAAAGCTGGGAAAGAGTTCCAGAGAGCCATAAAGCTAAAAGAGTGTTCTCCAAGTGTGGTGCACTTTTGCTTGGTGATAACAAGCATGCCAGAGTCGGGGGACCTCAGCTTGCGGGCAGGGACATAGCGGGTCAGCAGGTTGAGGAGATACTCAGGACCTGTGTGCTGAAGGGCATTGTAGGTGAACAGGAGAGTTTTGAAAGTAATCCTGAACTTTACAGGTAGCCAGTGTAGCTGGGCAAGACAGGGGGGTGATGTGTTCACGTTTTTTTACATCTGATAAGAATCCTGGCAGCAGCATTCTGAACTAGCTGCAGTCGGTTTATGGTGCGTGCTGGGAGACCACCATAAAGACAGTTGCAGTAGTCGAGTCGAGAGGAGACAAATCCATGAGGGAAAGGTAGGGACGGATGTTTCGAAGATGGTAGAAGGAAGATTTGACCACGGAGGAGATGTGGGCATCAAAGGAGAGGTTGCTGTCAAAAGTACACAAGGCTTCATACTGTGGGGGAAGGCAGCAGCAGACAGTTTCCGAGGTTCAGGGCAGCTATATTAAGATTCTTAAGTTGAGTTTTAGATCTTACTAGAAGGAGTTCAGATTTGCTGGTGTTTAGCTGAAAAACATTGGCAGACATCCAGGCCTCAATGTCTTGAATGCAAGCACCGTACTGTAGTAGAACAGCAGCAACAAGCAACACAACTTAGTATTTTATACAAGATAAATCTTTTATTTACTGTAACAAATTCCAAAGCAAACATATGTCTAGCAGTAGACAATCATTTTAACTGTAATATTAAACACTAGATAATTACTACAGGGAATGTGAAAGTTATGAAAACCAAACTTAACAGTGCTTGGAAATCTCTTAACTGAATCTAAAAAAAACCTAACACGAGGGTAATAATCTGACTAAAATTATGTGAATATGTAGATGCACCACTGCAGATTGAGTGTTTTTCTTACATGTATATCAGACCATCAGTAATTTCCATCAACAGCGTTCCTTGTATATGCTGGTCTTAAAGCCAAAGCAGTCTGACAGTCTGTACTGTTGTCTGATAACCCTAACCCTCAAGTGTTTTGTGAGAAAGATTCAGCCACCCAAGATGTGCGATTACAATTGTGATTATAACATAACACAAATTTGTTAATTAAAAAAACAAAAAAGCAGATTTTATTTTATTTCTTTTCATGGATATTCTAGTTCTATTACCTGTGCCTGAACCAACTGAACCAACTATTAATGAAAAACTGGTAAATCTCTGACTAAACATAAAGATAAAAATACTGCAGTAGACATGACGTAAGTCAACTTTTTCCAAAACCAACCAAGCAGCAATAGCAGCTGCCTCACCCAGTCATTTGCTTCGTCCTGTACTGAATAAGAAAAGTGAGTCATACAGTACTTAGGAACCACTCCCAATATATATATATATATATATATATATATATATATATATATTAGGGCAGAGTAGGGGAGGATGTGGGCAGGACGGACCCTGCACACTGTAAGACTTTTTTCTTGCTGCCTATGCACAGCCACAGGTTACTGGTTACTGTAATTGTTTAATTGGTGTGGGGATTGTGTAATTGTTTTGTCTTATTGATTAATTGAAAAGTGTGGAATGTGACCAGGTGGTAAATTAATGACTGATTGTCAATTACCTCTGGACACACCTTAAAAGCACAAAGAATTGTTTGTTTGGGGGGTGTGTGTTGCTGTGTCAAGAAAGTCCAGTGAATGTGTAGCTCAGCTTGGTCCAGAAGGTATTGTACTGTTTTGGGTTACTGTTAAACGGTTTAGCCGTCCGTTGTTTAGTCAGACCAACTAAAAAGTTTAGTTATTGCTACTTGGGGGAGCTAGACTGTTGTTTGTTTTCTTAAAGGGCCAGTGGCCTATCTTTGTAAATCTGTAAATAAAAGTGTGTCAAGCCACTGAACTGCAGTTACTGCCTCCATGTGTTTGCTATTTCTGCCACTGGCCAGCCTTGACTGCCAACCATGTTACCACATATGGTGATAGCTGTAGAATAGCGCCCCCTTTAGACCCAGCCAGGAACTGAAGTAAAAAAAAAAATAACTACAAGAAAATAGAGAGTAACTCAAGCCCTGCCAGGTTCCCTACATCCTTGGAGTTGGGGATGCTGATGAACTTTTTTAGTCTGCCCAGCCATAAGCAAGCCGAGCTAAGGAAGCTTCGCCTTCGTGGGCTGACAAAAGTTTTTAGGGACTGGGAGGACAGTGTCTACCTGCACCGAGGACTCCTTGCAGAAACCGAACGAGAGTTGTTTCTACTGAAATCAGAGTTGCCCACGCCGGAATCAGAGTTGCTGCTGCTAAAGAAAGAGACGCAACCAGCAGGATGAAGCACTTTACCACAGAACACCCTGGTGTGAGTATTGTGGGGAACTGACCCACCACTGGAGAGATTGCCCTGATGTCCCGCCATACTGGTGTTGACTGTGTGAATAGTTTGGACATGGATGACAAGATTGTCCATACCTAAAGCCAGAGAAACGGGAGCTGCTGCTGTGTGCAGAGCCAGAGAGATGGGAGCTGCTGCTGTGTGCAGAGCCAGAGAAACGGGAGCTGCTGCTGTGTGCAGAGCCAGAGAGATGGGAGCTGCTGCTGTGTGCAGAGCCAGAGAGACGGGAGCTGCTGCTGCTTCTGTGTGCAGAGCCAGAGAGACGGGAGCAGCTGCTGTGTGCAGAGCCAGAGAGATGGGAGCTGCTGCTGTGTGCAGAGCCAGAGAGACGGGAGCTGCTGCTGTGTGCAGAGCCAGAGAGACGGGAGCAGCTGCTGTGTGCAGAGCCAGAGAGATGGGAGCTGCTGCTGTGTGCAGAGCCAGAGAAACGGGAGCTGCTGCTGTGTGCAGAGCCAGAGAAACGGGAGCTGCTGCTGTGTGCAGAGCCAGAGAGATGGGAGCTGCTGCTGTGTGCAGAGCCAAAGAGAGAGAGACGGGAGCTGCTGCTGTGTGCAGAGCCAGAGAGATGGGAGCTGCTGCTGTGTGCAGAGCCAGAGAGACGAGAGCTGCTGCTGTGTGCAGAGCCAGAGAGATGGGAGCTGCTGCTGTGTGCAGAGCCAGAGAAACGGGAGCTGCTGCTGTGTGCAGAGCCAGAGAGACGGGAGCTGCTGCTGTGTGCAGAGCCAGAGAGACGGGAGCTGCTGTTGTGTGCAGAGCCAGAGGGAGAAGCCCCACAATTTCCAGAATCGAAAGAAGAAGTCCCGCCATCTCCAGAACCGGAAGTAGAAGCCCCATCGTCTCCAGAACCGGAAGTAGAAGCCCCGCTTCTAGAAGACGACCAGTAGAAGACCAGGCAAACAACTGTGCCTAGTGGTGCATCAACCTGGGATCTCCCCCCAAGTCCATTATTGTCCACTTTCACACTCTCTTGCGGGTGGGCTCGAGGGCTGGATGGGCCACCTTCCAGCACCTCCGAAAAGGGACTGAGGACCGGCGATGGGGTGGCAGGGGTGACTGGAGCACAGACCGGTGATTGGGTGGGTGCAATGGCAAACAGAGGTGAGAGCCCTGGAGCCAACACAGTGACATCTGATCCACCAGGGGGAGCAGAGCAGGAGGCAGGGATGTCTGGGGCATCAACCTGGGATTTAGGCCCAGTGACATGAGGTCCAGACACAACAGCAGGATGTCTAGGAGTGTGGGACAAGGGACCTGACCTACCGCTGGATCAATGCGCCGGGGTGGGGGTCAGGGCTGTGGTGGTGGTGCTCTTCACACTCTCCCCCTTCTTTTTAGCCGGTGGCTCCTTTTTTACAGCTTTTGGAGATGACGCTTCTACCCCTACCTATATATATATATATATATATATATATATTGTAAGGCAGCAGGTTGAGTGAGACAGCAGGGAGGGGGTTAAAACCTTCTTGAAGAGTAAAATGGAAATGCACCTTTTGTTTTGTTTAATTGTTTTATTGTTTAATTTAATTGTTTTATTATTAATTATCCCCTGCACCTGGTAGCTATTGTTAAATTGGGACCAGGTGCAGGGTATTTAAGAGGAGCAGTCAGTCTGCTCAAGGCTGCTGAGTAGAAGGAAGCAGAAGAGAGGTGCTCTGCTTCCGAGCAGTCTAAAAAGTAAGTGCTGTGAGTGTTTTGTGGTGCCAGGTAAACGGCTTAGCCGTCCGGCGAGTTAGTCAGGGAAAGTCCTGTTTAGTTAGTGCTCGTAAAGAGCTAGGTGTTTGTTTTTGTTTGTTCATTTTGTGTGTAATTAAAAATAGCGCAACCGCGCATAAAAATCCATTCAAGTGTGTTGGGTCGTATTTTTAAAGGGGCAACGAACCTGTGTAGCAGCAATCGTTTACATTTGGTGTCAGTGTGGCACCCCTACGACCCAGAAAATGGATTTTAAAGAATTGATCGCAATGATCAACCGCAATACTGCTGCTCAAATAAAGCAGACAGCAAGAATGGAGAGATGGACGATGGAGATGGGGTTGGCACCGCCGAAGACTCAGGAGCGGGAGCCAACTGAGTTGGAGCTGTTGCTCCAGAAATGGGAGCAGGCTAGCATAGCTCCGCAGTCTCCCGAGCCAGAGGGGAGGAGCCGCTTCCGGAGCCCAGAGGGGAGAAGCCGCTTCGGAGCCCAGAGGGGAGGAGCCGCCTTCCGAGCCCAGAGGGAGAAGCTGCCGCCTCGGAGCCCAGAGGGGAGGAGCCGCCGCTTCTGGAGCCCAGAGGGAGGAGCCACCGCTTCCTGAGCCCAGAGGGGAGAAGCCGCCGCTTCCGAGCCCAGAGGGAGGAGCCGCTTCCGGAGCCCAGAGGGGAGGAGCCGCCTTCCGGAGCCCAGAGGGGAGGAGCCGCCGCTTCCGGAGCCCAGAGGGGAGGAGCCGCTTCGGAGCCCAGAGGGGAGGCGAAAGCATACCTCCACCACAGCCCCGACCACCACCCCTACGGTCCAGTCCGGCGTCGCTGCGTCCGGTCCCTCACCCCTTGCTCCAGGATACCCTGCCGGTCTTCCTGGACCTCCCTGTGCTGGACCTAGAGCCCAGGAGTCTGCAACACTGGCCACAGCTCTGCCCCTGGTTCCCTGCTCTGCTCTCCCCGAGCACCCAGACATCGCTGGGCTGCTGCCAGACGTCGCTGTCGCTCCCCCTGTTTGCTGCTTCGCTTCCCCTGGGTGATCGGACACCACTGCGCCGGTTCCCAGGGGAAGACCTCTGTCCACTGCTGCATCCTCCAGTGCCCCGGCCTACGCTCCGGTCGCCCCTGTCGAACCGTTGGGTCCCCTCGTCGCCGGTGCGCGGTCCTTACCTGGCTGGGCCGGGACGTGGACCGATCCACCCTCAAGTCCGCCCGTGGAAGAGGGCGAAAAAGGACATTTATGGACTCAAGGGTGGGTGGTTGTGTTTTAGGGGAGGAGGTGGCCGTCAAGTGGCCTGTGTCTTGAAAAGACAAGGGGGGGGATGTGTAAGTCAGCAGGTTGAGTGAGACAGCAGGGAGGAGGTTAAAACCTCCATGAAGAGTAAAATGGAAATGCACCTTTTGTTTTAATTGTTTTATTGTTTAATTTAATTGTTTTATTATTAATTATCCCCTGCACCTGGTAGCTATTGTTAAATTGGGACCAGGTGCAGGGTATTTAAGAGGAGCAGTCAGTCTGCTCAAGGCTGCTGAGTAGAAGGAAGCAGAAGAGAGGTGCTCTGCTTCCGAGCAGTCTAAAAAGTAAGTGCTGTGAGTGTTTTGTGGTGCCTGGTAAACGGCTTAGCCATCCTGCAAGTTAGTCAGGGAAAGTCCTGTTTAGTTAGTGCTCGTAAAGAGCTAGGTGTTTGTTTTTGTTTGTTCAGCCTTGCCTGTTGTTTAACAGGGCTATCCTGCATCACTGTAATCTATAGTGTGCAGGATATGTTGCCTCGATTGTACAGTGGTATAGCTGGTCATTTGTTTTTATTTTAACAGACAAAAATGATATAGCCTGCAATTTTGTCTTGTTGCCTGCAGCTGTAGTAGTCTATATATATAGATACAGAAACACACAGAGTGTTAAGTGAATTGTGAATTGCGCTGGTTTATTGTAAAAATAAAAAGATTCAACAAGACAAAAATCTGTTATGGGGTGTCTACTGCCTTCTCCAGCAGGATAGGTGGTTGACCCTGAAACCAAGCAGGTTTGAGGAAAATGTTCATACGTGTGTTTCATAATCATATATATATATATATATATATATATATATATATATATATATATATATATATATATATATATATATATATATTATTCAAAATGTTTTGGGTTGTGGCGATCTGTGCTGTACTACTGAATTAATAACATGTATTTTATTGACTTATATGTTGGTGTCACATTTATTCTCAGAGCAGATTTTATCTTTGGCTGTCTTGCACGTTTTGCTATACTGCTCCATTGCTCTGTTCTGTGTCCATAACCTGTAACTCAACAACATGTTTATCAACATAAAGATATCTGCACTAACATCAAAATAATCTCTGTGGGGGTAGAAGTAGAAAATGTACTGGTAATATATTGTGATGATTGTATCTGTCAATTGATTTGTTTTTTCTCTCTGTGTCTTTAGATTGATTAGGTTTTGGCAGATCGGATATAATATTATATATATATATATATATATATATATATATATATATACACTACCGTTCAAAAGTTTGGGGTCACTTAGAAATTTCCTTGTTTTCGAAAGAAAAGCAAATTTTTTGTCCATTAAAATAACATCAAATTGATCAGAAATACAGTGTAGACATTGTTAATGTTGTAAATGACTATTGTAGCTGGAAACGGCTGATTTGTAATGGAATATCTACATGGTCGTACAGAGGCCCATTATCAGCAACCATCAGTCCTGCATTCCAATGGCACGTTGTGTTTGCTAATCCAAGTTTATCATTTTAAAAGGCTAATTGATCATTAGAAAACCCTTTTGCAATTATGTTAGCACAGCTGAAAACTGTTGTGTTGATTAAAGAAGCAATAAAACTGGCCTTCTTTAGACTAGTTGAGTATCTGGAGCATCAGCAATTGTGGGTTCGATTACAGGCTCAAAATGGCCAGAAACAAAGAACTTTCTTCTGAAACTTGTCAGTCTATTCTTGTTCTGAGAAATGAAGGCTATTCCATGTGAGAAATTGCCAAGAAACTGAAGATCTCGTACAACGCTGTGTACTACTCCCTTCACAGAACAGCGCAAACTGGCTCTAACCAGAATAGAAAGAGGAGTGGGAGGCAGTGCACAACTGAGCAAGAGGACAAATACATTAGAGTGTCTAGTTTGAGAAACAGACGCCTCACAGGTCCTCAACTGGCAGCTTCATTAAATAGTACCCGCAAAACACCAGTCTCAACGTCAACAGTGAAGAGGCGACTCCAGGATGCTGGCCTTCTAGGCAGAGTTGCAAAGAAAAAGCCATATCTCAGACTGGCCAATAAAAAGAAAAAGATTAAGATGGGCAAAAGAACACAGACACTGGACAGAGGAAGATTGGAAAAAGTGTTATGGACAGATCGAATCTAAGTTTGAGGTGTTTGGATCACAAAGAAGAACATTCAGTGAGACGCAGACCAAATGAAAAGATGCTGGAGGAGTGCTTGACGCCATCTGTCAAGCATGGTGGAGGCAATGTGATGGTCTGGGGTGCTTTGGTGGTGGTAAAGTGGGAGATTTGTACAGGGTAAAATGGATCTTGAAGAAGGAAGGCTATCACTCCATTTTGCAACGCCATGCCATACCCTGTGGACGGCGCTTGATTGGAGCCAATTTCCTCCTACAGCAGGACAATGACCCAAAGCACAGCTCCAAACTATGCAAGAACTATTTAGGGAAGAAGCAGTCAGCTGGTATTCTGTCTATAATGGAGTGGCCAGCACAGTCACCGGATCTCAACCCTATTGAGCTGTTGTGGGAGCAGCTTGACCGTATGGTACGTAAGAAGTGCCCATCAAGCCAATCCAACTTGTGGGAGGTGCTTCAGGAAGCATGTGGCGAAATCTTTTCAGATTACCTCAACAAATTGATAACTAGAATGCCAAAGGTCTGCAAGGCTGTAATTGCTGCAAATGGAGGATTCTTTGACGAAAGCAAAGTTTGAAGGACACAATTATTATTTCAATTAAAAATCATTATTTCTAACCTTGTCAATGACTATATTTCCTATTCATTTTGCTATATTTCCTATTCAAACTCATTTCATGTATGTTTTCATGGAAAACAAGGAAATTTCTAAGTGACCCCAAACTTTTGAACGGTAGTGTATATATATATATATATATATATATATATATATATATATATATATATATATATAGTAGAAAATAGAGATACCAGTGCTACAAAGATGCACAAGAAAAAATACTTCATATGGTATTTCCACCACTGAAGAATGAAGACTGCAAATCTCGCTTAATGAAAAACTTATATCCCAAAGTGTCTCTCAATAATTCATATTTTATTAAGAACAAGGTAAAAATAAAAAAATAAAAACTAAATAAAGCTTACGCATTTCAACATATTGTCTTCATCAGAGCATGTTAAAAAATGGAGTTCATAGAATCTGTTAAATGCAGCTGATATTCATTGTCTATGAACCTCATTGTCTAATTGCATAAAATCACAGTCTAATCAATTGGTTCAATTTCCACCTTTAGAATGAAATGCAGATCTATTAGATATGTTATTAGACATTTCATCATAAAACACACACTGTATTAACAATTTATACATATCCAAAAACAGATTGTTAATTCGATTACAATGAATTATTAAGAAATATTAAGAAATATTCCCAATATATTACATATCCCTGAAAATGTGAATTAATAACATCAGAACAATATAATTAATTGATTCAATTTACATCATATATACTGTATATATACACACATATAGAGTCTGCAAGTCTGTTGTGAGCTTTACATTTCCCACCCCAGAGAGCTAGTTTTCCTGACTGTAGGGCGACCTCTTTTGCCAGTATTACACAAATTCTCCCACAGTGCCTAGAGTTCTGCAGTATACAGGTTTGCTGGGAATGAAAGAGCATGGCCATTTTGTTTTTGTTCAACTTGCAACATTGGTGGAGTTTCCATGCGTGTTTTTTTTTAGCTCGAGACATTTGCTCGAGAAAAATGTCTCGTGTAAAATGCTTTTTTGGGTTTCCATTAGCTCAAGTTTATTTTCCTCGAGTAAACCGGATTTTTCACCCAACGTCATGCAAATGACTGGGAAAGGTGGGGTTTGATATGTAAATTAGCTCTGTGTAAAGTACTCGTGCTGTTTTTGAATACAAGTGACACTTTTTGAAAATGTGGTTTCCATGCGCAGAGAACAGGTACACAATTGAATCTAAGCTGCTGTAATAAAGCAAAATACCTTGTGCCTGGTTGGTTGCCCAAATTGTTTTTTTAAATGTCATTGGCGGAGTGTCATGTCGGTAGTATTGAATCCGGTTTATCTTACTAATTTATCTTACGACTCATTTATTAAAAATTAACTGGGAGGTATACAATGAAACTGACCAACACAGGTATTGCAGATTACCATGGCTAAAAAATGGCAGATTGTAAAACTCTGTGCCACTCATCTTCACGTATGCTCCCAAGGCTGTCTTGGGAACAGTGGATGTTTTCCCTTTGTTTCAGTAGCTTGAACCTCCAAACATCCTCTACCAGCAAATTCTTATGCCTTGTTATCTAATGCCAATGGCTAGCAAAAGGACGGTTTGGACACATACTCGTCCATCTTGCTGGTGGGAAGAGGTTGTGCTGCATCACTCCTTCAGATCTGCAGTGGATAGAGTCCTTTCGTGTCACCAGGGCAACATTCAGCATTATAGTGGAACTGGTAAAGGAAGATATGCAGCCAAAAAGTAATTATGTACGGCCTCCTGTGCCAGTGGAAAAAAGAATGGTGATTGCTCTGTATAGGCTGGCATCCTCAGCTGAATACAGGGTTAGTGTTACTCAGCTGAGTACAGGGTAGTTGGCAATGTGTTTGGGGTGCATAAAACCACAGTTAAGAAATGTTGTCAACTCCCTTGTTCAGACGCACTGCAACACGTACATAGCTATGCTAGATGTAACTGAAGCAAAAAGCATTGCTCTGCCTGACCGTCCAGCTTCTCCCGATCAGCACCTCCTTGCTTGTTCCAGCAGGTAGGACTGTGCGCGCTATTCCTCTTTCTGAGAGGGCATCAACCGCTTGTTGGTACACATGCTTGTTACGCTGTTTCGGGCGATCGAGCTGGCTCAACACATCCAAGTCACTAACTATATTTATTAATGCCCGGGCTTGCTCTTTGTCTTTAAATTTAGCGTAGTTTTTACTGCAAGGGTATTCTCAAACAGCTGCTTTAATACTATAACAAGGGCATAACGCAGTTCATGGTAAGTGGTTTTATACAGAACTGTAAACCCACAAGAGATATACAACATGACAGGCCAGTTACAGCAAAAAATTTAAAAAAGCCGCCCGCATTATCATTAAGGTGAACTACACCATTGCTAACCATAAAACCACCCATCAGCCGCTTACTGCGGTCTTGGAGTCCACAGTAACAACTGACCTGCTCCCTTGCAATATTTATAGTGATGTCACTTAAGGATAAACACGCTCATTAACATGTACACGTGAAATGCGGGTTTCCATGTGAAACTGGGCGTGGATTTTCCCGCGTTTGTCGTCATTTACACGAGTAAATGAGATTCACCCTATCCCTCTCTTTGGACGTTTTTTTTGGGCACAAACTTGCTTTACACAAGTAATTCCCCCAAACGTGCACGCGCATTGCCATTTCACATGTAAATTGCCCTGCATGGAAACCTCATGATTGTCTACTGTATTTTAAATGGAGTTTAGTTATTGAAGAGAAGGATTTTTTTCTTCTTTTTTTCTGTCCACGGACCAAGTTGGTACGAGAAAAAAAAATACTTTCCAGATTTCCTTCAATGATTGGATTGAAAGTGGACTTGGATGGGCTTCGGTTTAGGGTGGTCAGGTTGGACAGTGGATTTTTTTTTTATCCCTTTTCTTTTAAAGTGAACTCTTTTTTTGTACAACTTTGACAATACAACAGATGTTTTTTTGTTTTTTTACCATTGTCTGTTTGGACTTGGCTATGCGACTATAACATGTTTTTTTTTTTAAAATAAATAAATAGTAGTAGTATGTATTATAACAGTACAGTTGTAATTTGTTTTACTATATTTTTGTAAAAAACTTTTGAATTTTTTTTTTTATTTTCAGCATTGTTTTCTTCTTTAAATTAAGATCAAGGATGAGAAATTTGGCAGAATTTAGTGTTTGAGTGTGTGAGTTAAGTGTTAAGTTAGTTTGCACCCTCTAGCTGCGTCTAGTGGCTACTAAATCTGATGCTCACCGCAATGAACTGAAAGGGAAACAGTAATGTTTTCACCTATATTTCATAAATAAATTCAAATTTTCTATATTTTCCCCCTTTATTGTTCTTAAAATGACCTATTAAAGGCTAACATGCAAACATTTGACAGAATTTTCTATTTTTGAGTGTGTGAGTTAAGTGTACCGTACCCATGGTTTATTTTCTTTGTGAAGTCGGAATTTACACACTTTTGTTTTTTAATTTATTGTGGCTGGTGGTATTAAGCAAATAACCCACGGTGCTCATTTTGTTTTGTTCCTTCTTCGTACATCATTAACCCTGTGATATGAATAACTGCTCTTAAAGGGTAGGGGGGGGATTTGGTGACAAAAAAAGGAAATGAGAATTGTGGTTGCTGGGGGGAAAAATTGTATACATTTGTGCAGGTTTTTTGTTTTGCTTGTTTGTTTTCTTAATTTTCTTGTGGCTGTCTATTTCTATCGCTAACAGTTTGTGTGATTTTTTGTCATTGATTTGGTTTATTTTTATTAGTGTGTCTCTCTCTATGTTTGGTTGAAGCCTTGAAAAAATAGCGAAAATCTTTCTTCTGATGAGCCAGATGTCAGAGAAAGAAATCAGTAAAAGCACCGAACTGTGTTTCTGATGGTGGTGGAGTTTTAAGCGCCGAAAATACGTTGGCGGCATAAGGCATTGAATGTTAGTACTGTGTCTGCATTATCTGAATTCTGCTGCTCTTCCATGCTGTAGCACGGTGAGTGTTGCCGTGTTCACACTGGGTCTGTTTAGAGGGTTTGGTCGGCACTCGGTGCAGTTCGGTACGTTTGGTGTGAAGTGTGAACAACAAAGTAAGCTTGGGAAACGTACCGAATCCAGCTAAAGAGGTTTTGTCACAATGTGCAAGATAAAAATGTTTATACACCATGCTTAGGGGGTGAGTAATGATTACATTAGTTGTAGTGATTATGAGAGTAATGATTAGAAATGGAACCAGCAGGACAGATTTGTGAGCTAGTTTTTCCCCTAGTTTAAGTCTGTATTTCAAATAAGTTTCTTGTACCTTTTATTGTTGTTGTGGACTATTTGGCTGTCAGTGTACTGTAGTTACTGTTCTGTCTCGATGGCAGTGTGCTGTGTTTTATTAATTTTTAGAAAGGGAAACAGTGATGCAATTTGATTGCAGTTTTCTAATGTGTGTGGAGGTGCTGTGAAACTCAGGAAAGAACAGAAATGCAGCACTCTGATAGGCTGAAACACTTTACAGCATAGTGATGCACAGTCATATATCAGTTGTGCGTACCAAGTGAAAGATTTCTGGGGGCACTACTGTGTGTATATATATATATATATATATATATATATATATATATATATATATATATATAGTACTGTGCAAAAGTTTTAGGCAGGTGTGAAAAAATGCTGTAAAGTAAGAATGCTTTCAAAAATAGACATGTTAATAGTTTATATTTATCAATTAACAAAATGCAAAGTGAGAGAACAGAAGAAAAATCTACATCAAATGAATATTTGGTGTGACCACCGTTTGCCTTCAAAACAGCATCAATTCTTCTAGGTACACTTGCACACAGTTTTTGAAGGAACTGGGCAGGTAGGTTGGCCCAAACATCTTGGAGAACTAACCACAGTTCTTCTGTGGATTTAAGCAGCCTCAGTTGCTTCTCTCTCTTCATGTAATCCCAGACAGACTCAATGATGTTGAGATCAGGGCTCTGTGGGGGCCATACCATCATTTCCAGGACTCCTTGTTCTTCTTTACGCTGAAGATAGTTCTTAATGACTTTCGCTGTATGTTTGGGGTCGTTGTCATGCTGCAGAATAAATTTGGGGCCAATCAGATGCCTCCCTGATGGTATTGCATGATGGATAAGTATCTGCCTGTACTTCTCAGCATTGAGGAGACCATTAATTCTGACCAAATCCCCAACTCCATTTGCAGAAATGCAGCCCCAAACTTGCAAGGAACCTCCACCATGCTTCACTGTTGCCTGCAGACACTCATTCGTGTACCGCTCTCCAGCCCTTCGGCGAACAAACTGCCTTCTGCTACAGCCAAATATTTCAAATTTTGACTCATCAGTCCAAAGCACCTGCTGCCATTTTTCTGCACCCCAGTTCCTGTGTTTTCGTGCATAGTTGAGTCGCTGGCCTTGTTTCCACGCCGGAGGTATGGCTTTTGGCCGCAAGTCTTCCATGAAGGCCACTTCTGACCAGACTTCTCCGGACAGTAGTTGGGTGTACTAGGGTCCCACTGTTTTCTGCCAGTTCTGAGCTGATGGCACTGCTGGACATCTTCCGATTGCGAAGGGAAGTAAGCATGATGTGTCTTTCATCTGCTGCAGTAAGTTTCCTTGGCCGACCACTGCGTCTACGGTCCTCGACGTTGCCCGTTTCTTTGTGCTTCTTCAAAAGAGCTTGGACAGCACATCTGGAAACCCCTGTCTGCCTTGAAATTTCTGCCTGGGAGAGACCTTGCTGATGCAGTATAACTACCTTGTGTCTTGTTGCTGTGCTCAGTCTTGCCATGGTGTATGACTTTTGACAGTAAACTGTCTTCAGCAACCTCACCTTGTTAGCTGAGTTTGGCTGTTCCTCACCCAGTTTTATTCCTCCTACACAGCTGTTTCTGTTTCAGTTAATGATTGTGTTTCAACCTACATATTGAATTGATGATCATTAGCACCTGTTTGGTATAATTGTTTAATCATACACCTGACTATATGCCTACAAAATCCCTGACTTTGTGCAAGTGTACCTAGAAGAATTGATGCTGTTTTGAAGGCAAAGGGCTGTCACACCAAATATGGATTTGATTTAGATTTTTCTTCTGTTCACTCACTTTGCATTTAGTTAATTGATAAATATAATCTATTAACATGTCTATTTTTGAAAGCATTCTTACTTTACAACATTTTTTCACACCTGCCTAAAACTTTTGCACAGTACTGTATATATAGGAACAGTCTCGTAGTTTATGACGTCACATAAATCCTAGATGGAATTATCTTCCAGTAACTCACTGAAGCCCATCTATTATTCTATATATATCAGCCTATGCCTATAGAAGTGTATGTACATGGATTGTGATTTAAATTAGTCTGGGTAGTAAATGTAACTCAGTACAGTAGCTCTTGGGTAGAGTTGGGACTAAAGTATTTAAACCCAACTGTATAGCTAACGCCATATAGCACAACTGATGAAAGCTAGGTGGGGCTAAGTATTTATTTAGATTTATGTAGGATTTTATCTAGAAAACATGCATTTTTAGCAAGGGGTTGGCTAGAATGTCGTTAAGTTTATTTTGTAAACTGGCACTTTGTGTGCTACTTCTAACTAGAAAGCTCAAGTTAATACATTTCTGTGTCAGTCTTGGACATTAATGTTTTTTTGTTAACTAATACATTTTGTAAGTGATCATGAAGCAGAGTACTATCGGTTCAGGAGTCAGATTCTTGTGCTGACTTCTGGTGGCAGTTTTACTTTATTTAAAAGACATATTTTAATTTATCACTGGATGTATAGAAACTTTGGAGTCCTGTTATCACCTGAGTTACAGTTCCATTTTAATTTAAACAAAAATGGTGCAAACTGCGTTTTGGCATAAATACTTCGACCAGGCCCTCTATACAGTACACATTCTTTATAACTACAATTCAAAATACATTTTAAATAGCCATGTCTTTTTTTCACCAAAATATAAAAATACAAAAGACAAAAACCTGTAATAACATTCTGGGCCAGATTTAGTAAGTTTAGTGCCAATGTAAAGTTAACACCAGTTTTTACCAAAAAATAAAATAAAATAAAAGATTTAGACAAAATATCAGCATGCTCGAAAAACTGCACAAAATAAAACCCAAAACAGGTTGAGTCAACACCTTGTTGGTTTAAAATAATAATAAAAATATTTAAAACTGGATAAAACTTGTTTTAATCTTTACATTTTCTATTGATCAATTAATCATCTGATCTATGAGTGATTAAAAACCCCTGTTTGCTAGTGATATGAAATTGTGTTGACAATTACAAGTATTAACATAATGCTATTTACTCCAAATGTTTCATAATACATATATTTACTTACATGTAATTTGACAGTTTGAAAATATGTGCAACTAAGATGATATGATAAACTTGTAGTACTGCTGTGAAAGGGAAGTACAGATGAACAAATATTGCAAGTCTTTTTTTTCTTCATTCTGAGATATTGTGAAATATTGGGAATACCTTCCAGTTGACCTTTAGCCAAGGTCTTCAGAAGAAGCAAACATATTCGATATTACCAAGATACTCAAGTCAATGGATTCTCCATGGGGACTTACACCATGCTGCACACAAAGGGTTATGGGAAACATGAGCTCCTTTGAGCTGATTTTGTTGATGTTTAAAAATATAAAAAAAACTCTGCTTTACTCTTGCCCAGGGTGTCTTTTTATTGATGGAGTGGTGACGGATTGAGCTGCCCAGGGTCTTTCAATTGAGAGTCAATGGAGTGGTGACGGATTGAGCTGCCCAGGGTCTTTCTATTGAGAGTCAATGGAGTGGTGACGGATTGAGCTGCCCAGGGTCTTTCTATTGAGAGTCAATGGAGTGGTGACGGATTGAGCTGCCCAGAGTCTTTCTATTGAGAGTCAATGGAGTGGTGACGGATTGAGCTGCCCAGGGTCTTTCTATTGAGAGTCAATGGAGTGGTGACGGATTGAGCTGCCCAGGGTGTCTTGACGAAAAGCATAACCTGTGTTAATGATGACATACCATAAATGATACGAAAAATGCACTTTTATAAACACAGTACCAGAGATGGTGCATGCATAGAAAGCAGAGATTAGAGCTTTGCACAGCAGATGCAATCATAAAACGTGGATTTATTGGATTTAAAACAGTATTATACATCAGTTTTTATATATATATATATTTTTTTTAATCAAATTGTATTTATATAATTTACTACTGTAACTTCTCTGTAAATATATTAACAAAATACATTAATAAAACAAAGACCCTTATTAACTGATTACCGTTTTGCAATATTTATTTAAATAAACTCTATTGGAGATGTTTTTTATATCATTAAATAAGGCAATTATGGAATCAATCAAGCTAATTATTTAATTATTTCACATAATGTTTCATGACAGTAATATTAAAAATAGAAATTACATTTGCATTACTACAGCAAAAATAAAGCTTATTACCATACTACTGCTGTAAATAAATCAAAACATTTTTACATATCACTAGAAAACCTGTGATCTTAACTGAGCATGAGCGGATGAAGGACTGTGTTCATTTTTCTTATCAATTACGTTATGTCATCATTCACCAGGTTCATTAAACACTGAGGAAATCGTCCCAATCTGACCACCCTCCGTAGACTAATTAGAAAAATAGCCCTGAAGCTCTCTTTATATCCCATGATCCCCTGCATGCTGTGTAATGGAAGTAAAGGCAGAGTTGAGTATCTTGGTAATATAGAACCCTCTGCCAGTGTTCAAGATATATTTTTCGTGCGCCATTTTTTGATACCGCACTCAGGTAGACAAGATTTATCGATAAATAATTAAAACCCCTAATATATATATATATATATATATATATATATATATATATATATATATATATATATATATATAGTGGTCCAAAACATCTGTCCCTTCCATGCTTTGTTAAATAATAGAGCTAGTTCTGCCTTTTAGGTAGCACTTTTGTAACACTGAAAAAGGCTTGTATAAATAGACTTCTGAACAATGTTCCACACGTTAGCCTGAAAGTACATTACTGAATCAGCAATTATTTTTGTTTTAGAGCGTGTTGACTGCATTGTGAACATATTCTTTGTGTAATAACAGCTATTTTGTAAGTTGAGATGATCTCATCTTTTATACAGTTGTTTCAGTCTTTGGCATATTTTTCAAATGGATTTGTTGTGTGATGTTTCTCTTGCGCTGTTGGTACCTGTAAAAAAAAATCCATACTGTAAAATAATAATTACAAATAAATAAGTAAATAAAATAAAAATACAATAAGAATTTCTTCGGTAATTCTCTATTTTGAGTGTCATAAATAAGTCTTTAATAAATGTGCAATTCATAATTCGACTGTGCAACTCGACTATCTACTCTCCTCCCTCCCTTCTCTGTCTAACCCAACTGTCCTGTTAGGTGACTTCAATATCCATCTCTCCAACCCCAGCCACTCTGCTGGATTCCTCCCTCTCCTTCACTCCTTCGACTTCTGTCTCTCTCCATCCCCTCCTACCCACAAAGCTGGCCGTCAACTGGACCTCACCTTCTCCAGGGCCTGCTGCCCCTCCACCCTCTCTGTCACCCACCTGGACCTCTCTGATCACTATTTCATCTCTTTTACTCTGTCTCTCCCCTCTCTCCCTGCTCCTCCTACCCCCACTGTCACCTCTCGTCGTAACCACCGCTCTCTCTCCCCCTCTGTCCTTGCCTCCACTGCTCTCTCTCACCTCCCTCCTATCGACTCCTTCTCACAACTCTCCGTAGACTCTGCTACCTCCACCCTATTCTCCTCCCTCAACTCCTCCCTCGACTCCCTGTCCCCTCAGCTCCCGTCCTGCTCGCCCCTCCTCTCCCCAACCCTGGCTCTCCTCTGCACTCCGCTCAGCAAGAATCACACTGCAATCTGCTGAAAAGAAATGGAAGAGAACCAAACTCCCTGCTGCCCTAGACCTTTACCGCACTCTCCTCTCCTCCTTCTCCTCTACTCTCTCCTCTGCTAAATGTACTTATTTCCAATCTGTAATCCAAGCCTCCACTAACAACCCATGTAAACTATTCTCTATATTCTCCTCCCTCTTAAACCCCCCCTCCTCCTCCCTCCTCTATCTCCCCTGATGACTTTGCCTCCTTCTTCTCTTCTAAAATGTCAGATATCCGCAAACTCTTTAACACCTCTCCCTCCTCCGCACCCCCTCCTGCTCCAACCCCTACACCCACTGCATCCCCTACTAACTCACCCTCCTTCTCCACCTTCTTGCCCCTCTCAGACTCTGACCTCTCCTCCCTGCTCCAAGGTCACAAACCCACCACGTGTGCCCTGGACCCCCTACCCACTCACCTCTTTCAAGCTGCTGCTCCTGCTCTACTTCCCTTCATCTCCTCCCTTCTCAACACCTCTCTACTTTCTGGTCTCTTTCCCTCTGCCTTCAAAAAAGCCTCTATCACTCCCCTCCTCAAAAAACCTACCCTCGACCCCACCTCCCTCCAGAGCTACCATCCTGTCTCCCTCCTACCCTTCCTCTCCAAAACCCTCGAGCGGACCGTACACCGCCAGCTCTCTGCTTTCCTGTCCAACCACTCTCTGCTTGACCCTCTCCAATCTGGCTTCCGCTCTGCTCACTCCACTGAAATCGCCCTCCTGTCTGTCACCAACTCACTAAAGTCTGCCCGAGCTGCCTCTCTCTCCTCTGTCCTAATTCTCCTCGACCTCTCTGCTGCCTTTGACACTGTCGATCACTCTATCCTACTATCCTCTCTCACTGACCTGGGAAGCTCTGGCACTGCTCTGGCCTGGTTCTCCACCTACCTCTCCAACCGCACTTACCAGGTAACCTGGCGTGGAGCAACCTCCACACCTCACCCTCTCTCAACAGGAGTCCCCCAAGGGTCAGTCTTGGGTCCTCTCCTGTTCTCTCTCTACACCCGCTCCTGGGCCCCTCATCGCATCCTATGGTTTCTCATACCATTTCTATGCTGATGATGCTCAGATTTTCCTCTCCTTCCCCACCTCTGACTCCACCATCCCCTCCCGTATCTCTACCTGTCTGTCTGCTATCTCCTCCTGGATGCACTTGCATCACCTCAAACTCAACCTCTCTAAATCTGACCTCCTTTTCTTTCCCTCTTCCTCCTCCCCCTCCTCTGATCTCTCTATCTCTCTTCCTCTGGAATCTACCACACTCTCTCCCTCTTCCTCCGCTAAGAACCTCGGAGTCACCCTGGACCCCTGCCTCTCTTATTCCCAGCACATCTCCACTCTGGCACGCACTTGCCGATTCTTCCTGAGCATCATCCAAAGAATCCGACCCTTCCTCACCAACTACGCCACCCAGCTCCTGGTCCAGGCCTTGGTACTCTCGCGCCTAGACTACTGCAACTCCCTCCTGGCTGGCCTCCCTGCGTCCGCCACCCGTCCGCTCCAGGTCATCCAGAACTCCGCTGCCCACCTGGTGTTCTCTCTGCCTCGCTTCTCCCATGCAACTCCACTGGCTCCCGATCACCGCTCGCATCCAGTTCAAGACTCTTGTACTAGCCTACAGATGCCTTGACCAGACTGCACCCAGCTACCTCCAGACCCTCATCTCTCCCTACACCCCCACTCGACCTCTCCGCTCCGCCTGCACTAGAAGACTGGCTCTACCTCCTCTACGCTCCCCTGCCTCCAGAGCCCGCTCCTTCTCCACCCTCGCCCCGCAGTGGTGGAATGACCTTCCTACAGATGTCAGGACTGCCCAGTCCCTGACCACATTCCAGCGCCTCCTCAAGACTCACCTCTTCAGAAAGCACCTGTAGAACTCCTCTGTTCTTCCCCTGAGACACTTATCACCCTTCCTTTAAATGCGCTTTACTTGCTCTTATCTGCCCCCTATTTTACTGCATTTAATCCTGTACTTCAGAGCACTGTAATCTGCCAAGTGTTAATCTGTAGTATTTTGTATTTAATCATATCTTGATGTAACTATCACTGACACTGTTATCTGCTGTATTATTGAATCGTATTTTGTCACACTTGTACTTGCTTGAACCAAAGTCATTGTATTTATCTTGCTCTTAATTGTATTATTACTTGTACTGTGATACTTGAAATGTATTTGCTTACGATTGTAAGTCGCCCTGGATAAGGGCGTCTGCTAAGAAATAAATAATAATAATAATAATAATAATAATAATAATAATAATAATAATAATAATAATAATAATAATTTGCTGAAGTTTAGTTACATGTTAATAAACGGTCAACAGATATGCCATGCACGTGTGTATCTATCATCAGACTTCCATTTGAGTTCCTGTTTCATATGTATGTTGAGTATGTTTCCGAGACTTGGTATTTTCCTGCTCCAGTAAAAAAAAAGACATACGAAGACTGGTATGTAGCATTACCAATATTATTCTGTAAGCTATCCACACAACCTAAATAATACGTATTTAAACCACATAATTGCCATTTACAATCACGTTTTCAAATTGTGATGATCTCGTAAATTAGCAGCTTTACATACCCGTCTTTGTGTGTCTTGTCATTGGATGATTTGAACTAAACTGGCTTATATTTACATAACTTAACATTTTAAACTTACTTTGTAACAATCCTTTGAATCTCCCGGTTTTCCTCATCCTTTAACTTATCAAGAATGATTTTCAAAAGGGGCATTTCCAATTGAAGATACTGAGCCACCTGAAGAGAAAAATAAATGTTCATGGACAGCAGACAACCAGCAAACAAAGATGCTTATTGCGCATTTGAAATTGTAATAGAAAAAAAAAACGTATAATATATTTGAATTAAAAAAAATCTTTCTAAGCAGACTTCTATAGAAGGAGATATTTTGTCCAAGAGAAATTCAAAGAATGTTTATTATCAGCCTGGACTCTCTCTTTGGAGGTAACCGAAGGACCTGTTACGCTTAGACCCCGTTCACACTACTGGGCTGGCTCAGGGCCGCCTCAGATTTAGGTCAGCAAACCCATTCATATTTGTGGTTTAAGGCGCCTTTGTGCATTCACATATCTGACTGAAAAGCTGGCCTAAAATATGGCAAATTGCTTATTTTTTAATTTTTTTATGGAACGATAGCCTGCACTCAGTAATCCGTGATTTGTAGCAGATGTTTCTTATTAATACATATGTTTACAGTGCATCACAGTAGCAATTGTATGGTATATATAAAAATATCATATTATTGACTATTTTGACTTAATGTTATGGTGTGAGCTTACCCCCACCTCCAATCACATTATTATTATTATTATTATTATTATTATTATTATTATTATTATTATTATTATTTATTTATTTATTTATTAGCAAACACCCTTGTCCAGGGCGACTTACAGTTGTAAACAAAAATACATTTCAAGAATCAGCCAAGTCTCCAGCATTATTGATCATTATTGAGAACCATAATCCTGGAGTTTTTATATTTATCACTTAGTTACTAAATGACAGGAAGAAAAGGTCAATTGTGACAAGTTAAGCATAATTATGAATGCACTGCAGCTCGTATATTATGTGAAAGAAACCTGAACCTGAATGTTAACCCTCTAGATTTTTGTATTTATTTAATATTTTTATAATTAAAGTTGTATGACGTACAAATAATTACCATTCAATATTGATCCACTGCCGTTTGGCTAGCAGAGCATTCAGCTTTCTTTTTACCTTTCACACGTATGAGAGTATGGGAGTGTCTACTGAGCTATGCAACCACATTAGTCATGTGATACGAAAAGGCCGGCCCTAGTCTGCTTTGCGTTCATACATTTGTAAGCCCTGGGCTGCCTTTTCTTTTTTGGAGTGTTCACATATGGGAAAAGGCGGCCCTGAGACAGCCTTGGGCCGTCTTAAATTGCAAGTGTGAATGGGGTCTCTGTCTCTATTTCAAAAGCTCTCACAAGAGATACTACTTAAAACTCTCACTGATAACATACAGGTGATAAAGATTCTTATCATAGCGGATGGTGGGTTAAGATATCCTGCTGTGGTAGATCAGAGCCATCAAGTAAACAATACACATCTCAACTACCCTGGACATAAAATGTGCAAGTTTGTACTGACATATTCTTAAAAACGCAGAAACCACCGTCATGAAATTCGCCACGGCCAATGGATATTTCTTTAATCAAAAAAGCACTATTACATATTTATTATTTAAAGAGAGGAGATTTCTTCAAGAGATCATAACAGAAATGCTCAATAAACTATAAAATACCTAACCCGAGTTATATCCTTTTAAAAACTGTAACTCTTAAACAAACATTTGTCTTCCAGGGAGGGGGCGGGAAAAAAAACTATTAAGATACAAAGCCAGCTAATCATTAAAACATGTACATCAGGGCGTGAACCAAAAGTGAGTCATGAAACACTCCCAACGCTTCAAATGGACCAATTATAGTGGCATTTAAACTAGACTGCTGTTATTCATTGGAAGTTAAGTTTTACTTGTGTGATTGGCTTGTCCAGAAACACCCTATTTTTGGTTAGACATACAAACCATTGTTTCTTCAGGAAAAAGGCTTTCTATGCTTTACAGTCCTAATTAAGACGAATCACCACCCTGTGTCCTGTTGCGTTCCCCGAAGCTACAAAAGACACTATTTCGGAATGCTGAAATACTACTAGCAAGCTACTTACATCTTAGCATTAAAACAAAAAAGTATTTCCATTAGTAAAAATCCCTACTAATGCTAATTAATACTGTAACAGCTTTGAACTCTGTGTACTGAACATTTTTTTTGTGATCACCTAAAAGTTAACTACAGAACTATCGAATCATTGCCGAGGGAGGACATCAAAGTTATTTTTCTTCCAAATTCTAGAAACGACGACAATTACTGGATTATTTGACTGTTGCTCAAATCTACACAATAAATAGGATGGTAATTATGCTTTTTTTAATTGAAATTCAGGGTGTGTATATCTAGTAGCAGTGTGGAGTAGTGGTTAGGGCTCTGGACTCCTGACCGGAGGGTTGTGGGTTCAATCCCAGGCGGGGGACATTGCTGCTGTACCCTTGAGCAAGGTACTTTACCTAGATTGCTCCAGTAAAAACCCAACTGTATTAATGGGTAATTGTATGTAAAAATAGTGTGTAAAAAATAATGTAATTGTATGTAAAAATAATGTGATATCTTGTAACAATTGTAAGACGCCCTGGATAAGGGCATCTGCTAAGAAATAAATAAATAATAGAATTATGTTAAAGGCTTTAGACGCTATTTTGTTGGTGTTTGATATATACAATCGTGTAATGTTTGGTACAAGTGCTGAAGTTTTGCTCTTTTTTTTTTTAAATTTTGTAACTTCTAATAAATAATACTTTTTAATATTAAGTAGTCTTCTTTTCTTTATCTAGGTATATGCTACATTACAGGGGTAGCCAAACTTCCTGACCCTATGAGCCGCTTACCAAAATTCATATGACCGAGAGTCACAAGTGTAAAACATGAAATGTTTTCAAGCAAGACATTTTAAATACTAGCATTGTTTTAAACATGTTTTTTTTTTAATTATCTCGAACATTATAATGGAATATTGCACTTAACCTGTGCAGTACAGTAGTTGTTATCGCTTGATGTCAGCAAAATATACAAGAACAAGAGAGAACATTGCAGAGCCTTACAGTTTCTGTGTAATTTTTATTGTACTGTAGATCTACAGTGTATTAAACTTTAAATGTAACACTGGTGTTTTTCCATTATTTCTGTTTATACTGTATGTATTATGCACTTTAAATAAAATAGCTCGTCCCTTGAAGATCTGAATGCTCAGTTTAAAAAAAAACACATTTTTTTGTATGACTGCTGCGTGTATGAAATACTTTTGAGAGCTTTGTAGATGACAAATGCACTGTATTTATTTTGAAAGAGATTACAATACCTGCTCATGACAAGATGTAAGATATGTAAATACAATTTTAGACCTGCAATATAACATTTAAACATGCATTCTCTAGTGCCAACACTCTAATTTTATAAAAAGACTCATTCATCTGAATAAGGACGTTTGGCACGAGTGATATTCCATGCCTAGGGCTCTTCATTTTGGGTTTTTTTTATTGTTGATCACGTGATGCCCCTTTTTTTGAGCTGACTCCATTCAATTAAACTCTTGGAAACGTGTTGATTGTGAAACAAGTTCACTTTAGTTTTGTCTCCTGCAACTTGATTGAAACTATGATTCTGTTTCATTGATCATGTAAAAAAGGCAGCTCCTTATTTTTAATTGAACGCAAACCGCGAATTAAGTTAAATTGATTTCAATTGAAACTATTATTTGCAAAACAGGTTATAACATTTTTGCAACAAGTCAGCAATTGAACTGAACTCAAGTTTTGTGTTCAGTTTGAATTAAAAATAAGGAGCTGCCTTTTTTTACATTATCAATTAAACAGACTCATAGGGCTATATTCTGATCACAGCGTGAATGCAAGTGCAAGCCTATTCGCGCTTGCCCCCAATTCTGTGGCGCATAAATGGAGTGAAGACGTAAAAAAAACCCCACTGCGCTGAAATGGTATTCTGAAGACTTACACCGTTATAGAGCGCCTGCCCCATCGCCACGGGTCGGCATAAATTTCAGGGTGTGGTATCATTAACATATTCGCCAAAGCGATTCTGATGACAGCGCAATGGGGTCCCAAATAGACAACTGAACACTGTGTTAAGGCCCACTGAAACCAGGTTTAATTTAGTGGTGCAATCAGGAACTTCAGCAATTGAACACACCATAAAAAGCAAAGTAGTCTTAAGTAGCAACTGCGTGCGTTTAGACTGACTTAGAAAGAGGAAATCAAAGAAAGAAAAGTAAAAAAAAATAATTAGACAAATACCATTTAAAAAAAACTCTAAAGCGATTAACTTTATTGTTTGCTGTACACATGACAACGATGTTTTAATCAGCCTATCAGTGCCTATGTGGCCTACTGGCTTTTCTGTGACCTGTACTGTACAGTAGGAGGTAGGACAAAGTCAGTGTTGCATGGTATTTTGATTTAAATTGCTAAAATCTAGTTTTCAGCATTGGAGGTAAAATACCAAAAATGGACGACAAAGCCAAAAAAGGAAAGTATATTTTGGCTGATGATCGTGTTAAGATATTTCCCAAATAAACTTTACATGCAGATGCAGGTAATTGTTTTGCACATCTTGTAATGTGACTGGAGAAAATACAATTGATCGCTATTTAGCTTCAGAATCACACATTAAATGAAAGGCTACTACAGAGGCTGCTGAACAGAACGTAAAATAAACAACAGCTTTCAGAAAACAAAGTCAGCGCAGACAAAACGTATTCCTGTCAGTTGTATCCAAGTTAAATCAGTACTGCAGGTACAATGCACAACCACAACCACCTCACTTCAAACAACCTGCTGCTTACTTTTTATAGCCTTTCTATATATGTCCTTTATTAAAGAATGCCTGATGCCTTTCAGGGTAACCACATTTTGGGACTGTTTCTAATTGATTTCCACATCTGTATAAGCTTTGCCTTACACTTCCAACCAATTCAGTGGATGCAGAACATGCAGTCTAAATGTATGGGCAAGTCCACACCTGACAGAGAATGTTGGCAGCAACTGCTGGGGGATGTTGCATGCTTGCCTTTAACAAATGACAGCACTCCACTTTAGTAAGGAATGTCTGCAAAAATCCTAATTTTATTCCATAACCTAACCGTGGAAAATATGTAAATTCTCCACAATTTAAGTAGACCCCTAATAATCATGGGTTCTATGCTAAATTGATTTATTGAAACAAAAAGTATGATACATAAAGAAAATGTTTTATGTATTTTAGTACAGCTTACAATTAACAGAATGTGCTGGAAAAATAATGCAAGTAATATAAAGCTCATTGAACAAAACCGAAAAATTCAGCAAATTTCTGCAAATGGTGTGATTGAGGCTTATTTAGCATTATTTTGTGAGTGTGATAGATTATGTGTACACTAGAGAGCAGCCTATAATATATATATAGATCAAACATTTAAGATGATAATTATAAAGATGAACTCCCTTCTTAACATAGTTTACAAATATTTCATATTTAATAAATGTTACATGAGAATTAAAATATGGTTGTGGGTTTGTTATGGGGGAATCTTTCTCACTGTGCATTGTGTTATGGACTGTTTAGATCCTTAAACAAACTTTATTCACAGTATAGACAGGATTAGTAAAGGTAAACATGAGGGATCTATCACATTGTTTTATTTGTTATGTGACACATTTAATCAAAGCCCCTGGAAATTATCAGCAATTTCAACTTGAGTAAAATCTATGTCATTTATTGGGGAGTTTCCATTTTTCCCATAATATGACTTTTAAGTGCTTCTAAATCCGTTTGCTCAGTCATTCCTTCAACTCAATCATTTATGCTTACAAATCTGAAACATGTAAGCTCTTGTGATGTGGTTTACTAAAAACAAATTAAATGTCACGACTGTTATGCTGGCAAAAGGATACCAATGCAAATAAATCAGATAATGCAAAATATCATACTTACATCATTGGTTACTTCTTGCTCGTCCCTGTCCATTAAAAATATTTGTGTAATAGATGAAGGTCCCTGTAGAAGCCTTTCCCACAAGGGAAAATCCGATTCTTTTAGCTTCCTTTTTTCTGTGGGATAATTTTTGTTTATATATATTTCTTTACTCTTTAATGACATTTATATAATACATTCATTGTGTAAAGTATTTATATGTATGTTACAGCTAAAGTGGACAGAAAGCCTAGTGTTACACTGTATGTTAATTTAAACCTTCATCAGTGTAATGTCACGAGACTAAATGCTTGTCTGCTTTACATTTTCTTTTACTTTAAGTTCTACACTGTTTTTCAAGTTATGGATGAATTGGGGTTAATTGACATTTTTGGAGCCCTGAAATCTTTTCGTCTTCGGCATGGAGTTGTCTTGCGAATGACCCCATCGCAATGCAGAAAAAATCACTTTACCCAAAGTCGATCTGAAGAAGATCAGCTTTGTACTTTTGAAATGGAAATAAATAAATAAACAAATTGGAGGGTTTATAATTGTATTTAAAACATAGGTCTGCAATGTATTTACTGGGCTACCAGTGACAGGATAGCTGAGTGGTGACGTCCTCAGACCAGACAGCTGACAGAGACACACAGGCAGGTGTACAACGGGTGAAAGCACTGGTGCGCCTTTTTTATTAAAACAAAAAAATAAATCAAAAGGATATACAAAAAGAAAAAAAACACTGCTCACACAGCGAAATAAAATATTGAAACAAAAACAAATCTCAAACACAAATACCCAAACAAATACCATGCTGGTCCGCCCAGCACGAGTAGCAAGTGCTTTCTTTTCTTTTTACTTTCATTTTAGATTTTCTTTCCGCTCACTGTCTCGCTCATGTTCCTCCTTCCAAAGATCCACCCCGGACACAGAAGAGCTGCAGCTTTTTATACCTGTGACCATCTCCGGATTAACACTAAATTATTCAATTTGGAGATGGTCACATTCTACATGAGTTTACAGGGATGGGGCTTTCAACCCCATCCACACTCCCAAACAACAGCAAAGAAAAAAACATTGTATTTTTAAATGAACACAAAATACATTTGAAATCATAACACAACATCAACACCCATTCTAAAACCAAAACAATACACTATTTACAGCACATTCATCTGTGCCAAACAAACACAACACAACACATTTAATTTACATGCCTTGCCTCCTCTACTTATGTGCAGGGCTTTTCTTCTGCCCTGCCACATATCCCACCCCCCCCCAACTTGTGCGCAGCACACCTGGCCCCAACGGCCACCTCCCCTCTTAAAGTTCCAACAGTCGCGGTTATAGTCCTGGCCCAGTAACAGGGCAATAATGGGTCCATGGGTGGCAGCCACGGTGGAAGATACTCCTCTGATGCCAACACTGGCAGCAGCCATGCTGACAGCGAACAGGCTGGCTGCTCCGGCCAAGGCAATCCTGTCAGCGGAAATGCTGTCAGCATCTAGGCTGGCCCCTCCAGCCAAGGCAGATCTTGCACCGGTGCAGCGCACTCTAGAAGTGGTGGTGGCGTGGGCAGTGGTAACGCCGCCCTCAGTGTGGGACACTCCAATGGTAGCAGAGGCACTGGGCACTCTGGACGTGGCATTGGCTCTGGCAGCGGCCATGCTGCTCTCAGCGTGGGACACTAGCAGTGGCACGGCATACTCTGGCAATGAAACTGCTACGGGTGGAGGTGGCCGTCTCACCCCCCCATTCTCTGCTGCCAGCGGCTCCCTTTTCTGAGGCTCCAACAACAGAATTTCTGTCAGCAGAACTGCTGCTGGTGGACAGCACAAATCCCTGTGTGATGACGAGCAGGCACCCCCGGGTCGTGACGTGCAGGCCTCCTGGGCGGTGACAACCTGGCCTCCCCGGGCGATGGTGGACTGGCATCCCAGGGTGGTGCAGGCTCCATAGTCCTAGGTGCTGCAGGACAGGGCAGGAGCAGTCCCTCGGGAGGCGACGGCAGCAGCGGGCCCTCAGGAGGCTACGGCAGTAGCAGACCCTCGGGAGGTAGCTCCAGCTCCTCTGGTGGTGGAGGCAGGAGCAGCGGGCAGTCTCCCTCTAGTGCTGGAGGCGGGAGCAGCAGGTAACCTCCCTCTAGCGGTGGAGGCGGGAGCAGCAGGTAGTCTTCCTGTAGCGGTGCAGATGGGAGTTGCAGGTAGTCTTCCTCTGGCGGTGGAGGCAGAAGCAACAGGTAGTCTCCCTCTTGCAGTGGAGGCGGGGGCAGCAGGTAGTCTCCCTCTGTCTCTGGAGACTGGTGCAGCTCTCCCTCTGACTGGAGACTGGTGCAGCTCTCCCTTGGTCACTGGAGACTGGTGCAGCACTCCCTCGGTCACTGGAGATTGATGCAGCTCTCCCTTGGTCACTGGAGGGCTTCCCTTTCTAGGGCTTTGGACATGCGGGCTTCCCCTTCTTGGGCTGTGGATGCTCTGGCTCCCCCATCTTGGGCTGTGGATGCTCCGGCTCCCCCCTCTTGGGCTGTGGATGCTCCGGTTCCCCCTCTTGGGCTGTGGATGCTCCGGTTCCCCCTCTTGGGCTGTGGATGCTCCGGCTCCCCCCTCTTGGGCTGTGGATGCTCCGGTTCCCCCTCTTGGGCTGTGGACACTCCGGCTCCCCCCTCTTGGGCTGTGGATGCTCCGGCTCCCCCTCTTGGGCTGTGGATGCTCGGTCTCCCCCCTCTTGGGTGCTTGACTCTCCGGCTACCCCCTTCTGGTTGCTGGACACTCGGAATCCCCCCTTCTGGGTACTGGATGCTCGGGCTCCTCCCACTCCATATCCGTGTCTGTGTCCGTGTCCCAGTCAGCCTCCGGGCGGTTGTTCTCCTCATGCCCATAGCACAGGCAGAAGGATACTCGGACTGTTGTGCCTCTCCCTGCTGGTAGACCCAGTCCATGACCTGCGTCATTGCCTCCAAGGCCTCCATCAGCCATGGATACCCTCTGCTGATCCCTTTGTGCTAGATTTCTGGCTTCAGTTGGACGAAATCCAGGAGGATATCCAGGTTGCTGTTCCCCAGTAAGTGTCTCCCCTCTGTTCTCAGCGACAGGGGGTGCTGGGGTCCCTCAGCCAGCCCTCATACCTTTCCATTCCTCTCTAGAGAGGTGGCTCTTCCTTTCCCCTCTGGACAGGATGTCTTCTGTACTGCCTCTGTGAAGTGCAGGCACCACAAACCTTCCTCCATCCTCTACAACAAAAACCTTTTCAAAAATGGCCTGGGTGCATGGAAGCGCTATATCCCATTCTGGACACCACGTGTGACAGGATAGCCGAGTGATGACATCCCCAGACCAGACAGCTGATAGAGACACACAGGCAGGTACTACAGCTGAAAACACTGCTCACTGCTCACACAGCGAAATAAAATATTTAAACAAAAACAAATATCGAACACAAATACCAAAACAAATACCCTGCTGGCAATTGCTTTCTTTTATTTTTACTTTCGTTTTAAATTTTCTTTCCGCTCGTTCTCTCGCTCACATTCCTCCTTCCAAACACCCACCCCGAACACAGAAGAGCTGCAGGTTTTTATACCTGTGTACCCTGGAATAAAGCCCATGAAGTTGCCATGCCCCTGGTGGAATGGACAGTGAGCTTTTCTGGAGAGAGCAAGTTGGCCAACTCATAGGCAGTCCTGACTGTGTCGGTTACCCATTTGGACAGCCTTTGTTTAACAGGGCTTGACCATGGGACTTTGCCCCATAACAGACAAACTGTTTGGACTGCCTCCCAGTTTGTCCTGTCAACATAATACTGGAAAGGAGGTGGATGGAAAGCCTCCATTTCCACAGACTGGTTGACATGAAATAAGATTAAGTAAAAAAAGCAGGATTCGTACGAAGCGTAACCTTTGTCCTAGCTTCTGCAAAAATTACACAGGCTTTCAAAATAGAAAATGCCTGCATCTCACTCAGCCGCTTTGCAGAGGTGACTGCGAGCAATAAAGCCACTTTGAGAGATACAAATTTCAACTTAGATGCATGCAAGGGCTCAAATGGAGGCTTCATGAATGCATCAAGCACCACGTTAAGCCTCCCGTGAGGAACAATATCCTCCTTTTAAAAATGGCTCTGCCAGGAAGTGAGCTCCTGGGGAGACCAAGTTAGTTTTGACATGTCAAGCTGAATGGCTGCCAGATAGATCTTTAATGTAGAGGGGGATTTCCCCTCATCAAACAGGTCCTGTGTGCTGACTGTGTGCGGCTGCCTCATCCAGCTGTAGTGGTGATGGCTGTGGTTGTCAGACAGGGACCGCAGCAAATGTGACTGGTAGACTACCAGCCATGCGGCAAACATACTGGCTGAATAGGCACGCGTAAGGATCACTTCTTTCAGACTCCACACTGCTTGTTGGGGCATATAGCATCCTTCGACAGGAGCGCTAAATTAGGCGCCTGTACCAACGCAGCAATAGAAGCCACTGGCAGAACTGGGCCAAGCCCAGCTCCAAATCATGCACCCTATATAGGGTGTCCATAGACCGGGAAACAACAGGCAGGAAGAGCATCTGCTGCACAGGCAGGCTGGCCTTGCATGCGTCACAGGGATAAAACCCAGGTACTATGAAAATAGTAAGCAATGTACAGTAAGAATGTACAATTGCTGCATTGTGTGATAAAGATAGCAACTGGGCTGTCAGCATGGCCTGCTTGGTACAAGATTGGATATGTTAACACAGGTCGAGAGTAAGTTGGAACTGGGACGGTGCCGGGGCGGTTCAGTCCCTTAGCACCGGGTCGGTATGATATGGCACTGTCGGTATGGTTCACTACCTCATTCCCTGTTCGGTACAGAGCGGGTCGATGACATACAGATCTACTCAGTTTGCGTTACCACAGGAAGCCGTATACAGGGATGCCCACCTGCATAAGCTGGCAAAACCACACACAGACAGTACGAATACGACTGGGGGATACCTGCTTGTTAGAGCCCCAACAGCTTTCGTAAGTCACCAAGACGGCAACGTGATACTGTGGAAGAGACTGCAATTATTTTGACCCGGAATCTTGGTTAACACAGAGCTGCTGAGCCCAGCAGCTGTGCTCGTGTTTCTGTAAAAAAAGACAGAAAAACACACAAGAGAAAGACATTTTCTCACAGAAAACAATAGCCGCCAGCTTCACATGGGGCACAAGGCCGCTGTGGGACGTAACAAACAACAGGCTGTGTGCAAACAATTTTGTGTAATTAGTAAACTATTACAACGTCAATAATTATCGCGTTAATTAGTGTAATACACAATAGGGAGTAAATACACAGATAAAAGTAACAAGTACTCATCTATCTATGACGCTCCCGCCAGGTTTCAGTCCTCTGAAAGGAAAAACGATGCTGTGATCTGTGTAGGCAGTCCTTATATGCCCTCGGGGGTGGACATGACTGCGTCACAGGCACTGCTTGCAGCTTTGATATAATTTATTCAGGTTCAGGGTCTTTAGCAGGTAAACACCCATATGGTAATGGTTACATTTCGTACTTGATTGAACCCCGAGTCGAACACAAAAAGATTTTAGGGTTCTCAAAATGTCAATTAACCCCAGTCCTAACATATATACTATACTAAATAATGTATAAAAAATAATGTAATTGTATGTAAAAATAATGTGATATCTTGTAATTGTAAGTCTCCCTGGATAAGGGTGTCTGCTAAGAAATAAATAATAATAATAATAATAATAATAATAATAATAATAATAATAATAATAATAATACTATATATCACTTACCCCCACTTGCATGAATGCAATAAAGTGCAAATTCGTGATGATCATTTTCCACCTGATGAAAGGATACAAATAAATATAAAGCTTTTATCATTTATACTAATTTTAAAAGCAGCCTATAACCAAAGTGAGAGTTATGGTTTTGTAAACATGTATCTCCAAAATGATAGTGAATATGTTTTCTGAATAGGTACTGTATATTACTTATCAAACTGGAGGAAAATTTAACAAACATCAGCACCCAGTTGTTATTTATTTTCCTGTTTTTTTTAATATATGTTAATTATAGATCATTATGAATATAAGTGTAAAATTACCTTAAATTTTTGAAGAAGTTGAACTATAACTTCTTGTGTCGTCATTTTAGTGTTTATCCTTACATTGGTCACAGACCCAAATATTGGTGTAAAGATAGAGGTCTAAAAACAAAAACAAAGTTATCACAGTTTATTACATTTGAAAACCAATGGGAAACCACGTGTTTATTAATGCATGATTACACTTGTATAATAAAGCCCTAGAGACTATAGCCAATAAAGTCATAAACTAACATTGCACTGTGATGGTGTACACCCCTACCTTGTGTGTATTTTGGTTTATTTTGTATTGTTTTGTATTGTCTATTATTGTGTTATGATTTAAAATGTATTATTTGGGTTATGTAGCACAGGTGATTTAATGTACTGTATTATGGTTGGGTTTCAGTGTGTTCTGGCAGAGGCGGGGTTAGCAGCTCGTCTCTACCAGACAGCACATGAGTCGGCAGTTAATGATTATTGACAAAATGACTGTCGGCCACGCAAATTAAAAACTCTGGTGCTGAAATTGACCATCTCCAGATCGATTGATTCATTTATTACTAATCTGGAGACGGTCACATGTATAAAAACCGCAGCTTTGCCTGAATGGGGTTGGGGTTGTTCAGAGGAGGAACGAGAAGAGTAAGAACCGAGATACTTAAATTAAACAATTGCTACTCGTGCTGACTTTAAACCAGCACGATACTTGTTCACTGTGTGTTGTCTGTTTGTTTTGGCCATCGTGCCTTTTGTGTGAAAAGTGTTTTGTTTTATTTAAATATTTCATTTACAATAAATACGCACACCAGCGCTTCATCCCCGTAGTACTGTGTCTGTATTTCCTGGTTTGACATCACCCATCTCTGTGACATGCATAGGCTGTGTGGTCTAGTGGTTAAAGAAAGGGGCTTGTAACCAGGAGGTCCCCGGTTCAAAGCCCACCTCAACCACTGACTCATTGTGTGACCCTGAGCAAGTAACTTAACCTCCTTGTGCTCCGTATTTTGGGTGAGATGTAAGTGACTCTGCAGCTGATGCATAGTTCACACACCCTAGTCTCTGTAAGTCGCCTTGGATAAAGGCGTCTGCTAAATAAACAAATAATAATGCACACATACAGTACATCTAGACAGTTTCATACTATATATTTAGCCAATTTCTGTAAAAAAATACCTAAAATACCTACCTTTTATGATATTTGGAATTATTCTCAGCAATTTCTTAGTGTATGTATAATATTGAGAACAGCAGGTATTAAGGAAATGCATGATGGCTACTTAAATTCTACATGCTGTTATAGTGTATCTACTGCAGCTATGGAGCATATTCTCATTATTAGAATCAAAATCACATTTTATGGGCAACTGTCTGCATACAAATAGTAAATGGAAGTAAATGGAAGACTCTTGAGAAAGTGCAAATCAAACAGAGACTAACCTTATAGTTATAAAAATGACCATTGATTGAACACCTGTGCTGGTGAGCGCTCTGTCTCTCTGCAGCTGTTTTAGATTTCACTCTTTTCTTCACAAGGGAAGCATCACTCATGGTTCGGTACAGGACAGGTGACTCCTCAACTGGATCTTGAACTCTGTATGGTTTCAGTGTCCCACTGTCATAATCTAAAGATTATTACAAAATAAATACATACACAACCACCAGTGGAATTCCAAAAGACTTCATAATTTAAATGTGTTTCAAATGTCTTTAATATATAATCATAGAATTGAGCTATGCATTTGGATGAGGATCTTGGGGAGGGTGCCTGGACTTATAGGGTCCTATTTTGAAGCAAGGGAAAAATGCAACAAAATATTTAGGACAGAAACAGATCTAGTTATTAGTAGTTATTTTCTAGTTTTATATGTGGCAATAAAATAATATTTCAGGGGTAGTTTTGGCACAGTGATGCAAACCAACTCCAGACCCAAATGCTCACTGTGGCTCCCCTACCAAGGTGCAATTATCAGTATGACCACTTGCCTTGTTATTGTGCTTATTCTGTTACTGTGCTTATAAAATGTCTCATTGGCAGGGTTTCAATGGAAAAATTAAAATAAGTGTCACCTTTTTCTCATGCTATTTTTGTAGTACCTTTCAGGTAATTTGAGTTTCCATGTAGCTTTCTTTTAGGGAGAGAAGTTCTCCTTCCAAATTCAAATTACCCAAATTAATATTAAAATCCCTGAGGGTATATTTAAATGTGTCTGTCTGAGTTCCAATTTGCAGCTTTCTTAAACTGGGTTTCCGCTAAGTTTTTAGGTTGTGTTGAAGAACCACAAGTGAAGCCTGCCTCATTTCGGCCTCCAAAAAAGTTAATAAAAAACCACAGGAAACAAAGCATATCGACATAACGTTACACAAATATAATTAACATTCTATAAGGAAGCGCTGTGTACTATCCTTGTATTATTTGCTTAACATTTTTTGACTCCATATGGTAGTTTATAAACCCAGCTAAAATACCAGCACTTTAGGTTAATGATATAAAACGGATTGTCAAAATGTTTAGTGCAGTGCATTTTTAAAATACTGGTAGTAGAATTACAGGCTACCCTACTCACCCACATTTCTCACTACATAATATTCTTATAATAATAATAATAATAATAATAATAATAATAATAATAATAATAATAATAATAAATACCTGAATCCGAATTCCGCATGCAAGGCTCTCGTCAGTAGAATGTAGTTAGATATATATTTTTTGTTGTTATCACAAACAGGATCTTCACTTCTAAAGCCTCGTGAGCATAAGGTAGGGCTTTCAGACATGTTTCCATGCAAAAAAACCTGCGTTGCTTCTTAGTGTGAGAAGGCGGTTTGCCCACCCTTTTAAGCTGTACTATGGCTTGGCCACGCACTTCCTATAGCGTGAGGAATGTGTGTGGTATGTGCATTCTACATCACATTCTCACGACAATGGAAACCCTGCCATTGTTACTTTAAAATTAAAAGTGCTTTTTTTTACATTGTGTGAGGAGACTTCCAAACAGTGCAGTTGTACTGACATTTACATGTTTTGGAATCCTTTTCAGCCAATCAGCGCACTTTGTTTACCCAAGCCATTTTATAAACGTCGTTATAAGACACTGTCATCTAGTATTACTGTATTTAATGAGATGAAGGACAAAATAGTTGACTATGAATGACTATAAATGCCTATATTATACAAATCAGATACCGCATAAGTACCTGGCTGTTTGAAGTACAGTAGGAATAATATTAATTACCTAAGTTAGGCAGAAGCAAAGCAGACTATCCCCTTTCTTAAACTACTTAATTGCTATGAACAGGACAACATACAAAGAAACCTTTGAGAAACTGTGTTGCGGATTCCACTCACTTGGCTTTGGTAATTACCTCTGTTATCCTTAGTGTCTTCAGCAGCAGTTTCTTGTTTGGTTTCTTCCATTTCATCTATATGGCAAAGATCATCAAACTCTCCCCATCGTGTCATTCCTCTGAAAGATAATTTCATTTCAACCTTAAAAGAGTATAGATGTATACTACATAATTAAGTCATAGGAGAGGCTTCTTTACAAATGACGATTTTTTTTTTTTTTTTGTGGAAGGTGGCCCTTGCTACAGTCCGACATGGTGAGAACTTTCCCTCATACTTCTGTGACCTCATCTCAGTACAGTCTTGCAACAACATGCATTAAATTAGAAAATTAATTATTTTTCCCCGAGTTTACACTGTGTAAAGTTACTTCATTTTGCAGTTATTTCCTCTATGTCAAAAGAACATATACACATACATCTTTCTATTTACGTCAGAAACTAGGTTCCTCATTGACCAAGATACCTAGACCTCCTTTAAATATTGGTGAGATACTGTAACAAAAGTATATGCATGCCTGGGTGGTGATTAGGCCCGAGGCAAACCTAAGCGTGCGTATTTATTTGGCCCTGAAGCTTCTTTGTTTGTTTAATAAACTGCGGTTTCTGTCTCTCAGGGGTGAAATTCTCAACAAAAAAAGTGCCGGTACTCATTCACTGCTGGGTAAAAAAAATGGAGCCAATTTGAGTGCCAATGAATAAATGTATAGCAATTGGTACATGATTATGTTTTAAATAGCTTAAAAATAACTGATACAATATGAACAATTCTCCATAAACAAAGAAGCTGAAAATACTGCAAGCTTTGTACCCTCTGCATGTGTCACTCAGTCATGTACTGTAATATAACACTTAAGTTAAACCTTAAATGGTAAGTATTAATACATATTACACTATACATTAACTACTGTAGAGAGGGAGTTTTGTTTCTAGATATCCTAAAAAAGAGGTGCTCTTATAAAAACAAACCTGCGCTATAAACAAATGATACAAACAAGGTCTTAGTCAAACAATGCACAATATGGGCTGAATTGTGTAATGTAACAGACACTGCTATTAAAAAAAGTATGTACTTGGCTAGTTTAATCTCCATAGTATTCTCTGAAATACTTTCCAGACCCTGGGTACTCACCTACAACAGGACCTGGCCATACTACAATAATAGCCTTGGAATGGAACATATATCCCTGTTATTTTATTAAAATTATTTTACTTATTACTTATCCTACAATGATATATTATGTGTGCTTCTCTGTTGTGTTTCTGTCTATATTAATTACTATTAACTACTGCAGGAAAAAAATTGCTTTTGAAAAGGCTTCTCAAAGCTGAACAAGAGGAAATGTGATGGAAGTGTTACACATTCTGTACCTTCAATTGATTTTTCATCATGGCGTGATCATTGTCGCTGGACACTTTTTAAGGATAATGTTTTTAAACAGATCTGTAGTCAGCAGGGCAAATGCTTAAATTAAGACTTAACCACTCTACATTATGAAGTAGCATAAAACCGTTTAAAAATGCAACATGTTTTGTTTATTAAGAGAAAGGGAGAACAGTGGGTGTTTTAGCTGCTACAACCTTCAACATTGGAGAACTGAAATAAAGATTTACCGTAATCGAATGCTTTCAGATATACAAATGAAACTATTAAAATAAAAGTTTACATTAAGATCAATAATAGTGATTACTGTTGTTTAACAGGTGGTTGTAATTAGAAAAAAAGATTTCACTCTCGTAAAGATAAAGTTCCAGCTAGACTTTTATTGTATAATTAATTACTGTAACTGATTTTTTTTCTATCGTTGAATGGTCATTCAACTTCTGAATCATTAACCAACTGGATTTATGAAGAGTTTAATTTAACATGACAAAACTTATAGTAGCTAGCGTGGACACAAGCATGACTTTAACTTGTATCAGCATGGGATTAATAACATTAAAAAATTCAGTAACTTTTTTCCCTTTCCGGACCCTGTCCGACATCATCAAAAAGACGTAAAACACAGGTCTCTAGTCATTCTTTCTCCAGAAAAAGCAGAGAAAACCACTCAATGGCAGAGTGAGACCAATAGGAGCTGAGAGAAGCCAAAAAAAGGGGGGGGCCAATCTGAGCAATACACATAGCCCCGGCTCAACAGAGATAACACGGACATAAACAAACAAGATAGCTGCTTCTGCATCCAACACTCAAAGAATATCACTGACATTTGCACAGCTTTTTGAGATGTTATAGTAATAAAATAATGACTTGGATCGCATTATTGAGGAGTTTGGTGCTAAAAAGAGTGATCAGGGGATTTATTGGTGTGCACAACTATGAAGAGGTATGTGAAAAATACAGCGAACAGGGGGTGGGGCGGGGCTGGAGATGCAGTACTGAGTGTCCTGTTGATATGCAGTGCCTTTTAAACCTGTTTTGCTGTGAAAAAAATACTTTTAAACAGCGCGTCTAAAATAAACTGCGCATGTGAAAATAAATTGGACCTGAGGCGCCTGAGACGCGCTGAATAAATGGACCGCTAAGGGTTAAAAGAAAAAACTAAACTATTAATCAGGAGACTAAATTAAACATTTCATAACATTAAACTTACTTCAGATATCATTCATTCAATGAACAACCATCTTTTAATTTCTATTTCTTAAAGAATTTATACTTTCTTAAAGTAGTCGATATCAGGGGAGGGTACAGCTCATTCTTTTTACAACATTGCATCTTCCTGGAGTGATGAACTGGGCAGCGGACCTCCTTTCCAGAGAGGGTGCGCATCCATCAGAGTGGCGGCTTCACCTGCATGTGGTTGAGCGCATTTAGGAATGATTCTGGAAGGCACAGGTTGATCTCTTCACCTCGGCAGAGATGACACACTGCCCCCTGGGGTACCTCCACCACTTAGGTGGTCCACTCGGCGTCTACGCCCTAGCCCACAACGCTCCTGTATGCGTTCCCGCTGATACCGTTGCTCCCGGCCTTTCTCAGAAGGTTAGGTTAGAGAAGGCGACAGTTCTCTTAGTGGCCCCCAGGTGGCCAGGAGAATCTGGGTTTTGACCCTATGCCAGCTCTTACAAGGCCAGCCCTGGGAGATCCCACTTCGCCTGGATCTACTAAGTCAAGCAAGAGGCACTCTCTGGCATCCGGAACTGGGCAGGTGCCATTTATGGGTCTGCCCCATGAACGGGACCGCTAGTCAGCCCTAAGGCTATCTGACGCGGTCGTGGGCACGTTGCAGAATGCTAGGGCAGGCTCCACTAGGTCGTTATATAGCTACAAGTGGAGATACTTTCAGAACTGGTATCTGACTAAGGGTCATGACCCAGTCTCTTGCCTTATGCCAGCTATCTTGCAGTTTCTGCAAGAACTGCTCGACGCTGGCAGGTCACTTTCTACATTGAAGGTATATTTAGTGGCCATTTCTGTGTGCCATGCCCCCATAAACTCTATATCTCCAGGTGCGCATTTCTTGGCAACCTGTTTTCTTAAGGGTGCTTGGCGATTACGCCCCCCAAGGAGGGTCATTATCCACAAATGGCACCTTGATATTGTACTGGAGGCTCTCACGAAGGCATTGAGGTGTTACGAGGATAGGACAAGAGCTCTGCATCATTTTGACCTGCTCTTTGTCTGTCACAGGACCCTAGGACAGCCCCTCTCGAAACAGCGACTGTCGCACTGGATTGTGGACACAGTCTCGACTGCGTATGATAGTGCCGGCTTGCCCCCACCTGGGAGGATAGCCGTGCATTCTACCAGAGGGTTGGCTACATCTTGGGCCCTCTACAGAGGGGCCTCGCTGTCCGATATCTGTACTGCGGCTAGTTGGGCTACACCGCATACTTTCTCCAGGTTCTATCGCCTTAACATGATAGATCCTTCTTTGCCTTCAATAGGCACGAGGGTCCTTGAGGTTCCACGCTTGCACCGCTAACCTTGGGTTATGCGGTTCTGATGCATCTATCATATGCTGCCGTTCCTTCTACCTCGCGACGGCTTTGGTATACTTTCACATAAGTAATGTTTGGTGGTCGTCTTCAAATTGAAAGGGAACGTTAGGTTACTTACTGTAACCCTGGTTCCCTGAAAGAGAAGACGATCACCAACCAGCGAGGTCACATCGGTCGCCCTCACAGGTTCGATGCAAAAAGAGAACATGGCTTCCGTGGGCTGACTATTTAATACCTCGGTAGGCGGGATCGAGGACGTCACCCCAGGAAGGGGCCTATCGGCAGCTCTGATATAAAGAGCTCAGTGAATACCTACCAATAGGAAGGCATATCCCATAAGTAATGTTTTGGTGGTTGTTTTCTCTTTCAGGAACCAGGGTTACGGTAAGTAACCTAACATTACCTGTAATATGCACATTAAATGTTCTAGAAAGTAATCCACGACACAATCTCGAGACAGTTTGGTAAACATTTATTTTGGTGAAGAGTAGTATGTGATCATACATCCCTATGTGGTGTGGATTGGGGGTCCAGGGAAATGATTGAAGACCTGTGTAATATGAAAGTTCATTTAGTTTTGTATTTTATTTATTTATGTATTTTTGGAAATGGCTTACAATGTAAAGTCTGTAGAATTCACAATAAAATGTTTTTTCCAACATCTGAGCTTATGTAAGGTGGGCTTGGTGGTCTAGTGGTTAAAGAAAAGGGCTTGAGGAAGTTCCCACTTCAAATCCCGGCTCAACCACTCTCACTGTGTGTGACCCTGAGCAAGTCACTTAACCTCCTTGTGCTCCGTCTTTCGGATGAGATGTAAAACCGAGGCCCTATTGTAAGTGAATGCAGCAGCAATTGTTGATGCACAGTTCACTAGTCTCTGTAAGTCACTTTGGCTAAAAGTGTCTCCTAAATGACTAATTAATAATAATGTAAATTCCACTATCTGTGTAATATTGAGATATTGTAATATTGTAATATAAGATACTCCCATGCTTTTCCATGACATCCGCACTGTGCATTCTCAATATTAAGCAGGAGGGTTATTGGACCAGATTTTCTAACTGGATTGGTTGAGACTTGCACTCTGCATGCACCGTCTAGCATACAGTATGTGTTCATTTCAATTCACTCAATTGAACTTAAAATGGTTTATTATTATGCAGGGGTTGTACAACATCCACAAAAGGGGCAGGCTTACTCTGTACCATCAATTACCAACTTCTTTAATCAAGCAAGATACGACTACAACAAAGTCAAAAGGAAAGCTCTACAGCTAAAGTTGTCATTGATTTTAGTTGTACAATGATTCAAAGTTGCTTGGTGTCTTTTATTATTATTATTATTTATTTATTTAGCAGACGCCTTTATCCAAGGCAACTTACAGAGACTAGGGTGTGTGAACTATGCATCAGCTGCAGAGTCATTTACAATTACGTCTCACCCGAAAGACGGAGTTGCTCAGGGTCACACAATGTGTCAGTGGCTGAGGTGGGATTTGAACTGGGGACCTCCTGGTTACAAGCCCTTTTCTTTAACCACTGGACCACACAGCCTCCTATGAGTAGAGTTCCTATGTATAACAATCTGGTAGTGGATTTTAATACAACAACAACAACAACAAAGCATGAAGTTAAGGTCATGAAGGGCAAGGCAAGGCCTTTGTTGGGTGTGAAGATTCAGGGGCACCAAGGCAGTTCTAGGGGGGGAAAAGGCAAAACATAAATCCAACCTAAGAGCACCAAGGTGATTTCAGACTCATAAAACAATGGCATAAACTTAAATGCTTACCTCAACTACTGCTGGCAAAAGATAAATGGAGACACTAAAGAACACAAAGTCACTGCTATCTACATTTGTGCAGCAGACATGCTACACCTGGTAAGCAAAAATATTCGTAAACTACAATTATCCAAGACTTGCAAAGAATGTGTGCTATACTGTGTTGTAGCCCTTAAGATGGCAACATTTCTTCGTGAGCTCAGTGAAACAGCAAAGCTGTTATTCAGTTATTTTATCACCTACAAACACACCAGCAGTGTAGACTGCAGACACATCTAAACCTCATATTCAAGAGAAGTACCATTAAACATGATGTTGAAAATGTCACTCCTATAAACCCATTTGAACCTACAGAACCATACATTTTTGTAAAAGGCCATCGATTCAATAATTGTATTTGTAAGCTACATGATGATTGCATTCCAGCTGATAAAAAATCGAAGACAACTAAACCAAATAAACTGCATTCAAAAAGTGCAGCTACACTTCTCAAAGAAAGCTACCTCCCACTTGTACCTTTATGGACTGCACTTACATTTTCAGACTTTTAAATAAACAAACAAAACAAAGTAAAAGAGAAGATGGCACCCAAGGGCAGAAATGCAGTAGCTGAAAATTGGTTTAAGATGGTTAAAAAGTGATATGTTCAATGGAAAAGTGTGTATGAAGCCAGGGGAGTTCCTCAGAAAACTACATGAGGGAATTAAGGCTAAAAAAAAGACCTCCCTACCTCTGCATTTCATATGTTCAGACAGATGTTCAGACTTATATATATATATATATACACAACGTTACATACACACACATATTATGATAAGGAAAAAAGCTTGCACACCTATATATAGAAAAAAAATCTAAACAATGTAATTACAATCCCTTTGTTAATATTCTGGGTTAATCTGATATGTTCTTATTTTAAGGCAAAGGAGTGCAAACGTTTGACCACTAAACAATCTGTACACTAATATTTCTCCACAGAAACATCAAGCGATGATATCCTTGCAAACCATTGTTTATTTACAATCTTGTATCTACAACATTTTTTCAGGAATGGCTACTTCAGACCAGTTTAAGAGGTCTGACACTGTGGTTCAGTACTTGAAGGGCAGTGACTACCAACATGGTTTAAACAAGACAGAAAAATGGGCCCTAGGAGGTTTTCTAAGCAGTTTGCCTGAATGGTAAAATAATTTAATAAAATAAGTAAAAGAAAAATGTCAGTTTTCTTCAACTGAATTTTGTATTGCTGGGCACATTAGTATCCCACAGGCAGTTTCTAATTTGTAGTATTACATTATAGTATGATTAAACATGTTCAGTGCATGTTTTATAACTTGGCCTGTACAGAATAAATAATTCCAGAAGTAAAACTTCTGATCACTAAAGTTGATTTTGTTACTTAATTCAAACTACATTTATAAAAATGTACAATGTGATTTTGACACAAGTAAAAACCATGGTACCAAGGTAAAAGTAATATTATATAATGTATGTTATTTTGTACAATGATACGACTGTAACTGTACTATGGTTCTTGTATGTACCATGTATAGCAGTCTATGGTATACTAATGTACATAGTATAATGCATCATGGTATACAGTGGTATACCATGTTATACGTTGGAGTTTAATTTCTTTTACATTGTAAACCATAGTAAATAGGCATAGGGGAAAACCTGGATATGTATTTTACATGCCTGTGAGATAGTCTATCACCTGTTTGATGTCAAATAAAGTGTACACATAATAAGTCCCTGTGAGATAATGCATCTTTCTCCAAAGCATATATACACCCGCCCCTCGTTATATCGCCCCTCGCTATCCTGGAGTTGGCTCCCCATTTTTACTGTCTAACTACGTATGTCTCAGCTGCAATATACATAGGCACTTATTTCGTACTGCACATCACAAATAACAAAATACAAAACAATTAAAAACAAAGCATTACTATCGTACTGTTATCATATACACAAGTATTGCATAATAACACAAAGCACATTAAATATCTACTTGCTGAAGTGGCTTTTATTTTAGCCAACGAGGTGTTCATGTGTGGGAGCAATGCACTATAGCAGAAGTCAGAAGGCAGTGACGTCAGATCCCTAGCAACAAACCTACTACGTTGGGAACGGATTCTTTCAATGCAGCTGGTTTGTGCATTTGAGAAAGAGAGGAAATTAACTGGAGACAGAAGTTCATGAGAAGCAAAGAAGCTCCGCTGTACGAATTAATTTTTTGAAATGTAGTCGCTGACAACAGTAGTAAACGTGATGCTTTATTCTAAGCATATGTCACAGCTAATGAAATACACGTACAGTGCCGTGAAAAAGTATTTGCCCTCTGTCTGATTTTCTGCATTTTTGCACATTTTTCACATTGTATTTGGTCAGATTCTTTGTGGGTTGTAGTAGTAGAGGGAGTCTGTGAGAAAAAATGACACCAAAGTTTGGTGCTTCTTTCATTTGTTTGGTGTGCAAGGTAATCAAACATGCAATCTTCAGGAGTGAAAAGGTTATTGCCCCCCTAGTTAACTCAACCCAATTAAAGGGATAATTAGGGTCAGCTGTTTGAGTACTTTGGTTAACAACCAGGCCTGATTTGGGCCAGCCCTGCCCAATATAAATCTGACTAACTTTGGCCCTTACCATTAGAGTGAAGTTGTCAGCACACAGATTCTAGAGCCACATCATGCCACGAACAAAATAAATTCCTGACTTTCCAGACCTCCGGAAAAAAGTTGGTGATGCCTATCAGTCTGGAAAGGGTTACAAAGCCATTTCTAAGGCTCTGGGGCTCCACCGAACCACAGTCAGAGCCATATTGTCCAAATGGAGAAAGTTTGGGACAGTAGTGAATCTTCCCAGGAGTGGCCGTCCTGCCAAAATCTCTCCAAGAACAAGGCGTAAAATCGTCCAGGAAGTCACAAAGAACCCAAGAACAACATCCAGGGATCTGCAGGCCTCTCTCGCCTCGGCTAAGGTCAGTGTTCATGACTCCACCATCAGAAAGACACTGGGCAAAAATGGGATTCATGGCAGAGTAGCAAGGCGAAAACCATTGCTCACTAAGAAGAACATGAATGCTCGTCTCAAGTTTGTCAAAAAGCACCTGGATGATCCTAAAGAGTTCTGGAACAATGTTCTATGGACAGATGAGTCAAAAGTGGAACTTTTTGGTCGACATGGGCCCTGTTATGTCTGGCGAAAACCAAACACTGCATTCCACAGTAAGAACCTCATACCAACGGTCAAGCGTGGTGGTAGTGTCATGGTTTGGGGATGCTTTGATGCATCAGGACCTGGACGCCTTGCCATCATTGAAGGAACCATGAATTCTGCTCTGTATCAGAGAATTCTACAGGAGAATTGCAGGCCATCCGTCCGTGAGCTGAAGCTGAAGCGCAGCTGGGTCATGCAGCAAGACAATGATCCGAAACACACAAGCCTACATCAGAATGGTTGAAGAACAAGAATTATTTTGGAATGGCCTAGTCAAAGTCCAGACCTAAACCCCATTGAGATGTTGTGGCAGGACCTGAAACGAGCAGTTCATGCTCGAAAACCCACAAATGTCACTGCGTTGAAGCAGTTCTGCATGGAGGAGTGGGCCAAAATTCCTCCATGGCGCTGTGAGAGACTAATCAATAAATACAGGAAGCGTTTGGTCAAGAGTGTAAGGCGTGTAAGGTAAGGCGTCAGAATACATTCTTGAACGTTTGTTGCCTGTCATGGAAATCACGTGAATTTTCACATTACTAACACTGTGAAAAAGCAGGAAGCAGGACAACCTATTTATTAATAAAATGACATATTGCAGTGCTCAAGAGAATGACAACAACAAAGTTATTGGTGAAATGGTGGTTTATTTGTAATCCAAAGTCACTTGACAAAAGTAAATAATAATGTTAACTGGCAATACACAACAATGCGTATTCCTCAGTAAAAACCACAGGGCAGTCCCAAAACAATAAACACGGTATTTAATACATACACAATACACAAACACGGTCACAAGTCCAAAGTGAGTGCTGTATTGCTCGTGGTGCAAATACAATTAATTGTGAAACAAGTGCAGTGTTGTCTAGGTTTTGTGCTGGCCTGTAGTGACAGCTCCGGATCGTGTTAGCCATCTAATAACAACAAACAACTATATATTTAGACACGACAAAACAAACAAAACAAAACACGATTACAATACGGGTCTCCTTCCGGTTTAGCGTTAACCATAACAAAGGAACAGATCACCTCGGTACGTCCCCTGATATACCGTCAATCACGCCCCCTTGGTTAACTATTGCAACCACTCCTCCAATCCGCGTCTGCCACATCATTTCCCTTCCAGGTCGATGATTTAGTGTACCGTAGGAATGAATTGTCTGGCCATCCAGTCCAGGGCACTCTGTTCCCTTTACACAGAGCCCTCACAGGTCAGGAGGGAGATTTATTACCAAGAATCATTCTGTCTCTGTCACAAACATAAACAGCTAAATGTGAATAATAATATACTGTGAGTAGCAGTGCACAACTGCACGGGATGCAGTTTCTCCCCTCCAATGCAGACCAACTGATCGTCCTGGTTGAGCAATACACCACTGCAGGTGATCTTCTACGGCCCCCTGGACCTGAGCGTTCCCCGACCCCAAAGGCCCGGAGCGTTGTTAGAAACGGTAAGACTATTCTTGGGGTCGCGGGAACTGAAGAGCAGGGTGAGGGTGCGAAGGGACTTGGGGACACAGGGGAGGAACGCAGTAAAGGGAACTGGCATACTAAACCAGACAGGGAGCGTAGATTTATGGCAAAACCATAAGGTGTTTTAGATGTCAGGAATTAGGTCATATCACAGCAAAATGTCCACTTGACAACGAGCCTATGGAATGTAACCTAGGGCAAATAAATTACCATAACCCTTGTTTTTCACGTACGGTGGTGTCAGTGATAACAGGGATTGCGCCACAGTAGATGGAACTTTGGTAAATGCTTTGCTTGATTAAGATAGTATGATTACTCTGATTTCAGACAATTTAGTGGAACCAAACAAATTGGAAAAATCCCAAAATCTCAATATTACTTGTATACACATAGATACATGCCAATATCCCACAGCCATTGTTAGGGGAGACATCCCCGGGGCCTGTCAGACATAGCAATGGAAACAATGGAAAATGAGTCAACCCCACACCGCAGTGCAATTGAGCACATCTCACAGATGCAGGACTGTATTGCAGCTGTCATGCCAATCGTTAGGGAGCACATGAGACAGGCACAGTCGGCCCAAAGACATGCATATAATAAGAAGGCGAGAATGAATGATGGACTGAATATTGAGACCACATCGGCAACATGCGGCTGGGTATACAGACGATGTGCTAACCCATAGTGCAAATTGGGGCACACATCTCTGGAAAGTACAGGCAGTGATAGACTCCATTCAGCAGCGGATTAACTGCTACTCCCACAAAATGCTCCATAGCGCTAGAGGAAGCAAAATATTTGGGGTACACTATTGGTCATGGGTTGGTTAAGCCACAGGTCAATAAAGTAGAAGCTATACAGGGATGGCCTCGGCCAAGTAACAAAAAACAAGTACAGGATTCTATAGAAGATATTATTTGCTAGGAAGACAATTGAAGTTAATCACAATCACGCTTTCTTCACCTGGATGCACCAATACCGAGAGAAAAATGTAAGGGTAACCCGTTGGTTTTTGAGCTTGCAACCTTTTAATTTTGAAATTGAACACAGGGCTGTTCATCATCCTCAATAATATGTAAATAGGTGCACATTATACTTAGAAAATTACAGTATTAGTATTAGTGGGACTTGCGAAGCAAGAGTCCCCACTTTAAATCTTCAAAATACTACTTCTCCTTCTTCTTCTTCACACTACTCCTCTTACACCGTTTAAGCATTTAAAATATGTAGACCAGTCTGGAATAGTGTGTTTGTATACAACTTTTTGATATATTTTATACTTTTTAAACTATTAAGCTTTTTGTCCTTTTTTGTCCATCTTCATTCACTTGAATGGGACTTTTTTCAACATTCTAAAGCTCCCCATTGTTTAAAAACTCCCAGACTTCCAACATTCTATTTACTATAAACAATGTAACTTTTGACACAAATCAGCTACTTTGACCAATTTCCCAACAAGCAAGACAAAAAGTCCTCTACTTCTCTGCTATTCAAATATGAAATCAAAACAGAAGTAACTTTTACCAATCAAGAGGTACACCTGTTTTGGTAACCGCATCAACTTCTTTCAGTAGGCTACTTCCCACTGTTGAATTAACTGTCATAGAACTTTGAGAAATTTCAAATTATAGCACATTCTAAGCATGAGACAATTAGTAAACAATGTGACTATTGACACAAATCAGCTACTTTGACCACTTTCCCAACAAGTTAGACAAAAAGTTAGTGTATGAAATCTTCCTCTACTTCTCTGCTATTCAAATCTGAAATCAGTTACAAAATATCTTCTACCAATCAAACCGTACATGTCTGATGAAATGTGTGATCTAACTGTTCCACAATCCAAATAAGGTTGATATAGTAGTTTATCAAAGTAATCAGACCAATTATTTTACTAAATTTAACTTTGACTGTATGTAACTGCTTTGCTTTAAAAAGTAAAACTTTTTAAACTTCTTCCACTACCACAAAAATACTTTTAAAGAGCTAAAGCAAGCCCCACAACTTTACTTGTAAAGTTACCATCTAGTTATTATTATTATTTATTTCTTAGCAGACACCCTTATCCAGGGCGACTTACAATACAAGATATCACAATATTTGTACATACAATTACCCATTTATACAGTTGGGGTTTTACTGGGGCAATCTAGATAAAGTACCTTGCTCAAGGGTACAGCAGCAGTGTCCCCCACCTGGGATTGAACCCACAAGCCTCCAGGCAAGAGTCCAGAGCCTTAACCACTACTCCACACTGCTGCCCATAAATAAAGTCTACTTTTTCATTGAAAATGTGTATAACATTTTTAATAGTAAAACTTGCACTGAACATGTTTAATCTATTAAACACATACTGTAGGTTGGCAGCTTTAATTATTATACAACTGGAGCTACACTATATCTTTAAGAAGAATGTTATTTGTCAGTGTAGGTGGGGCTGCCATACCTCTGCACATGCTTGACAGACGGTCAATATTTACAGTGCCTAGAGATGGTGTGTTCACTAATGTGTAACTGGGGCCTGTGAAGTTGCACATTTACTTCAAATTAACTGCATAGTTGTTTGCTTTGCATAATAAACATGACAGAAACTGTCTCCCTAACATCTTTTTGTGTGTTTGTGTTGTAAAACCCATTTTAACAATAACAATATTTTATTGTTATTGTATTCTGGTTTAATTTCTTTCGGTTTTCTTTTTGTACACCTGGTTGTAGATTATTTATACATAAAGTATAAATAAATATAAATTCTTACCTCTCATCTGTAATATTTTAACATGATCCTCTTTCTTTTTTTTATTTTAATAACAAGTTTGCATTTCTACAGAACATTTCATAATAGAGGTCCATATTTCTAAAAATAAATAAAACAAGTATTTTGGAAAAAGTAAATGCAATCACACACACACAGACAGACACGTATGGTTTGAAGTTTTCTGGTTTTATTTTTTAATCAGTCTCTTTAAACAATTTGAGCTGATTCTGTTTCATAATTAAACTCAGAAAAAAGCTGTTAATTACAAAACAATCTTTGCATTTACCTTAATCTCTTGCTTGAGCCTAATTCTGGTCCCCTTAATTGTATTTCAAACAGAGCTGAAAAATTACGTGAACTGTTCATCCCTGATCCTACATTTAACTCTCATTTCATTTTTGCAGTCGCCTAATTTAATGTTGTGCTTTGTTATTTTCCCCACTAGTTTAACAGAGATGTCCTGACAGATTTTTTTTTAAGCATAAAATGTAATACCCAGTGCGGTGTACACTGATAGCAAGTCCTGCAGGCGCCTGCTATTTCGGAAAGCATTTAGGGATTTTGGAGGTTACACAAAAAATGTAGCTCTGTATTACAGTGTCCACACTTCTGACAAACCACACTACCTGATCTGACTGTGATCTAATACAGAACCAGACACAAGACTACCCCCTGAGGTGATCTCGAGTACGGTATTAAATGCTGCGTGGTTTGGACGCTAACCGTATTTAGCACTTTTAAGCCGGTTTAAGGGCATAGTGTGGACAGGGCCAAAGTATTCCATTTCCTGCTAACTTGACAACTTTACTGTGGGAGAAATAAAGGTTATGCTTTACTTATAAAACATACTTTGATAATGGAGCATAGGCGCCTAACCCATGGGGCAGAAGGGGCACTTGCCTTCCGACTTTGAATATGGGTGGGTCAAACAATATATTTTGCCCCCCCCCCACACTTTTTTTGTTCATATTTATGTATTATACCTGTTATGTTTGGTTTGCTTTAAAATAAAATATAAAAATGGAAAAGTATTCAGAAGATGGGCCACATTTATAAACAATCACAATTAATTCTCTCTAAATGCACGAACATGTTTGTGTGACCCAAGGTCTGCACAATGGCTAACGTTAGCCAACAGTAAGAAAAAATGTTGTTAAGCGAAACTTGGCAGCGGTCAGGAGAGATGACTGCACGAAATAGTAATATTTAAATATAGGCATATATTTTTTTATTTATTACTCGCAAAAATATCTGAAGGAAGAGAGAGTATAGACCATTATTAACAGAAAAAAGGTAAGGAAGAGAGAGTATCAGTCCGTTATTAAATATTAAATAATGTTAAAAATAGGTTAATGTTGCCGCGGGGCCATGAACAAGCTAAATTCCCACCAAACTCTTTTATTTTTAACTTGGATTAAGCAGTAGTAAATATATAAAAAAGTGGCATTTAACAATCACGCAAACCTGATTTTACTTTAATGAAAACGTTGGCTACAATTGTGTTTTCATTAATGTGTACTTACTAATAATTTAAATTCACATTCATTTAATAATAAACATTTAGGTATGTTATGTCCCTGAATGAGTAAAAGATGTAGAAATAACGCTGATTGATAAAAAGGGAGACTCAATCTTTACCAATGTAGCTCATGATCATCAGCGTAGCTACACTGTGGCCGACTGGGGGGTGCAATTTAAATTTTTTGTTAATTATTTATGTATTTATTTACTTTTTGCCAGGGGGTGGTGAGATTTTTACAGTGATCCCATTGGCTAGATATCCCCGTCTCAGCCAGGGAATCCTGCTAATCTGATTGGCCGGATATATGTGGGATACACACAGTTTAAAAAAAGAAAATACACAAAGCACGGTATGGATGTTTAGAATTGTTTTAATGTGATCCAGTGCCAAAAGATTGGCTCATTCGAGAGCATTATAAACATGGACCCATTCAGACAGCTGACCAGAAAAGCAATACTGGTGATCGTAGCTTTCAGAGTTCCTATAACTTATTTTACGATAACTCAGAACTACTGTACATCACAAGGAAAGACGAAATGGTCTCGTTATCAGTGTTGCTTTGCCAGCAGTGCCGTTTAATGGATGCTTGATACCGTGGTCTTCTTTTTCATGTCTTGTCTTTAGGGCTACAAATGTTTACATCATTATTGGCATTTTTGTAAATTATTAATTATTGATTGTTACCCAGTGCCTATAAGTTTGCCTGCAACTGTAATACAACTGAATGTATTGTGCTTTCAAAATAGTTTAAAAGTTTTTAAAAAATGGCACATTTTGGAAATAACAATATGAAGTTTTTTTTTTCAATCACTACTGCCTTGTATACACACATGTGGCAGTAGTAAATATATTTCATTCCTTTGGAAATTGCATGCATTATCAATGTTTTTAACATGGGCGTTTTGCCCCATCGAACTCGTGAAACTTTGTTCTTGTAACTTGTAAGGTATGAATAGTTGACAAATGGTGTTATTCGACATTGCCACCCTCTAATAAATAAAACCGTTAAATATTTAAACCAATGATTATACCCATATGGAAAAAAATATATATATTTTAAATATATATTTTGTTATGAATGGCATGTTAAATATATGAATAATATATTTGTAACCTTACCATATATTTTCAACATATAAAATAAACATATGGCTCACAGATTGAATTATATTTAAAATATATTCCAAATGTACCAAATATTTTTTATATCCTTTTTATACATTACTAATTTATTTTATTTAACTGACTAAAATATATATTTTACAATATATTGCTATAAATATATATTTATAACAAACTTACCATACATTTAAAATATATTATGTTTTTGCCGTACATTCGTCATACATTTTAAAAACATTATTTATGGATGCTGTTTAAATATATCAAAAATTATATTAAGCAACAAATTGATGTAAATATTTTGGAACTGAATGAAAAATACATTAAGAATGTATTCATAAGTTTCCCTGAAACGAATAATGATGCTAATATGTGATGTTGACCTTGATATTGATTAAGACATTGATTAAGCATTGATAAAAACATTAACTAAACATATATACCATACAGTACATAAATTATATATTTAATTGTATTGAAACATGTATTTACCTTTTTTAATGTAATATTAATCAATATATTTATTATACAAAGCAGTAAATATGTATTTGTCATATATAGATTGTGCCTGAGCGGACTCATTTAAATTAGTTGCTTGCAAAGGACACTGGGGGTTGGGATTTTTTGTGTGGAAACTGTGATTATTTGTTGATTATTGTAAATATTTGATTACTGTTATTGTTCACGTTATTGTTTGACATGTTTATTGTTCGTTTGGGAGTATTTCTGCGATGTGTTATTAATCAGTGAAAATCACCATGACATGTGTATGCGTCCACAGGAGTGGGGAGGTGCCTGTGTTAGTAGGTAGTGAGTCACTGCTGTTGGCAGTCTTTGCCAAATAACACCTCAGGTGTTATAAAAAGAGCTGAAGGTGTTATTTTTTTAATTATTAATACATAAAAATGATTTTAAGTGCCCTGCTTCGATTTAAAAGTGGTTACAGAGTCGCTATCCCTGATGACCTTTGGGAGGTCGTTCCAAAGCCTTGGGGCTAGACATGAAAAGGCTCTGTCCCTGAAAGATCGCCGCTTAGTTATTGGTACCTTAAGTAGACCGGAATCATAGGATCGAAGACTGCGCATTGGCATATGGTACCTGAAGCTCGCAGATATAGCTTGGCCAATTTTTACGTACTACTCTCTACCAGTTAGGTGGGATTTAAACCAGCTGAGTGCAGAACACGTTACTCCTATAAGCTTTTCTAGTCTACTAATCGTGTGATCGATGGTATCAAAAGCAGCGCTAAGGTCTAACAAGACAAGAATGGAAACGGAACCTGACTCAGCATTCATGAGTAAATCATTGACTACCCTAATAAGAGCTGTCTGCGTGCTGTGCAAGGATCTAAAACCAGACTAGAAAACATCATATAAATTGTTGTTAAGTAAATGATTTTGTAACTGATAAACAATAGCTCGTTCCAAAATCTAGACAAGTATGGTCAATTGGAAACAGGTTTGTAGTTACAGGGCAAACTGGGGTCTAAATTATGCTTTTTTAAAAGGGTACCATGCTAGAACAAATTGATTCATTAAAAAGCTTGATTTGAGAATAGGTGTTGGAATTGGGTCTAAAGAACAGGTGGTAGATTTTGATTTTAAAACCATCTCAATAACAATATTTGAAGAGAGCTCATTAAATTTTGAGAAAGGAGTTCCACAAAATTCTAAATTCTTCGTAAGGGACTCTTCGTTGGGTCACTAACTAAAAGCTGACTTCTAAGGCTTATAATCTTATTGTTAAAATACTCAGCCATTGTATTATAATCTACACTAGATTCTTTTGATACAACACAGCCAGCCGGATTTAGTAGGGTGTGAACAGTAGAAAAAAGACACCTGGGATTGCTCATTCTTTCTTCGATAACTTTTCCGAAGAAGGAAGATCTAGTGGCATTCAATGCATCTTTATAATCCATTTGATGTTGTTTAAAAGCCAAGAGATGCACTTGCAAATTAGAATCTCTCCATCTCGGTTCCAACTTGCTCCCTTGTGATTTCATGGCACGCAGCTGCTCATTGTACCATATAGAGCTGGAAGCAAAGGTGACTTCTCTTGTTTTTAATGAGGCTAACTTGTTCAAAATGTTAGAAAGGCTTGAGTTATAGGCATTAACCAAGCTCTCAGGATAACATAGCTGAATATTACCCAAGGGGGAATTAATTAATTGCTTTAAGATTACGGAATGTTATAGTGCGCTGGATTTTTTGGACCGCTAATGGCAATTCAACATCAAAGAGCCCAGCTTGCTGGTCTGAAACACCCCACTCCTGCACCTGCAGATTATTAACTGTTTAACCAGTAGAAATAACAAGGTCCAGTGTATGGCCCTTATTGTGCGTAGGAATATTAATATGTTGAATAAAACCAAGGCATTCTAGTAGAGAAAGGAATTCTACTGAAAAAGGACAGTGTTGTGAATCAACGTGGATATTAAAATCACCAAAAATGAATAACCTACTAAAATTCAAAACTGAGGAAGATAGAAAATGGGAGAATTCCTCAAGAAAGGAATTATCCTGCTTTGGTGGGTGGTAAATAAGCACTACTGCCAATGGCTGTGAAGAGCGTACCTTGAAGGCCAGGCATTCAAAAGATTTGAAATCAGTGGTATTATTACTGGTGTGAGTAGGCCTATTCATTGTACAGCTACAACCACAACCCCTGTGTTGATATCTGTTCCTCTGTAAAATCCCATATTTGGAACAGCATTTATGTTATACATGGGGAATTGCAAAATTCTAACACCAAAATTTTAACAACTGTCCAAAGCAATACTTTACAAGCTTTTTACATTTACACCAAATTATGATGGAGAAAAATCAGTCACAAAAACAGTCTTACTGTTTCAACCGCAAAGCGACCTTGAAGCAGCAAGCAACGGTAATGTTAATCAACACTGGAGCACATCCAGCCCGGTTCTGACCAGTGACTATGAATGAAAGTCGAATAACAGCAGTGTCCGTAAGTTAACCAAGGTGGATCTACAGTTTTTAATGCACCACAGGCACTTTCACCGAACACACAGCATGGTCCCAGCCAGCTCAGGGTGGATAATTAAAACGTTGAAGGTAACAAAGTCCTTAACACACAGCACGTTCCCAGCCAGCTCAAAGCAGGTAATTTAAAAATTAAAAACAGCAGAGCGTCCTTATGCAGCGGAGCGTTCTTAATGCAGCCTGGTAGGTTTCCAAGTCTTCAAATCCGTATACCATAGGCAGTTCTTAGAACGCGATCCCAGCCAACAAAGGATTAACGACGGGTGATTGAAGAATAAATTAATATCCAAGCAGCCAGCATGTAAACAAAACAATTCCACAGATCTTACAACCCAGACCCAGACAACTCAGGGAAATCGCAATTTAAAAAATGTTGAAAAACAGCAATGGAGTTTCTTCCAGTGAGCACTGGAACAGTAAGGAATTTCTCCCAAAAAATACCAAAAGCAGCAGAAGATTACCGAAGACCTCTCACTGAATACAGCAAAACAGCCGCGGGGCGTCCATGCAGCCTCTAAAAAAGGCAGTCGTAAAAGGTCATGCAGGTAGTAGCCCACAGATTTTTTCAGCACAAAGCAAACAAAAATAATGCAGTACTTAATCCAAATTTAAAAAGCTAAAAAGTAAAATTCTAATACCATTAATAAAACTACTAAAAAGAAACAATAAGTTAACACAGCAGAGAAGCGGCAGCCAAAATGTGCCAGCATTCTCTCACGCTAATGTATACATCATGTATTTTGCTCATGTGAATTGTATATTTCACAATATATTTACGTTATATTTTAAAAGCATTAATGATATATTTAACATATATACACATTTATATATTTTAAATACATATATTTACCTTATCTCATATATTTTTCATACATAGAAAAGGGGCCAATTTTAGTGTATGAAAATTGTATAAAATATATTGCTAATCTATTTTTAATATATTCTATTTAATTCAAGAATGATGTTGGTAAAATATAAGTATCTTACTGTGACAGAGATCGAATGATTCTTGGTGTTAGATCTCCCTCCCGACCTGTGAGGGCGCTGTGTAAAAGGAACAGAGTACCCTTAACTAAATGGCACGACAATTTATTCCTTAGGGTAGGTGGAAGTCGGTCATTTAGGAAGGGGGCGGAGCTACGGTACCCAAACTCAATGATTCGGACAGGAAACGGCGTGGCATCCGAGTATTGGAGGAGCGGATGCGCTCGTTAACCTAGGGGTCATGAGCGAGGGTATAAATAGGGGTCGTAGTGTAAGTGATCTGTTCCTTGGTAAATGGTTGGTTTTCAAACCTACAAGAAGTCTGTGTTGCAGTATCGTGAACCGTGAGTTTTGTCTTGTGTTTGTTAGTGTTTGTTAACTGTTGTCTGTTTTTCAAAAGACTACCAGTAGCACGATCCGGAGCATAAACCCGGACATCACTTTCACCCCTGCATTTCACGGAGAACTATAATACACCACACGCCACTGTATCACTCCAACATTATTATTTACAGGTGTTTTCCATAAGGCTCTGGACATTGTTCAAGAAACCAATAAACACCCTTGCACCTGAAAATCATTGCCTGTTTTGTATCCACTCTGTACTGCACGCACCTGTATTCACTCACCACTTTGCCACACATACATTTCTTCTTATATATAAAAAATATATTTTTGTTCCGTAGATTTCAATCTGGATGTTTCCAGGAAAAAAATTAAAGAATACACCTTGGTTAATGAATATGAATCTATAGTCATGTAAGATATGAAAACGTATTTTAATTTTAGCTGTTTAATAAGCTAATATGGGGACATGCATTTTGGTTACACTTTATGAATGTTTAAATCTAAGGCATTGACATACAGCTATGGCCAAAATTTTTGTATCACCCTATAGAATTAACACATTTTGCTTCATAAAGTCGAATGAAACCTGCTGAATAATGTTAGTTTAACATATTGAATTACATACCGCTTTGTAGTTTTCCATGTACGGACAAAAATGTAAAAATGTGACATTTCAAAATCTAACATGAAATACTTTACTACTATTATGGCTTCTGGTAGACTTTTATGATATAATTTTGTAGTATCTTTGATTAAATAATAAATAAAATATATTAATTATGTTCCTATATTCTGTTTTATTTTTTAAATTTAATTATGTCTCTAAAATTCAAGGTGCTGCAAACTTTTGGCCATAGCTTTACTTAAAACTGAATCAGAAAGGAAAACTTGGCCAAAATTGAAAGTTTCTAGAGATATTTGTATTTTTGCCCCAGTGGCAAAAATGTGCTGGCTGCAGTCGCCCTATTGGCCACAGGGGTCGCTGGTGCGCTGTGAACCGCGGATTGCCCTGCCGACCTAAGCCCTCCCTACCCGGGCAGCGCTCGGCAAATTTTGTGCCGCCCCCTAGGAACCCCGGTCACAGTCGGCAATGACAGCCTGGATTTGAACCTGCGATCTCCAGGCTATAGGGTCATCCTGTACTCCACGTGGAACGCCTTTACTGGATGCACCACTCGGGAGCCCCATGAGCAGTGTATAGTTGATCTGCACTGCCTGTAATATTGTCATGAATATTGTGAGGGCTGGCGTTTAGTGTTTCAACCAATTAGCACAAAAGATTGAACAGTAAAAATGAGGTTTAAAAGAGCTTCTTAGCAAAAAAATAATAATAATAATAATTTGCCTCGCTATGCTCCACAGTTCTTTACCTTTGCCCCCCATTAAACAAAGTTAGGTGCCCCTGTAATGGAGTACTGTTTTAAATCTACTAATGGGTTACAGGATTTAGGATGTTTTCTTTAGAAGCAGATAAGGTAATTACCCATTTGAGAAGTTTTGAATAATTACTTGAATAGAATTCCCCTTATGTGTACATACCAGTAAATATGCCTTGTAAAACTTCCTCATATGTGACACTGTGTCATTATCTAGTTTAATAATAAAATGAAGTGAAACAAGAGAAGACTAAAAGGGTGTGTTTATAAAAGACACCAAAACTTGGTTTATTTAGCAGAAACCTTTATCCAAGGCAACTTACAAAGACTAGGGTGTGTGAACTATGCATCAGCTGCAAAGTCACTTACAACTACGTCTCACCCGAAAGACAGAGCACAAGGTGGTTAAGTGACTTGCTCAGGGTCACACAATGAGTAGGTGGCTGAGATGGGATTTGAACCTCCTGGTTACAAGCCCTTTTCTTTATCCACTGGACCACACAGCCTCCTATATTTGTGTTTTTAATGTTGTCTGCAATCCCTCCTAATGACCGATGGTGGTTGCACGAAACACTAAATACAATAAACTAGCAGGTATTGAGTGTGGAGTAGTGGTTAGGGCTCTGGACTCTTGACTCTTGGTAAGGGTTCTGGACTCTTGTACCCTTGAGCAAGGTACTTTACCTAGATTGCTCCAGTAAAAACCCAACTGTATAAATGGGTAATTGTATGTAAAAAATAATGTGATATCTTGTAACAATTGTAAGTCGCCCTGGATAAGGGTGTCTGCTAAGAAATAAATAATAATAATAATAATAATAATAATAATAATAATAATAATAATAATAATAATAATAATAATTGTCTACAGCACATTCTGACCATGGTGACTGGTGACTATAGTATCTGTAGAAGTAAAGGTTTTTTAAAACGTTTAATTGTAGATAGACTTATATCTTATCTCTTCTCTAATTTCCCTTCTCATTCTCAAGGTAATTTACATTGATGTAGATAATGGCACAGCACAGTACTATTTATATAAGAGAGACTTAAAAGTTGAAAAGTCGCTCCATATATTGATAAAGCATAATGTCACCAGAACATTGATGCAAATAATAACCTTGTAATTCGCTACAGCCCATCCAATATTCTTTAAACTGGCTCTCTAACAGATATACTTTATGCATCCATATCCACAACAGAACGTACCTTTTTCCACTCGGCTCGGGCGACCGAAGGGTTGCATAAGAAAGCACCTGTTTTTCATCCTGAATTTTTAATCTAATGGGCTGGTGTACACCCCAAAATATATTCAGCACTCCCTCTACAACAATTTGTCCTTCATCCTGTAAGAAGAAAATAAGAAAAAAAAGATAGTTTTACTATTTCAATGGTGATAAAAAGGTTGAAATATTACAAAACAATCACTAGGAAATGTTCAAGTCTCACTGGGTCATAACTTCTGTGGTATGAATATAAGGAAATTTCTTTGAGTTGAAATAGAATCCTTTGAGAATACCTTTTTAGTCTTTTCACACTAGCACACCCGAGCCGAGCCAAGCCTGAACCAAGCGTAGCTCGGGTGTGTTCGTACTACTGTTCAAAGTAGAAGCGCAGAGTGGTGCAGATTTGTTTTTGAGAATGGATCCCGGGGTCGTACTGTCCGAAACAATAAAATCTACCAAAAGATTTCACAGGAATTGAGAAATATGGGACTAAACCGCAGCGCGAAAAAAAAACAAACAAAAAAAAAACTTTGTATTTGTTTTTCACATGTTGCTGAATGCAAATACAAACTGAATAATTTAATTTAATATTATTAAAGTTAGATTAACTACAACTAATAATAATAACTTATAGTTACAGACAGTATTTGAAAAATGTCAGTAAACACTTCAGAAATATAGATTTAAAGTAGCCCTATTAAAAACAAAATCTAAACGTAACATATTTAAAGATATTTCTTTACAACTTGTTCTTATACATGCAGTGTTATGGCATTTTTTTTTTTAAATGACCATATTGAATGTGATTTTCAGATACTTTGCACATTTCCAATATATGTATCTTTTTTCTGTTAAGGACTGGTTTATAAAGGAACCACAAAATAATATGTGCAATTACTGATTACTTTATTCATTAGAAAAAATATATGGAATACAATTAATGAAACAGCAGTAGATCTTGCAGTTAACACACTGTAAGTTTTTTTTGTCTGTTTTAAATATCTGTCAATTTAAAGGAGAAATACTTTAAAAAAAAAAAAAAAAAAAAGTGGCAAAGCGTAAAGAATGTTGTAATATGTAAACTCACCTTCATTCCGTGTGGGACTGCACATCGATTCCAGGAGACGACTCGCCAAATTCAACATATCGGTGCCGGTCGTTGCAGGTCTGTGACCAAGAACTGCGTCCATTAAATCATAATATTTACTTTTTTAGAGGTCTGACCCGCTTTTATTGTTATGATCTTTTGTTTTTTTTGTAATCCTGTTTTAGTAGTTTTAGTTTTTCACAACACTGTTTCGCGCTGCAGTTTAGTCCCATGTTTCTCAATTCCTGTGAAATCTTTTGGTAGACTTTATCGTTTTGGACAGTACAAGTTAACCCCGCCCCCAGCCTTGCTCAACACCGAGTCAGTACCAGATATCTTGCGAGGCCAGAGTTTCACGTTTCCGGCTCGGCTCGCCTCGACAAAATGACCAGTGTGAAACTAGCCTTACCGTGGGGCTTGGCTGGGCTCGGCTCGGGTGTGCTACTGTGAAAAGGCTATTTGTTCTGCACACACCTGTGCATACAGAACTTATTTTCTGATCCACGGCAACCAGCCATATGCATCTGGAACACCAAACCCAGAAACATTAAACATAGTTCCTTCCTTGGATTTGCAGGTCCTGAATACTCTGTCTCGTGTCAATTCTTTGTATCGTTTTCATTTAACCAAAGTTGTTCTCTGTTTAAACATTATTGTCTGAATCAGCTGCCATTACCTGTTTGGTAAATGACCTCGCTGACAGTTAGGTGTTCCAACCTAAAAACAATGCCAGTTATTTACAGGTAATGACCGCTGCAGAGGATATTACAGTAATTCTATTGTAGACCCTTTTTGTGCAGGAAGACATGTGTTTTTAGGGTATATTTTGGACTGGATTGCTTAGGCTGATGAAATCTATGTTACTGTTTAAATGAGTTTCAAGATCCTGTTAGCTCTGGAGGGCATCTACCTGTGGGATAATGACCACTCTACTTGAAACTTGATTGGCTGAGGCGATCTGTGAGGTACAATATGTATCTATTTGAGTTGATGGATACAATATCCCCTTACAGGAAAAACAAACTATTGGCTGTCATAGGACTACTAACTACTAACAACCTTCAGAGACTAGCTGTTAATTTTAATTATTCTCACCTCATGAAATGAGAGCTGTAAATTTTTGTTCTCCTTTAAATAGCAGTTGTATGTTTCCAACAAAGACAGGAACTGAGCTCTGTAAGACATTAGAAAAAAGGTATTGTTTTAACACTGTAAAAAAAACATTTATAAAATTGATGTTGTTCAAATAGAATGCAATAGTCATTGCATTTTTGTATTTATGTAACTGCCAGAGATTGCGTGCAAACCAACTACTCACTGTCCTGAGGTGACCGTGGTATGTATGAAGGGTTAAGGTAGTTGAGTATATTGTATTACCCCACCTTTCCAGCAGAGGGAAACAATATTTGTAACAGAAGCAATTTATGGATGTGTCCTATGAAAAAGGCAACTTCAGGAGTATCTACACATAAACTTACATTACTAAGATTCTTATTTGGATAGGGTTTCATTGGTTAACATTAAGGCTTTAACAATGCAAATATTTATATTTTATTGGCCTAAAGTTTAGAAGTCAAGTTATATTAACAATGTGTAAGTTTAGGCTGAGGAAATATTTAAAAAGAAGATACTGTAGCAAATGGCTTTAACTTTACAATATTATATTAACAGTGGCTGCAAAAAGCTTAATCATGGATCCTTATGTTGGCCAGCATTGATATGCGGTCTCTGCATAAAAAAGAAAAAATGTGTTCTTTAAATATAGTTCCTGCTGGTTTGTTGACACTGCATTTAGTTTAAGGAACAGCTCCCGAGGTAGAAAACATTATGGTTTCTGGAGATTAACACCACAATGTTTCCACTTGTTGCTACTTGACATTCACAAGGTGTTTCCCCAGCTGTGTGGAATGTAGTCGTTACTTGGCAATTGCACAAACAAAAGACATCAAACGGGATCTTGCCAAAACTTGAACCAAAATTGAACAACATTCTTAGGCATTGTGAATACTGATCATTTACCACAAAACAATGTTTAACTATACCAGGCATGCCATAGGCATATAAGGAGTTGTCTGCCTGTCTGTCACACTTGCAAGGTTAAACTACATGATGTTAACTGAAACAATCCATCACCTGCATGTGGCTGCAGTTAAGTTCTCTTAATAACTTTGTGTCCACAATTTAACATTAAATATGACTGTATACTATATATTGCATTGTGAATGTTCTATTATTAAAACAAACCATAAAGTTACAGAACAAAACAGTGGGTGGAAGTTCTATTACTAAAACCATAAAGTTACAGAACAAAGCACATTTGTTTAATCTTACAGAGAATAGTTAACTGTTACCATAACACAGGACCTTTCATAACGTTATTTGGGTCTTGCTATTTTGACTGAGCCTACTAGACCTGTGGGCTGACATGACCTTTGACACCCTGAGTCAATACAGTTTGGTGTTAATAAAGAAGTTACAGAAGATTAAATGCCATCAGACTAAGAAAGGCCTCTACAAGTTCTACATTGAATATTTTGGTGTTTAAGTACGTTGTCTAAGATATATATAGAATGTACTCTATTTGCCTATTTTATATAAAAGGTATTTTTTCAGATGTCAATAGTGGCATTCAGGTAATATGGATGGACATTTATTTTTGTGTAGCCATTTTAAGTATCTAAAGTATAAATAGAGAAAGAATCAAAATAGCAAGCAGGCTGACAAAACAAAATGCCTATATACTATCAAAGAGAGGTCACCATTTATGTTGTAAAGACACATACAGTATATGTATGTGGGTTCCACAAACAGAGCCTGGTTCTTTTAGCACAAAAGGAAGCATGTTGATCTCTGGACCCGTAGACTGGGGTTTGATCCTCATTCAATTCTCATATATTAGATTAAGCATGCCAACGTACCTTCAAAGCAGTTCCTTACAAAGTGATGTGTGATAAGTATATTGACGCAAGTAAAAAATAAATAAATAAAAGACTGAAGACTGCACATTTAGCAACAGTTCCCTGCCAAAACCAAGGTGTACTCTAGAAAAGATTCAACCTTATTAAAGAGATATGAAGAATTTGCAGCTATCTTGACTGTTTGCTATTGAAATATTGACTATAGTGGTATGATATTTGCTACAATTGGACCTTCAAGTGGTCAGCCTATTCACTGGGCATTTATTAGACCCTTTCTGTTACCCCATATGCCTAATGGTTAATGGACAACATTTTAAACCATTTGTGAATAAAAGGTTTTTTTTTCAGTTTGACCTAAGGTTCCAAACTTTACAACCTCATAGCCTACGTATGTAAGCTCAATAGAAAAATTATTGTCCATCAAGGGTCAGCTTGTAAGAAAACAACATCATACAAATCTCGCCAGCCCAGTTGAGTTTCACTTGTTTCAAAGGGCAAAACAGGAATCAGAAAATGTTCTGTTTTAAAAATATGTATTGGTTTTGGAGAAGAATAAATAGTAAACAATGTGGTTCTGCCTGAGTGGCACAAAAATAGTCAACATGTTCAAAAGAACATTTTCCTTTTAACACAACAGTTTACCTTCTTGTGGAACTATTGTTTTGGCAACAAAATTATTATTTTTTGTTTTTGTTTTCAGTTGACATATTTTGGTAGACTATCATATGTTAACAAAAAATAATTTTAAACACAGAAAATAATTGTGAATTAAATTAGTTTATGTTTTCAGTGCTACTATTATTAGTATTATTATTGAGATTATTATTATAATTATTAATTCATTAATATAATTCATTTAATATGCACCTTTTCACAACTTTTGGTAGAATAATATACAGGTTGTGTGTTTAGGGTCCTCATTCAAACACTGGGGACCGTGGTAAGATGGTCTTGTCTGTCTGTCACACTATACAGGTGACACAATAACATTAGGTTACTTACCGTAACCCTGGTTCCCTGAAAGAGAAGACAACCACCAAAACATTACGTATGTGATATGACTGCCTATTGGTAGGTATTTTCTGAGCTTTCTATACCAGAGCTGACACCCTCGGTCCCGCCTACCGAGGGGTTAAAACTGGCATTCCACGGAAGCCATTTCTCTTTTTGCATCAAACCCGTAAGGGCAACCGATGCAACTTCACTGTTGGTGACAGTCTTCTCTTTCAGGGAACCAGGGTTAAGGTAAGTAACCTAACGTTCCCTTTCAATTCGAAGACGACCACCAAAACATTACTTATCGGAAAGTATACCAGAGCCGTTGCGAGGGAGAAGGAACGGCAGCTTACGAGGGACGCATCAGAACCACTTAATCCTAGGTTAGTGGTGCGAGCGTGCAACCTCAAGGACCCTCATGCCTATTGAAGGCAAAGATGGATCTACCACATTCAAGTGGTAGAACCTGGAGAATGTATGAGGTGTAGCCCAGCTATATAGCCCAGCTATACAGCCCTGCTGTATATATATATATATATATATATATATATATATATATATATATATATATATATATATATATATCGGACAGTGAATACCCTATGAAGAGGGCCCAAGATGTAGCCAACCCTGTAGTAAAGTGTGCAGCTATTCTCCCAGTTGGGGGTAAGCCAGCACCATCATACGCAGTCGAGACTGTGTCCGCAATCCAATGCGACAGTCGCTGCTTCGAGAGGGGATGTCCTAGGGTCCATATACCATGACAGACAAAGAGCTGGTCAGTATGACGCAGAGCTATTGTCCTATCCACGTAACACCTCAATGCCCGCACCGGGCAGAGGAAATTCAATCTCCTATCATCCTCCGAAGAAAACGAAGGTGGAAGTAAAGACTCCAATTCCACAGGCTGATTAATGTGGAAGGCTGTGATCACCTTGGGGAGGAAAGCAAGATTTGTATGCCGTGACACCCTACTGCCTTTGTCCCAAATACACATACAGGAGCGGTGCACCGACAGCGTCTGCAGCTCACTGACCCACTTTGCGGAGGTGATAGCCAAGACAGATGCTTCAACTCTATGGCGTGTATAGGCTCAAACGGGGCCTTCGTGACAGCCTCCAGTACAACATCAAGGCTCCATTCAGAGAGAACGGCCCTCCTGGGAGGGCGTAACCACCGAGCACCTTTGAGAAACCGGGTCGTAAAAAAATGCGCACCCGAGACACCGAATCTACGGGGGCATGGCATGTAGAGATAGCTGCTAAATACACCTTCAATGTGGAAGGTGACCTACCAGCATCGAGCAGTTCTTGAAGAAACTGCAAGATAACTGGCATGGGGCAAGAAACTAGTCAGATACCAATTCTGAAAATACTTCCACTTACAGGCGTACAGCGACCTAGTGGAGTCTGCCCTAGTGCTCTGCAAAGGGCTGTCCACAGGTCGCGTTCAGGGGCCAGACCCATAATTTGAACCTGCACGTTTCTGGATGCCAGAGAGTGCCTGTCATCTGACTAAGGAGATCCAGGCAAAGCGGGATCTCTCAGGGCTGGCCTTGTATGAGCTGGCATAGGGTCTAGAACCAGATTCTCCTGGGCCACCGAGGGGCCACTAGGAAAACTGTTGCTTTCTCCAACAGGACCTTCTCCAGGAAGGCCGGGAGCAACAGTACTGGCGGGAACGCATAAAGGAGCGTCCTGGGCCACTCGTGGGCTACAGCGTTGACGCCGAGTGAACCACCTAAGCGGTGGAGTAAATACCACAGGGGGCAAACTGTTCCCAAATGCGCTCCACCACCTGCAGGTGGAGTCGCCACTCTGATGTATGCACACCCTCCCTTGACAGGAGGTCCGCTGCCCAGTTTGCTACTCCAGGAAGATGCGTCGCCCATAAGGACAGCAGGTTCCGTTGCACCCAAGTTCGGAGCCGGAAGGTGATGCGATGCAACCCCGAGGACCGGAGGCTGCCCTGGTGGTTGACATACGCCACCACTGATGTGTTGTCCGTTCGGACCAGCACATGTTTTCCATGCAACACCGGAAGAAAAATGCTGGAGAGCCAGGAAAACAGCCTGCAGCTCCAGCATATTTATGTGCAAGGCTATCCAACAGCCCAACCAGGTGCCACAGACTCCTCTGCCTTCCCAGACCGCCCCCCAACCCAAGTTGGAGGCGTCCGTCGTCACCACTTGTCGAGATAACACCACTCCCATCCTCACCCTTGCGCAGGAGAGAGGGCATCCTCCACCATTGCAGGGCTGTGGAGCACGTATGAGACACTGTCAGCCGACGGTGTCTGTCGCGCTTGGGGTGTAAATGGAACGCACTGAGCCACGCTTGGAGCAAGCAAATGCGTAATAGACCCAGCTCAATGGCTGATACGATTGTGGCCATCAGACCCAACAGTTTTTGGAAACGCACCAAGGGGATCTTTGATCCCTGTTGCAACAGGTAGAGGCAACCCTGAATAGTTGCTACTCTGTCATCTGACAGGTATGCAGACATTGTACTGGATTCCAGCCGGAGCCCCAAGTACGTCGTGCACTGCACCGGTATAAGCTGGCACTTTGCATTGTTGACGGTGAGGCCTCGCATCGCCAGATGCTGCGTTACAATCACCGTGTGGGCCACTGCTCCCTCTCGCGCCTGAGCTCAAATCAGCCAGTCGTCGAGACAGTTGAATACTCTGATCTCCTGCAACCGCAAGGGGTGAGGATAGCGTCCACGCACTTTGAAAACGTACAAGGAGCTAGGGAGAGGCTGAATGGCAGCACAGAGAACTCGTAAACGCTTCCCTGAAAGGCGAAGTGGAGGTACTGCATGGCGTAACCGTTGTGCACGGTACCGAGCACCCAGTTGTCCAAGGTGTAAGCGCCAGTATTGCAGTTGTTGTGTGGCAAAAGGATGGGTCTAAGGCCAGAAGCCTTCAGGGCCCCTGCTTGGGCTGCTGAGGTTGGGGTGGCGCACTCCTCCTGGAATGTTGTCATGCGAACACACCACGCCCTGCGTTCCTTGTGCTCTGTGGAGGGGCTTGGTTGCCCATCTCCGCTGTGGCCTGTAGGCGATACCTCAGGTCACCCAGTGGGGCCGTGGGCACCGGGACCATCCTTGTGATGGTACACGCCTGGGGGGCCTGCCAATGGCTCGACCTACCCCACGCCGGAGCACAGGGAGAGAGCAGCACGGCCACCTGCCGAGATGCTTCGTGCTCTCGAAGGGAGCGCTGTAAAATCTCCTCCACAGCCAGCCCGAATGTATGTCCTGGGGATGTAGGCGCATCCAGCAACACCACCTTATCCGCATCGGGCACCCTTGCCTGCGACAGCCATAACTGTCTACGAGCCACCACCAGGCTTGCCAGGCTCCGGCCTATGGTTTGCCCTTGAAGACCGGAGATCTAGAGCAGCGTACTTGAAAGGAGGCAAAGCTCAGTGGCACTGCACTGAGGGTTTGGGCACATAAGGTCCCTAGGCAATCCACCCACCCCTCCCTCCACGCCCTCCAATGAAGCAAGCCGAACGAATAAAATCAGGGAACGGTGGGAAGGGCTGCGTTTTGGGAGCCACTACCTGCAACCGAAACACAGACCGGCAGGGCTCTGCCAGTGTCACCAGGGGATCTGCAAAAAGTTGGCAGCGCGCCCCATCAATGCCAACATGGAGCTGGACAACTGTGGCAAACTAGTCTCTGAGGCAACCTCAGAGCTAGGTTCCGCCACAGTTAATGGCGCCAGGCTAATCTCCTTCCTCCATCTCCGTGGGGAAGGAGTCCTCACCTCAGGAGGCCAGTAAGGATAGCGTGTCCTCCTCTGCCATCAAGAGCTGCAGCTCCAGCTCGGTATGGGGTCCCATAGGAGACCCAGGGGCCGAAGCTGGTGCTGGTGGTAGCGAGGCCGCAGGAGCTTGCTGCTTCAACAGTAGCTCAAGGACCTGGGCCATCTGTGCCTTAAGGTCCATAATGTCCCTCGTCTGTTTTGATCGCTTCACCCTTGTTGTCTGTGGAGGGGGGGAGCGACTACGGAGTGTCAGCACAGGAGCCTGAGTGCAGGGGATCTCCTGTGAGGGGCTCTGCGAAAGTTGGAGGAGTGGGGGTGGGAGACGGAGCATCTATCTTCATGACCCTATTGAGCCTATTGCAACGTACTCTGGGCTGGAAAGCCATGCATAAGTCGCAGAAGTCCTCTTTTCCACACAAGTGAATGCTGGAAAAGACAACAACACTGTACAGGCATTCGACTTACGTACCACAGATAGGAAGCAGCAGCCTGCAACGCAAGCGTGCAAATGTTGCTGAGAAAAGATAGAAAGAAAAAGGCTGAATCAGGAGTCACTGATTCCATGAAAGCGGCAAGCCAGCTTTCAGCTTGAAAGGCAAGGGAACTGCTGTAGACTTGAGCTCTTTTTCAAAAAACGCTCAGATACCAACACAGAGGGTCTTACTTTACTGTTTTGAGAGGCAAAAATAGAAATGGCTTCCGTGAAATTGTGGTTTTAACCCCTCGGTAGGCGGGACCGAGGGTGTCATCCCAGGAAGGGGCCTATCAGCAGCTCTGGTATTAGAGAGCTCAGAAAATACCAACCAATAGACAGGCATATCCCATACGTAATGGTTTGGTGGTCATCTTCGAATTGAAAGGGAACTAGAGGTACAAATTTTATGAATCCCAACACTTCTCTAACAATCATGGTTATCTTTACAATTATGATAATGATTTTGTGACCCTGGTTTATTTCAAACTTGATATTGTCCAGTATTGAGGGTTTGTGAGATTGCATCAGATTAAATCAGAACAAATGTAAATGGAATTACTGTACCTTGTAATTGACTTCTTTTCTCCAATGAGGATAGCTGAGTTACTTGAATTCATTGTAAAGCTCTGCAGTTTATCCAAACAGTAAAAAACCCTATTGAAAAAAGAAAATGGGATTGGTTAGTTATTTTGTTGGTAACTTGAAAATAGATTATCACACACACACACACATATTAGGGCTGGTCCGATTAATCAACTAAAGAGTTGATTGCAGATTATTTTTTTTTACAATTTAATCGTGCAGAATCTTATTTTTATATATAAAGTAAAATCAACCAATAGAAGATCTGCATTTTCTCCGCTGCAGTCCAATCATGTGTGAGCGGAGGCCGGACATAAACATTTGAATGTCTTTACTAGGTTTAACCAATGGGAGAGTCAAAGACCTGCCTCTTGTTATACAGGTGTCCAATCATGAGTGAGCAGAGGGTGGGGGGGGGGACATAACTGGGAGATTAACCAATGGGAAAGTCAAAGATCTGCCCTGGTTTTGCAGATGTCCAATCATTAATGAGCACAGGCGGGACATAAATATGCTAGGGTAGGGTGTAAGAATTGATGAATTTCATGCGATATAGCTTATTATAGAGACCATTATTGAGAATTATATTGAGAACTTCAAAGTAATATTTCGAACTGCTTTTTACAAATTAAAAAAAAAATCATAAGACAAAGGAGACTGTATTTTGTTCAGTACAGAAAAGGCGATATGGACCAGCACTGGCTACAGCAATTTAGGATGTCTAACGAACAAATATAGTATTTATTGTTGTTTGTTTTTTTTTCTAATGTATTTTATACAACTGCATGTACTTTTGGGATATGTCCTGATTCAAGGTCACTGTAAATGTCAACAGTATGAATAACAAGATTATACTTAAATGTTGTATTTGATATTGTGTTGCCAGTTAAATTATATAGCTAGAAACACTAGTTGCATAAACCATGTTATCAAAAAAAAAAAAAAAACATTTGGAAAAGATTCACTTTAAAATCCTCAAAGGAAAGACACGATTGTCCTACTCAGACACTTCACCTTTACTACCATCTGTAAATCTGAGATAACATAGTAATAAGTTGAGGCTCTGGAGGAACATACTCCTTTTTTGCACTTTAAGGAGGACCAGATCTCCACTTTATAAAACGGTACAGAATTTGCTTTTCTAGAGAACCTTGATGAATTGCAATTATTCTGAGGTATGTTCGAGCGCTACTGTGGGTAGTGGTTTAGAGTAACTTTCAGCTGCAATTTGTCTGTTTGCTTAGGAAGTCCCCACCCTGCTGCAAGCTACATTAACATTCATACCAAAATGTTGGTTTCATGTTGAACCAACCCGTAAAAAAATGATTGCAGATCTATTTAGCTTAATCAAGATGTATTCCAGCAAAAACTGTGTTCCCCGTTTGTTTTGTCAAAAATATCCGTCAGTATTTTATATAAATGAAAACAATAAATATATATGTTAATGTTTTTGAAAACAGTCGCCAAGATCATCTTTGACTTTAAACACCAATTAAGCCAAAAGGTGTGTCTACTTAAATTGGTTTCTTGTTATTTTACCTAAGACTATAAATACCATACTGAATATTTGTATTCCACTTAATGTTATGATAATGCCTTGTCAAAAGTAGAAGCATAAATAGTGTAGATAACTGAACAAGTTTATCAACTGAATTTTTTGTGACTCACCCTTTCAAGAAATGGGAAAATCCCTCAATGTCATCATGAAGATTCTTAGCATTGGTATGAAACAGTCTTTGCAGATAATAAACGGGACAAATTGGGATAACAGATACCCTCCACAGAGCCAATAAATCAAGTTACAAGTGTAAGGCCATTCTTTAGCACAGTTTATGGATACTATCAGAATAAAGTGGTCAGTCTGTCTGTCTCACTGTCTGTCTGTATGGCACACAAGCATTTCAACATTTATATATATATATATATATATATATATATATATATATATATATATATATATATATATATATATATATATATATATATAGTACTGTGCAAAAGTTTTAGGCAGATGTGAAAAAATGCTGTAAAGTAAGAATGCTTTCAAAAATAGACATGTTAATAGATTATATTTATCAATTAACTAAATGCAAAGTGAGTGAACAGAAGAAAAATCTAAATCAAATCCATATTTGGTGTGACCACCCTTTGCCTTCAAAACAGCATCAAGCATCAATTCTTCTAGGTACACTTGCACGCAAGTAGGTTGGCCCAAACATCTTGGAGAACTAACCACAGTTCTTCTGTGGATTTAGGCAGCCTCAGTTGCTTCTCTCTCTTCATGTAATCCCAGACAGACTCGATGATGTTGAGATCAGGGCTCTGTGAGGGCCATACCATCACTTCCAGGACTCCTTGTTCTTCTTTACGCTGAAGATAGTTCTTAATGACTTTCGCTGTATGTTTGGGGTCGTTGTCATGCTGCAGAATAAATTTGGGGCCAATCAGATGCCTCCCTGATGGTATTGCATGATGGATAAGTATCTGCCTGTACTTCTCAGTATTGAGGAGACCATTAATTCTGACCAAATCCCCAACTCCATTTGCAGAAATGCAGCCCCAAACTTGCAAGGAACCTCCACCATGCTTCACTGTTGCCTGCAGACACTCATTCGTTATACGCTCTCCAGCCCTTCGGCGAACAAACTGCCTTCTGCTACAGCCAAATATTTCAAATTTTGACTCATCAGTCCAGAGCAACTGCTGCCATTTTTCTGCACCCCAGTTCCTGTGTTTTCGTGCAGAGTTGAGTCGCTTAGCCTTGTTTCCACGCGTCGGAGGTATGGCTTTTGGCCAAGACTTCCATGAAGGCCACTTCTGACCAGACTTCTCCGGACAGTACATGGGTGTACCAGGGTCCCACTGTTTTCTGCCAGTTCTGAGCTGATGGCACTGCTGGACATCTTCCGATTGCGAAGGGAAGTAAGCATGATGTGTCTTTCATCTGCTGCAGTAAGTTTCCTTGGCCGACCACTGCGTCTCACGGTCCTCAACGTTGCCCGTTTCTTTGTGCTTCTTCAAAGAGCTTGGACAGCACATCTGGAAACCCCTGTCTGCCTTGAAATTTCTGCCTGGGGTGACCTTGCTGATGCAGTATAACTACCTTGTGTCTTGTTGCTGTGCTCAGTCTTGCCATGGTGTATGACTTTTGACAGTAAACTGTCTTCAGCAACCTCATCTTGTAAGCTGAGTTTGGCTGTTCCTCACCCAGTTTTATTCCTCCTACACAGCTGTTTCTGTTTCAGTTAATGATTGTGTTTCAACCTACATATTGAATTGATGATCATTAGCACCTGTTTGGTATAATTGTTTAATCATACACCTGACTATATGCCTACAAAATCCCTGACTTTGTACAAGTGTACCTAGAAGAATTGATGCTGTTTTGAAGGCAAAGGGTTGTCACACCAAATATGGATTTGATTTAGATTTTTCTTCTGTTCACTCACTTTGTATTTAGTTAATTGATAAATATAATCTATTAACATGTCTATTTTTGAAAGCATTCTTACTTTACAGCATTTTTTCACACTTGGCTAAAACTTTTGCACAGTACTGTATATATATATATATATAGAGAGAGAGAGAGAGAGAGAGAGAGAGAATAGTTCAATTGTGACACAATTTGCTGAGGACCTTCTTTAGTGCAAGTCAATGAGTGTATAAGACCCTTAGGATATAATGTATGGTGGCATCTGTCTGTATGTATGTATTTCAGTCTTTTAGCATTCATTTGTCATATTTCAATATACTGTGTTAAAAGTGCATAACAAATACTAGTATTACTACCGTTGATAAAAGTCAGGAAATTCATTACAAAAAAATGACTGTAAAGTTATGTGTCATATCAGTATGTTCTTTTTCCAGTCCTTTAGTCTGGACTGAACAAACATCATATACTTTTTACAGTTTGTTGTTTAAACAGTAATACTGTAATTAAAAAAGAACATTTATAATATGCTGCATATAATTACATTTTTTGAATACAATCACTGTACCAAATAGCACTTTGCATACAGATAACTGAAACTTTACCATATAAATCAGATCACACCCTGTCAAACAGAAGAATGTGTTTCCTGAGGGCAATGAAATCTGCATTCAGGAGGGGTTTCACAGTGTAGCTGTATCCCACCCATCATTCATTTGACTACTTTTTTTAGGAATTTATGCAAAAACAGGGGGATCTTGATACTTGTCTTTGTCTGTGTCTGTCTGTTCATGAGTATGGGATGTGCAGTAGTTTCCTGGCATTTTTGGTAATGACATTTTAAAATAAGTTTTAGAATCATTTATTTATTTAGAGTTAAAAAGTGCATCTAATTTATTTTCCCCTCTTTTGAAAAAGTTTTTTTTTTTTTTACCTTACATTAAGTAGCAATTGCTCAAAAACATTCGAAATCTGACCGTTTCTGTTGTCCTATACAATCATGTGAATCTGGCTTACATTTGAGGCAGAGGCATAACTGTTTGAATAAAAAGTGGTAATAAAGCCCGCTTTGTCCCTACTGCCCATTATCTTGTTTATATATTTAACGACCAGATTGAGTTGGTTTGCTCTGGTTAATGATTATTATATGAACATGTGGCTATAAAAAATGTTATTACAAAAAATATCAACAAGCAAAAGGCTTGGTTTAGACAAGCAGATGTTTATTGGATTTCAAAGTCCTTTTAGCCCACCAGAGTATTGCACAGCATAGTGGCAACTAATCAGAAAAAGACTGAAAAACACAAGTAATTAACAAAACCAACTGAAATTATATTTGCTAATCAATATAGACAAACTGAAAAAGTACACCATTAAAAATAGTTTTTGTATTCATAGTTATGTGAACTCATATTAAAAGCATTTAAGAATGAGTCTAAACAGAGTTTTGCATATGGACAACAGACATATAATCCAAGGAGTGAAAATACTGAGATCTTTCATTTAAACTTGGAAAATGGAACTGGACCATATTTTTTAAACAGCTCTACGTGTACATGTTATTACAAATCCACTCATTTGCTTATGCACAAATAATACCTTTGAAGGGTAAACTAACAGCCTATTATTTGATACAAATTGAATTTAAGCTTTGGGAAACATGTAACGTTATAGATTCAGATTTTTTTTTTTTATTTTACCATAAATGTTGCAAAAGTCATCTATACAACCCTACAAATATGTAAAAAGCACTATCATGCAGCAGCTCTGCCTTTTCCTTATTTATATTGGTTACATACAATATAGCTCCCTTTACACAATGTTGTTGCTGTAAGTTGTAACTAAACTATGTGCAGAAAATCTTTTTACTTTTAGTTGTTTCTTTATCTTGAGATAGGCACAGGCAGAAAACCTGGAACCAAATTAATCATATAAAAAGTTAATTCTGGCACAATTGCCTTTTAAATGGTTAGCAATAGATCCAGTATGGGTTTGACAACTAAAAAATGAGATTTAGTTTTTTACCATTTCAACATCATTTTTTTCTATAAAGACTAATGTCTTCACACAGAGTAATGCGTTTATAGTGTATAATTAGTGATGTCTGTCATACCTGCCTTGTTTAGGAATGTTTTTTTTTTTTTTTTTATCAAGCCAGAACATGAACTAAGTGCTGAGTAACTTTAACATTCCTGCCAAACTGACCAAATTGCAAAAACAAAAGTAATTCAGAATTTATGGACGAATGTAAGCACAGAAAATTGCTCTATTTAAATGTGACAAAAGGAATTTCTGTATAGAACTAAAATATCTTTGCTGTCATTTTGCTTGAGACACAAGTTTTCTCAGATAAGCCTGAATAGCTAACCCAAAATTGTTGTTTGGCAACAATAAAACATGACTCTGGAGCATACTATATTTTGCAAATTACCAGAATTTGAGATGGCCACATTTAAAATCTCTTAGCCATTAGTCTATAATTGGATATCACATGTTAGGTGATAGGTTTCATAATTCTGGAAATACACGGAATCATTTAAAACCCAAAGCACCCACTAAATATGTGGCCCAGGGCTAAGCTTCTTTACATACTGTAGTATTGCATTACCAGCCCTTAGCTGCACGACTCACTACGATGTGTTAATTATATATTCTGAGAAAATATAGAAACAGATATATTCTTTGTACTCATATTAAAAGGTTTAAATTGCTGCACTCCACAAGCAGAACTATTCCACATTTACTTCAGGAAATACACTTATACTTTAATTCATGCTTCTTACAGTTGTCTTGACACTGAAACCCAAATCCCCCAAATCCTTTTCATTAAAAGAACTGCCCCCTGACTGATCTCTAACTTGTCTTTTTTGTCATGGCCAGGAATCTGTAATAGAAAAAAATTAGAGTAACACTTTCCACTTACCTTTCTGAATCGAAGGCGCAGAATTCCTTAGATCACATAATTCCTTCTGCAACCATTGAAAAAAACATGACAAAGATCACACTATCAGACAGTCAGTTTTAACTGTAGCACATGCTCAGATAAAAGTTAATTATTAGTGGGTAAGACACAGACAATGCTGTGAAATAGGTGGTGGAAACCTGAGACTATCTACCTTGTCTCAGTGCATGTTGGGAGTGTTTGCTTTGCTGCTAAGTTCATCCAGTATGAACACACCCAGAATCATGCACTTTTCATAATGCAGATGAAGCAGGTAAACTTAACTGTTTCACTGATTTACTTTGAAACTAATCAGTTGCAGTTTGTACATAATATGGACAAAAGGTCTGAAGATAAAACAAGCAAACTGTTAATTTTTTTGTTTTCTTTTAACTTTTAACTTAAGGTTTTAAGTGTATTGAAAATCTCTGAAGTGAAACTCGGGGACAGGGGAATTGCACACTCAGGTACTGGTATTATTGACATACACAAGGTTGCCAAATTGCATGATATTAAAGCAAAAATCCAAGGTGCCACATACCATTTTTGTTTTAATACTAACATTAATCCCGTTTTAGCTAAGCAAACTATAGACTTAGAATTGCATTATTGTTATCTTGGCAATTGATGTGCACTCCTGATAAAAGGGCTATGTCAATAATACCACTACTTGTGTTATACCATCTGGAACCTGTCTATTATGGACACTTAACGTCCTTGTGCTCCGTCTTTCGGGTGAGACGTTATTGTAAGTGACTCTGCAGCTGATGCATAGTTCACACACCCTAGTCTCTGTGTTGCCTTGGATAAAGGCGCCTGCTAAATAAACAATAATAATAATAAATATGCAATGTCCCGTGGGTATGGTAAATCTGAAGCAAAATACGCTTACATAATGGAGACTAAAATTTAAATGAATACAATCCTTGAACTACAGGGTATACCTGGACTGTACTCCTGCTGTATGTACTGGTAGCACAGTGCTAATGCTGTCAGATGCACTGTGTCACCACTAGGATCAGTGTGCTGGAATAAAGTGATAGGACTTTAAGCAAGAAGGTTCATACAAAGATACAGTTTTCCAGTGCCAGGTCACTTAAATCAGATAAATAGGCCACTGGCTCTTTAACTGCTAAGAGCACTTTGTGGTCAAAAACGAAACTTTACAGGAGAACTTCCATTTCCCCCAACCTTCAAAACAAAACAAAGACACAGTTTTAACTGACAATCAAATTGTGGCGACAGTTTTAACAAAACTCTCACACACACATTTTTTTTATACCCCAGTTCCCTGCTAGTCTGTCCTGTAATGACAACAGGTTTTCCTTCTATACCAGGTGAGTGAAATTACTTAATTTATAACCATCCTTGATAGGTCTAAACAGAACTAAGAAGTACATGACAAAATGGGCGTTAATTACTGGTTGACCTTTCCAAGATGGTGTCCATGGACTCTGACCTTATCTTTGTTACCTCTAAAGAAGTCTGTGCTGAAACAACCCAAATCCCAGGGTCCTAAAGCCTTAAGAATTTGGTTTGGGATATACAGCTTCATAAAGTCATTTGAAACCTGCTGAATAATGTTATGTAACATTGAATTACATACCACTTTGTAGTTTTCCATATACTTAACGAAGAACTGACAAAAATTGAACAATGTGAACAAAAATTGAACAATTTTTACAGTTTCTCGGAACGCATATCTGCCTTAGCTTTAGATTTAATGTACAGTACACCTCGGTGAAAATCTACTTTTTTGGGGATGTACAAGCACAGATTTTAAAGGTCAACAGACTACAACTGTAGCAACCCTTTACATATGGGAAAGAAAAGTTATATTTAACTGTGGTTGTTTTCAGGGGTGAAATTCTGAACAAAAAAGGGCAGGTACTCATATGCGCAGCCAGGTGGAGCAGACCTGTGGTTCAGTTTTTTTTTTCTTTTCCTACATGTAAACATTTTTAAAAAATGAGAAAATGTGAGTGCCAAAGAATACATACTTCTAAAATGTATAGATAACATATAATCAATTCACCATGAAGCTAAAAATACTGAATACAGTCATGTACTGTAATATAACACTTAAAGAGTTAGTAACGGGGTTCCGAAAAATATAGCATTACACATCCCCACGTGTTGCTACAACTGTACCTGTAATTTTTCTTTTCATTGTTAACATTCTGACAACATTTTACACTTATAACTTTAAAGTCTGTTTCAAAGCTGTTTTCAAAATTGCTGCTCTAGTGCTCTGATAGTGTAAGGATTATTGCCCACATTGTCAAACAGGTAACACAGCAATAGCGATCCATGATGTGCTGTTATGCAACATTGTGGGAGAGAAAAATATGTCAGCCGCGACACTATGAAACCCCAGTCCCAACCGATGTAACCTCTGACCCATAATCTGTTTGCTTCGCAGCCCCCCTAAGCACACTTTAAAAAACAGGTCAGCTGCCAGCACTCCCGGTTTCTTCCCCAAGGCCCGACTCCTGCTGTTGAGCCTCCACAGTCCCGAATTGCCATCTGAGGGCTGCTGTCAGGTTCTGAAAGTCTCACTGCCCCTCCGGATCTAAGTCCAACAGCACCTGCAGTGCCGCCCCCTCCAGTGCTGTCGCCAGGTACCCAGCTTTAGTCCCTTTGGCCCAGCGGTTTGCTGTAGTAACGATGTTGAACTTGGCATTGGTAGACCTCCCAGGCTGAGGTCCTGTCAAACAGCCTGCCTTGCCGACCTATCCGTTGTTCTGCTACCGCTGGGGCCCGGTGTAATATGGGCTAGTGTTCAGTTGCTGGAGCAGGTCCCCACGGCTGCGGGGCTCCACAGCTATATTGACTCCGGTCTGCTGGAGTGGGTCCCAGGCTTATAAGCCATTTCGGGCTGTGTGGTTCCCATGAAATATACAGACGCCTGGATGGTTAAAGGCCCTTGGCTTTGCCTCGGGTCTAATCACCACCTAGCCGTGTGTATATATCATGTGAACCGCACGGCACATCTTGGTTTATACCTTACATATATATATTATAGTGGGGCGGTAACTATAGTTTGGGTTGAGTAGGCAGTTTAATGTTAAACCACAATTAATCATGTGTATTATATATAAACCTTTTTTTTGGCGCTTTTCAGCATTCAATTTCTATTTTTTTCTGTCCATTGATATGCTGTGAGGTCCCCTAACAACAAGGATATGTACACAATAACACAGTTTCTTCCTAAGTAAGGTTGAGAAGTTACAGACAAAGGAGAGCTGATGTAGGAGTCTGGTTTCACAATAAAGCTGACGTTGTTAGCAACCTTTATTAAGCATATGACGGCAACAGTATTCATGCGCAAGAGCCCACTTGCGAGTGTGTGCAGGCGTACAAGAAAAAAAAGGTAGTATGAATCCTTTTTGTTGGAGTGTGCTGTTTAACTTTGTTTTGTTTTTGTTTTATTTGGCAACAGGTAAACAGCTTAGCTGTCCTGTTTTTAGTTTAGGTTCCTGGTTTATGTTTAGTTAGTGCTCAAAGAGAGCTAGGTGTTTATGTTGGCTTTGTTTTATTTTGTGTGTATTTGTTTATTAAAAATAGCACCCCAGCGCTGGAAAAAAAATCAATTTCAGTGTCATGGGTCTGTTCTTAAAGGGGCAACGAATGACCGTGAGTGCCGGTTTACAGTATGCTTCCATAAAAGTGTGAATACACTGTAATTTCTCTTGGGGTAAGGAAATCTGCATTTGATGCTGTCAAGAACTATACCTAAAAACAGCAAACTGTGTACTTTGGATTTAATCTGTTAATACCAGGCTATTTAATTCCCTCAAAATAACATGAACACCACTTTCACTTGTCCTTCCGTGAACATGTTTATGGTGGATTGTGGCAAAGTGGTTTGCAGTGAGCAGGTGTAGAGGTGATGCAATACTCAAACAAATGACAAACAACAAAGTTCAAAGTCCAAACAATCCTTTTATTTTTAATCCTGGTCCTGGACCGTAAATAATAGTAACTGGCAATACACAGCAATGTGTACTGCACAGTTAAACCACAGTGTTCAGTCCCGAAATAATAATAACAGTACAAACACACACAGAACACAAACATGATCACAAGTCCAGAGTCAGTGCTATGCGTGCAAATGGTGAAATACAATTAATAGTGAACAGTAGTACAGTGTTGTCCGGGTTTGGTGCTGGCCTTTAGCGACAGCTAAAGTTAGCCGTCTAACAATGATAAACGAGTATAATTAGAACGACAAACAAACAAACACAAAACACTCACAGTTATTTTACAGTCCTTCAGCAGTTCTTTCGCAACCATAACAAAGGAACAGTTTGCTTTGCCACGTCCCCTTTTATACCTTCAGCCACGCCCCCTTGGTTAGAGAGTGCAATCGCTTTTCCTCCAATCCACGATTGCCACATCGCCACTTGGAACACACCTGCCACAAAAAAATGGGTCTTTGTGACCTTAAGAGCAAATAGATGACTGTGACAGAAATACAATGATTCTTGGTTGTAAATCTCCCTCCTGACTTGTGAGGGTGCTAAGCAGTGAGAACAGAGTTCCCTGGACAGGCTGGCCTGACAGTTCTTTCCCAGGTTTCAAGGGAAGTGGGCCAGCTTGGAAGGGGGTGGAACTCCGTTGCATTAACGCATTGACCCGGGAGGGAAACAACGTGGCAGTCGCAGATTGGAGGGGTGGCTGCACTCGTTTACCAAGGGGTCATATGTGATGGCATAAAAGGGAAGGGAAACGCAATCTGTTCTTTCACTTTGGTTTCTAATTTGAAACCTGAAAGGACAGTGAGAGACCCTGTGATTTATACGTACAGTGAGTGTTTTGTCTGTAATTGTCTTAGTTGTCTGTAGTTTGTCTGTCACCGAGGGCCAGCACAAAGCCAGAACAGTACTTCACTACTGTCACTAAATAAACTGTATTACCCACCACGAACACTACGGCATGCGCCCAGGACTGGTGACCGTGTTAGTATTATTGTGGGGCAGATATATTGTGTTTATTGTTTGGGACTGCAACCCATTGTTATTTACTCCGTATTGCCAGGGTCCGATTATTTGGTCACCAGACCTGGATAAAAATAAAACCCATACACTGTTGTATAAGATTGCTTCCAATATAAATTGATTGCAAATATAAATGGTATTTCTTACAATTAACCAGCATTTTCCTTATCAGAACTTATCAATAGAGAAAGACATACAGTATGAACACAAATTGTAATACTGCACAAGGCTGCCATCTATAGCAACTGCTGCTCTATAGATAGTAAACATGATCAACATTAAAAGGATTAGAAAAAAAATAGAAACATTTAAAGATATATTTTTAATTTCATTTAAAATTACCTATAGGCACTGGTCAGCAGCACACAACTAAATTGAGCTTTTTTTGGAATGTTTCTCAACTTTAAACAAACTGTACATTAGAAGCAACACTAATAATGTTAAAGCACTTGATACATTATATTCTTAGTAAGGGCATTCTTTAGCCCCAGTTATTCTGGGGATATATTAATTCATTTGTCTGTTCCATTTGTAGCTACGTCACACTTGCTGTACATTTTTACATATCATTATTAGGTTCCTGTATTGTTTTTTTTTAATTTTTTTATTTAGCAAGTTGCTAAATATAAGATGTCAAAATTGTTTTAGGGACCACCTGCAAATGTCACACTGCTAAAAGAAAATAAGTGTGTGAAAACTTAGAGGCCCATAATGTCACAATAATCTGTGCATAACAGAGCAAATCAAGTGGACCATGTCTGAGTTCCTTTCTGATTTATTTTACATTTAACACCAAACAGGTTTCTTTTGGGTTTTTGCATGCCAATGTTTGTCTGTAATTTTAGAACATTTCCTGGAATGCTGATCTAATTGCTGGCAGAAAACAATTTACCATGAACTCATCTTTTGTTCTTGACACACTAGGCTGATGTAAGGATAAGCACAATTGTGGTTTTAAAATCCAGATTGCCTAGCGGTCAGGCAATTATTTTGCACGGCGGCCTATGTAAGCTTAAGAGCAATGCAAATTTAGCGGCCACACTTACAGCCCAGAGGTGAGGTGAGTTAAGAGTACAGAGAGCAGCAGGCGCTGTATGAGATTTGTGGAACACAAGAAATCAATGCAAACAGAGGAAGGGCAAGTCCTCTTGGCGCACGGAAAAGAAAAGTTTTCTGAGGAGGAGCTGAGAGTCCTTACGGCTGAGGTCACTCAGCATGACATTGAGTTATTTGGAAAAGCCTCAGCCAACATCAGTTATGCTACCAAAGTGGCCATATGGAGAAAGTCAATGCTGTCAGTGTTACCAGGTGATGAAACATTGAAATTCAGTTATTGGCGCTACGATGACCTGTGGAGTAAGACGATAACGCCTACCACCGCATCCCAAACAAAGTGACCCTGGGTTTGAATATGCAGGGTCTTCTCCGTCTTGCCCTTCTCCTCCAGAGATTTTCCTTCCTGTCCTAGACAAGAACCAAGTGTCGCTGCATCAGGAAATGTACCACAGCAGCCATCCTGAGGCCAATGACAGGTCTCTGCATGTGTGTGGCTTTAGACAGCTCTTAATGACTCGCTTCTACAATGTTTTGCACCTTGTAAGAGGAGGTGCAATGTTTTTGAAGGCTCAGCAATTGCCCAAGTGCAAGGCAAAATCCTTACATCTTATTAAAATGTTTGCACCCGCTTAGTATTCCAGATCCTCATCCAATTCCATGCTCTTTTCTTCATTTGAATACATTTCAATATTTATATTCAATATTAAAAAATTTTAATGAACAGGCCTTTTTACAAGACTTAGCATTACTAAATTGGAGTAGAATCGGATTAATTCCCTCAGTAGAAGATGCATGGACCTTTTTCAAAGACACCTTTAGTAACATTATTAATAAATATGCACCCATAAAAAGGTTTAGAGTGAAAAATCATAGTAGCTCTTGGTTTACTCCTCAACTGTCAATTTTAATTGCGCAAAAAACAAATCAGATTTAGCGAAAGGCAAGGACATTAAAGGATCATGGTGATTAGCTTTCCTTTAGGCAAATCAGAAATAAGTGCACACAGGCAATTAGAAAGGCTAAAGTTAATTACTATAACTATCAATTCACTACCCATGGAAATAATCCTAAGAAATTCTGACAGACAGTCAACATTATGGAGAATAAATCATCTTCCTCTGACTTACCTATCTCAATGACTTCAGAAAATGTAGTTGTTACAGATAAAAAGCATATGGTTGATTTATTTAATAATAATTTTATTAAAGTTGGTCACATGTTTGATAGAGCCATAGTAAACAATACTCCCAGCTTAGACTTGGTAAGATCTTGGTAACATTGAACTCACTCCTTATCCTTTTAGCTTACATTGCAGGCCATTACAGAAGCAGAGGTGTTAGATCACTTGCTTAAATTAGCTCTTTAGTAAGTCAGCAGGCTGTGATGAAATTGATCCACTTTTTTTTAAATAGTAACATTTTATCGGATGTGCAGTCTGGTTTTCTCACCGGTTACGGGCGAATTACAGCTGCTTTGCCAGTTTTAAATGATATTATAACAGCCATTGCCAAAAGGCAATTTTGCACTGCTATTTTTATAGATCTAGCAAAGGCATTTGATTCTGTAGATCACTCGATTCTTTTGAAAAGGTTGGGTGATATCGGCTTTAGTGAAGATTCCCTTAGATGGTTTCATAATTACTTTTCTGATCGGGTTCAGTGTGTTAAATCAGATAATTCTGTCTCTCAGTATCTTACAGTTGCAAAGGGAGTTCTATTTTGGGTCCAACTCTTTTTTCTATTTATTTAAACAATGTGGTTCAGGTCATAGGTAGTTGCTTGACCCACCTTTATGCAGATCACACAATTCTTTACTCAGTAGGCTCTTCCATGTCTTCAGTTGTGTCTGATCTGCAACTTGGTTTTGACAGTGTTCAGCAGGCTTTTTCTGATCTGCATCTTCTGTTGAACACTAATAAAACTAAATTTATGATGTTTAATAGAAAAAAATGGCAGTAGAATCTGTAATGGTGACCACAAGATTTTAACTCTCAATAAGATTGAATTGGAGCACATATTGATACATACTATAGAAGTTAAAGTAAAATCTAGACTTGGGTCTCTATTCATTTACAAAATGGCTTCTAAAAAGGCTCTTGGGAGGCTTGATGTCCTATATCATTCCTCTATAAAATTTGTGACTAGTGCTCCTTATACTTTTACTGCTGTGGTGCGAACCTCTTGGCCAGGTCATTATTGTAAATGAAAATTTGTTCTCAACTGACTCATCTGGCTAAATAAAGGTTAAATAAATAAATAAATAAAAAATATATAATTTAAATGAATACATAATGGCAAAGTGCTAATTTGATAGTGGGTGCAGAACGCCAGGTGAAAACCATTCTTTATATACAGTACGCTAAAGTCCCACTTTGTGGCCACTAAACACAATATGGGTGTTTTGCTGACCCAGATTACTTTGCACATATCCTAACATCAGCCCCTAAATGATTTCAAACAAAAAAACAACCTCTCATGAACATGGCACATATTTTAGGACATTTACCCCAAAGGCTATTTCATCAGTTGAATGCAATGATTACAGCTTAATCTGCAACTAATTTGTACTCTGTATTATGTAAGGGAGGTTCTTCACTATATGAAAATCTAAAGGTACTGTATATGAGGAGCCAGATTCATAAAGCTTTAACTCATGTACAATTAATTTTACTGTATACTAATAACATACCAATGTGTAGCAAAGTGGCTTGCAGTGCGCAGATGTAGAGGTGATGTGGTTAATGGCAAACACAAGTTCATGGTCCAAACAATGTTTTATTTGATCCTATTTATAATCCAGGTCGTTATGACCGCAAATGATAATCCCAGGCAATACACAGCAATGTGTATTGCACTGTTAAACATGGGTTGTAGTCCCGAAATAATAAACACAGTATTAAACACACACAAGACCCACACACGATCACAAGTCCACAGTGACTGCTAACGTGCAAGTGGTGAAATACAATTTATTCGTGCACAGTTGTGAAGTGTTGTCTGGGTTTGGTGCTGGCCATCTAACAAGAACAAACAAGTAAAATTAGACACGACAAACAAACAAAACACTAAACGCTCTTGGTATGTTTTTGGTTTTCCTTTTGGTTCGCTCGCAGGATTACCATGTGCACATATAATCACATAACCTTTCACATAAGCCTACACATGTTATCAGGGTAGATTTATAGAGTATAGAAAAAATAGGTACGTGATTTTAATTGTACTTATAAAACTTAAACAGCAATTCTGTTTTACACCCACTATTTTCAGTGATTGTTTTATGCCTGAAGTAAAGATCGATTTATTATACATAGCTAGGGCTTATGGTTTTTTGTGTTTTACACAGACTTTTCTACACTCCTTAGAAATGCAACTGATGTTAAACCTTTATCTCAATCATAACTGAGAAATGCGTTAATAGTAATATTGATTTAATGTATGTATGTCTGGGAAATAACTAAATGGGCTTTTAAATCTTAAGTCTTCCTTTTTCAATTAAAAGCAGAAGCAACTCATCTTTATTAATGTAAATACAGTTATGCATAAGGATTTAAAAGCCCATTTAGTTGTTTCACAGAAGAAACCCATAAAATACATATTAACATGTTTCTCTGTGGTGTTTAAGATACACAAATTGCTTAACAGGTATCAATTCAATTATTAAAGGAGAGTAAGTTGAGGTAAAACTCCAAACATCAGAAGCCCTAATTAAACAGAACATACATATTTAATGTTATCATTGTGTTTATAACTAAAGGACCCCGAGCTGTCTTAATCCTGCCTGCTTTTAATACATTTTCACTCAGCCCAGAACATGTGGTAACAAACCAGTGGATGCGTATGTAAAGCAGCATAGTTATTATTGATACCAATACACACGGCCGCTAACTAATAGGCAGGCAGGCTTTAGCCAGACCCGGGTCCTTCAATTATAAACACAATTATTGGTGAAAAAAATATTAAATATATATGTTCTGTATATTAAATACATTTAATTTTCTTGAATATTCATTAAAAAATAGTATTAATGATATTTATTTCTTAAACATAAAATGACCACCCAAAATAGCAGGTGTTAAACAAAAAAAAAAAAAAAAAATTCTATGTACTGTATAAATCAACATTGTACTATTTTCACTTTGTATGTGGGAGGAAATGATAAGCTAAGACTGGAATATAAGCAGAGGGCATCCATTTTTTAAAGCATGCTTAGCTTTCACAATTGAAAGAGTTAGATGACATTTTAAAAATTATTTTTTAGGTTTGGATAGGTGTGTTTCATGTGGTACTGTGCAATCTTTGGACTCAGTTAGAAGTTAAATCAAGACACCTAGAGAGTCATAAACAGATCATGTTATCATTTATTGTTTTGCTGAATGGTTCGGAACAAATTCCAAACGTCATTACTTTAAACAGACTACTAAACCAACTGTATGTAGAAATTAATTCACTCGCGGGAAGCCTTTCAGAACGGATTTATCATTTCAACCAAGATTTGCAGATTTCTGGTTGTTCCCTATTTTTTCATGTGTTGTAAAACATAAGAAAAGTTACAAACGAGAGGAGGCCATTCGACACATCTTGCTCGTTTGGTTGTTAGTAGATTATCTCATCAAGCAGCTTCTTGAAGGATCCCAGAGTTTCAGCTTCAACAGCATTACTGGGGAGTTGGTTCCAGACTCCCACAATTCAATGTGTAAAAAAGTGCCTCCTATTTTCTGTTCTGAGTGCTCCTTTATCTAATCTCCATTTGTGACCCCTGGTCCTTGTTTCTTTTTTCAGATCAAAAAAATCCCCTGGGTCGACATTTTAGAATACCTTTTATAATTTTGAATGCTTGAATCAGATCGCTGCGTAGGCTTCTTTGTTCAAGACTGAATATTAAATTCTTTGAGCCTGTCCTCATATGACAGGCCTTTTAAAACGAGGTGACCAGAACTGAACACAATATTCTATATGAGGTCTTACTAATGCATTGTAAAGTTTTAACATTACTTCCCTTGATTAAAATTCAACACTTTTCACAATATATCCAAGCATTTTGTTGGCCTTTTTTATAGCTTCCCCACATTGTCTAGATGAAGACAACATAAACTATACCAGAATCTAAGTCATTAATGTAGATTAGAAAAAGAGCAGAGGACCTAATACTGATCCCTGTGGTACACCACTGGTTACCTCGCTCCATTTTGAGGTTTCTCCTCTAATCAGTACTTTCTGTTTTCTGCATGTTAACCAGAGCTGGGGAGGTCAGTCGACCAAGGTATGTAGTAAATCTATAGCTTTCATATACATACAATTTTATCTTTTCATGTACTGTGATAAAAAATAAAATTGTTTTCTTTTTAACAGCAATCAACATTGATTGTTTTCTTTATATTACAGTGTTCACATTGTAATCTGAACATATAGGCTAAACTATAGTGTTATATAAATTAAACTGTACTATGTATGTTTTAAATACCCCTAAAAGTTCAATATGTTGTATTACAAAAAAGAAAATATAGATGAAAAAATAAGTCTTTTACTTCTGCCACATTCTTCAACAGCTCCTACTGCAGAAGCCATTAACTGATCTGGTTGACTCACTGGTGATGATTGAACCCTCCTTGGGTGGGAAATAAAGCAAGCCTTTAGTATGTGTGGATAACAACTTTGTGCAGGGCCTATCACTAACACACCCTCTTAGACTATAGTCCTGGAGAGAACCATACACCTATTTTAAAAATAGAGGGGTGCTTCCACATTTTTAACACAACTGTATATTGCCCTCTTCTGTTATACTTCTTATCAAACTTTATTTAAACAATGTATGTTTAAGCATGCATGCTACTGTAATGGAGTCATGTGACATTTGAAGCTAATTAGCCTGTATTTGGGTTGTCTAGAAAAAGCTTCCAAACAGCAGACCAATTTTAATGCTTAGTAGTGTATTCATGAAGATTGCAGTCTCTTTTCTAACAATACTAATGTGTATGAAAGGAAAATTATAATTTTGCATGGGTTAATACTTTTTTGATACACCACTAGTTTCAAATTATTTTGGGAAATGTGAAAAAAATGTTTTTTATAAAAAATATAAATTTTACTAAATGTTTACTTCTAGGTTGAACTTTACAGCATCTCCAGTTTATAACCTTAGAGAAGTGGGATTTACATGGACTTCAATTGCCAGCATCTTGTGCATAAATTTGTATAACCATTGGGCACAGCTCGGACCCTTGGCTAATGAGTCATTTAGTAATATTTCGGATGAAGAACTTGACTCCATTATCCGACAAATGCTTTCTTCAACACCCAATGCTGGTGAAACCTATGTTTCTGGAAGCATCCGGAGTCGTGACCTAAGGGTTCAGAGAAGAAGAATATGTGAACGCCTCCATTTCATGGATCCAGTTGGGAGAGCACTTAGACAAAGACAGGCCATTTGAAGGAGAATTTACAACATTCGCCTACACAATCAACTCTGGCGAGAACTTGTTTGTAAATATTAAAGGCTGGTTTCACAGATCCCGATTAGCACTTAATCTTGGACTACCTTACCTAAATTGACATGGGACAGTCCAAGATTAGTGCTAATCGGGGTCTGTGGAACCCACTGTAAGAGGTCTTTCCACATGCCCATTATAAAAGTATAGTAGAGGAGAACTAGCTTAGATTTCATTTGATTAGATTTCTTTCTAAATGTATAAATATTGCTCTGTTTTTATAAAACAATGCTAAAATAGTCTCTCTGTAGTTACATTGTGTAATGGTTTCCCTCATGGGAGGGCAGCATTTAGCACATATGACAGCATTAGTGCCCTCTCAATCACTCAACTTGTGGACTGGTGTACTTCAGCATGATTGCTCATGCCATGAATTGCTGTACGAAGACACTGAAAATGATGGGATAGATTACCATGATGTATTAAATGATTGCAGTGGTGTGAATAACGGTGTTTCACCAAGTACTTTGTCACAAGAGCAAGAAGCTTATTTAAAAAAAAAGAAAATTCCCATATTCTGTCCATGACTGCTTTGTTTCGAGTTGATGTTGAGCTAGTATATGGCATACTGACGTATAACTTCCCCTTATTATGGTCTTCCAAATCCATGTCGTTTTTGAAATCCTCAGTTGGTCTTCACTGGAAGTCGAATTACATTTTCACAAGAATTAGCGATTGGAAATCTCTGATTGCCTTCATGAAGGACTTCTACGGAAGGGGAAGGACTGAACCCCAGCACAGGAACTTTGCTGCTTCCGGTGACAAAAACTAGAATTTCTTCCAATTAAACCATTGCCAATCTTACTGTGAAAAAAAATACAATGTCAGTACTTTTTAAATTGATAAAATACAAGAAAAAAAGCAAAAAAATCAAAATAAAAGAAATTGGGCATAATAAATTGTACAACTCAAGTGCATCTTGGTTTGTAAATATATATTTATTTTAATTGACTTTCAAGGTGTTTGTATGTAAAATTCAGCCTTACACTCAGCATCTTGCAAATAATCCCTCCAGAAACCAACTGTAAGGCATTCATTATTAAATTTGTTGCTTTCCGATTTAGATAGATGTATTTGGAAAAGATGTTCGACTGATTCAGCTGTCAGTCTCTCATGCTCTCTACAAAAAGAGGCCTCAGTTGTGTAGGATAGGTCTTTAAGGTGTTGAGCATGCCAAGTGCCATGAGTACCTCAAAAAATCTATTAAGAAGAAAAAGTCAGTTATGCTACATTGTGACTAGGATGAATTGCTTAGCCAATAGCATTATAGAAAGGACCCTATGCACTTTAATATTGTTTTACCTCTCATATGCAGCCCTGGTTCTGTGCAGCACATACGAACTGGCTACATCTATAGCTACCTCGCCTTGGTTTTGCATATCAATTTGCTTGAAACATCCTGACAATGCCAAAATGCTAGTTGCTTTGGAGACAGCATTTTGTAAATCAGTTTCTGAACTGGCATCCCTGATCAAGCAAAACAAAAATGGCAAAGCAACGACTTCTCTACAAATATATTTAACTTTAGTAATGATTACAAAATTAGAGATTGAGCAATATTTTTTTTCGCAACCTTTATTAAATTCTTAAAAATAGCTATTAAGTGACTAATTTTAAATTATTTAATTTAGAAAGGGTTAATATATTACCAACATTATTTGTGCAAGGATGTCTTCATCTGCCACATCCTCTACAGATACAGTTATTTTATCAGGTCTACTTATCAGTGGCTATGTTTCCATTAATATATCAAAGCGAATAACGTCTTATGCACATTTGAAATTCGTCAAAAGTAATGCGCATAATCAACCTGAAATTGGGTTTCCATTCAAATCCATTTCTAGCGGACAAACTGGCCGATGTGATGACATTGTGGGCGGAGCTAAAGTTATTTGCATCGAAAACTGAAATACGCTAGAAAAATTTCCTTTACAAATGTATGTGATTTTACTTATACAACGACGTATCACATCTAGTGAATAACCCCAGTTTACTAAACAGCAGTCTACTGTCCAGCACTTCTCACCAGTTTATTATCCACAAAAAAATAATTATTCTGAAAGAATCTAACCGTTAATATTTGACTGGTGTACTTGAATACTATACTTTTTGTATTGTAAAATTCAGTACGTTAGGCTAACTACAGCTTGATTTGTTTTACCCCATAAGAATCTTAATTAACTGATATTTTGGTTATAGCCTACTATAAGGGTAGCTTACTATTTTCTCGTAAATTACAGGAGTATTTTCACCTTTTCTTGTAATTTATGAGAAATGTTAAACATTTGATAAGCACACACTTTTCATATTATGTTTTTTTCCCCCTCTTATTTTCTTCTCTATTAATAAACGGAATAAACACAAAGTTAAGCATCTGACTGATTTTTATATACAGTCGTATATAGAGCAATTGTTTCAGTTTGTGTAAAATCAAGAGAGAACATTACAAAGTGGGTTTCAAACTTTGTTTTATGTAGGCTAATGTTTGCTGTCACTATACTTCTAAATTGCGTGGATTGCAAAAGAAAAAGGGGGAAAGGCAGAATACTATACATGGTAAATGTACTGAATTTTCTTTGTAATTAATTACATTTATTACTGCATTTTATTTATATAGCCTATTTACAATGAAATATTCATTAAAATGTATGAGTTTATCAGAGTCATTCTTATATTAATAAAATTCATGCCATAAAAGCAAGGAATTTATTTGTACAGGAAAGACTGGTGTTCACGACATCTGACATATAGATATTAAAATACGCTACATTATTCTGTTCAAACTGAAGAATTAAAGCCATTGCGCACGTGTTCTCTATAGCGGTTAACTTTTCAGCAGCAAAATGGTTTTAGCAGAAAAAAACTCAATTTCAGGATGTTCTTGAACAAGGCCAAATAATACTGATGCTGTTACTGCAGCTTGTTTCAGCAGTTATCAGTATTGTTAGGAGACGGAGAAGATCTAGAAGGCAGCTGTATCGCCTGGAGCGGTTACTACTCACAACCACAAAACGGATTCCACCTCGAAAGTGGGTATACAAGTGTTGCAATATATTTTGGGAAAATATCGTGCAAGATCATTTTAATGATCAACGCTGGCGTACCCATTTCAGGATGACCAGGGAAGCTTTTAACGAACTGTGCACTAAACTTGACCCGTATATTGCTCCAGTTCAGCCCAAGATCACCTAAGAGAGAATCGCTATCGCTGAATAAGCTCTAAAAAACATGCAGTTTCTGCAGTCTCTCAGTTGCACCTGTTACTGTTTGTTGCCATTTTTCCCTCCCAGAAAGGAACTTCCTTAGGAGCTGCAGTGCACTTTGGGGGATTCGCTTATTTTATACGAATAAAATTGTTTCCATTTAAAGTTATGCACATTAAGGCACCTTAATTCGCATTTTCTGAAAATATCGACTTTCCTAAAACCCTAAGGTCTAGGGTTTTTAAAAGTTAGAATAAATGTACACGTTTTTGCGAATTCTACCCATTTCCACTGAGCTTGTCGCATATTTTTTTTAATCTGTGGCAAAGCGGTTTGGTGTCCAGGTGCAGTGGTGATTCAGTGCTCAGGATAAACATACACAAGACAGTTCACAGTAAAAAGTGGCAGCAATGTGGAGTAGTGGTTAGGGTTCTGGACTCTTGACCGGAGGGTCGTGGGTTCAATCCCAGGTTGGGGACACTGCTGCTGTACCCTTGAGCAAGGTACTTTACCTAAATTGCTCCAGTAAAAACCCAACTGTATAAATGGGTAATTGTACGTAAAAAATAATGTAATTGTATGTAAAAATAATGTGATATCTTGTAACAATTGTAAGTCGGCCTGGATAAGGGCGTCTGCTAAGAAATAAATAATAATAAAACAGCTTTTTATTTGGCTTAAATAATAAGCACGGGCACTACACAGCAATGTGTATCGCTCTGTGCAAAACAATGGGTTGAGTCCTGAAATAATACAAGACGGTATATAATACACACACAAACACAACACGGTCACAAGTGAGTGCACTTAGTGTAGGTGGTGAAATACAGGTAATATGCACAGTAGTGATGTGAATTGGCCCCTTAGCAACAGCTCCCGCATAGTTTAGCCGTCTAACAATGACAAATACAACAGTTACTAGACAGGACAAAAACAAACAAAACACTCATGGTTAGTACACAGGTTTTTCCTCGTAGGTCTTTGCGTAACCTTAACACAAGGAGCAGATCGCTCGGCCACATCCACTGATATACCCTCAGTCATGCCCCCTTTGGTAGCAAGTGCAATCATGTCTCCTCCAGTCCATGACAGACACATCGCCTACCGCAGTAAGGCACTCAGAAATAAAATTCTGGTCACTGCTTGAATACCTCTTTGGTTGAAACACATAGCAAACATGCAATCTTCCATGTCCAGTTGATCCTGGCTAATCATTTAATAAAGATAAAAAATAAGACATACATGCCTATTAATCCACAAAATCTGCTTGTGAAATTATCAAACTGGAGCTAGAAATTGACCTGTACATTATCACTAATTAATCTGACAGTAAACCAAACATTTATTAGAAATATATCCCACTGAGCCAAACCATTTGAGGATAACTCTGATACGTAAACGTTTTCCTTCAAGTTCCAACAGAACTCTGTCAGACCGGATGTAATTTGACCTTTGGGTAAATATCTTTTTATGCATGTGTATGAGGGGCCTAACAGGCCATAATTCATACACTCTGTGTATGTAGTACATTGGTTTGCATGTGTACTATATTGGTTTGCGTGAATACTAAATTGGTCTGTGTGCATTCTATATTGGATTGTGTGCGTACTATATTGGTTTGTGTGCATACTTTATTGTTTTGCATGCATACTATATTGGTTTGCGTGCATTCTATATTGGATTGCTTTATGCATCATATTGGTTTGTGTGAATACTATATTGGTTCATGTGCGCTATTTTGGTTTGTGTGAATACTATATTGGTTTGCGTGCATTCTATATTGGATTGCGTGCGTATTATATCGGTTTGTGTGTGTACTATATTGGTTTCCTTTCAATTCGAAGACGACCACCACTACATTACGTATGGGATATTCCTGCCCTTCGGGTAGGTATTGCTGAGCTCTCTATACCAGAGCTGCCGTAAGGCCCTTCCTGGGATGACGACTCGGTCCCGCCTACCGAGGGAATAAAACCATCACTCACAGGAAGACCCTCCTCTTTTTCCCTCTCAAGACGGTACGGTAAGACCTCTGTGTTGAGCTTAGTGTGTTGATAGAAAAGAGCTTCTGGAGTCGATTCGAGTCGGTTGTATTAACCTTGTATTCATGCTGAAAGCCGGCTTGCCGCTTTCCTGGAATCAACGATTTAAAAAAAGGCAGAGTCCTTTTTGCCGTTCTGTCTTTCAGCCGCCTCCCCGCTTGCAGGTCAGCTTCTTTATATCTGTCTATCGTATGTGAGCGACTGCCTGTGCAGTCATCCGTGAATGATTGTCTATTCTTCCTGAGAGTACACGTGTCCTCCTCGGGGCTAGGCCTTGCCGTATCCCTGCTGTCAAGTGACTCCTCCAGCCACGCTGTCCTCCACAGGGCTAGGCCTTGCCGCATCCCCGCTGTCGAGTAGACCTTGTCGGCCGCGCAGGCCCACCCACACTGGTGAGTCGGGCCTTGAAAACAAACGGTGTACTCTCTCTCCCTTTAATATCTTTCTACCGTGTTTTCCTGCTTGTGTGCATACAATATTGGTTCGCGTATGTACAATATTGGTTTAGTGTGTGCAGTATTAATTTGTGTGAATATATTGGTTTGCCTGCATACAATATTGGTTTATGCACATACATTACTGGCTTCTGTGACCTTTAGTGGGTGGAGATTAGTCAATAGACAATTACTAACAACCAAATACCTCATGGAAAGATTTGGAGAGAAACACATTTTTTAAAGACTTACATGTCATCTGATCAAGATATAAGAGGCTAAGCCTCCCCAAAATAATTTGCCCTAACCCTCACAAGAAATTGTTCTGACCAACACAAAACACATTTGTGAAAAAAGAAGATCAATTTTTTTTTTTCCCTGCAAACGTGCAAAGCAGGTCTAACAAACATATTTCTCGTTTTCTTACTGCGCAACCGCCAGACCGCTAGGGCAGCTGGGATATCAAATCAACACTGTAGTTTAGATACAGTATTTAGTTGCATTTCAATGTCATTGGAGGAGATAATGCTTGGCTGGTTTCATGTCCATTCTTCCGCCGATCTGAGCCCCATATAGATATTCGAAAGTTTACAGTAAGAGTGCAGTTTTTAGTCAGTATTAATAATTGATTTAAATTGGTGTGAAGTGATAGAAATGGCGTTCGAAATTTGCGTAGGTACTGTAGGACTGCAGAACAGGTTAACGGATTTAAAGGTTTTAAAAAACAATGCAGCTTGTTATCCTTACTGTTTTTCTTATTTGCTTAAATAGGCATAACATGTTTTAAAGTACAAGCTAGTGCTATATTAAAGTTAATTTATTTGGCCGCCTTATGTTGTAAAAAAAAACAATGTCAAATATATATGTAGCATCGCTGAGTGGTTTTGAGGTCTGTTTTGTGCTATACATTATTACACAGTACAAGTTCTATTCAGACTCACTTGTAACAGAGTAATAAAAAATAATGCAAGTCTTAATTATATATATATATATATATATATATATATATATATATATATATATATATATATATATATATATATATATGTGTGTGTGTATCTTACTGTACATCGTTCGGTTTAATAAATGCAGGGGGGAAAGTGTGGAATAGCCTCCCCAAACGAAAGACTCACACGCCACCTATGTCTGAGCATTTAGATCAAGTATAAGAGATGTTGTACAACTAAAACTATACGTCTGTGCAGCCCTTAATAACCAAAATTGTACTTCCCTGTTGTAAAATACATTTTAAAAAGGCTGAAGAACTGGGGTGTATACTTTGTTAAATAAATACAGTATTTTTAATACTTATATTTTAAAAGGTTTCTATGATTATGCCCTAGTCCAGTGGTTCTCCGCCCTAGTCCTGGAGGGCCGCAGTGTCTGCTGGTTTTCATTCCAGCTGAGTTGTCAGCTACTTAATTGAACACTTAACTGAACTATATCCACCTGTTTGAGAGCTGAAAACAGTGGAAAATATCCAAAAAAAAGCTAATTATTAGTTTAATTAAGGGTTCAATTAAGTAATTAAGAGCTCAGCTGGAACAAAGACCTGCAGACACTGCGGCCCTCCAGGACTAGGGTTGAAAAACACTGCTCTGTCTAGTTAATTTTTTTTAACACTCATCACTATAATGTAGTCACACCATTAGTCAGGGACCTCTCCTGTTTGCACCTTTCCTAATCTTGAAAGAGAAAAAAAGTCAGGGAATTTCAATTTTATTTTTTTAAAGCTTCAAAATTGTTGGTTCACAAGAATTTGTACATTTTCTCAGCTACATTTGACATTCTCCAAAAGGTACAAAAAACAGGTAATGTAACTGTGCACAATATTGAAATAGCTGTATTAAGAACAGTTTGGACAGTAGTTCAAAGAGAAAAATAGCCCAAAAAATTCACAATTTCTAATACACAATCTACTGTAACAAGTTTTTCAACAATGTGAACTCCTTGTCTAACAACACAAACTGGCCTGTCTAAATAATCTAGTTTATATCCTACACACCATATGGTATTTTCTATAAGAATATCTCTCTTGGTCAGTGCCAAAACTAGATTTTTAACATTAAAGGCCAGATTACTTCATACAAAGCTTCAGATTATGAACAGTAATTCTTACATATAATATATTATTTGATAAACAAAATCCTCAACTAAAAAATAATAATAGAAAAGTTATTCTGTCTCTGAAAAGGAGATGCAGTACCTGATGTTCATTTCTAATGCCTAAGGACCTACTGAATTCGAACACAATTTGACCAGTTAGAGTGGTTTGATTGACCTCTTGAAGGATTTGGAATCAAAACTTAATAAGGTAGTAGTTTGAATGCCACCACAAATGTTAGGTCCTTAGTTACCACAATAAAACGAGCCATGTTGTGATTTTTTAGTACACACATAAATTTACTCATATGTCTTTCATGGGGTTTCTATGTGAGTTTTTTTTTAACTCGAGACATTTATACGAGAAAAAAGTCTTGAGTAAAATGTTTTTTTTGGGGTTTCCATTCGCTCAGTTTATTTAACTCGAGTAAACTGGGCTTTTCACCCAACATCATGCAAATGAATAGGAAAGGTGGGGGTTGATATGTAAATTAGCTATGGGTTAGAACTCAGACTGTTTTTGAAGATGACTAGTGAAATTTTGTGAAAATGCGGTTTCCATGCTCAGAGAACTGGAACACAAGTGAATCTAAGGTGCTGTAATAGGGTAGCAGTGTGGAGTAGTGGTTAGGGCTCTGGACTTGACCACACGGTCATGGGTTCAATCCCAGGTGGGGGGACACTGCTGCTGTACCCTTGAGCAAGGTACTTTACCAAGATTGCTCTAGTAAAAACCCAACTGTATAAATGGGTAATTGTATGTAAAATAATGTGATATCTTGTAACAATTGTAAGTCGCCCTGGATAAGGGCGTTTGCTAAGAAATAAATAATAATATAGCAAAATACCTTTTACTGCTCTTGCCCAAATTGTTTTTTTAAATGTCAGTAGCGTGGTTTCAGGTTGTTAGTAGTGAATACTGTTTCAACTAATTTCTCTTACAACTCGTTCATTAAAAATGAAAATCAGTATAAAATGAAACTGACCAACAGGTATTGCAGATCACCATGGCTGAAAACCGGCAGAGACATTATATATATTGTGAAGAAGGAGCAGTAGCGCCTTTAAAAAATGGCGTCACTAGGGAAAAACTACACAACCCAGAAACCGCAGTAGTGGTGATTGGAAAGGCGGGGTTAGGCAGTTTAAAAGGAAGCAGGGCAGAACAATCGGGGCTTGAGTGATTGTGGGTACAAGCCTGTACAAGCCTTTGGAGAAGTATTTCTGTGTCTTGGGAAAGAGATAATAAGTTCGTTTCAATCGTAGCTATTTTGTGAAAGTCTAGCATAGAGCGTTTTTTACCTCTTGGTGAGGCAGACTTTTGTTTTGTCGTAGCTATTTTGTGAAAGTCTAGTACAGAGCGTTTTCACCTCTTGGTGAGGCAGACTTTTGTTTTGAATTGTTTTGGTTTTGTTCCGCAGTGCGGATTGAACTGTAATACTGTGTTCCATTGTCTATGCCACATCTACCAGGAGACCTGCGGGGTCAGCCGAGGTACTTGTGTGGCGCAGTCACGGAATTAACACTGTGTGTTTGCCAGCTGCAGGAGCAGCGATATATTGACCAAGTGTGTTGTTTATATGAGCGGGACTGGTTAAAACACTGCGTGGTTTCCAGCTGCAAGAGCAGCGATTACACATCAAGAGTGACTTACTGGACCAGGACTGACTTAACCCGGGTGGATTACAGGCTGCTGGAGCAGCGAAACACTTATAAGCAGGAAAGGTGTATGTTTCAAGGAAACTACCAAACACAAGACCGTGGTATGGTAACAGTTTTTATTATTGCTGTTTCTTCCTGGCTTTTCAGTCACGGCAGGAAGACAAAGTAACACATTGTTGCTGTTAAGTAGAGACTTAGCTTCATTCGTAGGTGTTCGGAAACCTGGCTGTAGTCGGAACACTATTGCACATCGTGGATTTTCCCTTGCTGTCTTCCAGCAGCCTCTTGCAGAGGATGCCGCTGTTCTTTTCTGTGTTCCAGGAGATAATCATTTGAGGGAGTCCAACCTGTACTTACCTGTGTTCCCGGCTCACTCCACCAGAGGGAGCCCAACCTCTACTCACCTGTGTTCCTGGCTCACTCCACCAGAGGGAGCCCAACCTCTACTCACCTGTGTACCTGGCTCTCCACCAGAGGGAGCCCAACCTGTACTTTCCTGTGTTCCTGGCTCACTCCACCAGAGGGAGCCCAACCACTACTCACCTGTCTTCCTGGCTCACTCCACCAGAGGGAGCCCAACCTGTACTTACCTGTGTTCCTGGCTCACTCCACCAGAGGGAGCCCAACCATTACTCACCTGCTCCACCAGAGGGAGCCCAACCACTACTCACCTGTGTTCCTGGCTCACTCCACCAGAGGGAGCCCAACCTGTACTTACCTGTGTTCCTGGCTCACTCCACCAGAGGGCACCCCAGCTTTTACTTACCTGTGTTCCTAGTGTGCTCCTCCAGAGGGAGCCCAAACCCAGCTTACCTGTCTTGTGGACTTGGGACGTTTTACAGGCTAAGCCTGTCACCACTTGGTCGCCTCACCGTAGCATAGAGAGAGGAGAAGAAGTGAGATAGTTAGTGGCCCGTACAGGGCAAATAAGCGCAATTGAATAAGTGTGTTCTGTTGTAAATATTGTAAATAAAAGTATTCACCTGAATCAGTGACATGTTCACTCCAGTCTGTGAAGAAAAATACCGGTGTCCAGTAGCACCACACTACCACTCTTTTACAATATATATATATATATATATATATATATATATATATATATATATATATATATATATATGTATATATATATATATATATATTTCCCTTTCATTCAGGCAATACAGCATAAAGGGGATCAGGTGATGCTGCATATACTGCCCTGGCTTAGAAAACCTATGGGCAAAAATCCTAATGAATTCCTACATGTGTAAGCCCTAACTTGAACCCTAGTCTGTAATCCTATCCCTAACCCTGACAATAACACTAACCTTAACCTAAACCCTTACACATGTGATCAACATCAGAACTCAGAGAAAGTGCAAAAGATATTCAGGTGCTCATCCTTAGGTTGTTCTGTAGGAATCTGTGCACATTAAAAAGTGTGATTCAATGTTTTACGTAAATATTTGCTAAAATATTATAAGGCTACATACAGGATTATTCAGTTATAAAACTATTATGTTACATGTACAATATTAGTAATACAATAGTTGTCAATGCATACAACCTGGACACCAATGCAATGATAACACTTGAGATTTCTGGGGAGTGGAAATCTCACAAAACTGCTTGTTTGGGAATAATGATCAATTTCTTGATAGGTAAGTTTGGTCTCTGTCTGGCAGAAGGCTGGTTGAAATGCTTAAGGAAACTTCAGGATTGCATCTAACACATCCAGGGTAGAGAGACCCAACTTGAACCTGTAAATAATAATAACAATACATGTGTTTGTGTATATATATATATATATATATATATATATATATATATATATATATATATATATATATATATATTGTAAATGAACCTCTGCCTCTCGGGTTCACTGCCCCTTTAAAAATACTGACCCAGACACAAGAGTAAAGTTTTTCAGCGTGGTTGCGCTATTTTTTTTATTTACAAACACAATAAACAAAACACAAAATAAACACCTAGCTCTATACGAGCACTAACTAGACACACAGGAACCTAACTAAAACAGGACAGCTAGGCCGTTTACCTGTAACACAAAAAGCTTCAAGCAAACCACACAGGTTTATACTGCACACCCTTTTCTCTCGACTGCTTAGAAGCAGAGCACCTCTTCTGCCTCCTTCTACTCAGCAGCCCTGAGCCAACTGACTGCACTCCTTAAATACCCTGCACCTGGTTCTAATTTAACAATAACTACCAGGTGCAGGGCAATAATAAAACAATTAACAAAACGAATTAAACAATAAAGCAAAACAATATAATTAGGCCAACAAAATGTGCCTACGCACATGTTTTAACCCCCTCCCTGCTGTCTAACAATATATATATATATATTATAGGTATAAACCACGACGAGCTGTGCGGTTCCCTTGATATATACCACGCTTTTAACCACCCCAGAAGTGGTATATATCATCGGAACTGCAAGGCATGAAGTGGTTTATACCGCTTATAACACGGCTAACTGTCATTTGTGGGAAGAAAAATAATTAAAATAATTAAAACACAATTAAATAAAGACAAAACCAGAAACTTTTATTGTGTATACATCTGCAGCGTAATATAGTCCCAAATTTAATTTAATTTCATTCATTGTTCGCTTATTAAAAATAAATTGCACATTCTTGTTTATTGTGAATTTCTGCATCGAAAGTGCCATCTCACTAGAAACTAAAGGACTGAGTACAAGCTGGGATGATGGGAGGAGTTTCAAATGACACCAAGGAAGTAAAGAGAGCAGCTGTGATAGAGACTGAAGCCAGATCTTGAAGTGAGTTTGTGTCTTCGTTATATGCGAGGCACACACATTCTCGTACGTTTTCATCCTTTTGGATCTCAAAATATGTTTTTGTTAGTTGTCGGAGACCCTAGCATCCAAGTGCCAGATTAAGTTGATGATCGAACCAGTTTACGCACCAATCCAACCGTGGTTTCAGGAGACAGTACCTCAGTTTCCCGCAGACATTTCAAATCCAGGCCGGTAATTTTCTGGAAATCACAGGTCACATTTTCTGGTCCTCTCACTAGGGCACCATATACATGTAATTCAGTTGCCAGAAATCGGGGAGGTGGTCCACCACGTACAAGGTTCACAGCAATAGCTCTTCAATGAAGTACTCATCTGATCTCACAGATGGAAGAAGATTAGCTTTTGTCAAACATCATTTGTTCAGACTTAAAATACATATTTACCCCCAAACAATTGCAACGATGAAAGGATGCTGCTCAGGAATCCAGGTTTCACAAGCTTCGGGCTCCAGGACATATTGCACCGATAAAGCAGAAAAGCAAATGTATTACTTCAAGTACACATATGTAGAATTGAAAAAAAAAAGATTAACAATTAACATACTAACTTGCTACATTATTTCTGTACATGCTAACACTTATGTAATGTATAATACAGACACCAAACTAAATATTAGCGAACATACCATTGTAATATATCTTGTAGGCTTTTTTACATTACATATACAAAAAAATATACATTTCTCTTGTTATTGTTTGTTTCAGAAATAAAATGAAAATACCGGAACTACTTAAACATAGATGTTTTTGATTCTCTGGTCCCATAAATAGATAGCTGGTCAGCAGTTGTTTCATTAGAAGTCATAAGAACACTCTGCGAGGTCCTCCAATGTCAACTGCACCTTCAGAATGGCCCACATCATCAGCAAATTTCACAAATATTCTTTTGGTTGGGGAATATGCATTTCTTTGGAATCCACGCAGTGCACCTTCCCACACAGTAGATCTGTTAATATTAAAAATACTGATTTCCTCGCCATTTGCTGCTTCAGCGAGATTACTGAAGAGGTCTTCAAGAAGGAAACTGAAAAAGACAAATATTCAAATAGAGAAAATAAAGTAAAATCCTTCCAACTAAAAAAAAAAAAAATTCAATAAGATAGTGAAAGTCAAACTGAAACTTTCAGTAACACACTTACCCATCATGTGATGGCTCAATAAGATTGAATAAGAAGTTTCTTTCTATAGTAGCTATGTTAACATGTTTTTGCTACATTTTAACCTTCTGCAGTGTTAAATACATTTTTCAATAATTTCACTTGAACACCTTAAAATACTTTTTAAATTTAAGCACAGTTTTATTTAAATGCTGCAAACAGCAATATGTACTGACATGGGTCACTGGATTTACTTTCTTCTGCAGTGGCTGTGCAGTTGGAATGTGGGTTTGGAGGTGTCCGAGTTTGTGTTATCAACTGAAGTGGTGAAACAGGACAGACTGCTTCGTAATGTCAGAGAACGGTGTACTGCACATAACATCAGTGTTTGTCAACTGAAGGGCTTGTCTCTCTTGGTGCAGTTCTTCACTCGTTCTGCTCACAAGAAAAAACAAAATGTAGCTTAATATAAAGTTTAATGTGATTTTTACATTGATTCTGACTTGACATGTAAAGCAAATAGTAATTATTAATACCCCTTACTCAACATCGCCCAATAGGCATCCACCTTGGCTCACCAATAACAGCTCAGAATACGCCATTCTGCAGATGTTTCAACCTGAAGAAAGCAAACTGGACTGCCTTCAGTGTAGAGATGGAACATTTTGTCATAAACATCAGTCCCACCCCAGATTACTATGACAACTTTGTCAGGGCTCTGCATAGCAGCGCCTGCCACAATACACCCAGGGGTTGCCATACAAGCTATATTCCTGGAATCTGTAGCACGACATCTCACATATACAAGGAGTTCCGGTTAGAACCCTTCTCTGAAACCAACATCATAATGGGAGAAACCCTTGTAGAAGAGATTGCAAAAGAGAGGTGTAACAAATGGCAAGAAATGATCGAAAATACCAATTTGACACACAACAGCAAGAAAGCCTGGGCAACCATAAGGAAACTAGGGAATGATAACACTATCCCTCATTTACAGTCAAATGTAACCAAGTAGCACATGAGCTTATCAAAAATGGAAAAGAACCGGAGAGCATCTCCTTCGAACCGTGCCTATTCACAGCCAACCACCACAAGAGTTGACCACACTATTCACTTTAGATGAACTAAGAGATGGACTAGATTGCTTAAAGCACAGGAAAGCAGCAGGAACTGATGACATCCTTGCAAAAATGCTCCAAAATCTTGGACCACTTGCTAGACAATTGCTCCTTGATCTATTCAATGAATGTATGCAAACAAAACAGATACCGAAGGTATGGAGGACATCCAGGGTGATAGCCCTGCCAAAACCAGGCAAAGATTTAACATCACCTAAGAGCTATCGGCCCATTTCACTCCTCAGCATTATCTACAAGCTGTACAAGCACCTTATTCTGCAAAGCATATCACCCATCATTGATCCCAATATTATATATGATCAGGCTGGATTCAGACCAGGTCGTTCCTGCGCAGGACAACTACTGAACCTCACACAACACATTGAGGATGGGTATGAACAAAAACTCATCACAGGAGCAACTTTTGTCGACCTGTCAGCTGCCTATGACACTGTCCAACACCGTACAATGATACTCAACTGCAACCATTTCATCTACGCAGACGATCTTTGCATTACCACCCAGCAAAAGAAGTTTGATCACATATAGAGGATACTAGAAGGAGCCCTCACAGAAATGTCAAGTTACTACTGGGAAAACCACCTTAAGCCAAACCCAAGCAAAACTGAGATATGCGCCTTCCACCTGAGGAACCACGAAGCAAAGCAAACACTGCATGTTAGCTGGGAGGGGCAAAACTGACTCATCATAGCCACCCTGTGTACCTGGGCATCAAGGCTAAAGTGGGTACACAGAACAGCATCCTGCGAAATCTGGTCAATTCCAAGTGGGGAGCCCAAACAACCACCCGACGCAACACTGCCCTAGCACTAGTTAACAGCAGAATATGTCTGTTCTACGTGGGGGCGATCAAGCCATGTTAAGCATGTCGACATTGCACTGAACGATACTTGTCGCATCGTCACTGGTTGCCTTAAGGCTACACTGGTACACTGCCTGCATGCCCTCGCTGGAATTGCCTCACCATAGCAGGAGACAATGACCATCTAAAACAAGAAAGTGCCAACTGCCACCCGCTCCACAAACACAAGCATGCCCACGCCTGTCTTCAAGGAAGAGCTTTCTCGGCACGACAGAACCATTAATAACCTCAGAGAACAGATCAATCGAATGGAGCGACAGAGGTATTCTACCAAGGAAAGAGATGGCATCTGGAGACTCCCATCGCTGGTTGTCCTGGAGATACCTAAACAGACTATGCAGTGTAGGTTGGGAGATGTAAATCCCTAATGAAAACCTGGGGATTGTGTGAGATGGCGGAGTGTGTTTTACAGACAATGCCACACCTGCTTTGCTGCCCATTGGCTTCCCAGTGTCCCTCAACAGATTTGGCTAACCCTACACCTAGGGCAGTAGCATGCACAGAATTCTGGGAACTATCCATTTAGTTGGTGCCAGACTCGACGAAGAAGTAATTATAAAAAAAGAAAAAAAAGGAAATCACTAGAATGGAAATATTACATTCCACATAAATGTATATTTCAAAATTTGTTTTAACAAGCCTTTGTTAAAAATACATTTCATATTTTGTAAGGAAATTTACTGGTGAACTTCACAATGTGACTTGTCATTTAAAGGCTTCTGTGATTCATCTTGAAGGTCACTGGCTATGCATTTGTGATCTGAAACATATTTTAAAAATTAGTGGATTACTTTAACAGACTAATTACTTTAATGAATGCAATATCAAAACATACCTTGTTTTTGTCATCATTTGGCATCTGAAGCATCATCTTGTTTGGTCTAAGATACCTGGCTTTAGATGCAAATACTTTGTGAATTAAAAATCCACTCACAGTTTGGCCAGCAACCAGGTTAGGCTTTACCAATATAATTTCAAATCTGCATTTAAGATACAAAGCTGTATTAGAAACAAATAAAATTTCTATTTGTATAAACATATTTAAAGACATTTATAATATAATATAAATAGATGCTACACTTAATAAGAAAGTGTACATATATGCTAAAATAGTATGGTTTTCAATATAATAATCCCTTCAAATGTATTTTGAAATATCTACAGTAACTTCATGTTCCTATATTTTGAAAAGAAAATACACACTTAATGTTCAATGAAAACAAAAACTTTATGCACACATACACACACTCACTGTGTGGTGAAATCAATTTTATCTTGAAAAACCATTTGGAGATGTTCCATTATGGTCTTGGCATCCCAGTCATTTTGAAACTCCACTGTGTTCTTGACATGACCATTATCAAACAGCTATTGCTTCGTTCCCCGTCGAGGAAACAATTCAGCTGTCTGATCTGGGAGTAACACTACCTCCTTTGTGAAAGTGTCAGGACCACATATCCCTATGTTTAAGTTTCTATGATAGGAAAAAATAGATAGTAGTGTGGATCATTTAGAAAAATCACAAAGTGTGCGAGCAAGTTTTGGCTATACAGTTCTGAGCTATAAGGAAATAAGTTTTGTTTGACCATTCCCGGCTGGTTGGTGTGAATCGATATAGAGACAATTGTTTATATTATGGACATTACCTTATATTGGTCAGCACCTCTATGGAAACAGAAGCATTGCAGTGCACAAAATGGTTTTCTTTTGTTGTTCTGGAGATATATATATATATATATATATATATATATATATATATATATATATATATATATATATATATATACAGTACTGTGCAAAAGTTTTAGGCAGGTGTGAAAAATGCTGTAAAGTAAGAATGCTTTCAAAAATAGACATGTTAATAGATTATATTTATCAATTAACTAAATGCAAAGTGAGTCAACAGAAGAAAAATCTACATCAAATCCATATTTGGTGTGACCACCCTTTGCCTTCAAAACAGCATCAAGCATCAATTCTTCTAGGTACACTTGCACACAGTTTTGAAGGAACTTGGCAGGTAGGTTGGCCCAAACATCTTGGAGAACTAACCACAGTTCTTCTGTGGATTTAGGCAGCCCTCAGTTGCTTCTCTCTCTTCATGTAATCCCAGACAGACTCGATGATGTTGAGATCAGGGCTCTGTGGGGCCATACCATCACTTCCAGGACTCCTTGTTCTTCTTTACGCTGAAGATAGTTCTTAATAACTTTCGCTGTATGTTTGGGGTCGTTGTCATGCTGCAGAATAAATTTGGGGCCAATCAGATGCCTCCCTGATGGTATTGCATGATGGATAAGTATCTGCCTGTACTTCTCAGCATTGAGGAGACCATTAATTCTGACCAAATCCCCAACTCCATTTGCAGAAATGCAGCCCCAAACTTGCAAGGAGCCTCCACCATGCTTCACTGTTGCCTGCAGACACTCATTCGTGTACGCTCTCCAGCCCTTCGGCGAACAAATTGCCTTCTGCTACAGCCAAATATTTCAAATTTTGACTCATCAGTCCAAAGCACCTGCTGCCATTTTTCTGCACCCCAGTTCCTGTGTTTTCGTGCATAGTTGAGTCGCTGGCCTTGTTTCCACGCCGGAGGTATGGCTTTTTGGCGCAAGTCTTCCATGAAGGCCACTTCTGACCAGACTTCTCCGGACAGTAGATGGGTGTACCAGGGTCCCACTGTTTTCTGCCAGTTCTGAGCTGATGGCACTGCTGGACATCTTCCGATTGCGAAGGGAAGTAAGCATGATGTGTCTTTCATCTGCTGCAGTAAGTTTCCTTGGTCGACCACCGCGCTCACGGTCCTCAACATTGCCCGTTTCTTTGTGCTTCTTCAAAAGAGCTTGACAGCACATCTGGAAACCCCTGTCTGCCTTGAAATTTCTGCCTGGGAGAGACCTTGCTGATGCAGTATAACTACCTTGTGTCTTGTTGCTGTGCTCAGTCTTGCCATGGTGTATGACTTTTGACAGTAAACTGTCTTCAGCAACCTCACCTTGTTAGCTGAGTTTGGCTGTTCCTCACCCAGTTTTATTCCTCCAACATAGCTGTTTCTATTTCAGTTAATGATTGTGTTTCAACCTACATATTGAATTGCACCTGTTTGGTATAATTGTTTAATCATACACCTGACTATATGCCTACAAAATCCCTGACTTTGTGCAAGTGTACCTAGAAGAATTAATGCTGTTTTGAAGGCAAAGGGTGGTCACACCAAATATGCATTTGATTTAGATTTTTCTTCTGTTCACTCACTTTGCATTTAGTTAATTGATAAATATAATCTATTAACATGTCTATTTTTGAAAGCATTCTTACTTTACAGCATGTTTTTCACACCTGCCTAAAACTTTTGCATAGTATTGTATATATATACAGTGGCTCTCAAGAGTATTCACCCCCCTTGGACTTTTCCACATTTTACTGTGTTACAACATGGAATCAAAATGGATTGAATTAGGAGTTTTGCCACTGATCAACACAAAAAAAGTCCATAATGTCAAAGTGAAAAATAAAATCTACAAATTGTTCTAAATTAATTACAAATATAAAACAGAAAATAATTGATTGCATAAGTATTCACCCCCTTTGCTATGACACACCTAAATAAGCTCTGGTGCAACCAATTGTCTTTAGAAGTCACATAATTAGTTGAATGGAGTCCACCTGTGTGCAATTAAGGTGTTTCACATGATTTCAGGTTAAATACACCTGTCTCTGGGAGGTCCCACAGTTGGTTAGTACATTTCCTAACAAAAACTACATCATGAAGATGAAGGAACATTCAAAGCAAATCCAGAATAAGGTTCTTCAAAAGCACCAATCAGGGGTAGGATATAAGAACATTTCCAAGGCATCGAATATCCCCCGGAGCACAGTAAAGTTCATTACTAAGAAATGGAGAGAATCTGTCTAGAACAGCCCGTCCTCATAAACTGAGTATCCGGGCGAGAAGTGCACTAGTCAGGGAGGCCACCAAGAGGCCTATGGCAACTAAAGGAATTACAGTCTTCCACGGCTGAGCTGGGAGACACTGTGCATATGGCAATGGCCTGGGTGCTTCACAAAACGCCTTTATGGGAGAGTGGCAAAAAGAAAGCCATTGTTAAAAACAAACTCGGCTAGAGTTTGCCAGAAGGCATGTGGGAGACTGTGAGACCAAGTGGAAGAAGATTCTATGGTCTGATGAGACCAAAATAGAGCTTTTTGGCCTCAATGCTAAGCGCTATGTTTGGCGCAAGCCTAACACCTCACATCATCCTGAGAACACCATCCCTACCGTGAAGCATGGTGGTGGCAGCATCATGCTATGGGGATGCTTCTCTGTGTCAGGGCCTGGAAAGCTCATAAAGATAGAGGGCAAAATGGATGCAGCAAAGTACAGAGAAATCCTGATGGAAAACCTGCTGAAGTCTGCAAGAGACCTGGGACTTGGGAGAAGATTCATCTTCCAGCAGGACAATGACCCTAAACATACAGCCAAAGCCACACTGGAGTGGCTTAAAATCAAAAAGGTCAATGCCCTGGAGTGGCCCAGTCAAAGCCCGGACCTCAATCCAATTGAGAATATGTGGAAAGAGTTGAAAATTGCTGTTCACCAAAGGTCTCCATCCAACTTGACAGAGCTTGAGCAATTTTGCAAAGAAGAATGGGCAAAAATTGCAGTGTCCAGCTGTGCAAAGCTGGTAGAGACTTATCCCAATAGACTCATGGCTGTAATTGCTGCCAAAGGTGCCTCTACCAAATATTGACTCAAGGGGGTGAATACTTATGCAATCAATTATTTTCTGTTTTGTATTTGTAATTAATTTAGAACAATTTGTAGATTTTATTTTTCACTTTGACATTATGGACTTTTTTTGTGTTGATCAGTGGCAAAACTCCTAATTAAATCCATTTTGATTCCACGTTGTAACACAATAAAATGTGAAAAAGTCCAAGGGGGGTGAATACTCTTGAGAGCCACTGTATATATATATATATATATATATATATATATATATATATATATATATATATATATATATATATATATATAATTAACAATATTTTGACTTTACATACATATCCTTTTTAACTTCATTTTATTCATTATACAATTGTTAGTATTCTTATCTATTTCACCTGAAAAATAGCTATAAACAAAAATAACTGGAGGCTTTATTAGACCTTTGATATAAGGAGACAACTGTGACAAAACACCAATAACTAAACATGTTGTTGGTAGTTTGGTCTTCCGTGCCTGATGCACATGGTGACGCCAAAGGTTAATAATGATTTTAAGATATCTCAAAATAACTTCCTGTTCACTTAGAGATATCTCCAACTGAACATGAAGTTATTTAGAGATATCTCTAAATGATTTAGAGATGTCTCTAAATGAACAGGAAGTTATTTCGAGATATCTTTAAATGAACAGGAAGTCACTTAGAGATATCTTAAAATGATTTAGAGATATCTTTAAAATGTTTTAATTTTAAGGTCTCTCTAAATGACCATGCTAGCAAAATCAATATGGTTTCCATAGTATTTAAAGATATCTGTAAATCAATTTGAGATATCTTTATTTCATTTTTAGATATCTCTAATTGATTTACAGATATCGCTAATTGATTTACGGATATCTTAAAATGAATTTTAGGTACCTTAAAAACTGCACAATTCAAGATATCTGTAATTCAATTTGAGATATCTCAAAATTATTTAGAGATATCTTTAAATATTTCAAGATATCTTAAAATGTAATTTGAGATATCTCTAAATGATAATTTGGCTTGCCATATTCATTTAGAAGCAGAATGTACAAAAGAGATTGTACATCATTCAATACACACGGCCACTAACCAATAGTGTTGTAGATAATCCAATACACATGGCCATTAACCAATAGAGTAGTACATCATCCAATAAAATTCCAATACATATGCATGAACACCAATATTATTATTATTATTTATTTATTAGCAGACGCCCTTATCCAGGGCGACTTACAATTGTACAAGATATCATGTTATTTTTACATACAATTACCCATTTATATAGTTGGGTTTTTACTGGAGCAATCTAGGTAAAGTACCTTGCTCAAGGGTACAGCAGCAGCGTCCCCCACCTGGGGTTGAACCCACGACCCTCCGGTCAAGAGTCCAGAGCCCTAACCCCTACTCCACACTGCTGCCCATAGTAATATAGTTGTAATACAATTCCAATACATATGCACAAACACCAATATAGTTGTAATACAATTCCAATACATATGCCAGCATTCCAATGTAGTTGTGGATATAGCAAGTGATTTTTTTCCTGAACGGCGCCTCATAATTTAACAATAAGTTTAGGACCACTGGACATTGTTATGTTATTGGAGACAGTAACATGAATTGCTCCTCGTATACAATACCTTTAGATTTTCAAATGGGAAAACCTCCCTTACATAATACACAGTACAAATTAGTTGCAGATTAAGCTGTGATCATTGCATTCAACTGTTGATGAAATAGCCTTTGGGGAAAATATCCTAAAATATGTGCCATGTTCATGAGAGAGGTTGTTTTTCATTTGAAAACATTTAGGGGCTGATGTTAGGATACGTGCAAAGTAATTTGGGTCTGCAAAACACCCTTATTGCGGCCAAAATCGTTTAAAAGTGTGATGTGTTTAAAAGCACTGCCTCATTGTGGTCATGTGAGGTCTCATTTGAGAAGGTGCAATCAAATCAATTTAAATAATTAGATGTATTATTGTTATTGTAATTAGTGCTATTATTGTAGTGCTTATCGTTCCTCATTCTGGCCCCATTTTTTTAAATCTAGTTTAATTTTATTTGTTTAACCAGGAAAAAAATCTCCATTGAGAATGAATATACAGCATTCATACACAGCAGTTCAAGACACAAACAAAACTATACACAATCAGAGCAATCCCCAGAATCTATATTCTCATACAGCAGTTAAATACCCCTTCTCCACTGGCACATCTGACCCGTGAGGGCTCGGTACGGTACGGGTAAGGGTGGTACTAGCTATTTGTCGAGCTGATCGAGAACCAAACCGTGAAACTACAAGACATCTCAATCTGCCTCAGAGCCATGCCGGGCCAGGGGCGGGGTTAAGGATTTTCGTCATTACGTTGCATCAGTCAGTACAGAAGGACAAACAACAAGCAACATGGCGGGCAGCGAATGTGATGAGAGAAAAGTACAGCCTTGGGACACTGAGGAAGTGCAGGCTCTAGTTTCTCTGTGGGCAGATAGAAGTGTTCAGGAAGATCTGGAGTCATATGTCAGAAATGAGAAAGTTTATGCCTGAATTTCTGATGATTTGAAGCAAATGGACATCAACCACGGGAATGGTATACTTAACTCACATACTGGAAAAACAACCCAGGCTCTCCTTAACTGCTCGGTGCTCGGTACTCGGTACAGCCCTCGCACAGCTCGGTTGTGCAGTGGAAAAGAGGCAATAGATAATGCCAATGTAGCAGGATATCCAGCAGAGCAGGTGGTTCCTATGCAGACTCAGAAGAGATCGACAGGGCAAGACAAAGGAACCCAATGCACAGTTTTCAGCCCCAAATCTTACAATCTTACACTGTACAAAAGAGCCAAACTCTCTTACAAGAGTTGTTACTGACCTTATATATTTTCCTTTGCATGCATTACCTAATTTAGACCGCAGGGGACAGTCTTGTAATGTATAGTGCTAAGGCAGAGACCAAGATTTTAAGTTTCAAAGTCTGGGAGAAAATATAATTAATTTTGTTGCTGAAGTTCTCAATACAAACTTGTTCTTAATTGAAGCTTCTTAAAGTACAGTCTAACCATTAACATAAAATAGTGTCATCAGCATATACATGAGCTGAACAAAAATGAAGTTATAAACAAGCAAAAAGAGAAGAAATTAAAGGACCGGATCCTGAGAAACTCCTTTTTTGATCTCCATAAAGTCAGAGTGAATGCATTGGTGGGTATATAATGTGTTAATAATACTAGTTTAAATGACTGGTTATACACCATCGTTTTTGAATCCACATCTATTTTGTAACTCACTGTCTGTGCTGCAGTTGCAACATTTTTTTTGACAGTCATAAATATTCTTAAGTAACACTGCACTGAAGGTTAAAGAGATTAACAAACTCATAAAATAGAGTTTTCATGGAAACCTTGTTCAGAAAGACCTATAAGACACAGCTGTGTGCCCTTAGACTGCAGTAATAACAAGAAGACAGTCAAGTTAAACAGTATATTAGCCATAAAAAGTGGGCGCACTACTGTAGCTCATAAACTGAAAGGTCAAGTCTGTGAATGAGCTGAAATAAATGGGCTGTCTGCAATCTTGGACTATTGGACATAAACTCAGACAGAGCTGGAAAATATTCTTTGCATGCTCCATTTGCACTTTTTGTAAAGAAAATGAGTTTTTCCCACATTTGTAACCATCTCTTTTTAAAACATTAAAACTACTGGACAATACAAGGCGGAGGAATACCAAGTAACAAACAAAAGTCCTTTAAATAATTAATTGTAAGAAAAAACAGAATTTATAAAAAGTGGTGGAAATAACCTTTTTAGTCATTCCTCGCCATTTGTGGCACAACACTGATACAACACAAGAGTCCAGGCAGTAACCTCTCTTGTTCTATGGAATATGTTTAAGCTGAGTATGTTTTATACTGTCTTTCACCAGCAGATGGAGGTCAAGGTTATATTCCAAGGATGCTGCTTTTGCTGTGGCCACCCGAAATTTCACTAGTGTGCAGGAAAGTTATGGAAATGACACATGTTCTCATTCAAGTTTTTGACATATAACTGATGCTGTTATACTTTATATAGCTATCGATTCAAATGCAGTTAAATACAGTACTTACCTAATATTTGTTTCAACCAGCACCATAGAATAAAGTTGATCCTTTAATAAAATAATCAAGAACCATACTCATATATTATCTACAGTATTTTGGTCAATGCAGCCAATTATCAGTGTATTTGCTTTGCATTTATACTACATAATCTGTAGAAAGACCCATGTTTTGAATAGTTTCTTTATGCTTACCATACAGCCAGAACAGGATTACAGATAACTCACAAGCTGAACTATAACAAACTGAATTAATACTTGAAACCCCAGTTTTATGGTTTTGGCTGAATTATGCTATGCTGTAGTACAGTCATAAAGTATTAATTCAGAATACCCTTTACAGTATAAAACTTAAACATTCTTTTTTCTATTCTCTACTAAAAAAATTCCTCAATTGCATGATTTCAATAAACTATATCTGTCCAAGAAAATAAGTGGCAATTTAGTTTTAGCTATAGTGTTACACAACTGTACTCAAAATCCTCACTAACCCCTCTGTTAGTGATCATACTATGGGTAATTAGTCTTCTAGTCTTTATGCAGTCATTCCTCCAGTGGCCCCCCTTCTGCCTGATCCACCCCTAATGTTAAAAGACTGATTGAGACCATACCAAAGTTGGCTTAACATTCTTGACATGGCTGCAAACCTATTTGTATCTACTATTGAATTAAAAAATATCTAATTTTTTTAGATACATAACCGGTGTTACTTCTTTAAAGATCAATGTGCGATGTATTATTTTATAGACCACACAAAATCATATCTTTGCCATGGCCATATCTAAAACAGAATTCACATATTGAGATAACATCCTGGGATAAGAATGTATTGTTCCTATGTTTGAAACAATTGCCACATTTCAAGGGAAGTATTTATCTATTTTTGAATGCTTGCCACACATGGTGACAAACATAAATGTTACACTATTTTGACCTTTGCTCTCTCAGTGGCGCAGTTTCCAATGTAGTTTTCTTTTAGCCAGAGAAATTCTTCTTCCAAATACAAATAACCTAATTGATATTAAAATATAGGAGGGTATATTTAAATGTTTCTGTCTGAGTTCCAATTTGGCCTTGCGCAATGACTGGTATCATACAACTTTCTTAAACTGTGTTTCTACAAAGTTTTTAGATTGTGTTGAAGCACTGCAAGTGCAGCCTGCCTCATTTGGCCACCAAAAAAAAAGTTGTGTACTGTCCTTGTATTATTTGCCAAACATTTTGGACTGCATATGTATTATAAACCCATTATACAATGACAATATTAACAATACACAACTTTCCAAGAAATTAACTTAAATAAAATAAAAGTGAACTAAAACAAGGGGCTATTAAGAGAAAAAAAGAGAAGGAAAGGCATATTACCAAAATGTGTTTAAATGAAGCACAAGTCCTTAAAACAATCCAAAATTCTGATGGCCCTACTATTTTTACATCCTGCTAAAGAGTTAAGATCAATTTTACAATCATTAAGGAAATAAGAAAATTCAGGCTTTGAATTGGACTACTTTCATTTATGTATAAAATATTTCCCTAGTAAAATAACAAAATGAACTAAAAAGACAATAGAATGGTCAATATCAGGATTAACATAACAACAGATTATATATTTTAAAGAGAAGCAAATTAGTATCTCATAAAAATCAAAGAGCCAATGTATAATTTTTTTCCAAAATGAAATAGAGGTTTCACAGTTAAAAAATAAATGAGAAATAGTTTCAGGGAGAGCTACAAAATGTGCATTTCATGTCCAAATCAGGATACATTTAAATAATAATTAACCGGGTAAATCTTATGAGTTACAGTGAAGTGAATTTCTTTCATTTTTGGCAAAAGAACATAATCATTAGTTATAGACCATACTTTTTTTCCAATTGATACTACATTTTAGAATTGAATTCCACAATAAACAAGCTCTAGGTCTAGCATTCACTAATTTTGTAAAATGTTTTCTTAAAAATATGTTTGTACACCTTTAATCCAGAAGATCAATATTACTAATGTGTAAATTATGGAAGGAAAGTTTTAGATGCAGAAAGGATTTGTATAAATTAAAAAGATAAAGGGGAATTGCTTCAAAGATTGTGGCATCATCTTTTGGTGTCACTGGAAGAGCTCATTTTTGCAAAAAATTTTAATAATTAAGAGGATAACCCTTACTATCAAAAAGGTTGCAAACAAGTATAATATCATTATCAATCCAACTCTGCATAAATAAAGACTTCCTTTTATAGAGAATACCTCTATTGTTCCAAATAGGTATTCTGTGTGGGGAGAAATTATGACAAAAGGCAAGTTTTGCAGCTCTCAGCACCTCTATATTGAATCCCGTAAGCTTGCCAGGTAATTTCCTTTATAATCAAAATCACATTTCAATAAGAATTTAAGGCCATATTTATGAAAGATTATTTTAGGGATATGAAACCACATAGAGTTCTCAGATGATTTTTTTTTAACCATTTCACACGAAAAACATTAAGTAAATTTGTAAAGTTAATAGCATATACACCTCCATTACAATAGCTATTAAACAAAATGTTTTTTTTTTTAGTTTGTGAACAGTGTTTTAGACATACACTTCCTATAGCGTGTGGTATGTGCTGCTACATCACATAAATCATGACGGTGGAGAGGAAGTACGTGGAAACCCGGCCAGTGACAGTTAACAAGGTCAGCTGTTATTCAGTGACTCTACTAAATTTTTTATTTTTTTATTTTTTTTCTGATATCAAGGATATTCCCCAAATGGGGTATTTACTGTAGTGTTCAAAAGTTTGGAAACAACAAATGGTTTACAGCAAGACTAGGGGTGGAGATTGTATTGCCCATCGTTCCTCACTCAGACCCCTTACTTACAAAATACCCTGGTAACTCTGAATGGATAATCATCTCCTCTCTAAAAATATGCTAAATATTTTAGTGAGGAAGGCAATAAAGATTTCCCTATGCTCCACCATATATAATCATTCAATGCAAGAAAAGGTAAAATAAAATTAGATCGTTTTTTCTGTATGTGTAAGTTTTAGCATGTGTGTAAGGCTGGGTTCACACCAGACAACCTAATAAAAATGAAAAATAGCAAACCTGACAACCATTCAGACAATGTGGAAAGAAGACATACACACATACTGTATACATATAAAAGCCCAGAGACACACATACAGTACCTGATACACACAGACATCAATGCTGAATACACACAGAATGTAACATTTAATGAGTAGGTTGCATTAAAAGGTAATTGAGAAGAACGGTAGTTCCTCGTGCCAATTTATCAACTGCCAGACTATACATCAAGGATAGTTTACGTGTTTTCAGGGTATTGGCACAGTGTGGAAGGGTATGGGTATTAACTGACACGGGAGACAGAAGTGTATTTGACAACACTGCATAGGTGCCCTGTTTTATTTATTGTTTGCAAGTGCTTTAGTTTAGCCCGTAGAGGGCGCTGTTGTCTGTGGCCTGAATACCAGCGATGGTAGACAGGACCACAGAAATACCCACAGGTAAACAGTCCCGCTGACGCACTTGTAGGTGCTCTCAAATAATAATAATAACAAAAGGCGAAATCAAAAAGAGAAAATAAAACACAGTTATAAAACTACAAAATAAAGGTGCTGCTTATGCAGTGCCCCCACTGCCGCTAAGCCGGTCAGCTCAGGTCTCCGTCCTACGTTGTTATGCCCTATACACTGGGGTGGCTAAGGTTCCCCTTCTATTTCTACATGTTCCCTCGGATACGTAACAATTTATTTTGTATATTATTTTCTTTCACTAGGCTGGCTGTCTTCCTCAGCTGTGGTTGCCTATTTTGGTCGCGTGCTCCAACCACTGGCCTTCTCAGCCAGTGCCTCTGTGTGTTTTTCAAATTACGGCCACCCGAATGCACAACCAAGCGCAGTTCTTATGGGCCGAGCAATCTCCCAAGGTCCGCCTCTCAGCCACTCAGAGAGAGGGAAAGCCAACACACCCTCTTCCCCACCTCTGCGTGTCATGACTGACAGGCGGCTCCAACGAGACTGCTGCCCTCTTCCTGCAGTACCATGCATGTGCCAGATAGTCAGCACAAATCTCCCCACCCCCCCCCCCCCGTTACACGCAGCAAAAGTAAATCAGCCAAAAGCACCATTTCACTTTTAATTTGTAGTTCCCAACACACTTAGGTGGAATGTAGAAAAAAACTCAATACCTGTCATACAGTAATATGTCGCCAAAGTAAGGTTAAAATGTCATTTTTTTGCAGACCGCAGGCACTTTTATCCAAGCATATGTACAGTACTGTGCAAAAGTTTTAGGCAGGTGTGAAAAAATGCTGTAAAGTAAGAATGCTTTCAAAAATCAAAGTCGTCCCCATTTTTATTAATTTTTTTTACTGACAAGATGAAATTCGAACAGTGTTTGCCCAGGTGTTTTTCAGGTATCTGATGAAATTCTCTTGTTCCTCCCACTGAACGCAAATAGGACTTTGTGAGGTTTATGTGAGTAGCCCTAAGAGTTTTTCTTCTTGTATTTTCATTTTCTTGCTCTTTTAAAAATGTTTGTTTAAATTATTCTGTCATTGGTGTGAACCCTCAGGGGTCGCTGGTGGCTAAAAAAGGCAGAAAAGGCAGGAGAGGCGGAAAAAGGCAGAGGGCTAGGGGTCCCCTTAAGCCCCCAACAGCAGTATAATCTTATTTTTGTATTCTGACAACCCTTTCATATTATTATTATTATTATTATTATTATTATTATTATTATTATTATTTTATTTGGCAGACGCCTTTATCCAAGGTGACTTACAGGTGTTACAGGGCAGTACAGGGTTACAATGCAAGCTTAATATTTAAATACAGTGTAGTTTACAGTAAGTGCAAATAATACTACAGTACTATAATACAATATGAAATAGGATGTTATATATAAAATATATACATGAAAACTACAACTCCTGTTACCCACGCAGGTCAACAACTTGATGTCACTTTTTAAAATCTCCTTAAAAAAATTGAATGTGAAATCAAATGATGCAATTTCCATTATTCAACAATTGTCTCATAATCGAGCACACTCAGTTGCAGTGCTTCAGCAGGGGCGGAGGGCTTGAGTTGCTCCTACAATTAAAACCAGGGATCAGACCACATCAGCAAGTACTGTACTGTGCAGACAGGAGTTTATAACCAGTGTTGCCAGAACCTCTAGATGAATGCAAGAAAAGCTTTAGAATTTCCCCTAATACCTCTAGAGAAACATATTTAGTATGAGGGCTCAAGTTCCTGTTTTTCTAAACACAAAGAGTTGGGCTGGTGAAATGTTCAATACATACTGAATTTATAAAGAAACAATTCATGCAAGTAGTATTGAAATCCAACTTTAAATACTATCAGAAGCACATCATATTAAGTCATATTACAGTAGATTATTGTTAATTGCAGAGCCCTGGTGCCTTCTGTAACTGTTTTATGCAATTAAAATTGTGAAGTACATTTCTTTTGAAATTGTATATTCCTTATTCTGGTTAAATGAAAATGTATGTTCGTTATTCTGGTTAAATGCATAAAACTGTTAGGGACACAGGATATGCATTTCATAGTAATCTACTGCATGTGCATTTTCATAGGAAATGTTTTTTTTTGTTTTTTTTTAAGTTAACAGGAATATGCAATTATTGTGTATGCGATTCATTAGAATGCACTGCACTGGTTTAATTATTAAACCTACAGTAATACTGTATTATATCGGCATACCATGGCTGTGTCGTAAAAAAAAAACAAATGTAGTTTTTTTTTAAATTTCCACTGACTGGCACAACATGTAAACACTGCTCTTACAACTACATTTATTTTCCCTGAAACAAGTATTAGGCCCCCACCTGTGGCTCTCGCTCAAAATTCTATGCAGCACAGACTGCGTAGGTCAAGGGGTTCTAATACCTAAAGTCTATAGAAATCAGTGGTCGCAGCTGCCAGCTGGAATGATGTCACAGCGCATCTGCCACCTTAATAAAGGAAGGACTTGCACATTAGGAATACATTTTAGGGAACAAAATAAAAAAAATAAAAAAAAAAATAAAAAAAAAAATAATAATAATAATAATAATAATAATAATAATAATCTTTATTTATTTTTAATATAGCGCCATTCACAATACACATTTCCGCAAATAAAAACAAAAGAAACACATAGCACAGTAAAACAAGGCAGAGAATAAAAGGAACATAATTTTAGCATAAAAACGCTACATTATAAAAGTGTGTTTTCAATCTTGTTTTAAAAGCAGTGACACGTGGTGCTTCCCTTACAGGGCTAGGCAGATCATTAGAGTTTTGGGGCCCTATAACTTAATGCTCTACCACCTGTGTTTTTTTGTTTTTTTTTGTAATTTGTGGGACAGTAAGCAACCTGGCATTCTGTGATCTGAGTGGGCGTGTGACGGGGTACACCCCGCCCCTGTGTGTGTGTATTATTTTGTATTTGTTGTGTTATTATTTAAAATCTATTGTTTAATTTGTATAAAACACAAAGTTTTGTTATTGTTGTTTTTGCAGTATGGATGGGGTTAAATGTCCCCATCCATGGTAAACCTGTGCAGAATGTGATCATCTCCAGATTGATTGATGAATTTATTACTAACCTGGAGACAGTCACATGTATATAAACCTGCAGCTCTGGCTGATCGGGGAGTGTGTTCAGAGGTGGAACGAGAGACAAGTAGTGAGACGAGAGTCTATATTATTAGAAAGCAATTGCTATCCATGATGGTGGATACTTGTTTTTTGTATCTGTCTGTTTTGTGTTGGCCACCGTGCCGTTTTGTTTTGAGGCAATCTGTGACATATGGAGTCAGAGTGGGATAACAGCGCCTCCAACACTCAGGCCAGGGAAAGTACTGCAGATACACAGGTTTTTTTTTTTGGTTTTTTTTTTAAAGGATTTTTTTGTTTTTGTTGTTTTTTTTAATGAAGAGGATGGACCAAGAGATGGACATCTGCCTTGTCTGCCTCCCATGGTGCTTTGCTGTCAGAGAGGTTGGGCATGTGTCATCAGACTGCCACAACAACAGCAACACCACCCAGCATCTCTCCTAGAAATCACAGCCATGGGTACTCAACTACCTGGCTGCAGATATGGGAGAGGCCTCGCCATCTCCAGTCCCAACGGGAGGAGGCAGTAGGAATGTCCATTATTGTTTTTCTTTTTTTTTAGTAAATGTAACACACTTTCACAGAACAACCATTACAGCTACATACTTGGCTTCCTGTACTTCTCCTTTTTAATGTGTCTAGCAAAACCTGAGACACCAAAGAGATTAAGTCGTTCTGAATCTTGTTCGAGGTACCCGAGAATACTGTGGCTACTAACAAGTGATTGCTTAAAGTATCAGAAAGTATGAAAGTATCAGAGAAACTAATTCCACATAATTACCTCTATTTGAGGAATTGGTGCCTTCATCGGGCCCTCTAAAAGGCAGTTCTTGTTCTCATTGTGATGTATTGTATCCCTATGCTTTTGTTTATCCATTTGAACATCAGTCCGTCTTTGTCCAAAAGTTTTGAGTGTAACAGTGGCTCGCAAGTGACTGGCAACGCTCATGTTTCTGTGCTGACTTTGTTGGATATCCTTAGATTTCTGTTCCATATTGCCTTTTCTGTACTGAACAAAAGACAGTTCCAACAGTATTATTATTTTTTAATTGACAGCTACCGGTAAACGACAGATGCCTTTAATAATTACAATTTTGGAAGTGGCGAGTATATCCCTTCCCTTCCTGTGTCGGTTCGCGTATTTGTGACATATCTCGTTGTCTGATGACATTTTTTTTTCATTTGTACAAAAGTAAATCGAAATATTACTTTGACCTTCTCAATATAATTCTCAATAACGCTGGATGGATTTAAAGGCAGGCACAGTGTGCACTGCATAGATCAGGGGGATGCTTCATTTTTATTAAAAACATTACTTCGATTTTTTCAAAGATTTTTCCAGTCAACTCTGCCGATTTGTCACCTCTGAAGTCCAGTGCCTCGTGGGGCCACCCTCAACAACAGGGCCCCCCGCAGTGACAGGGTTCATGAGAGCCTTTACCCGGCCCTGTCTATTGTTCTCAATTGAATATACCTTGAAATAAACAGTGAAGACTATTCTTAAGTAATATCTAAACATACATTTTTAAATCACATAAAGAAAAGAAAAAAATCTTAGCGTGACCACCCTGTGTGTATTAATTCAACTGTTTGGACTGGACTTCCTTAAAGGTATGCTGGACCTGTACTAGACTTCCATAGATTTGACCCCTTATGAGGTTCGGTCCTTTCAATCCCTACTGATGTACTAAGACCCCATTCACACTTGCTATTTAAGGTGGCCCACGGCTATATGAACGCTCCAAAAAAGAAAAGGCAGCCAAGGACCGGCCTAGATTTAGGCCACCGTTTCGATGTGGCCCAAGACCTGCATATATAGGAACGCAAAGCAGACTTAGGGCCGCTTTTCTGTATCACATGACCTTTGGTATGTAGCTCAGTAGACATAGCTACAGAAGTGTTCTTTACATTAAAATGCCAGTCATTTCTTTTAGCTGCTTGCTTTTACACACACATAGAATAATGTTCTCATCCACAAATATTAAGATTGTTGATACACCATAACATTAAGTCAAAATAGTCAATATATATATATATACCGTAAAATTGCTAATGTGCTGCATTAAAAAAAAAAAAACATTAATAAGAAACATCTGCTACAAATCAAGTATTTATTACTGTATATCCCGGTAGCTCTTCCATTCTGAGTGCAGGTTAACGTTCCATAAAAGTATGAATATATATTTGTCACATTATTTCCGTATATTCCTTTTACCTGACAAATACTAATAAATAATAATCATACTAATAATTTGTCATTTAGCAAGCCAAATCGGAGTAGTAACAAGCATTCAACCACCTTAGTATTAATTAAATATATACAGTATATATCCTTCCCAACAAGCAATTCGCCACATTTTAGACCTGCTTTTCAGTCACATATGTGAACGCGCAAAGGCGCCTTAAACCGCAAATGTAAACTGGGCTGCAGACCTAAATATATGGCGGCTCTGAGGCGGTCCTGGGCCAGCCCAGTAGTGTGAACGTGGTCTTAGTTTAGACAGAATTATGAGACCTCTATTGAGGCCTCCAGGGTGCTTTAACCTAAGTTTAAAAAATCACCAGAATGTGATGACTGGAACAGAAAATAATAGGAAGTGAATTTAAATAACAAAAAATAAATTAATTATGAAAACTATTAGTTCTTACCTATACCCAGTAAAATGTAGGATTTTAAGGCAAAAGGCATTTTGCTGAAAATAACTGAGAACATTATTTATGGCTTTTGAGGAGTCACACCTTATGGATCAAAAACGTACTTATTGAATTTTGATTTCATAAAGGAAGGGAAACTTGCACTAGTCTTGGTACTGTATGTGTTTTTTGATGAGGAACCATTTTGTTAAGGTTTTTGTAGAAACTAGTGGCTGCTTACTTAACCCTTGTACGACTGTTTATTTAATATTTTATAAGAAGATTCTTACTGGAATGCTTTGATGTTGGTAAAAAGTATATGAGTTAAATAAATGGCTGGTGACATCAGATTTCCATGTGAATTTCAAAAAAGTGCTGAAACTTGTTTCATTTTTAATTTCAATCTAAAGTTAAAAAAAATCTAATCCATATAAAGAAGGAGGCACTGTGTTTTATAAAGTGGTACTGCAAGGCTGTTGTTGGTCAACACAGTAGTACAACCAAATTGACCAACAGAATATTTTGGTGTGAACATGTTGGGCAACAGTTTATTGTTGGCCAACCGTGTTGGTAAAGTAAACCATTGTGCCCTACTTTTCTGGTGTATCGGCAGACATTTTAGTTGTTTAATTGAATATTGTTGTTCAAACTACAGTACAGTGCATTATATACATTTTCTATATAAGAGGTAAAGGAACCTGAAATTGCCCCTTCATTTAATATACCACTTTAATGCATATTCCAATATAAAAATGTAAGTAATTAAGAGGATAATGAAAATGAGAAACAGGTGCAATTACAGAATTGTCAACTTGGTTGCTTTTCTGCAAAGGAGAATCCACCCCTAACCAATATGTCATCAGTTGACCGCTTAGAGTCTGGAGGAAGGGTTGCCCTCAGCCTGAGGTTTCCCCCTAAAAAATAAAAAATATGTGAGTAGGGGTTTTTTCCTTACCTGAGTGCTGAGCGGTTCGTACTTAGTTCTGTGTAGTGAGTGGTCGGGTTGGAGAGGCTGGGCTCTCTCCCCCAGCGCAGTCATGCTCTGGGGGACGGGCCGTGTCTCAGCTGCTGATTTTCATTAAATTCAATATTTGGGGGATAGGTGACAGGGCGCCACTGTGGAACGTGTTAATTATTTATTATTATTCATTCATGGTTTGGTGGCCTCGTCTTTTTGGGGTGGAGGTGGCCCATAGCCACTTCCTATCTGCGGCACTGGGATGCATGTAACTGTTCATGTATTTCCAGCCGGCCTCATGCAGGTAGCCGTTGGGCACCTATGGACGAGGCCTCCGGACAAATTTATCTTTCACTCGGGCCCTGAGTGCCCACCACAGTCATCGGGCCCTGAGTGCCCACCACAGTCATCGGGCCCTGATCGCCCATCACAGTCATCGGGCCCTGATCGCCCATCACAGTCATCGGGCCCTGAGCGCCCATCACAGTCATCGGGCCCTGATCGCCCATCACAGTCATCGGGCCCTGATCGCCCATCACAGTCATCGGGCCCTGATCGCACATCACAGTCATCGGGACCTGAGCGCCCATCACAGTCATCGGGCCCTGAGCGCCCATCACAGTCATCGAGCCCTGAGCGCCCATCACAGTCATCGGGCCCTGAGCGCCCATCACAGTCATCGGGCCCTGATCGCCCATCACAGTCATCGGGCCCTGATCGCCCATCGCAGTCATCGGGCCCTGATCGCCCATCACAGTCATCGAGCCCTGATCGCCCATCACAGTCATCGGGCCCTGAGCGCCCATCACAGTCATCGGGCCCTGATCGCCCATCACAGTCATCGGGCCCTGATCGCCCATCACAGTCATCGGGCCCTGATCGCCCATCACAGTCATCGGGCCCTGATCGCCCATCACAGTCATCGAGCCCTGAGCGCCCATCACAGTCATCGGGCCCTGATCGCTCATCACAGTCATCGGGCCCTGAGCGCCCATCACAGTCATCGGGCCCTGAGCGCCCATCACAGTCATCGGGCCCTGATCGCCCATCACAGTCATCAGGCCCTGAGCGCCCATCACAGTCATCGGGCCCTGATCGCCCATCACAGTCATCGGGCCCTGATCGCCCATCACAGTCATCGGGCCCTGATCGCCCATCACAGTCATCGAGCCCTGAGCGCCCATCACAGTCATCGGGCCCTGATCGCCCATCACAGTCATCGGGCCCTGAGCGCCCATCACAGTCATCGGGCCCTGAGCGCCCATCACAGTCATCGGGCCCTGATCGCCCATCACAGTCATCGGGCCCTGATCGCCCATCACAGTCATCGGGCCCTGATTGCCCATCACAGTTCATAAATCATCTGCAATTGCAATCACCATCACCATCATTCATTCATTACGGATTCTCTGTGCTGAAAGTGAGATTATTGTATTTTTTGGCCTTATAAAATTAGCTAAATCATTCTGTTTGGTTTGGTGCGGATGTATAAAGCTAACAGCTTTGCTCCCAACAAATTTCACCAATAGTGTTATCATCAAAGTCAGGTCGAATGAGTTCAGTGTGAACTTGGCTTAAAGCACCACATCAATCAAAGATTGCCCCACTAACACTTCCAGCAAATGAATCCCAGAGAAGGTTTACACGTTTACAGCAATAGTACAAACAGTTCACTTTTGAAGTTTACAATAAAGGAATTTCAAAGGACCTATTTTTTTTTTTTTTTTGGAAAAGCTTCACCAGCTCCTCTCCAGATTCAACATGATCAACTGAAAACCAGCAAACCACCAGCTCCCTCTCCCAGAGGAGGAGGTGCTGCACAGCCTTCACTGTCCTCTAAACAAAGTCCAACTAGCTTGGGTACAGTATTTCTGTACTAACATGTGCATGGATTGTATTGGCATTCCTATGCTTCACAAACCTGTTTCAGCCCCATGGGCTGTTGACTTGGCATGCTACAAATAGTATACTCAGCCAGTTGCTTACTTTTGCCAACTTATTTACAGCTTTGTCTCATGTTATAATCCAACCACCTGCAGTTTAAATACAAACCTTGACCTCTTAACCTTGTTTCCTTGGAAACAGTTACAACAAAAAAATAGTTTCCCCTTTAGAAGCAACAGTTGGCTACATTTAGATGAGAACAATAAGCTGTTCACTATCTTTGTGGGCTGTTTAGTAAAACCTGCAATAATTCCCCCCCCCTCCCCTCCCCTCATGTATCAATTAATACAAGCTGATCAATTTGATTAGCTGGTCATATTAAAACTACAGTAACTACAGTATTAAGCAGCTTATTGGCCAAAGCTTTGCTCACGAAACACCTTTGTTGCATTTTATTTAAGACAAGATGAAAACACATTATTTAAAGTGAATTGATGGTATTGAAGTTGTGATTCATAAAAAAAACACTTACAAACTAATTCAAATGTCAAGCCACAACAGACATATAAACCCACAAACAAATTTCTAACTAAAAACATTAACACAGCCCCAGTATTATAGATATCTGATGATTTATGGTCTAATTCTGTATTGCTTACCTCATTTTCAAATGCAAATGTTATATTGACTGGACTGTTCAAAATAACGGTGTCACCGGAAACTGGTAGACTGTGAAAAAAATAGATATCACCTTTACTACACCTGCACGAATTTCAGAAATTAAAGGAAGGTTCACGCCAGTCTGCATTTTCTTGTTGAACACCCATATCACCATTTTTCTTTTAAACTGGTTACCTTAAATTGTAAAACATAGCAAACTGTTTAAACTTTTAAAATGTTGTCAGAATCTTTATTAAAGCTACATTTTAAGTGAAAAAATATTTAGTTAATGTACGCTACAGACATAAATCACATTTTTGAATATGATATACAGTTACATTAATTAATATAATAGACCCTGTTTATAAAGGGTGGTAAGGTAAAGTTACATTTCTAAATGTGACTAATCCTGCATTTACCATGTGATTTTTTTTTAATCTTATTTATTTTTTATGTGCAATTAATGAGCCATTCGAAAAAAAAGTGATAATACCAGAGTATTGACATCAAAAAGTGATAATTCCTCTAGAGGAAAATATAATTGAACTTTGACCCATTCGACTCCTCGAGACCATATAACAAAATGAGAATACGTTAATACTGCTGAACCTCGTCTTCTTTAATATTAGCATCGCAAGGGTATACATGTATTATAAAATATGGTAGATGGGCCTCTTCAGTGAGTTACAGGAAAACAATTCCATCTTGGGTTTCTGTGACAGTTTATAAATTACTCGACTTTCAGTCTCGTAATTTATGATGTCACAGAAACCCTGGATGAAAGTATTTTCCTGTAACTCAATGAAGCCCATCTATTATATATATACAGTGTATATATATATATATATATATATATATATATATATATATATATATATATATATATATATATATATATAACATTGAAGATAAAAATAAATTAAACGTGAATTTACTTTACACCTAGATACACATTTCCTGTGACACCGGAAGGGAACAGACATCTGACTTCATGGCAAACAAATGCTTAAAGCCTTGTCATTCTGTGCTTAAAATACGACCATAAAGCCTGTCAGTCATGAAACAGGTGGAACCTTCCACACAAAGGCTGTTAGTATAATTATGAGAGAATACCAGACCAAAATTAGATTAAGGCCAAGCAGCAGTTGCCAAGTCCCCACTCACAAAATGGGAAATTTCTGTCTCACTTCTGGGAAAGGCATGACCCATGATGATGTTAGAAAGAAATGAATGACACCCTAATAGCTAGTTTTCTGGGGACACTCCCAGAAGTAAACAGCTAACTTGCAAGATATACATTTTTACAACACGTTTCCGCACTGCCCACATCCTTGGCACACGTGGAATTTAAACTATACCTATGTTCCACTACTGTATGCACTTGTCCAAGACATATTTAAAAAATACTACATGAATAAACTGTCTGCAGAAATTGTATTGTTGTGGCTTATTGGCTCCGACAGTGAAGTTTTATGTTGCATGTGACACAGTCTCAGTTTTGTCTGGTAAGGTTGGTCTTCTGTCTAAAATAACTTATTAACTATGGTCACTCATACATGACACTGATCTAGAGATGGTGGTCCTTAAAGACACTGTTTGTCTTTGATAAAGTTAACAAGAGTATTGTTACTTCAGTCTTTTTTCCCCCTCCAGACCTGTGCTTCCACTTTCTCTTGTTTCAGAACGGCCCACATGCTTCTGAGTGGAACAGCACCAGCTGCCCTTGTCCATCTCAACAGCCAAGTCTGAAAATTCCGGAAAGTATACTAAGAGCCAAAAGAGCGGCCTACTGTAGAGATGATTAGATGTATGAGAACTCCGTAGCAAAACAGGGTTTTAAAATGAAACAGACGGATGCTATTGAACAGTTTGTTTGAAGTGCAGCCTTTAATGGAATAACTATGAAGCTTGCAGAACACATTCCAGTACTACAAATCCTCTTCCTGGCACATTTCAGCGTTAACGAGGCACTACAAAAAGGTTTGTGTAATGGGAATATATTGAATTTGCTGCCTTTTCTGGACCAGTATGAACAAGATGAGATATAATGTCCACTGACTGGACTGGGATGTAGCTGTTCAATTCAAAAGCTATACTTGTATTACTGCTTTAATAATATGAGTCAGATAAGATTAGACACAATGTGTTTAATTTAACTAAATTCTATGTTAAGATTTAAATGTATTTGATGTATTAAGCTCAAGGAGAATTGCATTTTCATCTTACTATATTGGCTGATTTATACTAAACTGCTAAAAAAAAAAATAGCCTTAGCCACTTTCCCTTGTTTTACTCTAATTTATGATGATAAAGCAACCTGTAATGGTAAAATATAGTGTTTAATGTGTTTTTAGTATATCAGGGATGGACACAAAATTATACAATACAGTTTAGGGCTGTTTTGAAGTTGGTTAAATTATTCTGGAGTAAAGTTTTAATATTACTTTATCTATTTAACTGTTACCCTGGATTTCTGAAAATATGATTATTGTATTATGCTCTATCGGTTCAGCTCTGTCTATACAGATCAACCAAACAACTTCAATACGCACATTTGCTGCTTCAATTTCATTAAGGAAGTTCTCCAGAATGGCCCATAAGTCAATCACTTATTTCCTCATGAAACATCAGTCATTAGTCTTATGGAAACACCAGTCAACTTAGTTTACCATCAGCCTTTATCAAAACTTGTTGTTTTCTTTCCCATTGTAACTGATACAGGGAGATGCAACTTTTAAATATAACAGCAAGTCATGGATTCCATTTCTTAAATTATTCAGACATTTGAGCAACAGCTCACTTGCACACAGATGTGTGCTATAAGAACCCCCTGAAATAACAGGCCACGACATTACATTAACACACAATAAATGAACAAAAAAAGTGAACGTTTACACAACAAAAAGTTAATGAAATTGCAAAAATTAATAGGTCAACCGGGGTTACAAAATAGAATAGGTCTAGAAATGTTTTTCATTTCAAATCAAAACAAATCCGAGAATAGGGAAAGCACTGCTGAAACACTTTCAATTAGATTGCTTGAGCAATGTGTGTATAATAGTTATGACGGCTACAACGTAGTTTAAATAGAGAAGGATGGGAACTGTTTCTTTAGATGTTTAGGTGTAGTTTTATATGGTTCACAGAATAAACATCGAACAATCAGACATAATGTAATAGAACTAATGGAAAGCAATATGAAACGATATGAAATGTACATCGACTCAGTGACCCATATTGAAAAAATGAAATTAAGTGACGGGAGTAAAGATTCTTGGGCTACAGAGGCAGAAGCAGACCTCTTAAATAGGCCCATACATGTATACATAGACTTAAAGACTAAGGATTGTTTTAAATATGAAGGCACAATAGAAACTATTAAAAAATAAGAACAATCCAATTCATCTCTTATATAACAATAACCATTTCTCAGTTATTGTATTTAAAGACAATGAAACCGGAAGAAAATCTGAATACTGTGGCATAATTAAGAAAGATAATAAATAAATATATCACAGTAAAAATAAACCAGTTTAAAGTAAAGAATGCAAAATAGAGAATTAAACATCTCAATAAAACAGAAAGATAGAAATGGTACCAAGTATACTAAAGAGAGAAGACATAGTATTATTTATCAAGTAAAACTTTAACCACATTCCAAAAAACAATATTGAGTAAAGGACTTAAGTCTATACTGACTACAAAATACATCGATAAAGATAAACTGGCCACTGAATTAAAGGAGTGGGAGAGATGCATGAGATTAGCAGAATATTTTTCAATGAAAATATCTCAGATTCAGAGGGTAATTATGAGCATGGGATTAAGGTTAATAATACAAGCACTTGGACTACTCTGGATGGAAGAGATAAATGGTTAGATATGTATATTGAAGTAGTTAAACAAGAAATAATAGTAGGACTATTAATAGTAGGACTTAATTTAACCAATATTGAAGAACAAGCAGTGACTGAGTTGTTAAATGATGACGCTATAAGTATAAAACCAGCAGATAAAGGTTCAGGAACAGTGATCACGAACACAGGTGACTATAGGAAATCTGTAGAATGTAAATTAAATAATATGGATACATATGAAGTTAAAAGCAATAAGATCAATAAATCGGTATTTTTGGGGTTTGGACACATGGAGAAGAAACTCTTTTCCAGTTTCATAAAATGGCAAATTAAATACACAGTAATATTAAGGTACCATAGTAAAACTTGAAGACGGTTCAATTGAGACTGACCACTTCTGTAAACCTAGTGACATGCACCAGTATTTACACATGTCCTCTGCACATCCGATTCACACTAAAAGGGCAATCCCAAAGGGTCTAGGAATAAGAATACGAAGAATATGCTCAAAAGAAAGTGACTATGTAAAACAAAGAAATGTATTAAAAACAAATCTTAAAAAAAGAGGATACAAAGAAAGAATTATAGAGATGGAGTTAAGAACAGTGGTCAAAATAAAAATAGAGATAAAAAGGTCAAAAGACTCAAAACTTTTGCCTAATATTTTTAAGATAGTTTGGAAACACTTGCAGATTCTACATAATTCAAAAAATTGAAAAAAGTATTTCTTAAGGTCCCAGTTGTAGCATTCAAAAGAGAAGCTAATTTAGGTGATATTTTAGTTCACAGTAAACATAAAAAAATAATTGACAGAATAGGTTCTACAAATACTTGCACTAGTACATGTAAAGTGTGTAAATACATGGACAAAAGTAAAAATATAATTAAACTTAAGAACAACACATATCCAATAAAAACTAATACATTTAGCCTGTGAAAAATGTGATTAAATAAAATATGTTAGAGAGACTGGAACAACTTCATATAAAAGAATTCAGCCACCTTTCATTAATCTGAAATAAGAAAAATCATGAACCAAGATTACAGCACTTCACCAGTCAAGGACATGACATAAATGATGTAAAGTTTGTAGTATTAGAACAGCTAAAATTAGACAATGTGACATATAGAAGAATAAAAGAAAGTAAATAGACTGAACATGATTATGCCAGCGGGACTCAACAGAAAAGAATGAACTAATTAACTCCAATAAATATATAACATTTAAATAAATAAATAAACAAACAAAATTCATTCAAAAGTCGTGCATGCTGACACGCTGGGGAGACCAAATCAAGGCTGATCCTCAGAGCCAGCATTGCATGATAATATAAATATAAGTTTATATAAACTAATATTACTTAGAATTAATACAGATTTAAAGATAGAAGTAAAAATGATGTCACAATATATAGAACACCATTACATCATGTCAGAATAATTCATGAATTTGAATATAAACAATAACAGAAATAACAAAAAGATATGTATAACATATCTAAACGTTGGGCAGCTGGCTCTTTGATCTATATATATATATATATATATATATATATATATATATATATATATATATATATATATAGTAATCCGTTGTGTATGCGCCCGTCACATATCCGCCCTAGTCGTTTATCCGCCATGATCAACCTTTTCAGCAACGTTACTTTATTATTGAACAGAGATTAGTTCAGATATTGTAGATCCTAACAAAGTTTTTGTACACTGTGTTGTATGTGCTCTGTGTGCAACCATTGCTGGTAGTGTCACGTGAACTGTTCAGTGTGTTGATATGTAAATAAATCCTATTCACCTGCGGGGCATATCCACTTCAACCTCTGTCTTGATCTCCTCCGGACTAGACAGGAGGGCTATAGTGTAAAATTATTGACCCGAGGGAAGACTATTCTTACCGACAGGGGGCTATAATACCTGAAGCCGAATATATAAATATATATATATATATATATATATATATATATATATATATATATATATATATATATATATATATATATATACACACACACACACACACACTCTTTGTTTTCTTTTTTGTGGCCTTGAATGTTTTAAAAGAACTAGAAATGTTTTGAATAATGCAAAAGCATAATATAAGGGTAAAAGCTGCAATTTTCAGATTATACCATGCACCCTTTTTCACATTTTGGGTTTATTTATGCTTGTTATACAGGTTGCGAAATATATACAAGGTGTGCAGTACACTTGGGTTATAGTATTATTTATATTGTAAATTGGTATTTTGATGGGACATTATAGAAGAGTGCTTGTTATAGAAGTCATAAGCATTATACACAGGGTGTGCTTTATATTTTAAAAATCGGTTACAATTATGATTATGTTTTAGAATGTTCATGTTTTACTAGTGCATAACAGAAACGGAATTCCTGATTATGAGCCCTGAGAAATTTATTTAAATTTTTAAAGCCTGGTTTTATTTGCAACACAGATTTCTGGAGATTGGTCTGGATTAAAGCCCTTTTAGTGTTTGCTGAGAAGAAAGTCCACGCTACTTGGACAACTTATTGTGAAAGCCGAAATTCTCCAACCACCATGTGTCTTAAACAGGATCAGACCTTTGTAGAGAAGAAGCCCAAACTGCCAATAACAGTGCATATAACCAAGGCGGGGTTTTAATTGTTGAAGAAGCCAAAAATGCAGACGACCATGGGCCTCATTTACGAAGAATTTACCGTACGCAAAACATGATTACCATGCACAGTTCTGTCCCTGTCCTATTTACTATTCCCATTTCCGTGCGGAAAACAAGTATTTAGTGAATGCTAAAAGAAAGGGGCGGAATAGCACCACCACCTCATTTGCACTGAATTAATCATGTTTACGTCTGCAAAGCAGCATGTTAAACACATATATTGAGCTGCCATACATTCATGAGCTATTCATGAGCATAGGTGGTGGAAGCTGTCTACGATTTTGGGGGTCATCAGTGTTCTTTTTGGTGTTCCAGCTAAAACAAATGCATTACGTTAATATTGAACATCATTAAGGCCCTGCCAAAAAATAAGACATACAACAAACAGCTTTTCATTGTCTTATTTCATAAAAATACTGATTTGAAATAGCAGATATTTAAGGTCCTGTATAGCCAGAACGTGTTAATGTGACACTATGATTTATTTTGGACTAATTGTAAGTAGACTAAGAAAAAAAGAAAATATGCTTTGTTTCAATTTAAAATAATATTTTATTATCTACGCAGCCTACAATGTGAAGCCTACAATGCATCAGCATGGTTTGTTTTGTACTGTATTACATGTAGGCTAGACTAATAAAAAAAAGCCTAAATAATGATTAAATAACTAAATTAATTCAGCATATATTCTTTTCTCTCTCTCTCTCTCTCTCTCTCTCTCTCTCTCTCTCTCTCTCTCTCTCTCTCTCTCTCTCTCTCTCTCAAATTTGTTATCCCTGCCGCCACCAGTAAGTAAGGTCTGTCAATAGAATAAATCCTGTGCGCAACTTTATTTTGTATTTTCGTGTCACGTGGTTCTTTGTTTACATTAAATAAATCCTGCGTGCCTGAGGGGCATTGTCAACATCACCTTTGTGTGTCTCCCTGCGGTCTGTCTGCGGATACCCACACCACCTATGACAGTATGTTCACTTACTTTCTTGTTACGTGAACAGTTTATTTTGGTACATTTTGTATTGCTCATTAAATAAGGAATCACTTTGAGCAAAGTACACAATTTCTGAATGTAAGTTCTACATTTCCATTCAGTCCTAGTCCTTTTTTAACCTAGGACCCCAGAGGTGAAGGGCTTTTTTAAGGCAGCATATTTCTGTTGCCCTAAGCTAGACCCTGCAGTGAACCTTTCACTCCCAAGTAAAGAATGTAACGGCTGTTCAGGACAAGGACTTGGCATGCACCAACTAAAGGAAATTATGCTGCTTGAGTATGCCTAAATCTTATTTAGAGGTATCTGAAAAACATTTACAGATAACCTGTACTTATGATCAATCACAAGACTCAAAAACAACTCCAAACTGTTCAAATATAGCTTAAAAGCATTTTAGCCTCTTTGAAAAAAAACATGTAAAGATAACTGTGGATAATTATCCATCTGAAAACTGAAATTACTCTAAATATATGAATATCTTCAAAGCACTTTGAGGTAACTGAAAGTTATTTAAATCCTTGCAGATGAAGCCAAGTTGTCGTTTGGCTCTGAAAAACATTTAAAGATAGCATAAAATAAGAATACATTTCATGACTGAATTTTAGGACTTTAAAGATATCTGGAAATAATTCATAAAATGTATTTACAAGGATTAGAAATGAATATGGGCAGCTAGCATGTCATGGAATAGAAGACAGATCATTTAAATTATTTTATTTAAACTATTGCAGCCATCACTCTATGTACATGTTATTTAAAAGTAAGAGAATAGATATGCATAGAACTGAAGTTTCAAATGTAAAAGCACCTGTGACAGACCATATGATGGAAGAAAACATGTTCATGTATTTTGTACTATTGTACAGGGTTGCAGTTTTATGTTTTGTGTTTTTACTGGTTAATTCCTAGTTTAACCAAGTTGTTGCCTTCTCCCTGTAGTGTCTGTGGCAGGCCTGAATATGAACATGCAAAATCAGTTAATTGTGTATGTTACGGTAAAAGTTAAAATCTGATAAATCTTACGTTTTACTTGTAACTGTCAACATTTACAAAGTAAGGTGGAGAAAATCTGGTATTATGATGAAATATATTGCTTTTACCGGTTAATCTTACGATTTACTGAAGCTTGTTGTTAAATATCTGGAATTATGAAGAATATACTGCGTTTTCGCATATTTACTGAAGCTTAGTCGATAAAAACTCTTGGTTATTCTTGAGATTTACCGGTAAATGTCCAAAGTAAAGTGTTATCATGTTTATTTCAGACATTTACTGCTTTACTTGGTAACATATATATCAATTGATAGCAATTGACATCTGATTGTCAATGACTTTGGTAGACCTGCCACAGAAATAAAGGATGGGTGTTACTCTTGGCAAAAGAGAACAATACAAGCGACTGATATACTGTACAGTGCTTGCCTGGTGTTAGAAAATACTTTGTAAACTACAGGAAGATTTAATGAGGCAGTCTGTGCTTTGCTGTTCAGAGCAGACCCCAACTGTGTTAATTATTAGAAGCTCGATCTGTTTGCCTGAAGACAACCTTTTGTAGCAATAGAAATAAAAAGTGCACCCAGTGTTTAAATGCATATATTTGACTCATGAACTCCATATCCCAAATGTCCTGTCCACTAACTTATCAAACCTCCGAGCAGAATATATGGGTTCAGAGCAGGAACCCGTTAAGAGACAATTACAAACTTTAAGCATGTGTTGTCTTCCATTGTGTTGCTTCTTATACTTGTTGGTTTTCAATTTGGTTTACATGTGAAGTAACTGGAGTGTTAATGGTTCTCCATATACCAGTACAACCGTTTGCTATTTTGGCTGTTAGTTATCTGTGATTTGTTTGTAATGCTGCCATTTTTAGATATGACCTACTGTAACCGGTTTTCAAGTGATCTTCTCTGCTTCCTGTAATTATCTGTAACCTAAAGATGTTCCAGCAATCTGAACCATGCCTGGATACTCAGCACCCCATCTGCTTATAATTAGGGCTTGAGGTTTCCAGTTTGAACCGATAATACTGAAAAAACGCCCCCAAAGACCAATTTAGAAAATTCAGTTTGTTTTTTTTAATCTGATAAACCTGGGTTTTGGCAATATATTTTAAATAATGTCAATCATTCACTTCTCTCTTTCTACATAAAGAAAACAACTTTCAGAAGACGGGCAGTGTGCAAAGACATTTCAAATGACCAATCATCAATTTTTGTGGACCTAGAATGTGTCAGTGATGACCGCACAAATTGGGCATTTGCCGTGGGTCCATGGCACCGCGTTTTTATTTGCTTCCATTATTCAAGCTCCATATCTTGCTGTCTTTGATGACTGCATAAACATTTAAGCAGGCAGAACATTCATAAAAACAATTGCACAGTCAATATTAGATTAAACAAAGTTACAATAAAACAAAGCATTAGACAACAATTTATCAATGACACAACAATAATAATTGGTCAAAGCAACTTCTATAGATTTCGTAGCAAGAGATTCTCTTATCGCTTAGCTTGGAAACTAAGTTGCTTGCAATTACGATGGAAACTGCTTCATAGCTTACCATACACAAAACAAGAAATAAAACAAGGTTTTGGTTCTTTAAATGCAATGCTCCATTAGTGAAATATCTGATTCCGTATCATAAGGTATTCTCTACAACATACAATATAGTATTACTTACATAAGACATTCTCTAAAATGACTTCACAATGAATACCACAAGTTACCGCAATTACAATATTAACTTTTTTTTATTTATACGGTAAGATACCTGTTATCTAATCACATATAAGCATAGATTTTTACTCTGCATAAAGTTAATCAAGTTCTGAGATCATGTGAATACTAAGGGAAAAATGCAGATGAAAACAACACTTGAACATTAAAACTCTTGTCAGCTCTTTTGTGGCAAAAAGTATAAACATCATTGACATGAGTTATACAGAGCAGTCACCACTAATTGTTTTTATACTACTTTATTAGCAGAGGCGTTATGACTTTGCTGCCAACACCCTCATTTGATAGACGCTTTGAGATCCAGCATTCTTGAAGATGCACTCCATACTGTTAAGCTATTCCCTTCACCATGACTCTGCCGCTGCTGGATTCGATAGGCTAGTACATCCTCAGAGTTAATGTGATTTATTCAATGGGCCCAAACACTTCTCTTCAATGTGACATTTTAAACATAATGGTTTAAAATGTGGAGATCCTGAGATACAGTGGCTTGCATAAGTATTCACCCTCCTTGGACTTTTCCACATTTTGTACTGTTACAACCTGGAATTAAAATGGATTTAATTAGGATTTTTTGTCACTGATCTACACAAAATAGTCCATAATGTCGAAGTGGGGAAAAGAATCTACATATTTTTCAAAATTATTTACAAATAAAAAGCTGAAAAGTCTTGATTGCATAAGTATTCACCCCCTTTGCTGTGACACCCCTAAATAAGCTCTGGTGCAACCAATTGCCTTCAGAAGTCACATAATTAGTGAAATGGAGTCCACCTGTGTGCAATTAAAGTGTCACATGATCTCAGATTAAATACACCTGTTTCTGGAAGGCCCCAGAGTTTGTTAGAGAGCATATCTTAAGGAGGCTGTGTGGTCCAGTGGTTAAAGAAAAGGGCTTGTAACCAGGAGGTCTCCGGTTCAAATCCCAACTCAGCCACTGACTCACTGTGTGACCTTGAGCAAGTCACTTAACCTCCTTGTGCTCCGTCTTTCGGGTGAGACGTAGTTGTAAGTGACTCTGCAGCTGATGCATCGTTCACACACCCTAGTCTCTGTAAGTCGCCTTGGATAAAGGCATCTGCTAAATAAACAAATAATAATAATAATAATAATAATAATAATAATAATAATAATATCTTAACAAACAGCATCATGAAGACCAAGGAGCTATCAAAACAAGTCTGGGATAAAGTTCTGGACGAGCACCAATCAGGGTTGGGTTTTAAAAAAATATCCCAAACTTTGAACATCCCCCGGACCACCGTTAAATCCATTATTAAAAAATGGAAAGAATATGGCACAACTGCGACTCTGCCTAGAGAGGGCCGTCCACCAAAACTCAGTGACCAGGTTTGGATTTTGCCAAAAGGCATGTGGGAGACACAGCAAACATGTGGAAAAAGGTTCTCTGGTCTGATGAGACCAAAATTGAACTTTTTGGCCTTAGCGCAAAATGCTATGTGTGGTGCAAAGCTAACACTGCTCATCACCATCCCCATGGTGAAGCATGGTGGAGGCAGCATCATGTTATGGGGATGCTTTTCTGGGAAACTGGTCAGGATTGAGGGCAAGATCGATGGAGCCAAATACAGGGAAATTCTAGAGGAAAACCTGTTTCAGTCTGCAAGAGACCTGGGACTGGGGTGGACTTTCACCTTCCAGCAGGACAATGACCCTAAACACACAGCCAAAGCTACACTGGAGTGGTTTAAAAACAAGAACCTGAATGTCTTAGAATGGCCCAGTCAAAGCCCAGACCTCAATCCGATTGAGAATCTGTGACAAGACATGAAAATTGCTGTTCACCAACGGTCCCCATCCAACTTGACAGAGCTTGAGCAATTTTGCCAAGAAGAATGGGCAAACATTGCAGGGTCCAGATGTGCAAAGCTGGTAGAGACTTACCCAAAAAGACTCACAGCTGTAATTGCTGCCAAAGGTGCTTCTACCAAGTATTGACTCAGGGGGGGTGAATACTTATGCAACCAACAAATGTCTTTTTTTTGTTTAATTAACTTTGTGTCACAATAAAAAATATTTTGCCCCGTCAAAGTGTTAAGTATGTTGTGTAAATCAAATGGTAAAAATCCCAATCAAATCCATTTTAATTCCAGATTGTAACACTGCAAAATGTGGAAAAGTCCAAGGGGGGTGAATACTTATGCAAGGCACTGTAATTTTCCTAGTGATCACAACATAACACATATCTTAAAGTTGACTTGATCATAGAGACTATGCTATCTTTGTATGTTCTACTTGTGTGGTTTATAGTGACCAATATATAGTACCTTGGGCAAACCTGATAAGCATTAGCTTCATACTTGCGTGTGTAGACCAGTCGTATAGTTCTGTTCAGATAAAGCAGTGCGTCTTAAGGTAGAGAGACCAGGATCCATGGTACACCTACTCAACAGCTTTGCAGCCATTTTGAAGGGACAATTTTGTGTTGCTAAAATTCAGGAACAAAGAGAGGCCAGAAAGAGTTCCTGAATAGTTAGTCCTATCAGAGCCTAGACACTGTTAGAAGTAGAGGGGTCAATCACTGTCTCCTGTGTCAGCCAGACTTTGAGTAGGACCCCGTTCCCACAACTGTGCTGGGCCAGGCCCCTCTGTGGAGTGACGTCCTCGGTCCCGTCTACCGAGGGACTAAGTAGTCACTCTGCAGAGCTCACATCCTCTTTTGCTTCTCACATCAGGTAAGTATACTAACCTGTCCAGTTGCTGTGATTGAGTCTGTATAAAGAGCTCTCACTTGAGTTTTTCTGGAGTTCCCTTGCAATTATTGCCTGCCAATTTTTTTCTGGAAGTCAGCTTGCCACTACCCTGGAATCAGAAACTCAGCTTCTGAAGCCTGAGCTTAAACGTTGCGCAACAGCGCTATCCTTTTAATTATTTCTTTCAACAGCTACATCGCTTGCAATTGTAGTCTGCTTTACTAACGTTACAGCTACTTGCTATTTTGTGTTTTTTCCTCTGCTATTTGCAGCAAAAAAAATCGTGATGACCTGAGGCACCGCCTTCAGGCTTCTGTGGCAGCTAACAGCCGGCCCTACCCGCAACAAAGGGAGGGTGCCGGACGTGGGATTCCAACACAGCAGCGATCTCAGCAGCAGTTCCAACGCCACCCCAGGCAGCCCCCACAGCGGGCTCCGCCTCAGCCTCAGCAGGGTCCCTGAAGGATTGCGGCTCTGGCGCACTTGCACCTCAGACACTTGGGTACTCGCCACCATACCCACTGGTTATGCACATCGTCGCATTCTCCAGTGTGTCTGGCCGGGTGACTGGTTTACTACAGTGGACTTAAAGGACATGTATCCACGTTCCTATTCGTCCCACACACAGGAAATATCTCTGCTTCGCTTTTTACGCACTAACCGGACTGTTGTTTTGCTGTCAGGCCATTGGATTTAAAAAACCATTAAACAACAATGCACCTGGATTATAATTGTCTGTCTGTTCATTGATCACCTGCACCTGCACACTGTTAACCACTTTGCCAAAGTATTAAGATTCAAAGTATGTATGGGCAAAACTTGCATGCAAATGAAAATCTGTGTCTTAACTTGCTTTAACATTGGCTATTTTTCTAATAAAAACAGAGTTAAAACCAAATGTCTGGTAAAATATATATTATTCTTAACTCCAAATCAATTCAATTTTCAAAAAAGGCTATAATTACTATAATTATTACACAATATGATCTAATTAATTAATAAGTGTTGTTTATTTACCCTATTTTCACTAAAAATATGTGTACAGGAAAATCCTCCTACAGAGCAACATCTTGTTTGCAGATGCTCCCAGCTGTTGTTACAACAACTTGAGTCATCAACAATGTTACTTACAGTACAACAAAATGACAGCAATCTCAAAACAACAAACATTCCCAAACATTTAAACAATAATTTGATTTATGTGTGCAATAATTAGAAATAGTAATACATTTTCCTGTTGAAAAAAATATTACAGTAGATACATTACATTGGTTATACCAGATAAGTGTTATTTGTTTAATAAAGGCTTTCTACAATTCAATGACCTATAACAGGAGTCATAAGTTTCAATACATCAAATTATTCAAGTTGCGAGATCATGTGAAGTGTAAGAGAAAAATGCAGATGAAAACAACACTTGAACATTAAAACTCAGCTCTTTTGGGGTAAAAAGTATAAACAACATTGTCATGAGTTATACAGAGCAGTCACCACTAATTGTTTTTATACTACATTATTAGCAGAGGCGTTATGACTTTGCTGCCAACACCCTCATTTGATAGACGCTTTGACATCCAGCATTCTTGAAGATGCACTCCATACTACTAAGCTATTCTCTTCACCATGACTCTGCTGCTGCTGGATTCGATAGGCTCAGAGTCTATCCTCAGAGTTAATGTGATTTATTCAATGGGTCCAAACACTTCTCTTCATGATTTCCATTACATGAGAGTAGATGTTAAAACCGTTGAACTGTGGCTGCCTTGTGCCATATAGGAAGAGCTGAACTGAGACCAAGACCCCCTCTTCCATGCTGAACTTGCCCCATGATATCACCGATTCGATGGACAGCCTTAGCATCTTCCACGGCTTTCTTTGCCACCCACTTTCTTCCAGTTTTCAACACAGGTGCTGCCTCCCTTACGCATTTGTCGTGTGACTCTACTAATGTCATTTCCAGTTGGACCTTGGCGCACTTAAACTCCTCGGTTAGAGCGGAGACTGGTAGCTGCAGTATTCCTTTACCATAAAGTCCCACTCTGCTGAGGCAGCGTGGAACTCTCAACCATTTCCTGATGTATGAACTGATTAAAGCTTCCTGCTTCTCAACTGTTGTCAAAGAAACCTCGCACACAGTCAGTGGCCACAGCAGCCTCGGCAGTAGACCAAACTGAAAGCATCAGAGTTTTAGTTTGCCTGGTAAAGCGCTGCTGTCTATGCTCTTCAACCCTTCCACTGCTTGTTGTCTAACTTCTCTTACACAAACTGTGTCCTTTAGATCCCCGTTGTACCATATCCCAAGACCTTTCACTGTCTTCTCAGACACTGTTGGTATTGCCTCACCATTAATGTAGAACATTTTATCTACTACTTTACCTTTAATTATAGAGATGCTCCTTGATTTAGTGGGCTTGAATTGAATTTGTACCCATTCAATATTACTGGTTAATTTGCCCAATAACCGATTAGTGCAGGCTGCTGTTGCAGTCATGGTTGTCATGTCATCCATGTATGCTCAAATTGATGGTAGTCACATTCCAGAAGCCAAGCGCTCTCCTCCCACTACCCATTTTGATGCCCTAATGATTACTTCCATTGCCATGGTAAAAGCCAGTGGAGAAATGGTGCATCCTGACATTATTCCAACTTCTAGGCATTGCCATGTAGTGCTGAATTCTGAAGTTGAAAAACTAAATTGCAAATCTCCGAAGTAGTCTTTCACTAAATTTGTTATTGTCATTGGTACACTGAAAAAATCAAATGCTGCCCAAAGAAGTTCATGTGGCACTGAACCATATGCATTAGCCAAATCCAGGAATGTCACATGGAGCTCTTTCCTCTCCTTTTTAGCTAATTGAATTTGTTGCCAGATCACATTGATGAGTTCTAAGCATCCTGGGAAACCTGGAATGCTCGCTTTTTGTACTGAAGTGTCAATGAAGCAGTTCTTTAATAGATAAGTTGACAATCTCTGAGTAATAATGCTGAAGAAAATCTTGCCTTCTACGTTTAATAGGGAAATAGGGTGAAACTGACTGATGCTTGTAGAATCTTTTTCTTTTGGTATAAAGACTCCACCTGCTCGGCGCCATGCTCTTGGTACAACCTGTTTTTCCCATGCCACTTTCATCAATTCCCACAGGATTCGTAGAACTCCTGAAGCACTCTTGTACACTCTGTATGGAACTCTGGAGATGATGCCTCTTATGCTGGTTTGTCTGACCGGGTTCACAAGGATCATTAGGTTCATCACTAGCTGTATCCATGCAAGTCCTCCTCACGTCTATGACAGGGGTGCTGATATCCTGCGAACTGTGGTTTGCTTCCTGTCGCTGGATTTCGTTTGACTGACTTGGCTGACTTCGTAAGAAGTGCTGATCAATGTGAGGCCCTTGTCCCTTCTCCCTCAAGCATTTCATTCTCCCTTGATGAATCTTCAAACCCCTGACCGTTGTCGCCTTGTTCCAGCCGCAGACACAAACCTGGAGTTCCATGTCTTTGCTGATCTTGAACTAGTCCTTTGTGAAGTACTCTCCATACTCATATCCGTTTCCGTTCCTAAATCGTTAACCGTGTTGTCCAACGTTGAGTCATCTTCCGCCCCCGCTCTCGCAGACTCTAGGGGTATTTTTCTTTTTAATTTCTTTGAAGCCTTGGGCGGGTGTCTCCAGCATCCTGTAAACACAGAGCTGGATAACCCTTGCCAGCCCCAATGGGGTCTCTTTCCTCCAGTCAGCTGTCTCTCCAGGCTGTCACGAGGTCTTTCCCTTGTTGCCAGCTGCACTATTCACAACAGTCACTGGACGTATCCAGATCTTCATGATTTCCATTGCACAAGAGTAGATGTTAAAACTTCATGCTGATTTGAACTCGACTCTCGCCAAGATAAGCACCAACTAAGACGTAGCTTTACAGTAAACTAATATGATCCATCTGTGTCTCCATCCATTTGCGTTTCCTTCCATATGATGATGTAGATATCCTTCTGTGTGGTGTTGATGGCTGAAGTGTAATGCTAGCTCCAGCTTATTTGCCTCTCTGGCGCATCAGCACACACAATGGCTGCGATGCTGGCTCACAGTGTGGTCTCCCCAGCGCATCAGCATTACAACCGTCTGGATTGAGCTAAGTAGGGTACATCTCTGGGGTCTTCAAGTGGGCACCTTCCATCCTCTGTGTTTCGTCAACTAGCCCACGACACCTCAAGAGGGCTCGACGGTGATTCTGGCGTCCCAGCATCACCCCCCTCTGTCCCCCACTCAACTCAGCCCAGCTTACTTACCCGTACATCAGCGTTTCTTTCTTTCTATTGTGCTTGAGATCCCCAGCAAGAATCTTTCCGGCTCAACCACAGCCACTTGCTGCTTCTCTCTGCTGCTTCAGATAAGTTCTTCACTGTGCGACGCAACTCTTGGCCGACGTCTCTGAGAAACCAGGTTGTATACACACAGTATATCAAAATGCCCCTAATAATTAATTTCTTACCTATTTGATATCATATTACACATGTCTTCAATATCTTCTGATTAGATAGTTATTTACTATGAATACTATTCCAATAAAATGGGTCTTTTCAAAAATGACCTCTAGAGGTGTGCAGCTGTCACCCTATGTATAAAATGGTTTCCATTTACTAACTCAGTTGCAGAGCGGGCATAAAGAAAGTATTCATTTTTAAAACCCTCACTTCAAATTAAATATTCCAAACAGGTAGATGCTATGAAATATTCATGTAATATACATTCAGTCTTAAGCTTTATTTCAGTCTCTTTTATAACTTTCAATAGTTACTGCAATCACAATGTATTGAACTGTGGTGTGGTAAAGTGAAGGGTTTTCGAGTAAATGTGATTGTTAAATTGATGTTTGTTTCTCCTCAGCACCTCGCATTGCCACCCCCCTTGAGACAGTTGATGTTCTGGTGGAGCAGAATGCCACTTTTATATGTGAGGTGAAGTCATACCCTGAGGCAGATATTGTCTGGAGTCGCAATAACTTTCCAATTCGGTAAGATTTATCTTGAAATGTTTTCTTTTTTTAACAACATTGTGACCTTTATACTACCATATGTAGTTAAAGGACTGGTACCAAATACATTTTCAAACATTTTCTTAACAGTAGCAACATTATCATAGGTCCTCCTTTTTGTGTTGAAGATACTTTTTGTATATGCAAATGTTTTAAAGACAACACTATAGAATTAATAAAAAATGCTGCTGCTTCTTGATACTTACTGTTTTGTAGCTCAGTTTCACACAAATGGCCACTTTCTAATAAGGGCTTTTCTGTAGATTACTTGATTACTATAAAAAGGAAATCAACATTTTTATATATTTATTGAAGTATTTAAATGCATTTCTAATGTTAATAATGGTTTATTATGTAGCATGGGTTTAATGATTAAGTTTATTGTATACGAAAAAATTTAAATACAGAACCCTATTAAGGAATGTTTAGTTTTTTTAAGTACATTTTGATAATTAAACAAAGTTTTCAGTTCATGAAACTGTTTCAGAATTTCTCAAAAAACATTCCTTAAAACAATACTTAAAGTTTTGTAAATGGGCCTACAGAGAAATGAAAAAGGAGCAGAGCAGATTGCGATTTTACTATAACAAAAAACTAACAAGGTATGTTTAAAACACAGCAGTAAAATTAAGAACAGAAACTAAGAAAATAATTGAAAAGGCTGAGTTTTATATTCTGTTGCTATTCCCCACCACCTCTACATATTCAATTTAGGCGACCTCCAAGGGACGCATAGTTATTTTACTCAGCTTTTTTTAAAGCTGAAGGTTAAATAGTTGTGAATTAACCAGGAAGCCAGGTGGTAGATCCTTTGAGGCAAACCATTTCCTGCTGCGGTTGCTACCTTTTTTGCTATCTCCTGTGACAGACACAGCCACGTCATTAGTTTGCATTAAGATCCAGGCTCATGGGAGTCTAACTCACAAAGCAGACATAAAAAGGGATATCAGAATGTTGTCATGGGAGACCTATTCATACTGTTTCGAGAGGAGCCATTCTAAAGGAAAGCAGTACCATATGTATTGGACCTAATTACATTTCCATATGTGTAATATGATATCAAATAGGTAAGAAATTATATATACACACACAGTATATCAAAATTCACCTAATAATTAATTTCTTACCTATTTGATATCATATTACACGTGTGTTCAATATTTTCTGATTAGATAGTTATTTACCATGTATACTATTCCAACAAAATGGGTCTTTTCAAAAATGACCTCTAGAGGTGTGCTGCTTTCACCCTATGTATAAAATGGTTTCCATTTACTAACTCAGTTGCAGAGCGGGCATAAAGAAAGTATTCATTTTTAAAACCCTCACTTCAGATTAAATATTCCAAACAGGTAGATGTTAGGAAGTATTCATGTAATATACACCTGAACTGTAACAGTCCTAAAGGAGTTTTTCAGTTATATTTTTCGTTTGACAAAAAATGTGCAAATTGCTAAAACATCATGCAGTGTTTACAAGAAACAAATAATTTCATATTATCTGCACCCTGTGTTGTTTGTGAACATCAGCTGGAAATACATTTCTCAACTTTTATTCGGGAGAAATTTCTCTAATGAACATACTAGTGTATCCAAAAAATGCTCCCTCGTTAAACAATGTTGTTACTCTGATTGAAATGAGTGGCTATTGTTGGAAAAGAAAACAAGCAGAGTTGCAGGTTGGAGCATTATCTGGATACACTATGCTGACTTCTCTCCTAAAAATATTATAACTTTATTTTCAGCCAATTTAATGACCCTGTATGTATGAATAAAAATATCATCACAATACAACTTGTTTCTTGTAGACACTGCAGGGTGATCTGTAACCTTTTAATGCTCGTCAGCATTTTAAGTGTAAGTGCTGCTTTGCAGCATTTACCAAGCTTTACAGTGCATTATCATTCTTTCATTACACTTTATTTTGTATGCATAGTCAGGGATACCCACACAAATCTCTATGATTTGCCGAAGTTATGTACCAAGAAATACAGTAACAACTGCAGCAAAAATGAATAAACAGTTTTGCTTCCTTTCCATACAGATCTTTTGATACTCGATATAGTATCAAAGAAAATGGCCAAATGTTAATAATTACTAATGTGAAAGATACGGACAATGGAGTGTACTGCTGTGTCGCCAGCAACATTGGAGGGTCTGCAGAAAGCTGTGGGGCTTTACAGGTGAAAATGAGTAAGTTATTTAACATCTTGAATACATTGACAAGGTTTTGAGTCAAAATAAAAGATTCACCAATTAAGTGTTACTGTCCTTCCTTGCATTTGCACATCTTGTGGGGGCTTTTTTGTGGTGAGGTCTAAAGAACCTATAGCCACATGTTAAATCTGACCCCACGAAATACATTACAGTAAAAGTATTTATAAACCATTTGTAAATGTTGACACCGTTTAATCTTACCAGTACATTTTTTACATTTTTTGTGTTTACAAACGGTTCCTTGTGCTGGGGTGTTTTTTTTTTTTTTGTGGTGTTGTGGAACTTTGCAACTCCACAAATTTAATATGTAAAATGAAGCAGGCTCCACACAGGCAGTAATTTCATGCTCGAATTCAGCAGCTTTTTAGCACAGCTTTTTAAATTCCAGTCTACCTCTTGCTCTCACTCAGGCAGCCTCCAGCTCTGTCTGTTGCTCTGTCACTCACTGTTTGGTTTCATCTTCTCCTCGCACAACTCACTCTCCAACTTGTGCACACTCAGGCATGCACTCATATTTATCTCTTTGCATTAAACCGTCCCCTCCATCCACCGTCACCAATCCCAGGCATGCCATTCGGACCCCAATCTCCCGCCAGCATTCTGGGGGTGCAAATGCATGTCCAGGATTGTTGAACCCAAACAGACTGTCAACAAACCCCCCCCCCTCCCCCCCCAGTGGCGTGAAACATAAAGGACAAACAAACGGGACAGTCAATAAGTCCTGCGATAATGCAAATTGCTGGGTTGTTACAATATGTACAGTAGACCTGTTTTGCTGTAACTGTTGGTTTGTTCCAATAAGCAATGCTTTCCTTTGGGAAATATGCTGACAACATTTGTATTTTTATTACTGGTAAAGCTAACACCAAACACCAAATTCAAAGCAACAAAAATGCAAAGGCTACTGCAGCTATTGTACGAGGCCTACTCTGTTTAATACAAGTTTCCAAAAGGGTGGGAAATTTATTTTTTAATAAAAAAAACACCTTCTGTGAGTGCCTGAGTGCCAGCTAACTCTTGTTCAAAACAACAAAACACCCACATTACATCAACAACAGCTGCAAAGTACGGTAATTAAAAGAATACCAGTACTTACAACTCAGTTTAATGTATACTGTACATTACCACTTTTTCTTAAAAAAAAAAAAAATCAAACACAGTTACAGTGCTGTTCATGTGTCTCAGGTCAATGTCACCAAGGCCAATTGTTTCAATTTACCAAGGGTCAGATAAAAGCATGCTGACTATACAAATAATCTCTTTACAAATATTGAATTTACACTCATTTCCACAAGACTCGAGAGAAGCGAGCAACATGAAAACCCCCCAAAAATTGCATCCCATGTTTTTCAACATGAGTGTCCATATTGCTGGGAAGAGAAAACATCTATAGCAAGGCAACTTTCCCGATCGCTCTCCACAGCGATTTTTTCGCCCTTACCCACTGCCACTGCACAGTAGCCAATCATAATAAAGCAGCAAGTGTGGAGAGAGAAAAACTTATGTCAATCACAACCACGTTGGAGAGAATATACTTACAGAACAAAACTATATAAATTTGCCCCTACTTTTTTACAGCATAAATAAGTTCAAGGAATAGATCTGCGTATCAATTTAACTACTCTTTCTTGCATTATTAACAGTATCTTCTGAACTTCACGTGATACTGTTCAAGATCATAAGCTTTATTGTAACATGAATGAAAAATGATTAAATGTACTGTATATATAGATTAGATTGCTATTTATAAAGCTCACTAGAATCACCATTGACAGCAACATGAAGAAACGGTAATACTGGTCTCTCAAAGAAGTGATGTACATGTACATCAATGTAAATGACAGTACTACAATTTTATTTTTCATTTGTAATTATTATAAAGAACAAAACCACCACTAGATGTTTCTTTTTATAAATAATGTGCTTAACAACCCCCACTCCCCTTATGTAATGTCATATTATTAGGAAGCCTATCAGGAACATCATCAAAAAAATCTTGCTACTTTGGCTGCTGCCATTTGGTTAGTATTTGTTGTGGAGGTAACGTTTTGGCTCAATTGCTTTAAAAATAAATAAATAAATAAAGTAATTTAGCCCCCATCCAATCGTCGAAAAGCTGATGTTATTACCTGTCTCAGTGTGGAAACAATGTTGAAAATAATGTTGGGTAGGCTGCACAGAAAATCCCATGTGTCCTACTGTCGTGATTTCCATTACACGAGAATAGATGTTAAAACTTCATGCTGCTTTGAACTTGGCTCTCGCAAAGATAAGCACCAACTAAGACGTAGCTTTACAGTAAACTAATGTGATCCATCTGTGTCTCCATTATTAATCTGTGTCTCCATCTGTGTCGTGTTATTAATACTGTGCAAAGCAAAGACTAATTGAAAACATGTTTGATGATAGTGGTTTGCAGCTGAATGAATCTCCAAATTGATTCAGAACAACAGTATGGATTTTTATAGGTACTGTAACTTTACAGTGCTGTTACTCCTGCATTTGACTGATACAGTGAGTGTGTTGTATTTGTGTTGTTGAACTTTGACTTAAAATTTAAGGCAGTAGTATTAGGTTAGGACTGCATCAGTTTTCCAACAGCAGTAAAACAGTGTGTGTACCCATTGAGACACGTTGTAAAACATGATTTTTATTAGAGCTTCATTTTGTGTTTCTTACGATCTCAAGCCGGACCCCCTCATCAATTTTACTCACAAAGTGGTATAAAGATTGTTTCGTAAAATAGTGAAACTTTAATTTGAATTAATGCTAGTAACTCTGTCACTGTTGAACAATCAATACTTGTACTTGTTGGCAGCAGGTGCAGAGGAAACGTTTTATACAAAAGGCTTTTCAAATTGGAAAAAGACAACGAAAATGCAACGATCACCAAAAAAAGCAGTTCACATGTTTCCGTAGCTGTGAATTTGTTTTGGCCCGACACATTTTGGACCCAAATCCCAACGTATGACCAAAGCATTATAACCATGAAATGCTTGGTACACAAAAGCATGTTGTCTCATTGAAGTGTGTAGTATAATGTGCGAAGTGGCCAAATCATTTTATCGAAGCACCATGAAAGAAATATGGTTTATATCAGGTTGCATAAACAGTCTTAAGCTTTGCGAATATGAGCTTTAATGCCAAACACAAAAATAAGAAATAGTCGGCTTTCCTAATGTATCATATAATCATATAGATTATGTCGGCATAAGCAGTTTGCCTTCAGCGCGAAGCATTTCCTTTGCCTATACCAGAGGCAAGTCACAACCTGATGCATTTATAATGGAACAGCTTTAAGGGCAGCCCCATCATGGGAGCCAAAGGTGAGCCCATTTTTTTCTTTGAACTGATCAACACAAATGTATTTTTTGCCAATTCAAAATGAAGTGTTATAATCTAATTTTAGCTCTTGAAGTTTAGAGAAGATTCACTAGAATAAAGAATGCTATTTTCATTAGAATTTAACCCGCTTTGATAAAGTGATTCCTATTTATATGTTGGATCATATAAGCAGTTTCAGTATGTTATTTTCTACTGTAAATATTGAATGCCTAGTAAAGTGGCTTTGGTTGAAACATAATGTAGTCTACAGTATGAGGAAGACATGACCTTAACACTGACCTACTGCCAGACCGCTCGCTCTGCACCCCGTCTGCAGATAGACATCTGTTAGCTTTGATTTGTGAATGTGTTTTGATTGACAGTCCGACAATACTACCTTGCTACGGTTTATTTTTCTAATCCCAGTAGATTAGACAGCACATATTATGTTTAGTCATTAAAGTAGGAAAAGAAATTGACTCAGAGCTGGGAGCTGGGGCCCCCCAAAGGCTGCTGAATCCCTTGCACTCCCCCTAGCCATGTATGAACCTTAAACCATTGTTTACTCTTTTAATAACATAAAGAAACAACATTGTAGATGTTATTTTCTGTGTGCAAAAAGCATTCACAGTTATATTTTTATATACAGAAATTAATAACAGATGTATAGTAAATAGCAGGTGCTCATACAGTGTATATGTAAAGTGGTGTATATCTAAATCTGCCTTTAATCTACCATGATCTAATAATTGGTTTTATATTATTGTAACAGTTATAGGTTATATTTAAATGGTTAATCAAGGGGTATTAGTTTTAATAATTAGAAAGTCTAAATAACATTTATTGTTAACTGAAAGTGAAACACAGTACAATGTTTAAAAGTAAATCAATAAGAGTTTGTGATATAGTGTTTCCTAGGGGGAATGTTTTAGGGGGAGCTCAGTTCCGCTAGGGGAAAAAAAGAGCGTGTGTCTTGTGGTAGTGTGCTCACGTTATGCAGCGAGAGAACAGTCCGTGAGTTTAATGTGGAATGCCTGTAATGTTGGACTGTGATTAAAAATCACCTTGTTGAAGGCAATATCTGGAATGGTCTTGATTTACAAACCCACACGAAGTCTTACAAAGTGGTGGTAGCGGTGTCGGTATATTTCAGCGTCTTCAGGAGGTGAGTCAATAAGCAATGCGTGGCTGGGAAGTGCGAGTCCAAAAAAAAACGCATTCATTATTAGCTTACAAGGACTTTTACGCAACATTAAACTGTTTAGGAAAATACTAAATACCCACTGATAATGTCGCTGCAACGGGACGGTGAAAGCACAACAAGCACACAGCACAGCAGACGGGAAAAGGCGTATCCCAACGCAATTAGCTGTCAGCTTGAATTACCGCCGCCATTTCAGGGTAGCAGCTCGCAAAATTTTCATACGTGGATATGGAGATTTGAGATTTGTGTTCAGGCTGCATATGACAGCAGTGAGGAAACACTAGCAAAACTTCTTCCAGCACGTTTAGATGGTGCAGCAATAAAAATATGGGACAGTTTATCATCAAGTGAGCAAAATGATTATGCTGTAACAAAGAAGAAGCTTGAATCGGTTTTCAGTCGCAAGCAAGATATTCTTTCATTTCAAAGCTCTAGTGTTAAAGCTAGACCCCGTCAGCCAGAGGAGCCATTAGAAGTGTATGCAGTTGAAATAACTCGGATGGTACTGTTAGCCTTTCCTGATTATGGCAGGAATGCAATTGAAGGGGAGAAGTTCAGAAGGTTTATTGCTGGCCTGGACACTGATTTACAATCTAAATGTTTTGAATTTGGTGTTAAAACCATGTCTGAAGCCCTTCAGATTGCCAGCCAATGCAAAAGAGTCAAAAATGCTCTTAAAGTGACAGCCACACCTAATTTGCAATCTCTGCCTGAGGCAACTGGAACTGCCTCCACTGCTTCTGTCTAACTTAAATCAACACCATCAAACTTTGACATGTTTCTACTGGACTCTATGAAAGAATTGACTACAAAGCTAGACAACTTACAAACAACTGTTACTCGTCTGCAAGTCACAGTTTCCAGTTTACAAACAGAAGGAGGACAGTCCTCTTTCCATAGAGGGAGAGATGTTTACAGGGATGACAGATTTGGAAGAGCATACCCACACAGCCCTGAGCGCAGATATAACAGTTCACCTTCTCCATATACGTCTCGCCCTCGTCACGGTAACACATATCAGCAAGATGACCGTAACAAATACTATCAACGCTCTGAGGGTGATGCGCAACACCATTCATATCACCACAGTCCCAGCAGACAGCGGTCGACAAGCCCTCATTCTTCTCTTTGGAGTCAAAGAGGCAGGTATTCACCGCCTTACCGCTCATCAAGCCCCGGACGAGAACGCCATGTCAGGATCCAGTCTCCTGAAAGAGAAAGCCATAAATACTCACACCAGGGAAACGAATATTAGCTGGTGACACGGGCCACTCATCAGCTCTTACAGCTCCAAACGAGGCCCTCAATTTATGTGACTCATCTGGACCTCCTGAAGCATATATAAAGGGGATAATAGAAGACACAGAAGTCAGTATTTTTATTAATACAGGCTCTGACATCTCCCTTATCAGTGAAGAAGTACGAATGTCAATTAATGCACTAAGGAAACAACCTATTCAGAAGTCATACTGCCTTACCAGGTCAATTACTGGACAACCACTGGATACAGTTGGAACCATTACAATTTCTGTTCGCATTGGATCTGAAGTCTTCCAACATGATGTCCAAGTTATTCGGAACACTAAATATTCCTGCCTACTGGGATGGGATTTCCTTAAAGGGAACCACACCTGCATTGACATTCACAATGGACTGTTTCACATTATTCACAGTATTCCCCTTGTGTGCAAGAATCACGGTGCTCCAGCATGCTGTAACGCAGTTCTGTTATGTTCAGTTACTATCCCTGCAATGACTGAGCAGAATATTACAGCTTCCATCATACCACCTAACAGATTGGGTCCTGTACCAGATGACTTCATTGGCATTTTGGAGCCTCATTCTCAAGACAGTGGACTGATTGTAGCACACACACTGAGTCCTGTTGATAAGGGCTTGGCTTACATCAGAGTTCTCAACCCTACTAATGAGGACATATGTTTTTACAAGAATAGCCCATTGGAACAGTTCTATGCTGTGTCTTCTCAGAGTGAGTTCTCTATCATTGAAGCACCAGTGTCTGCCATTACTACTACCTGTCCTGCAGATGTCAGCCCTTCATTTAACCTCACCAAATCTGATCTTACCAAGGACCAAAAGCAGCAACTTCAGCAACTTCTGTATCAGTACCAAGACATCTTTAGTGCCAAACCAGATGATTATGGAAGGACTAATTTAGTTCAACACCGTATTCGCAGAGGAGATGTGGAACCTATGAAACAGCGTGCTTATAGGACCTCACCAGCCATGAAAAAAGAGCTCCAACAGCAAGTTCAACAGCTTCTGGAAAACAGAGTTATCGAAGAAAGCCACAGTCCATGGGCATCACCAGTGGTTTTGGTGAAAAAACAAAGATGGCACATATCGATTTTGTGTTGACTATCGCAAATTAAACTCCATCACCATCAAAGATTCGCATCCACTTCCACGCACAGATGATTTGCTTGACGCCTTAGCCGGTTCCTGTTTGTTCAGTACAATGGACCTGTGCAGTGGGTTCTGGCAGGTAGAAATGGATCGGTGTGATAAAGAAAAAACTGCCTTCACCACAGGATGTGGACTGTATCACTTTAATGTGATGCCCATTGGTTTGTCAAACGCACCACCAACTTTCCAGCGCCTAATGGAGCTTGTGCTGAAGGGTTTACATTGGTCTACGGTCCTCATTTATTTGGATGACCTAATCCTTTTCAGCAAAACATTTCCTGAGCACCTCAAGTCCTTAGAAGAGGTCTTCACTCGCTTCCGTCAGGCCGGGCTAAAGTTAAAGCCTTCAAAATGCTGTTTTGCAAGGAAGGAAGTGACTTTTCTTGGACATGTTGTTTCCAGAGAGGGATTGCGACCAGACCCCCGTAATACACAGAAAGTGCGCGACTGGCCTGCTCCAACAACAGCTACTGAGGTACGTGCTTTTATTGGCCTGTGTACTTATTACAGAAGGTCTGTCCAAAACTTTGCACACATTACAGAACCCTTGTATCGACTGACCCAAAAGAATGCTCCTTTCAAATGGACAAAGGACTGTGATGAGGCCTTTAGACATCTGCGGCAGCTCTTATCAGAGCCACCAATAGTCTCATTTCCACAGTATGACCAGCCTTTCCTTCTATATACCGATGCTTCTTGCAGTGCTGTTGGATCCGTATTGGCACAAGTTCAAAATGGCACAGAATGTGTCGTGGCGTACGCCAGCCATGTACTTTCTGCTCAAGAGAAGAGATGGTCAACTTACGACAGAGAGCTGTATGCTATTGTATGGTCTGTACGTAACTTTCGGCACTATCTGCGTGGACAACCATTTGTGATAATAACTGATCACAAACCATTAATTGGACTTCGAAAAATTCCTGTGGAAAATGATCCAACTGGCCGACGTGCGCGCTGGGCCCTAGAGCTTGATCTGTATGACTGGGTGATCCAGCATCGGAAGGGGCTGAAACACACCAATGCCGATGCACTTTCCAGGCGCCCGGAAGATGATCACGGTTCACCAACAACTTCAAAACTGATTGACACCACAGAGCTGCCTGTGCTTACAATGACTACCAGCAGTACAGATTCCGCAAAGCAACCTACTCCAGTTGCTGAATGCTCAGAGTTATCTTCAACCTTACCTGGTCAACTTTTAAGCAGAGGATATGACTTGTACCACCATCAGCAAGCCGATCAAATAATACAGCAAGTACTGCAATGGAAGGAACAACAACTGAAACCTCCATACTGGAAAATCAGACATGAGGCCCCCGCCCTACGTCAGCTTTAGAGAGATTATCATCGCTTCTTGATTCATGACAATCTCCTGGTACGCAAGATAAGAAATTACAAAGGCAAGGGCATATTACAAAGGCAAAGGCATATACTTCAAGTTGTTGTTCCAGAGAGCCTTATTCCATATATTCTTCCTTACCTGCATGGACATGCCTTAACAGGTCACCTTGGAGCAGAGAAAACTCTCCATAGAGCACAGAACCTATGCAATTGGCCATTCATGTCGAGGGACGTAATGGACTTTTGTCAGAGTTTTGTATCCTGCCAGTCTAGAAGATCACCTACACCTCGGTTTAGAGCGCCTTTGCAACCTGTGGTCACCAGCAAGCCTTTTCAGAAGGTAGCAGCAGACATTACTGAGCTCCCTACCACCAGTAAAGGCAACCGGTATATCCTAGTGGTGCAAGACTACTAAGTACGTTAACTTATATGCTATGAAAGACCAAAGGGCTCTGACTGTTGCCAGGCACTTATTCGAAGACTATGTCAGAGAACATGGAGTGCCTGATTCCCTCCACACAGACCAGGGATGACAATTTGAGTCTGATTTAGTCAAATCCTTATGTAAATATCTGGGAATATTTAAAACAAGGTGCTCACCATATCATCCAGAATCCGATGGTATGGAAGAACGCTTTAAGGAATTTAGCTAGATCAACTAGCTAAATTCCTATATTCCACAGATTCTGAATGGGATGATCTCCTTAGCCAAACCGAGCTTGCATACAATACAAGTGTGCATTCCAGCACAGGGTTCACACCCTTCTCCTTAGCTCATGGTAGAGAAGCCAGATTGCCTGTGGACATAATACTTGGTCACCAGGAACACTCAAGTGCCACCCCAGGTACCCCAGCTGACTATTCAGCATCACTTTCCAGAAGACTGAGGATGACCTTTGACCATGCATTCCAATCTTTGAAACAATCACAACAGCATCAAAAATGCTATTATGATGCTAAAGTCAGATTCTCTCCATACAAAGTCGGAGAAATGGTTTGGCTAAACAACCGCGCTGATTCACACAAGAAACTAGCCCCTAAGTGGCGTGGACCTTTTAGAGTACTCAAGTGTATGGACCGTGACTATGAGGTTGTTAATACAACCGATCCAAGGGCTACTTCGAAAGTAGTTCATTACAACCGTTTGAAGCCTTACCTGTCACCATGGCCGCCAAAAACACCTAAAATGGACAGTCCTCACACTAGGATTAACCAATCACCAGCTACGAAACAGCAACAATCACCAAGGCAAACAAACACTTTGTTTCCTCGAGGTCTCCTAGGCTAGGTCCCCCACTTTCTAACAGCTCTTTCTTAGCAGGTTCCTCAGGGGTTCCATGGAACACTAATTCTGATTTGCCATATCCTGCTCTACCCAGGGTTGGGCAGAGGACTGACAGTATTGCAAGTCATTTGGAGGCATCTATTACCTCCCGGCCAGGTGCTTCCCCATTCCAAGAACCAGGAAGAACTGTAACTGAGAAAGCCACACGGAGTGGTCGCCTTATTAAGACCCCCAGTTATTTCAGAGACTTTGTCAAGCATTAATAAGGACCTGAACTCTGACTTTAAATAATAATTGCACTAAACGTTTACCTGAGACTTTATTGAATCAATAGTTCACATGTTAAAACTGTACTTCATGTTAGAAGTGTTTTGTTTTTCTTCACTTGTTTGTGGAACGAGGGCGTTCCTTGTTTAAAGGGGGGGCTAAATGTAACAGTTATAGGTTATATTTAAATGGTTAATCAAGGGGTATTAGTTTTAATAATTAGAAAGTCTAAATAACATTTATTGTTAACTGAAAGTGAAACACAGTACAATGTTTAAAAGTAAATCAATAAGAGTTTGTGATATAGTGTTTCCTAGGGGGAATGTTTTGGGGGGAGCTCAGTTACGCTAGGAGGGGAAAAAAAGAGCGTGTGTCTTGTGGTAGTGTGCTCACGTTATGCAGCGAGAGAACAGTCCATGAGTTTAATGTGGAATGCCTGTAATGTTGGACTGTGATTAAAAATCACCTTCTTGAAGACAATATCTGGAATGGTCTTGATTTACAAACCCACACGAAGTCTTACATTATATTTGTTTGTCTTATACATACACCATTGAAGTTTTAAAGGAGAAATGTGTGATTCTAAGACTGCCGAGAAGGCCATATACAATGGAATGATATGGCATTATGTAATAGAACCATGTAAATAGAGTTGGATTTTCACACAGAACCAGACAGTAAGAATTGTATTTTTCTGCTAACAAAATGTTCTTTTATTCCAGAGCCTCAAATCAAACGACATCCTACTAACGTCACATTATTAATTGGCTCAAAAGCTGTGCTGCCATGTGTCTCTGTGGGTAACCCCAAACCAGATATCTCCTGGATTAAAAATGAAGTTGTTGTTAAGGTAATGTTGAGAAATTACTGTATTTTTAATATAATATAAATATTTAAAAGGATTTGAAATGGAACTGAGTTCATACCCATCAATGGTGAATATTGGGTAGAATTCCCAAAGTATGTGAGTTTTTCTTTATAATATAATTAAACTAAACAGCATGGGAATTTCAATAAGTTGAAACTGCAAACTGGATTTTAAAAACTTGATTAGAATAATGTAAAAACAGTCAGCATTGGTGCATGTGAGAATCTAGGATACTAACCTTAATTTGAAGACCGTGGTTGCATTCTAAGGAAATGTTTGCCAAATGTGTTAGCAACACACTATATTCCCTGCATGTTCCCTGACTGCAAATGGAATACCTGGTATTCTTCATAGTTTGATATTGGATTTGTGGTGCTGGAAACATGGCATCAGTCAGAGATGAAGTACTTTGCTAAAATAAATACATACCCAGATAAAAATAGCAGAATGATTGTAGTCATCAATTAATTGGTCAATGCTAATTTTAGACTGCAACATAAAACTATTTCAAAAGGTGCCATCAGCGATAAAAAGGAGGGGTGGGTGGGGTTACACTGTTGTGTGATATTTGTTAAACACTTTTATAACAACATAAGAAAAGTTATAAGGTGATTCAGTTCAGACTACAAGAGTAGCATTTAACTAATCTTTTCAAGTGTGCAGTCATTAGTTAGAAAGCAATATAAATGACCACAGGAAGTTAAAAATGGTCACTCAGGGTGTTTTAAGGGTGTGTCTTTGGCACAAACGAGTTCTAGAAAATTATTAAGCAGTTGTTTGTATAAAAAGCACTGTAAATTCTTATGATAAAAAGTTACCACACTTAAAATAATTATAAATGTATATGGATGTCCAACCTTTCCAATCTAAGAACTGAACCAGTGCTACTTAAATGAAAATACTGTGCTTGGATACAAAAACATGCCCTTACATGCCCCATTACCATTCAGTATAGAAGATGTACTATATATTGTGCACTTTTAAATATTTTTTAAAAATCTATAAAAACGTGGTCATATAAATAAAGTTGCCATGTTCCACAATCTTATTTATACAAAAAATATATTTCTAGGTGGTTTTCTTCTGTGCACTTACTGTAATTAGAAAAACAGACCTTGTTGGTTTTCCATTTTATTCATATTCACTGGTTTCAGCTTGTCATCCTGGTACTAAATTGGAATGTTCCTGCGACTACTGCATTTGCAGAATGTCACCTGGGAAGCTAAACAAACATGGAAACAAAGGAAAAAATATATCATTTTGTTACACTAATAACATTTTACTGGAAATACTGTACCTACAAACCATGAGTTCACAAGTACGTTAACATCCTTTAATATTTGCAATAAAGTTTTAATGGACCATTAGTTGTATAACAACTAAACTTTAATGCCTGTACTTTTTTCCAGGGGTACACAGCTTTAAAATGTGGTTGAATGTTCAATGGCCCACATACCTATATTTTTTCTAGACAGTTAGACATACTACATTGATTAAATACAGCAACTGCTGACACATTTCCTCTCAAAAGTTTACCATAGTTAAAGCATAGTAAAGTGTATAAAGCATAGTGAAAGCATTGTACAGCATAGGTAAGCATTGTAAAACCCAGAGAGGTATGGTAAAGCATTTTTAAAAACATGGCCATTGCCATCCATAGCAAATACACAGGATAACAATGGGAAAAGCATGGGGAAACTGCAAAAATACTGTGCAAATTTACTGTGATAAACTTTTAAAAGGGTCAGCTCATCAAATTGATCAGAAATGTAATTATGTGCACAGTTTTGTAAACAATTACAAAATTTAGCAAAGTAAAGTCCCTTTTCCAATGACTAAGCCATTGCATCTACTTGCAGGTCAATGATCGTATCTCCATTCTTGATTATGGTACTTTAAAAATCCATGATATTGAAAAAGCCGATGCTGGGCAGTACCGCTGTGTAGCAAAAAACAGCTTTGGCTTGGAGTACTCAAAACCTGTGACCGTGGAAGTGCAAGGTAGGTCAAATGTATCTGAATTAAGTTAAAATATACATTCCTCCCTTTATTGAATAAACAAACTTTATGAGGTGCCCAGCTTAACGTCTTACAATGTTCTCCCATACTGTATGTGTCAGCAAAATCGCAAAATGGAGGTGTGACAGGATGAAAACGGTACTTGTTTTCATTCAAACTCAAATTGTATAGTTAATAGATGTGCATAATTATGTGTCATGTGACTAGGAGGGTGTGTATAAAAGCAGATAGTGGCTGCTTTCTAAAAGGGAGAGGAGGCACTGGACAGTGGATAGGAGCACACAGTTAGTTTCAAACAAGCTAGCGGTGTGCTCCTTTATTGTTAGTTTGATAGCTGTTTTGTTTTCCTGTGATTAAAAATTGACTTTCATGTTATGTTTACCTGTGGTCAAAAGGTGAAATAATGGGACCAGTTCCCACAAAATCCAATAAGGCCTTGTTTTTCCTGAAGAAGAGCTTGTCCTGGTGCCGAGGTCATCTGCATTTACAGAATAGTTAATTTTGTAGCTGTTTAATTTCCTATTTACCAGTACATATGTTTTTTTATGTTTGTTTTTGCTAAATTCCCTGTTTACCAAACTTTAACTAATATCCGTTCTCAAACACATGGTTTCTTCTAAAAAGCTAAATTTCTGAGAGGTTGTTTCAAAAATCACTGTAACCTCTGACCCCTCTGCAACTGTGACACTATTACTTTTAATAAATGTTTATAAATTACAGTTTCGGAGGAGACAGAAATTAAAGTTGCATACAAATAATTGTGATTTTTCAAGCATAGTGGCTGTAATACTGGAATAGTTAGTAAGCATGGTAAAAAATAAAAAAAAAACTAAGCAGAAACAACAATAGAAAATGGTGGATAAAAAAAAAATTACTGGATATTAAACAGGTAAGAAATACAATAATAAGAAAATGTGGATGATATAAAGATATAAAGTGCCTAAAGAAATAGGCAGTATCTATATTTCAACCATTACATTTAGTTTTATGTCGGTGTCTGTGCTCCACTTGTCACTTGAAAGTGGCTTGTAAATTCAATACTTAGTTAATGTGACCATTTAGACAGGTTTACTATAGTTATCTTATAATCTTGTTTATGTGAATGTTAACTGTTGTTTAAGTTTTGATGTTTTGCTTTAAACAGTTCCTGCCAGAATATTAAAGGTTCCCGAAACAAAGAAAGTAGCTTTTGGCTCGGAAATTACCATGCAGTGCAATGCTACTGGTGATCCAATTCCCACTATAACATGGCTGGAAAATGGAAACACTGTAAGTACCAATATAAGCAGGATACATGGTAATCTATTGTAGCAGTCGTATTTAATTAATGTTTTTGTTCAATCTGCCAGGTCTAGTCAAGGGCCCATTGTCATAAACAGCATTCTAACAATTCAAGTTCATAACCCTGTGTACTCATATATAGATCATGCATTGAAACATTGTATCCATTACTCAATAAGACCTAAGTAAAACAGAAATGTAATACTATCTATTTTAAGGGCAAGCCAAGCAACGTACATTAACACACAGTGTACTGCACCTGTGCTACAGGGCTTAAACAGAGCCCTCAAAAATGTATGATGTCATAATGAAGCCATATGTTGATTTAGCAACTTAGAAATTATCTCCCTAGGATCTGTAACAGGTCCACAATGTACTAATTGTTTAAAAATACTACCTTTCATTCAAAAAGTGTCAATTTCTATAAACTATAAACTTTCCCACAATACCAGGTTTACAAATCTCTACAACGTAAAGGGTAATCCGAATTTACAAGCAAATATAAATTTACCATGTAGTAGCAATGATCTTTTCAACTTTGACTCCCTAAATCATAAATAGTATTATTATTAGGCTTCCAAGCTGGCTTGGGAAGCCTGTTGTTATTGTAAAGATTTTTTTAAAATTATTTATTTATTTATTTATTTATTTATTTATTTATTTATATTCATGGGGAGGGAACCAGGGCTGCGAGAGGAAGGGAGTGTTTTGCAACTTGGGAGTCGAGGCTCAGCCTCTAGAGCAGAGGAAAGAGAGAGAGGGAAGGATGGGCCGAACTCCAACTGATAGTGCCTTCCCTATGGAGTCGAGGCTAGCCCTAATAGCCTGCGAGCCCCTGAAAAGACAGAGTCCTCTGACTTCTCGGAGAGTCGTAATAGGCTCGGCCTCGCGACTGGGTCCCAGTTAGCGACCGGGGTCGACCCTCAGAGGACGGAACGGCTCATACGAAGCCTTGACGTAAGGAAGAAAAGAGAATCTGAAAGAACACAAATAATTATTTAGTTGCGGGACTCAAGCACTAAGACTAAGAGGGCCACGTCCCAGGAAAGTAAAGAAGGAAGTAAGACAGAGCCTTCATTCGTGAGGCAAGATATATAGCGCATGAGCTGCGAAAGAATAGTGTGGCCAGTGGTCCCCTCTGACCACACAAAGAACCTGCAGAGTTACTAGAACTCCAGGTCGGGGAAGTGAGACTCACTATCCCCCAGAGGGGACCAACACAGATGCATGCGGCATATGAAAAAGTGAGGAGGAGGAGGAGGGAGGAGGAGGGAAAAAGCAAAACGTAAGAGAAAGAGCTGAGCTGTGACTGTGATTAAATAGGGAGTCAGTAATGACAGTCAGGTGAAATTAGTCAATGATGATAGGCTATTTCCTTCGCTATTAGGAAATAGCGAAGCCCTGGTTCACGCCCCTGAATTTTCACAAGTTAACATTTATTGTTGTTTTTCCTCCCAAAATTTTAAACTGCTCCTGTTCGCACACGGTGTAACCAATCAACATGAAACTTGGCAGGTATCATTCCGTGTAGATTATAGTTCAGATGCAAAGAAAATTGCACTTCTGCGTCAACCAAGATGGCGCCCTGACGCATTTTTTGGAAAAACCTTTCAAAATCTTCTTCTTGGGAACTTGTGAACCGATTGATCCGAAATCTCGCATTTGTCATCAGCAACCAAATTTGCTTCAAGTTTGCGAAGCAGAAGTTGCAGCGATAAATTTTAATATCAAAATGGCTGCCAGTAAATTCACTGAAACGCACCACAACCATCAAACTGCTTCTGTTTAAAAACTGTTTAACCAATTAACTCTGAACTTGGTAGGCATCATCCTGGGGACAAAAATTGTGTTCTTTTGTAAAACAAGATGGCCACCAGACCTACATTTTCTTCTTAAATTTAAAACCGATTCAGTTGAAAAATGGTTTATTTGATTAACTCCAAAGTTGACAAGCATCATCCCTGTGTCAATACAATTGACTTTTTCAAAATTGGTGTTTGTACGTAAACCAATATGGCCACCTGACGCATTTCTTTAAAAACCTTTCAAAATCTTCAGTCAAATGTGATACTAGCTTATAAATCCTTACAATGTGCAGATACGTTAATGGTTACTATGGAACATATATAGTAAACCATATGTGCTCTATCCAGAAATTACCTTGCCTGTGACGTTTGACCTCTCCTTAAGTTAAAATGTAAAACTAGCTTACAACTCCTTACAGAGTGTATATAGGTTAATGGTTACTATAGAACACATATATGAACCCATATATGCTCTATCCAAAAATCACCTGGCCTGTGACCTTTGACCTTTCTAAAGTCAAATGTAAAACTAGCTTATAACTCCTTACAGTGCACATAGGCTTATGGTTACTATACAACACATTTAGAACCCATATATGCTGTATTCAGAAAATACCTTGATCGTAACATTTGACCTCTCCTTAAGGTTAAATTTAAAATTAGCTTATAACTCCTTACAGTGTGTTGATATGGTCTTGGTTACTATGGTGTTTAAAGTTATAAAGCATTGTGAGATAATGAACTAATGCAGTATTTTGAATTGAAACTGCTCCATAAAACTGATCTGTTGCTGACACTTGTGCTGCAATGCTACAGCTTGCCAAAATTTCCAACTGGTACTGAGCTTGGAAGCTGTAAAACTGCCTGGCAGTTCTAGTTAGTATTGTTATTGTTATATAATAATAATAATAATAATAATAATAATAATAATAATAATATGAATAATATGAATAATATGAATAATATGAATAAATGTATGTATAGTGTGCACATACCACAATATGTATTTAATGTCTGTACATTTAAGATTTCAGTTTAGTTTAATGGCACTGTAGTGGTCAAAATTGTACGATTGGAAAAGAAAAAAACAAACTGAAAAATACATTTAGAGAGATACAGTTAATAATAGAGACTGGGTGATGTGTAACCCAGGATTAAATAATACAGTTCCACTTTTTTCATAAAAGGACAACAGGAAATGGTTTATGCTGGGGATACAACCAGCGCAAGATGCAAACACCACTAGGAACATCTTACTGTTTTAGCAGCATCTCATGTTATTTTTAACCTTGATTGCACAATATATCTCTTATAAAAACAACATACATTTAGTTGCTTTTGTGTTTACTTGTGAGTGTAAATGTATATGCTCCTGTTCTACCTCAGTGCTGTATTTTCATTCTTTTAATATCTCTGTCCCTTGTGGTCAACATAAGTTGTGACTGATGAACTAAGTGTTAATTGATCCCAGCTGTTGCAGTTGATGTGATGTTGGCTCCATTTCGGAAGTAGCAAGCTGAAGTGACCAGAATATATGACACATTGGCTCAAATGAGAAGGCTCTTGGTTCCACACAGCATTCAGCACACATAGTTTGTTCCAACCAATATGCTACCAGGAGGTTCCCGGTTCAAATTCCGTCCCAGCAAATCACTTAGCCTCCTTGTGCTCCATGCTTCGGATGAGACTGAGTTGTGATGCATAGTTCACACCCAAGTCTGTAGTCGCTTTGGATAAAAGCGTCGGCTAAATAACTAAATAATAATAAGACCTAGGCTGGGACCAAATCAAAACTTTGACAAACTGCTAATCGCACTTAACAAAACTGTATTTAATTGTGTTTTCTTTTTTGTAAGTACCTTATTTCTTCTACTCATAAAAAGAAAACACTATTAAATACAGTTGTGTTAAGTGCAATTAGCGGGTTGTCAAAGTTTTGATTTGGTCCTAGCCCTAGTTAAGAAAGCATCTGTTTAATCTATGTTGTTTTAAATACTTTATGTTATACTGATTAAAGGTCGACCTACGAAATAAGTATGTTGTGTTCAATTATGTTTAAAAAAAATACAGCATGTAATTGAAAAATATTACATTGAAATACAATGACCTACAGATTCATGCTAGTACTATTACAAATGCTGTACTCATATTACGCATTCATGTAGTGTATGGAAAACAGTGAAGGATTTATACACTTTGATTATTTGAAATGCTTCTACCTTTAATTTTAGTTTCTTTTTTTTATATATAAATTTAGTCGTTGCCAGTTAGGAGGGTGAGGGCAACTCGGGAGGGCGAAGACGAACACACACTGTCCTCCGAAGTGTGTGCCGTCAGCCGACCGCTTTTTTTCACACTGCGGACTCACCATGTAGCCACCCAAGAGCTACAGCATCGGAGGACAATGCAGCTCTCAGGCAGCTTACAGGCAAAACCTGGCCAACCTAACCCTCTCCCCCCCCCCGGGCGACTCTCGGCCAGTTGAGCGCTGCCCCCTGGGAGCTATCGTCCTCGGTCGGCAAAGGAATAGCCTGGACTCGAACTCGCGACATCCAGGCTATAGGGCGCATCCGGCACTCTACGCAAGTGCTTTTACTGGATGCGCCATTCGGGAGCCCTAATTTTAGTTTCTAAATACATTTTTCAAAATGACGTGAGTCACCTGAGGCTATATATAGCGCATATTTCAAAGCACATATAGCAATAAAAAATACATTTAATTTACAATACCGAAAGTTCACATTGAAACCATGGCGATGAATACATTAATAGCGTATATAATCACATGGACAAAATACCGTAAAACACTGACACATGTGCATGTCTCAAAATTAGGAAAAAATCGGCACGACAACACCACTAAAACTTGAATAATATCAAAATATACAGGCTTCCTGAAAAACAAGAGATGCTGGTAGTGATGCAACCGATGACATAGAATAAACTAATTCTGTTTTATTTATGCTAATACCCTATTTATAATTGATGTCCTGTGCATTAGTAGTAACACCAGGAAGATATACTGTGGTTTACATTATTTAAGGTTTATATATACTACATTAAAATGCATCAACTAAAATATATTTCATGGTATAGAATGCGTATACAGTGGTAAGTTAGCTGTAAATAAAATGCATAATGTAACAAAACAAGGAAGGCTTGTATAAAATATTGTATGTTATAAAAATATACTTGCATTGCAGTGGTCAGTAAGTATTCAGCAGTGAAACATACTGGCCATTTCTACTAAATTTAAGCACATTGCTTAGCCCATTGATGATGTTTACAAGCAGATGCCGTTTCCTAGGTGGTCAGTCAAAAAAGTTTTTTGATCAGTTAACCCTTTCTTATGCAGTGGATTGTGGGATACTACTAGTAGAAGACTAGTGATGCTCCAGCGGCTTGCCGAACTCAATTGAAATTAAGTACGCATTAGAGCCGCACTTCATTATATTCCATGAACCAATTGATTTCACACTGGCGAACTGAAGCGCGCCACACTTATTCCAAAGCAATCTCCCACAATGCATAGTAGTAAATAATGACAAAACCAGTAAGTGAGTGAGTGTGAATGTATGTGTTTGTTTAGATATGTTATCGATATTGTGCAATTGTACCAAATGAAAACATTTACCCACTCTATCACATAGCACTCCGTGTTCTAGCTAGCTAGTTAGATATGGATTCAAGTGATACCACACAGCGAATCATTATTTGGAAGATTCTTCAAGAGACAAAGAAAAGAAGAAAGATGATGGCTATTCTCAGCATCATGGTGGCAACAAGAAATTTCTTCATGAAATGCTTAATTACAAGTGTGAGACTCATAACTGGTTGCTCCTCATTGATTCTGGTGGTAACAGATGACCAGTGTAGCATTGTGAGACACATGATACTCTTTAGCATATCATTTATGTACATTAGCATTAAGTACAGTTAAGTACAGTTCACTGCTGAAGCGCCGTATGAAACCAAAGAGTACCAGAGGTGCTCAGAGCGGCAGAGGAAGGCATGCTAGCGTCGAAAGAGCGTCAAGGCGAACTTAATTGTTTCAGATGTATGGAAGGCCATCCGGGTCAGAAACACTTTATTTAGTATGCGTTTCAAATATTTAGTACGCAAATTGATTTGGACCAATCAGAATACATAAAAAAATACGTTCTAAATAAATGTAAGTTAATTACGCATATTCTACATTGGGGCTGCTTTACAGTAGTACCTACATAGTGGCTGGTCAGTGTAGTGTTAAGAACCGATACCTGAGTAGTAAAACAGTGCTTATTAACCATAGGAGCATCTAATACAACAAACTCATTACAGGACTGATAAAAAGTGTGTGGAATGCATCGGAGCGTGGCTATATTGGAAAATTATGGTATAATAGTTTTGTTTTCATTCAAATTCCTCACATTTGACACATGAACCTAGCCTGGGTTCTTCTACTAAATTTATGTTACAGATTTATTTTGTTGTGAAATATAATACATAGACCTCCCATAAGTGGCAAAAATCTGCAGAGCCAGGCCCATTTTTTGGCAGCAACCTTTGTGGCTCCTTATGTATGTTGGTTGACTGCTTTATAATTTATGTCTACCCTCTGCCAGATCTATGCAGAAGTCTGTTTCACCAACTCAACACGTTGAGCCACCATGTGCTAGAAAGTATGGGTCTCTTTTATAAAACCTAAAGAACATTTGTTTATTCATTTCTTTGTAAAAACAGAGTTATGATAAGCAGAAAAAAAGTGTATCAATTAATTTGGAGTGTTGTTCAAAAGGCTTGATAGTAAAATGTATTTTGTGACATATTCCTGTGTGTTTATAACAGGTTTCGGATGCATCAGTAGAGGAGATTATAGTTGAAGAGGTTATTAACTCTACATTGAGAGTTGTTGTTAACAAACCCGGGCTATATACCTGCATAGCAACAAACAGACACAGTGGAGGGGCCAGTACAGTGAAAGCCACTGCAAAAGTTACCATCTCAGGTAGGTCTAAAATGTATTTTGCAGTTATTTGAATATGAAGTATCATTTGCATGGCCAGTAATAATTCAAGCAAAGGCCAGTAGGAGTCAGGAGTCTTAGGTTTGAATAACATTTTGGCTATTACATGTGTAAAATTGGAAAGTAAAAGTTACTCTGGGGAAGTAAATGTAGGAGGATCCATTGAAACAAAAATATTTGTGAATGATATAACCTAACTTGCTAATTGAATCACTTCTAGAAAACATTATTGTAATACCATTACAATACCACAGTGGTCATGATATAGTAGAATACTGGTACTGATATGGTACCATGGTACTGTGTGAAAAGGGGTTACCACAGTGTGTATTAGTTTCTTCTATTGTGATACCATTTCTAAGAGAAAATCTGAAAAATGTAACCACTTTGGTACCTATCAATTAATGGATCTCATTGGGGGTGCTCTTTGTGCTACCAAATACATTGTCATTGTAGTGTCACTGCATTACTGTTAAAGATTATTAAGACGGGGTTTCCATATTCAGTTGTACAAACATTGGGGATGTCCAAATACAGTAAAAGTATAAATGGGTCACTGCTCTTAGAGCAAAGATAACATCATCTCTTGTGTACCAAAATCACATAAACATGATTAACTAAAACATATGAGGTAAACTACTTTTTGTTTGTATAATTTTATTTAGTATTTCAAAATCACTCATATTGCGACTGCACTAAAATTAAGCTGTTTTCTAGAGGTATAATGTTATTTAATGTTGACCACAGAAGAAAGTTGGTAAGGGTTTAATCATAATAAGGATGTGTACCCAGCATGGTCTCTATCCTCATCTAAAAAATCACTGTGCTTAAGTAATGTAAGCCATTTGTTTGTCTGCGATGCCATAATGAAACACTGATTCTGAGAAACATGACAAATACTGAAAATCAATGCTGAAAAGTTTTAATTTAAAGTAAACATTTGGAACAACCCAGTTAAACACTATATTTTAGTTCTTTTTAGTGTCCCCTTTGATCTACGTGTGAGTGTGTTGTTGACCTCACGGTACCAGCAGGAACTCCCTCTGACAGTTAGCAGCTGTTGAGAGCTGTGACAAGGGACTTCACAAGTGGTGGTTAGTCATTTCAGTGCTGACTCACAACTTCTATGTTCAGAGGAATTAAATAACCCCATTCACCTAATTTCTGTGGTAGAACATGAAATTAGGTATAATTATCTGTTTTTAGAATGCATCACATTTCAATATAAATCATGTATATCAACAGTTGCACACTTCACTTTTTCTAAATAGAATCTTTGTGTTTTTTTTTTTTTTATTTTTTTTTATTAAATGTTATTATTTGTTGTTCTGTACAGCTATGTCCAAAAGTTTTGCATTACTCTATAGCACTAGTTTTGTTTCATAAAGTCAAATGAAACCTGCTGAATAATGTTACTTTAACATATTGAATTACATACCGCTTTGCAGTTTTCCATATACTTAATAAAAAAAAAACTGCCAAAAATTGAAGAATGTTACATTTTGAAATCTAACTTGAAATACTGTACTACTATTTATTATGGCTTCTGGGTTGTTTCATCATAGTTACTTTGATTACATGATGTTAAATAACACACACACACACACCACACACATATATATATATATATATATATATATATATATATATATATATATATATATATATATATATATATATATATGGTTGCTGCAGATTGTCTAGAGATGTAATTTTAGTAGTTTAAGCAACTAGAACCACAAACACAGGGGAACTACACTAGAACCACACAGCAAGCGCACAAACTGCACAAGATGACATCTCTTAAGCCATTAGAGGGTCACAACGTGTAAGGGTCACAATTAACTTGTATCAACTTATATTTGTTTACATTCAATGTAGCTGTTCTGAAGTTCCAATATAGATTGACTCATAAACCCATTTACTTAAGCCTTTCATTTTATTTCTGGAGGTATATTAACATTATTATGTTATAAACTACCATTTTCATGTCACATGGCATTTTTTAACCTGGGAGCAAAGATCTAATAGCCTTGCACTAAAAACAACTAATGTCAGTATTGTGTGCACACGAGTCTGCATGAGTCTCTTATTCAGTACTGGCTTGGCAGAGGAGCAGTTAAAAAACACAATCATTGGAAATACCTATGGCTGCATTTTCAAAAACTTTAAATGAAGCCAGATAGTAATATTGGTGTTAAGCAAACCAAAATGCAATCATTTTTATATTGGTCCTACAGTGGTTACATTTTCGTAAGTGGACAAACTAATGGCACCACAGTTTGATACCATATAATTTATTGTAATAATATTTATCCATATCCTTCCAACACTCTTCCCCTAGTGTGTGCAAAGTGGAAAACATTAACCTTAATGTTGAGACCTTTGTGTGCTAGACGTACTTAGAGGTTAGATAAGATTCTGAGATATATTTACCTTAGCTTGTATGAGTGGAAACACATGTGACATTTTGGGATGAAAACAAAACCTTTACTAAAAAATGAACCCTTTCATGCCAGTACTGTAGAAAAGCTGCATACTCATTCCATTGGTGACCGTGGCATTGATCTGTGACTCTCACATATCCATTTTACTTTATATGCTTTGTTTTTGTTCTCAGAAACTCAAGTTTCTAATTTAGGCATTGCTTTTAATTTGCATTTGTGTCTTTGTTCTCCGGTGTTCCTTTCCTGCACATTGAAACACTGATACAGACGACTTTGTCTACACCTGTGTGGCTAGCACAGATAGCATTTGTTCCTCCTGATATCAGTTAAAATTATACATTTTCAATTAACTGATTCATTTTTATAACTAGCTTCCCCAGGACCCTTATAAAGTTGATAATAGCGAAGAACCAGCACGTCTGATGAAATGTAGAACAGCAACTCTTTAACAGCTGCCCCTTCACCATCATTGCCACTGCAGTAACAGTCAAATGAGAGCTAGTGGAGTCTGAAAAACATTTGGAGCAATTCTGGGTCATCAACAAAAAGATAGCCATGATATTATATTTAATGCAGCATTTTGAAGACCCCCCTCCATATATATATATTTATGCGTGTGTGTGTGTGTGTGTGTGTGTGTGTATATATATATATATATATATATATATATATATATATATATATATATATATATATATATATATATATATATATATATATATATATATATAAACACTCATGTTTATAGTTCTTGTGAAATAAGACAACACAATACATGTTTGTTTTAGTTTTCCTTATTTTTTTCAATATTAAAGATTAGAAACAAAAAAAATGTACAAGCATATTACAATGTAACAGAGAAAGAGAGATATTAATGGAGAAAAAAAACATAAGCTGCTTCCCATTGCTTGTCCTATTATGTGTTGTGAGCAGCTGGGTTTTTAGAATTGTTTTCTTTGTTCAGAGGTTTCTATGAAGGAAGTGTTACCAACTTTGTTTTCTCAGACTGTAACAATCCAGCCCTCGTCAGGGCCTATACGCCTGTTAAAATTCACACCTGTTCCCAGACTCCAGGTCCCAGACACAATCCCAGGCTGATTCCATCATATCAGCATGGTTTGCAGCTTCTCCATGCACACACCAACCTCTCTCATTAATGGGTGGAAACTATGTAACCTTCTTTTTCTTCTTTTCTCCAATTATTCTCCTTGTTTATACTGGATCCTGCCGCTTCCCTATAGAATGGAGGTAAGCAATTAAACATTTACAATCAAGTATTTTAAAGTATAATAAAACGATGGTACCTTAGAGGTCATCAACCATTCTGTTACTTCTGCCTGATGCTGATACCAAGTAGCTGAAGTCAATCTAATTTGTGACTTGTAAAGGAACCACAATGAACATTTTAAAGCATCCATGTTAAAACCTTTGTATTCATATATTTATTGGTGCTGTATGTATAAGGGTATATGTTTAGTTTTACATAAATTGACACACAGATTACATTTTATGTTTGAAGTTTGCTAATTGCAAAAGATGGCCAATAGGCTTTAATGCTCATGAAACAGTGGTCAGTAATTTATGTAATCACAGTAAGTTACACAGTTTTCCTTAAACTGAACAGACCATAATTTTATATACATGTGTGGCAGGGCGAGAGCCCTGCCTGTGTATTTACTGTGTATTCAGAGTGTGTTTGATTATTTTGTAGTGGCCATAGGCCTAATATACTACATATCCCAGAAGCCTCTAGGGCTGAATGGGAATCACCTGGGTGCACTTGGGGATCATTTAATGTAATTATTGTTTGAGTGTTTGTCTGTGTTGGTGGTGGGTTGAAGTAGGAGTCTGTGAAGTCTGAAAGAAACTGTAAAGGTACTGTGTGAACCTGGGTGTGCAGTGTAAAACTTGTATACTGTGTGTAACAAGTGGTTTTGTTGAAACGGGTAAACCATTTAGCGGTCCCATGCTAGTGTAATTGTGGGTAAAAGTTTAGCTAGTGCTCCAATTGGGAGCTAGGCTTTTGTTTTGTGTTCTGTTTATTTTGTTTATCTGTGTGAATAAAAGTGCACGAAAGTGCGAAATGTGCAGTTCTGGTATCTGGGTCTGCTGTTTGAAATATGCAGTATCTGGATCTGCTGTTTGACACATGCAATTCTGGTATCTGGGTCTGCTGTTTGAAACATGCAGTTCTGGTATCTGGGTCTGCTGTTTGAAACGTGCAGTTCTGGTATCTGGGTCTGCTGTTTGAAACGTGCAGTTCTGGTATCTGGGTCTGCTGTTTGAAACATGCAGTTCTGGTATCTGGGTCTGCTGTTTGAAACGTGCAGTTCTGGTATCTGGGTCTGCTGTTTGAAACGTGCAGTTCTGGTATCTGGGTCTGATGTTTGAAACGTGCAGTTCTGGTATCTGGGTCTGCTGTTTGAAACGTGCAGTTCTGGTATCTGGGTCTGCTGTTTGAAACGTGCAGTTCTGATATCTGGATCTGCTGTTTGAAACGTGCAGTTCTGGTATCTGGGTCTGATGTTTGAAACGTGCAGTTCTGGTATCTGGGTCTGCTGTTTGAAAGGTGCAATCCAGCGTTAGCAGAGATGCTTTGTTACTTATGGTCCGTGCACTACAAAATGATCACACACACCATGAATACATCTGAAATGACTGGTTAATGAAAATGTGTAGCAGTGTCCCATGATTTTGTTCCACTGCATAAAATTGTGTATTATTCCTTTTGCTAAAGGAACTGATACCACAGTTATTAAAATGGTTTATTTTAAATCATCAGTGTTTAGTTGGGGATAAAGCAAAGCAGATGGAATAGCATTTGAATAAATGTATATGTATGAGATGCAGTTCCCAGGTCAAATGTTGCCTCCAGTTCGGTTTGTGTGATTTATGTGAGGTGTAAGAATTAATCCCATGCAAAAAAAAAAAAAAGGGTTAATAGCTTCACTGTCTTCGGTAATTAACAAATAGAAAATAAATTATTTAGTAAAGGGGTAAATAAGTGAATAATACATAATATATACAGTTCTATTAATAAAAACATTCATAGTTACATAAAATTGACTGTATTAAAAAAAACCATTTAAGTAAGGAGGTAAATACTCACTTGGTTCCTCATTTCAAATGTATGCGCTTTAGTTTCAACACCAAAATTACAGGAAGATGGTGTTTTGTTTGACTGACATTAAATACTCATTTGGATTATTCTGGCTCTTAAAATGTATTTTTAAATGTTGTAGAAAATAATACAGAACCAGCAAAAGTGCAACTGGAGGGGACTGTTTTTTTAATGTATGTATGTATTTTTGTTTAAAAAGGTCTTTCTGTGAAAGAAATAATGTTCTGGTTGAGAGGAAGTTCTAGAAGCGAGAGTCATATTTTCTTGAAATCGATGAATCCATAGTTATCCAATCCAGTATATGGGATTAGAGACAGAGACAGAAGCTACAGTGAAGCTCTGTTGTGCACATTTATTTAACACAAAAACAAAACACAAGAACAAAGTGAAAAGGCATAAGGGGCAAAACAAAAGGTTTAAACAAAGTACGAGTCGGGCCATTGTAAAAGGAAAATAAAAAATATAAAGAAATTCAAGTCAAGCGGCAATAAGGAGCTCTGCTGTCATTGATTTCTGCCTACCAATGTAACATTACCACATTTGCACATTCTGACATACAAAGTGGACGTATTTTGTCATGTGAGTGTACTCGATCATAAGAGATTTATTTTAAAAAATGCAACATCTAAGGGTTAGCTGTCTGATAGGCTAATCAATAGCCTGTCCCTCTTTACATTCCACCAAAGAAAACCAAGACACGGCGCAGGACAGTGCAGCATCATCTTTTAAAGTTTTACTGGAGACTTTTCTTAAAGTGAGTAGGCTACGATTAATCGTTAATGAAATTGAGATTGTGTGTATTAAAGTAAGACGGACCACCACATCAACAGTCTGAATATGTATCTGCGACAAATTAAATGTTTGGAAATACACTCCATGCAGCGTGGTATAAAATAAAGCTGCTTCTTGGCTAGAATATTCAGAAAAAAACATCATGATGTTTTGTTGGACATATTGTTTTAGTGTAATTTACACAGCAACAATTAAAGAGCACTCAAAACTGCAGCTGAATGTGCAGTATCCAAATGTGAAATGTTACATGCGGATTTGATAAATAGATCAGTCAAATATAATTTTAGATTTATATAAAAAGGATAATTAATGTTTGCAAACAGTTTATATTTCTCTTAAGTGACAGCACACATGCAGTATGCCTTGTCTACTTGATTACTGAAGGTGAGCAGTAGCCAACCATTTTATTGATATCATGTGTGTGCGGGGGCTTTTTTTAATTGGGATATTCTTTTTTTTGGGGCGGGGGGGGGTCATCACCTAGGGCCCCACACAGACTAAGGCCTGCCCTGCCCTGGCTTTAGCCCCATTTTATACATGGGGCCACTCCCCAATTAGCACTCAATTACCTAATTGGGAAATAGCCACACCTGTGATTGTTGGCAGGGACAGATTTAACCCCATCCCTACCAACCTTACATTCCCACACACACACTATTTACATTTTAAAGCTTTCGCCCTGCCACAGAGCCCTATGATGAAGCAAAGGCACAAGTAATGGTACAAAACTAGCAAGACACAACTTGGTTAAAATATTGTTCTGAGTATCTTATCATCAGAGCTATACAAGTACATTTTTTCCTCCCTGAACATGTTCCTATGCCTTTGTCCATGGTCTACTCTACCGGGATCAAAATGTCTATTGTAACTTTCACAATATATCTGTATTTTGTATGGAGAGTCAATAGTCTGCCACAAACCCTATAGCTCCATATGGAGATACAAATAACATAACTATAGGATACTGGACAGATACAAATTTCAGCCTTTAAAATGCAATTGTGAGCCTGTCTCTTACTTATTAAAAAAAAAAAAAAAACACTTTGGTTGGGCTGGATCAGTCATGGATTTAAAGGGCACCTAGACTAAGAGTACTATTACCGTAATATTTAAATGGGATTATGCAGCTGCTGTTGAGATGTGCAGTCATAGAACTGGAATATGCAAGTCAGAATATACGAGTAATATCCTTTTATAATGTGTCAAAGTATTACAGTTATAAACTTGAATCTAGTTGTGTGGCCAAATATACTAGACATCTGTGGTGGATTATAAGCAATAGTCATACATTGCATTAGCCTACATACGGCAAGAGGGTGATATCAGTTCAGATTCAATAAGCATTTGCTACACAAAGTACTGTAGGTAGGCGCTCTTAAATAAACACAAGTTTTAGAATATTAATTTAATGTATCCTTTCAGAAATACAAAATGAGTGCAAACATTTAACTGGGCAAGGTACAACTCAAAAGCAGCAGCATTCTGTCTTGAATCATACTTCTAAAACCAGTTTGTTGTGCCACAAAATTGTACTTGTGTTAATACCTGTTGTTTTTATGCACCAGGTTATACAAAGGTAGTTCAGGCTACTGCAGCACCTACCGGGGTAGCGTGTGCAAAGGCTCCTTGCAGAAAGAATCCCTCATTTTCTTCAACTCCTCGTATGCGGATCCTGAGGAGACCCAGGAGTTCCTTGTCCAGAGTGCCTGGGCAGAGTTGGATGCAGTCAGTTCCTTCTGCCGTCTGGCTGCAGAATCCTTGCTGTGCCATTACATATTCCAGGACTGCAACCCATCTGGACTGGGGCCAGCTCCCAAACCAATCTGCAGGTATAGTGCTGTATGTTCGTTGGATATTGCTTTGTAAAAGTAAGCTGAACCAAGCAAGTACTTCATGAAAACAAGTATTGTAATTGTATCATACAGATAGTTATGGATGAATGGACTGACAGACTCCTCCATTTATCTCCACAATCATATATATACTCAGTCACTTTTGCTAAATAATGTTAATACCAAGTTTCATGATAATTGGATAATCTGTTCTCCAGATGTATAAAATAATCTGAAGTGTGATATATGCCTCCATTGTATCACCTTCCCAGGGCATTTCATCCCCAATGGGGGATAATAAGAAAGGAAAGTATTTAGAAGGAAGGAAGGGGGAATTAAGGTTCTTCAGAGAATGTAACCTGGGCACATGGGGTGATACTTCTGAATGTCGATATGTTATTGGGTTTTTTTTAATACACAAAGCCAGTTGACCCACTTATTTTATTCCCCATGTGTAACAGGGCGAGGAGCCTGTACATTTATTTGTTTATTTATTTTTAGAACGGGGTTTCCCCCTCCGCCCCTGTGTTATTTTGTATTTGTATTATGATTTATTTATGTTTGTAAATATGACGCCGAAGCGCCGTATGTTTTGTTATTTTGTTTTATTTAGAACGTGTACTGGCAGAGGCGAAATTGGTGCTCGTCCTCTGCCAGGAATAATTAATAACCTTGTGCAGATTGTGGCCGAGGGGTAATGAGATAATTGATAGTTAACCCCTCGGCCACAGTAAATAGAAGCCGGCAGCGCTCAGAACTCGTGGTGGGTGTTCAAGAGGAGAAACGAGAGCGAGCAAGGAGCGAGAGATTAATCTAAAAACAAAAGTAAAACCTATAGGTTCTGTGAAGGCTGCTGCCCAGCCGGACCTCAGTATTGAGTTTTTGTGTTTGTGATTTGTTTTGTTTAATTATTTATTTTCGCTCTATGAGCAAGTTTCTTTCTGTTTGAACTTTTTTATTTTATTTTTGTATTTAAATAAACGACGACAGCTGCCTTTTTGCTCTGCAGTACTTGCCTTTGTTAGTTTTTGTTCCTGATGCTGGCCTGACGTCACCACTTAGCCACCTTGTCACACCATGTAATAGGTAGCTACCCCTTTTGGCCTCTCTTACACACCATTTTGCGTTATTCAAGAATTCTAGTTGCCTTGGTCTTTCAACTTCTATATATTATATAAAGTAATATTATTAATTAAACATTCCCAAATGTTAAAAGTAAAAGTATCTTTTTAAGTTTAATTGTTGATAATTTATGATTTACTTTTGATTACTCTGGATCTTGCAATATGTTTAGTTTTTAACAGAGAAACACTGAAGAGTATGTCTATGGTATCCCAATGCAAGACTAAAATGTGTTCCTCGTGGGCACCATAAAACCTACTGAGACAACAATATCCTTAAATGTAATTAAGATAAAAAAAAATAGATTTTGGCCAAAATGGCTTCTGGCCTTTGCTTTATAAATTGGTTTTAGTCTATGTAAAAAGAGATAAGCTTACGGTCGCTCATCAACAATGGAATGTGAACCAGCAACGGAACGTAAAGTTATTCATCATTTTGCTGAACCTAAATATAATTGCCAGCGATCGGTTTTCAGGAAGTACTCAAATGTCCTTTTAATTTCTTGTTATACATAATCACAGAGATGTAAGGGTTAAATAAGTGTCAGAAGCCATCTACATAGTTCTGTTTATTAATCTGCTAATATGTATTTTGTAGTAATGGGATGAGCAATTAAAATGGTTAATGTAATGGGATGATTGTTTAATAATTGCTCATGTGGCTTACTGTGGAGGCTATATCGACATTGTGTGGCTAGAGGACTAAATTACAGGTTAAAAAACAAGTTGTGAAAAACACAGGGCCCTACTAATGCACACGTAAACCCCTTGGTCACATACAAAAATAGGGCCCATAGTGTCTAAATTGGAGATTAAGTTACTCAATGACCCAAAACCTTATCTGGAGCGCTGGGACTGGTTCTTTCTGGTGTTGCCCAATAGTGCTCTTCTGGAGTTTTGATGTGGGGCATCCTGAGAAAAAAAGTTGTTTTTTTTTGTTTGTTTGTTTCAGAGAACACTGTCTGGCTGTGAAAGACCTCTACTGCTACAAAGAATGGCTTTCAATGGAGGATAACTCCCGGAAAGGGATTTACACCTCTGGATTGAGGCTAAGCCTCCCTGACTGCAATCTCCTGCCAAGCATGCAGAAGAACCTCTCTGCCTGTACTGGAGTGCCATTCATTGGTACTCAAGAAACCTCAATTATAATCACAATCATAGTATTAGCATTGACAAATGCAATTTCTGTATTTGATGTACCACTAGGGGGCCATGATAACTTGAGTATGTAAAACAAAGAAATACCATATCAAATGTTTATATTTTGGATTTGTTTTTGGTTTATAGTTGCATGTTCTCCAAACAAATATTGTACACAGGACATACTACATTGAAAACATTATTTAGTTAACTTTGTATACAGAATTTGAAATATACTTTATAAATCATACCGTTGTTAATATTGTTCATCCTGTAATGATAAATGTATGATCTATTAAATGTACAAGGTACAATATTAATGTTTAAAAGCAGTAAGCAGCTAAATGTTTCTCTGTGCTCATACATTTTTTCATAATCTACCCTTGGTAATTCATATATTCTCCCTTTTTTGTTTCTTGTAGATATCAAGAAAGATCAGATCACTAGTAAGTACATATTTTGACTGTTTCCTAGTACATGGACCTACCAAAATATTTTTTCAAGTAAATCTTACCTAATATATATTGCTGTAATTTCTTAGATCTCAGATTTTCCTATAGAAGAACGTGCACATGATGGTAAAGGTGAATTCGATTTTTTTATTGGTAATTTTTTTGAAGACAAATGTGTTTATCGAACGCTCCTTGCAGATGCAGTACTTCAATGCTGATTCCGGTCACATAGTCACATGAAGAAATTAAGTTGACACAGGCCTGGTTTACATGCAGTTTAGAAAATCTGAATTATCTCTCCATTTGTCTCTTAATAAGCGCAATATTATAAAATATATATTATTGTTTACTAATATTGATTTGGGGGTCACAAAGGCACAGTAGCACAAATGAGTTGCAGAGCAGCAAGTTTGCTGCTGAGACGGGCCACTCAAACTGAAAGTGCATCACTTATTCCCACAGACATGTCGCAGCTGCTAAGTCTCGACTGCTCATGAATATGCATAACAGTGGCAATTTCTGTCTGCACTTCGGTGATAAAGAGCTCTTGTCAGGCCAGGTGAAATCATTGATCATAGAAATAATAACATGTGTGTGTTAAGGAGGGATCTCTCTGAATAAATCTAGGTGAATCGTGTTTAAAAATGCAATCGTTTTAAAAAAAAAAGAGAAGGCTTGGAATAGGAAATGAGGCAGATTTTGCATTATATAGATAGAGAAAAGTTGCTACCAGAACTCTTTGGATTCCCATGATGCACCGCTCAGGCATGGACAGAACTTCATATGTTAAATCAGCAGAGTTGACCATCTTGTCTATATACAAGATTTTTTGTTCAACAGTTTCGCTAAATCAGGTTGTCCAGCAGTGTTGCCAAGTCTCCCAAGAAAAAAAAGCGACACTGCCTTTCAAAGTCTAAAGCTCCTCACCCTCTGATCTGCATTGCTTTCTTTTGTTTTAAAGAAACCTGTTACAAGGAGAGAGGAAGATTTTACCAAGGGATTGTCAATGTCACAGTTGCTGGTATTCCCTGTCAAAAATGGAATAAAACGGTGAGTTGTCAGAACTGTTTTATCAAGTCCTCAATTAATCTGAAATACAAATAGTAATACAAAAAATCTACTGTCTGGTGTCTGGCTAGGTTCCAGTTGTACTGTTATCCACCAGAATGAAGTGTTCTCTATATATTTTAAGAGCCACCTAGTGCCTATAGTTTTATATGTGAATAATTTTCACCATTTTAGTTATATTTTTATTTAGAAATTTGTTTAGACACCAAAATCCAAGCAGAACTGGACAAAGCTCACAAGAATAGTAAAATATATTATTTTCTCAAATGACTGTTTAATGCCTACAGTGCAGTGTTGCGTAACTGAATACTGGACTATTCTCCTACTATACCCATTAAACAAATGTGTTAATTAAATTAGTGAAGTGCTCCCCCCGTTCCCCTGCTTTCTTCCACAGCAATATGTAAGAATCTGAAACATACTGTTAAAAACCTAAGCAATACATCAATAGCTACCATCTTTCAAAATACCAAGATGCCTTGCCAGATATTGCAATCATCCGGTTCACAGACTATATAAATGAACTGAGTGCACTTGCAAACTGTGTTGTCAACAGGACCAAAAAAATTAACTTCAGCTTGCATCCAAATGAACTTGGTCCCTTTGCTCGTAGATAAGTGTGAATAGCAAGCACATTGATACATTGTTTCAAATGAAACTAACCGTTTGAAACAGACCTAGTGTGAATACAGCCAAAGAAATGTCTTTAGATCAGTTAATACTTTCTTATGCAGTGGATTGTGGGATACTGGTGGTTCTTTATTTTTTGGGGTGTGTTTAGTTACAAATTATTAGGACTTTCTCCCAAAATAAATCTGGATATTAGTATGGAACTTAGACCTTAGTCGTCTCCAGTCTTTCGTAGTTACATTGGCTTTTATATTACAAATTATAATAATGACGGCAATGTACTGTTAAATTATTTTTGAAATGGATATTAATTTAGAATATGTCATTTTTAATGGTATTCTTTCAACCTTCTTTTCTCTTTTATTATACTCAAGTAGTTCATTTCTATTGAGTTTGTCAACTCTTTTGAATCCTTCTCAACAATCTGTTTATAGCCTCTTTTTTAAGACTTCTTTTTATACCTAGCCCTTTAAGAATGGCTCTTTTGCATATATTACTTTGCCTTTTTATCAAAAGTTTTGTGGGACCATTTTTAACTTAAGCTACAAATCTTTTATAATCTACCCATGGTTTAAGTTCACAGATTATTTAATAGAAACATTTCTTATAAAATATGGTCTTGTTACTGCAGGGCTTTTGTAGACCACCCAGTGTGTGGCCTAAATTGTCCTGGCATCTCTCCATTTTGACATCTGTGCTAATAGTCCGTAAATCAGTTATTGATACAGCCAGATTACAGTGTGTTACTACAATAAACCAAGCTGCTGACAAATGTCAACAACTGTAGTAAATCACTTGTGTATATTCATTGTATATTACCATGGAAATGTACATTTAGCAACCTATTAGGTGTTATATTTATTATGAAAGTAACTTGTCCAAATTGAATCCTTTTAAACTGCCAGGCCTTAACCATGAAAATATTATAGCCTGTAAATATTCAGAAGACTGTAAGATTCAGGGGAAGTTGTCAAACTATTTTTACATTTATTATATAGCTTTTTATGATATACTCAATAACTTGAGCTAAAGAAGGTACTTAGCACGTTTCATTCAATTAGACACACGACCCTCTAAATGTAGAGTATGTAAAAATGTAAGTGTGATATGCAGACTGACAGTGTGTCCCAAGCGGGAGATAACAATCGTGGCGCACACTACACCAGTACAGGCCATTGAAGACTTAATAGTGATGCAGGATCACTTTCCTTTTAGCTATTCTGCTGGCTGCTGGGGCAGTACGGCTTGCATTGAAAAGGGCATGCATGTTAAAATAGATTAACATTCTATATCTAAGAATGCAATTTTTATTATTTAATATACAGTACCTATTATTATTATTATTATTATTATTTGTTTATTTAGCAGACGCCTTTATCCAAGGCGACTTACAGAGACTAGGGTGTGTGAACTATGCATCAGCTGCAGAGTCACTTACAATTACATCTCACCCGAAAGACGGAGCACAAGGAGGTTAAGTGACTTGCTCAGGGTCACACAAAGAGTCAGTGGCTGAGGTGGGATTTGAACCGGGGACCTCCTGATTACAAGCCCTTTTCTTTAACCACTGGACCACATTGCCTCCTATTATAATACATAAGTTTGGGCTCAGATGAAATCCTAAAGGCAGAGTTTGTCATTTCAATGCATAGCATAGCTCAGACCTTCTCATGAGAGCTTTGTGTCCTGCCCTCGTCTGCCGTTATTTACAAAAACAGTTTTTGAGCTGGACTCTGCCTAGCCCAGGGGTTCCTGGATTCGGACCAGCCAAAGGATGGCCTGTTACGCCCTTATCTGGAAGCAATTAGTCTTTGTAGTGAGAAAGAAGTGATTCTTTGTAGTTTATACCCCCTCATGAATAAACAACCTACAATTTCTTGTGTGCCTTAACTCAATTAAAATGGCTTATTATAAATAGGGCATGTTTCAGATCAAGCGCTGGTTCAAAAAATGAGTTGCAGCACACTAGTTGTATTGTTCGTCGCACAGCCTTCTCCTGAGTTAAGTTAGTACTGTATGTGATTTTGTTTTTCTCAGAAGCTACCTCTGTTTTTGTAATTATTGTTGCTGGTAAGGGAAACAAAATATAGCCTCTAATTTACAAACAAGGTTTTCTGCACTTAGAAGGTAGAAGAAATGTAATACAGCAATCAGATTGGTTTTACATCTCATTACTGTTTTAGCCAAATGTATTTGGCTATGCACTGCAATTTTATTTTACTAGAATATGTGTCCCTAATAGGCCAGTTTTAGGCACCCCAATTAGCTCTTGGGCCACTATATGTTAACATAGGTAAGGTATTCCAAGATTACAGCTAATCAGGGTCTGTGAAACTAGCTGTTAATTTTGTAAAATTATTGCTAATTTGTTTGATTTGAAGTATCTACATCAGAACAATACAATAAGTTTTAAATAAAATATTAGTTTTCTTCCCATCTTTAAAGGACAGACAGATGGGATATACAGTTGTAGTCAAAATTTTACATACCCCAATGGAAATCTATAATTTCTAGAAATTTCTCAAACAAAGAATTTTAGGAAACATCTTTTGTAGCTTTTGCTTTTGTGGATGAGGAAAAAAAAGTTACAAGAAATACATAGCTCCAATTATTATTTCAGCAATTTTTTTTGAAAAACTCAAAAAATGCTAATTTAAAACTATTTATACCCTTTGATGCTCTCATAGTATTATCTACAAGGTGCTAGAAATTTCAGTATGATAATGCAGAACCTAATTCTAGAAAAGTCTAGAAAATGCTGGATTGTAGAGGAAGTAGAGGAATTGTGAGGAAGGTTAATAACAATCCGAGATTGACCGCCAAAGATATTCAAAGTGAATTGACTGCAAGTGGGACTGGGGTTTCCATTTCAACCATAGGTCGAGTATTGCATGGTGAAGGTGGTCGCAGGCCAAGGAAAAAGCCACTGTTAGGAAAATGTCACAAGAAGAATCACTTAAAGTTTGCAAAACGGCATTTGAATAATGGCTATGAATTCTGATCAAAGGTTTTGTGGAGTGATGAAACAAAAATCGAGCTATTTGGTCACACTGATAGTCGTTACATTTGGAGAAAGTCTGGTGAGGCGTACAAAGAAAATAACACCATACCTACTGTCAAGCATGGAGGTGGTAATATCCTTCTATGGGGCTGTTTTTCCTCTAAAGGCACAGGAGATTTAGTTCCAATACATGGTTATTGGCCAATCATCTGAAACCCTCCGCTACAAAACTTGGTTTAAAGCACAAATGGATGTTCCAACACGACAACGATCCAAAGAACACATCAAAATCTACTTCAGAATGTTTAAAGAAAAATTAAATCAAGGTTCTGGAATGGCCTAGTCAAAGTCCCAATCTAAATCCAATTGAGAGTATTTGGTATGAGTTGAAGAAGGCTGTGCACAAGAGAAGTCCTTGGAACAATTTTGCATTGAAGAATTATATCAAAAGCTCACTGACAAATATCCTAATTGTTCAAAAGAGGTTATTTTTGCTAAAGGTGCCTCAGCTAGATATTAATTTAATTTTCCTTGTCAGGGTATGAATACTTTTGAATTAGCATTTTTGGAATTTTACAAAAAAAAATTGATTAAATAAATTATTGTAGAATAATCTATTGCATCCACAAAAGCAAAACTTTTGCTACAAAAGGTTTGTCTTATAATTATTTGTTTTCGAGAAATTTCTAGAAATTCTAAATTTCCATTGGGGTATGTAAACTTTTGACTACAACTGTGTGTGTGTGTGTATATATATATATATATATATATATATATATATATATATATATATATATATATATATATATATATATATATATATATATATATATATATATATATATATATATACACACACAGGCTAACTTCACTATAACAAACCCTCATGGGACCTGGAGAAATGGTCATTGTATCAGGTTGTTCACTATAATAGGGTTTGGCAATTTGCTGCATCAGAATATTGAAGAAATGCCCAGCTTGAACAGAATTTGAATTGAACATCAATATATAGTACTTTTATAATTTACTTTTATATATTACTTCACATTGATCAACATTTAAACAGTATGTTTAGAAGAAAACAGTAAAGAAATGAAAAAGGAAAGAATGTACAGCAATTACATGTCCTTTCTCTTGGAAAAAAAAAATGTCCAGCATAGATTGCTTCATATTTTTTGTGCTTTTCTCAATGCACTGTTTGCAGTTGCCTCCTCACGCCCGTTGCCTGGTTGCAGTTTATGTGAAGATGGCGAGCAGGCAATGATTGCATAAGTCATGCACGATTCACACTACAATAGGTTATCTTTGAATTAGCCTTATCTTTAAATTAGCCAACCATGGTCTTGGTTTTCACAGAGAGATGAACACATTCACACTGGAGAAAGTTCAGTGTCAGTCAGTACTGAGATCGTTGTATCCGTTAATGTTGGAATCGTTAAAAACGGGGGTTCGTTTTAAAAAGGGTTCATTATAGTGACGTTAGCCTGTATATATGTGTGTGTATATATCTATATGTGTATGTGTTTGTGTATGCGTACACCTCATCATAGGATTGAACTATTGCCCTAACATACTTACACCACTGGTCAATAGTCTTGGTCTGTCATGAGATTTGTTCACATCACTGTCAGTCCTGCCCCTTTTCAAAGGAACGCCTTTGTCCCCTGCACTCTTCACAAGATAAAATGGCTGAACATCGATTCTGTGAGTTAGCAGAAAATGAATTACAAAACATACTACAAAAGAAAGATGCTCCAAACACTAAAATGGTGATTAAAATATCACCTGTCACTGTTTTCTGACATTCTGAAATTCACACAAATTCAACTCAACAATGTAAACAAATATGACGTGTAGGATATAAACTAGATTATGCAGCAGTTGGCAAGCCAGACGGAGTAATGCTTTGCTAATTATACAGTATAAACTTCAAAAACATTTTCTGTTATTTATTTCTGTTATTTATTTATTTACTTATGCTGTATCAGCTATATTTAAACAAAATATATGTCAATATTTATTTACATTTGCTGTATCACCTATATTTAAACAAAATATATAAAGTCGTATTTACTGTCCAACCTTGCAACCCATTCCTCAATTCCCCAATTCCCCACACCTGCTGACACACTTCAATCTGGTGGGTGAGTTTATAGTACGCAAACTCCAGCTTCAGTCTGGGCACCACAAGTACATAGTAATCACATCACCTGTCAGGACAGCAGTCACTTTATTTGTTTTGCTTTTAATTCTGGCTAAATTCAGCTTGCCCCAGTAAAAAGTTTGCCAGTTGACATTTATTTTTTCTCCTTTTAGAATATCTCACCTCAAAGATTAACACAATTTTTGGGAATTCCACCTCCAGTCCCATAAATAGATCTGATAGGATCCTGAGCAGTGGCTGTAGTGTGGGGCAGTACATAAAATAATGAAACCCTGGCTTTCTCTGTAAATAATAAGGGCACTTCTACTCCAGGCTGAATGATTGCCAGAAAATAATTTGCGGCCATGATTTTGAGTAAAATACCCAACTCTTTTCTAAAGTGGTGGCTTATATAGACTAGTAGTTCCAAAGTAGTTCAAAACTCAGGAGATGTCCTGACTGATCACCATTCTGGTTAACAATTGGTCCAGCCTGCAACTCAAACGCTGGAGGCTCTGCTTGTATAGAAACATCCCCTGGACCCTCAGACCCTCTAAACAAAGGAGACTTACAGGGCACCAGTTCTTTGTTGCATAAATCTCCTTTTCTTGGGTAACAAAGCCAACACTGCACGCCGACCGCTCAGAGGCAATTCCTTTTCTGATATGCTGTCCTCGAAGACTTCAGTGAGTGTCTCCCAATTTGTTGCGCAGAACTTAAAAACTGTTTCAAATCAGGGAAATGCTCAATTGCGCTAAACCCTTGACCCTTATTTCTTGATGGCAGCAAAATAAACAAGAACAAGGGACAGAACACTGCACAGCCTTACACGGTTTATGTGTATTTTTAATTTTTCTGTAGATATACAGTTTATTAAACTTGAAATCTAACACTGGTGTTTTTCGTTTAGTCGGCGCCCACCAGATCAGGATACTGATAATCGGGATTGTTATTCGGGATTGTGGCAAAGTGGCTGTAGTGTGCAGGTGTAGACATGCTGCGGTGCACAAGTAATGACAAACAAGTGATTGCAAAAATGTTTTATTTGGGTGAGGGTTTGTAATCCAGGTCGTTTATGACCGTAAACAATAATCCTAGGCAATACATAGTAATGTCTATAGCACTGTTTAAACTACGGGTAACAGTCCCGAAATAATATACACAGTATTAAACACACACAAGACACACAGACGATCACATGTCCACAATTACAATTTATCTGTGAACAATGGTGAAGTGTTGTTCGGGTTTGTGCTGGCTTTAAGAGACAGCTCCGTATCGTGTTAGCTGTCTAATAAATAACACACAGTACAATTAGACTCGACAAAACAAACAAACACTAAACACTCCCGGTTATTTTACTTTCATCCTTCAGCGTTTCTCTCTTAACCATAAACAAACGAACAGATCACCTAGCCACATCCCCTTTTGTACCGTCAGTCACGCCCCCTTGGTTAGCGAGTACAACCGTTTCTCCTCCAATCCGCGGTTGCCACTTCCCTTCTGGGGCGATGACTTGGTGTACCTTAGCTCCACCCCCTTTCTAGATGGCCGACTTCCACCTAACCCTTGGAATGAATTGTCCGACCATCCAGTCCGGGCACTCTGTTCCCTTCGCCACGCTCTCACAGTCGGAAGGAGATTTATTTATTTATTTATTTATTTATTTAAATTTAGTCATTGTCAATTATTTTGTTATTATTTTTCTCCCAATTTGGAATGGCCAATTATTTTTAGGCTCAGCTCACCGCTACCACCCCTACGCTGACTCAGGAGGGCGAAGACAAACACAGACTGTCCTCAGAAGCGTGTGCCGTCAGCCGACCGCTTTTTTTCACACTGCGGACTCACCATGCAGCCACCCAAGAGCTGCAGTGTCGGAGGACAACGCAGCTCTCGGGCAGCTTACTGGCAAGCCCGCAGGCGCCCCGGCCAGACTACAGGGGTCGCTGGTGCGCAGTGAGCCGAGGACACCCTGGCCGACCTAACCCTCCCTCCCCCCGGGTGGCGCTCAGCCAATTGAGTGCTGCCCCCTGGATGCTCCCGTCCTCGGTCGGCAAAGGAATAACCTGGACTTGAGCTCGCGACATCCAGACTATAGGGCACATCCTGCACTCCACACAGCGCCTTTACTGGATGCACCACTCGGGAGCCCAAGAGCCCAAGAAACCAAGATTCATTCTTTCTCTGTCACAGGGATATTTTTACATCTCCAGGGTCATCCCGATATAGCGGTGCCAACTTAATTTCTGTTTATACAGTATGCATTACATACTTTAAAGAAAATATATGTATGCAGTGCATGAAAGGAAGTGACCAAACACAGTTCCACGGTCAAAACCATCTTCACCTTTCCACAAGCAAATAATAATGGGCTGGTGGTACACAACAATGGGGTTCAGTCCCGAAATAATAATTCAAAACCGGATGGTAAGCAAGACAATACAACACTAACAAACGAACACAAGTCCGGTGAGTAATTTAGCAGGGTGCAACGGGGTGGTTGTGGGGTAGTGAAGTCCTGGTTTGATGCTAGACACTGAGCTACAGTTCCGAGGGTGTAAGGTTTTAGCAGTCTAGCAACTACAACACAAAATATTAACACATACCCAAATAACTCACTCAACACCCACGGTTTCTCCTTCAGTTCGTCGGTCCTTCATTAGCCACAACAAAGGAACAGTTTAGTTCACCACACCCCCTTTTATACCGTCAGTCACGCCCCCTTGGTAGCGGGTGCAATTGCCCTTTCTTCAATCGGCCTTTGCCACCATGCCAACCGTGCTGGCAATGACTGCGGTATTGTAGCTCCGCCCCTTTTCTGAATGGCTGACTTCCAACTTTCCCTGGAATTAATTGGCAACCCATCCAATCCAAGGCACACTGTTCCCTTTACACAGCACCCTCATAGGTCGGGAGGAAGATTTATGATCCGGATTAATTCTCTCTCTGGCACAAGTGATTTCCATTACATGAGAGTAGATGTTAAAACTTCATGCTGATTTGAACTTGGCTCTCGCCAAGATAAGCACCAACTAAGACATAGCTTCACAGTAAACTAATGTGATCCATATGTGTCTCCATCCATTTGCGCTTCCTTCCATATGATGATGTAGATATCCTTCTGTCTGGTGTTGATGGCTGAAGTGTAATGCTGGCTCCAGGGATCAGCTTATTGCCTCCCTAGCGCATCAGCACACACAACGGCTGCGATGCTGGCTCTGGGGATCAACCATAGTGCGGTCTCCCAAGCGCATCAGCATTACAACCGTCTGGATTGAGCTAAGTAGGGTACATCTCTGGGGTCTTCAAGTGGGCACCTTCCATCCTCTGTGTTTCGTCAACTAGCCCACGACACCTCAAGAGGGCTCGACGGTGATTCTGGCATCCCAGCATCACCCCCCTCCGTCCCCCACTCAACTCAGCCCAGCTTACTTACCTGTATATCAGCCTTTCTTTCTTTCTATTGTGCTTGAGATCCCCAGCCAGAATCTTTCCGTCTCAACCACAGCCAGTTGCTGCTCCTCTCTGCTGCTTCAGATAAGTTCTTCACTGTGCGACGCAACTCTTGGCAATTGAATCCAACATCTCTGAGAAACCGGGTTGTAGAGTGTGCCACAAATCCTCGACAACCCACTTCCACTGGGTAAACCCAGACTCTCCATCCTCGCTGTTCCGCTTCAGTGGCTAGTTGAGCATACCGCAGTTTCTTCCTCTGATACGCCTCATCTACAGCATCCTCCCATGGCACTGTTAACTCTACCAGGTGAACAAGGCGTGCTGATCCAGACCACAAGACAATATCTGGTTGAAGGTTAGTAGTGGCAATCTCAGGTGGAAAAAATAAGCCGTTGACCAACATCTGCCAGCATTTTCCAGTCTCTAGCAACTTCCAGTTGTCCTGGGCGAGGATTGGTTTTAACACCTTTTCTTGGTGGTTGCTCTCCTGGGCGGAGGAATGTTGTCTTTTGTGTGTAATGTTTTGATGGAACAGGTGGCAACTTATTGGTCATGTTACACTTGTCTTCCAATGCTAAGGCCAAACATCGTAGCACTTGGTCATGGCGCCAAGTAAACCGATCTTGGCTAAGAGCCACCTTACATCCTGTCAAAATGTGCCTTAATGTTGCAGGTGATGAACACAAAGGACGAGGGGTCCTCTCTCTTCCATTGACCATAGGTCTTGCCAGCCAATCTTGAGTTGTTCCACACTCTTCCATCTCATCCATTCTCCCTGCTTGGCCTGGGAAATGGCCTTTATACACCTCATCCTCTTCTCCTGCTTTTGCACCTCGTTGACTACCAGCTTCCTCCGTTGAGCTGGGGCTGCCTTGTGCCATGTAGGAGGAGCTGAACTGAGACCAAGACCCCCTCTTCCATGCTGAACTTGCCCCATGATATCACCAATACGAAGGGCAGCCTTTGCATCCTCCACAGCTTTCTTTGCCACCCACTTTCTTCCAGTTTTCAACACAGGTGCTGCCTCCCTTACGCATTTGTCGCGGGACTCTACTAATGTCATTTCCAGTCGGACCTTGGCGCACTTAAACTCCTCAGTTAGAGCGGAAACAGGTAGCTGCAGTATTCCTTTACCATAAAGTCCCACTCTGCTGAGGCAGCGTGGAACTCCCAACCATTTCCTGATGTGTGAACTGATTAAAGCTTCCAGCTTCTCTACTGTTGTCAAAGAAACCTCATACACAGTCAGTGGCCACAGCAACCTTGGCAGTAGACCAAACTGAAAGCACCAGAGTTTTAGTTTGCCTGGTAAAGCGCTGCTATCTATGCTCTTCAACCCTTCCACAGCTTGTTGTCTAACTTCTCCCACACGAACTGTGTCCTTTAGATCCCCGTCGTACCATCTCCCAAGGCTCTTCACTGGCTTCTCAGACACTGTTGGTATTGCCTCACCATTAATGAAGAACGTTTTATCGACTACTTTACCTTTAATTATAGAGATGCTCCTTGATTTAGTGAGCTTGAATTGCATTCGTGCCCATTCAATGTTATTGGTTAATTTGCCCAATAACCGATTAGTGCAGGCTACTGTTGTAGTCATGGTTGTCATGTCATCCATGTATGCTCGAATTGGTGGTAGTCGCATTCCAGAAGCCAAGCGCTCTCCTCCCACTACCCATATTATAAAGCAAAATACATCTGCCCTTATTTCACCAAAAACACCACAAGCTCTTCCCTTGAAAATCTGAATGCTTGGTTTTCATGACTGCTCTGTGATTATTAAATACTTTTGAGAGCTTTGTGGAGGACACATGAACTGTATTTTGAAAGGGATTACAGTACCTGCTCATGACGAGACATAAGATACGCAAATAATATGAACTTAAGACCTGCAATACAGCATTTAAACATGCATTATATAGTCTAGCACCCACTCCAGTTGTATAAAAAGATTCATTAATCTGAACGGGCATGGGCAATATTCCATGCCATAACAAATCTTGCTTGAGTTGTTACATCACCTTCTTTACCGAACGCAGGAAGGAGCATCTGCTGACTGCTGTCGTGCTTTTAAGAAGTCTGGTTTGTTTCTCCTCAAGTCTGATCCAGGAGGACAGTCAGATGAAAATGTGTTGTGATTTGTTTCATACATGTTTGAGGTTGCTTGCCTAGTACAGACTACAGTGTGTAAGCAATTTGTTGCAGATGAGACACAGATGTTTTCCACTGTTTTCAGTGAAAGCACTCTTTCTCCCATTCTGGCTTAAAGCCTCATACTTTTTCGTTTATTAGTCGTAGAGGGTTTACTCAATGTCATTGTCTCCACAAAACGAACAAGCGCTTAATTCAAAACTGACTTTCAACCACACATCCTGCTTTCACTCGAGGTGATCGAAATACGCATACGCATGCGCAAGCACACAGTGTGGAAGGTCATCAAGTGACGAAATGTCCTTGCAGTGAACATCCAGGCTGAAATAAACAGGAGAGAGAAGAAAGAACAGTAAACACAAACGAATACAGAGAAAACAAATAATAAACTCGTATTTTTAGTTTTTCTCTCTTATTTTTGTTTATTATTATTTCTTCAGTTCATTTGAGCCGCAAAGTGTGCATCACCCAGTAATTCAGCGTAAGCCGCTCTTGAACTGCCTGCGAGCCGTGATTTGGCCACCTCTGCGATAGATAGATAGAGAGATAGATAGATAACTTCATTCCTTGAATTTATTCTCCACAGACCCCTCACTTCCATAGACTGTCACCTGAGGTTATCCCAGAGCTTAAGAACTCAGAAAACTATTGTCGCAACCCAGGCGGAGAGAGTGAGAAGCCGTGGTGTTACACAACAGATCGGACTGTAAGATGGGAGTATTGCAATGTACCTCATTGTGGGGATGGTAGGTACAAGACAATACATTGTAGACAGTATAAGGCGTTTCTGTACGGGCAGAGCAGGGAAACATTTTCAATGCAATGCAATTCTGGGAAAATTATGCCTAAGAAAACTCATGGAATCATTTTACTGTTATCTATTTCAGTGTGGGGTCCCTTAGAGGCATGCTAAGATTAAATAGAATTTAAGAATTTAAGTTTAACATTAAACACAATTGCATTATACTTTTAAAATGGGCTAATGTGGTTTTCTTTGTTTTTAATTTTTTTGTTTTATTGCAGTTTCAATGCCAGTGGCTGCACACCCCAAATATGCTACTCCAAACTTGCCTCCCTCAGTTTCTCCAGCCTACTCCATGACAGTCATTATATCCATAATCTCTGGGTTTGCTGCTGCAGTGTTTCTCATAATTTTTGCTCTCATGTGTCGACGTAAACAGAAGTTGTGGAAGAACAGGAAGAGGTTTGTATGAAACAATAATTGTGCTCTTCATATAATAATTACTATAAATGGAAGTATCATCTCATGGAGACCTTTAATTTAATGAATTCATCAAACTCCTCTCTTGCCTGTGTATTGCCAGGGAGATGGAAACTCCAACTCTGACCACCCTTCCTTCAGAACTGTTGTTGGACCGTCTTCACCCCAATCCCATGTACCAGCGCATACCTCTACTCATCAGCACCAAGCTACTCAGCCTGGAGTATCCCAGAAATAACATTGAGTATGTGAGAGACATCGGAGAAGGGGCCTTCGGAAGGGTTTTCCAGGCAAGGTAAGCTCAACTGGAGTTATACAATACCTAAAAATGTAGATCGAAGAGCCTGTCGTTCTTAAAAGCTGGAAATAGTTTCCCTCTATTTTAATAGACCTAACAACATTGGTGCAATTAAAAACAAGGGAAGCTTGGAAATGTACTGTAGTATTATTGCAAATGGGTTAGTTGTGAATGTTAGTTGTTTAATGTCTGGTTTTAGAAGTGGAAGTTATGTGTGTGGATTGCAACAATTCAAATGTGCTTTTCCTGGTATAGATTAATTTGAAATAAAAGAAGCAGTTAATAAGACACTTCTTATTCTGTCTCCAATATAACTTGTATTGCATCCTTTCTCTGACGTAATGATAAATGAGGGCTTTCGATACCACCATTGCCCTATTATCTTTGATTGGGAAATGTCGCTGTTTTGAATTGTTTAAAAAACAAAACAGGTTGTAAACTCGCAAAAGAAATTTACGAACAGCATGGTTAATTTATTTAAGATGGTTAATTTATGAACAGTATGGTTAATTTATAAACAGTGTGATTGATTTATTTTAAGATGGTTAATTTCTAAGCAGTATGGCCAATTTATTTGTTAAGATGGTTAATTTATAAACAGTATGGTTAATTTATAAACAGTATGGTTAATTTTATAAACAATATGTTTAATTTATAAACAGTGGTTAATTTATTTTTAAGATGGTTAATTTATAAACAGTATGGTTTATTTATAAACAGTGTGGTTAATCTATAAACAGTATGGTTAATTTATTATTAAGATGGTTAATTTATGAACAGTATGGTTAATTTATTTTTAAGATGGTTCATTTATAAACTGGTTTATTTTTAAGATGGTTAATTTTTAAACAGTGTGGTTAATTTATTTTTAAGATGGTTCATTTATAAACTGTGGTTAATTTATTTTTAAGATGGTTCATTTATAAAAAGCCTGTTTAATTTATTTTAAGATGGTTAATTTATAAACAGTATGGTTAATTTATTTTCAAGATGGTTAATTTATAAACAGTATGGTTAATTTATTTTTAAGATGGTTCATTTATAAACTGGTTTATTTTTAAGATGGTTAATTTTTAAACAGTGTGGTTAATTTATTTTTAAGATGGTTAATTTATAAACAGTATGGTTAATTTATTTTAAGATGGTTAATTTATAAACAGTATGGTTAATTTATTTTAAGATGGTTAATTTATAAACAGTATGGTTAATTTATTTTTAAGATGGTTAATTTATAAACGTTATGGTTAATTTATTTTCAAGGTGGTTAATTTATAAACAATATGGTTAATTTATAAACAGTATGGTTGGGACATTAAATGACACTGTGAAGGACACCCTTGGTGTCCTTATTGTCATAACATATAGACGCCTAAATAAACATTGCATTAAGTTATTATGTTGAATGTAAGGGCGCTAACCCATCGAGATTGTTGGAAAATGTCGCTATTTTGAATTGTTTAAAAAACAAACAAGTTGTAAACTCGAACTCAGGCAAAAGAAATTTGCAACTGAGAAAAGAAAACAAAAATCAGCAGACTGCTATCATTTTCTTTTAAAGGTTGCAATGTAGGCATTGTTATTTCTATAGACAGGAAGTAAGTGCATTTATTGATAGACGGATAACTTGTCACACCATTTTCCTTTTGAGTTCACTGTATTTCATGCTTTTTTTGTTTAATTCAAGAAAATAAAGACCTATGAACACCAATATAATAGCCTACTTGGCTAGAAAAATATTGAACCGGTATTAACCGGTATTTCATTTTGTTCGAACCGGAATGGAATGAAATCAGCCATTCGGAACTTTCGGTTTGAAACCGAAAATTCCGGTTCGGAGCCGGTGTTGTGTAATATTCTGCATCCCCTGACTGACAGCCGCATGTGCAGTTTCGTTTTTAGTTGTGATCTGACTCGTGTGCACCTGATAGTTTTAAGCAGGAGGATTGCACGTTCATTAGCTTGACTCGGCGCTCGCATTTCAATGTGCACTCTCTTTCAGTTTATTTTAACCCTTGAGAAGATAGAGGATGCCAAATATTGTAGCAGTGTACTAGCTATAATATTTGGCATCCCCCGAGAAAAAAAGGCCATTCTACAGGGGATGGCAAATATTATAGCTGGTATACTGCACATAATATCATGGGTCCGGTGGGACCAGGCACAGTGTGATATGCGTTGACACCATTCCTTAGGGTACCTCTGCCTTTTTTCTCAGTGGATGCCAAATATTATAGCTGGTATGTTGCTATAATATTTGGCATCCCCTGTCTTCAAGGGTTAAAATAAACTATGACTGGGGGCTCCCGAGTGTCGCATCCAGTAAAGGCGCTCCACGTGGTGGGCAGGATGTGCCCTATAGTCTGGACGTCGCGAGTTCGAGTCCAGGCTATTCCTTTGCCAATCGAGGACGGGAGCTTCCAAGGAGTGGCGATCAATTAAACCGAGCGCCGCCCAGGGGGAGGGAGGGAGGGTTAGGTCGGCCAGGGTGTCCTCGGCTCACCGCGCACCAGCGACCCCTGTAGTCTGGCCTGCGGGCTTGCCTGTAAGCTGCCCAAGAGCTGCATTGTCCTCCGACGCTGTAGCTCTTGGGTGGCTGCATGGTGAGTCCGCAGTGTGAAAAAAAGCGGTCGGCTGACGGCACACACCCGGAGGACAGCGTGTGTTCGTCTTCGCCCTCGAGTCAGCACAGGGGTGGTAGCGTGAGCTGAACCTAAAAATAATTGGCCATTTCCAAATTGAGGAGAAAATAATAAAAATAATTGGCAACGACTAAATTTATATAAATAAATAAATAAACTATGACACAAATTGAACTTATTTTGTGAATATTTATTAAACATTTATGGTATGCATCTGTAGCACATGAAAGGGGTCTGCATATCTCCTGGCCTATGTCTTGATTCTGTGCAATTCCAGTGAAACCACAGGTTGCTGGCATCACACACAATCTGTAAAAAACAGTATTAGAAATGGAATTTCTTGTGCCATGTTGTACTAAGAAAACAAAATAATAATAAAAAAACATGTAATATACAGGCTTACAGCAATTACTGAATTCAAGATGCCAGTTTGGCCTTAAAGTTCTTGGAAGGATGAAGTTTGTATATATGAACTGGCGTGCAAGGTAGCTGGACCTCAATCCCATGCATCTCTGTAATGTGGGTTACATATTTCAACCAGTCAACAACAGCTAGAATCACTGCAGACTGTATTTATACCCTGAGTTGAGCAAACAGTCATTGATCTCGTAGGACCTCATTAATTATAAACTGGGGACATGCCTTATCTTGTTTTTTTTTTGGCATTATTATTTATAAACAGTGCTCAAAATGTATTTGTTTAAACTATGTATCCTTTATCTTGGCCACTGTATAGGCCAGTCTCAATCCTGGTCCTGGGGACCCCTGTGCCTGTTGTTTTTTGTTCCAGCTGAGCTCACAATTAATTAATTGAACCCTCAATTGAACTAACAATTTGCCTATTCAAAGCAATTTAATCATTTTAAAGAGCTGGAGATTTCAAGTTATGTATAAAATTGTACAAGGAACTTGGCATCTCCAACAAGCTAAATTTGTACCAATTATTAGTACAATTGAGTGTTCAATTAAGTAATTAAGTAAGCATATATTTGACAAAGAATATTAGTTCCAAATTTATAGTATCCAAGCATGCAAGGTTAGCGTAAAACAATAAATACCTTTGGAACAATAAACAAAAGATGAACATTGATTTTATGGAATAAAGAAAAACAAACTTGAACATGAACTTTGTATTAAACGTTTTAGCTGTACATGTCTGCATTGTGAGAATGGCATCAGCTCAGAATAATGAATTTGCCATTGCACTCACCAAGTACTTTAACGTAGTTAAAATTTCTAGCTTTGACGCACACAGTACTTCAAAAGACTGAAATACTGGTTCTCAACAATCTAATTATCACTACAGTTTTGCAGTTTTCCACTGTTTATGCCAGTTTAAAAAGTAAAAGGTGAGGAAATTAATACAAACATTTACCTGTCACTATTTACTAAAAACTTAAATACCGGGCTCATTTATTAAACTCTCAGCTATCTGCCTCTGAAATACATTGACAGCAGCTATGCTGCTCTGGAAAACAACAGCATCTTTATTCAAATTAAACTCTGCAAACTACACTATAACACAAATGTTATTTTTCAAAAATTAAACAAATGTATTTCAAATGTGTGCATTGTTATATTTATGTTGCAGTTTTGTCCCAACTGAAACAAAATATAAATTATTATAAATATACTGTACAATTATAACATGCACAAACTATGTTAAATAATTGTTTAAAAGTTATATGTGACAAGTCTGTTAAAACCATTTCTCATTTACCGGCTTCTTGTTGGAGCTAAAAAAAATTTAAATTTGAGTGAACGTTAGATTTCTCCTAAATCTGCATTCTCTCAAACTATAATTTCATATTTCTATGTTCTAACAGGATGTATAGCATATTTCTTTCAAAAGAACTTCTTACAGCCATTTATGTATACTATATGTGACGCACTGAGAAGTAAGAACTGATAATCAAAGACCTTGTGACATCTCTGCACTTTTTAATCTGGGAGTTTAGCTCTCCTAGAGCATTGAGGTACACTGCCCTCTTTTCACTGGGATAAATAGCCTATAACATAAAAAGTTATATGTAGATACATATCATTTTGGTTTATTATATGCTTGAACATTGCCTGTAGTGTTCAAAGCCATTTACATTCCAGAATAATTGCAACACAGACCCTTGTAGTAAAAGCAAAGACCCCTGTTCACAGTAAACCTCACATCTGAACAATCCTGTAACTGCTAGTCTGGGAAACTAGGAAACACTTATCTAATATTACTGGTGTTGCTGCACAATTAGAATTATAGGTGTACAATATTTTCTGAGCTATCTTTATTTTAAAACATAAAATGGTGCTTTTTATGTACTTACCACTAATGTCCAGTGGTGACTATCATTGACAGCCCCCAGTAGCACCTTAGAATTGGATCAACCTAAAAAGAATTGTCAAAGCATTAACTTATATAACTCTTTTTATCCTGGCAGCAATAGTATATAGCAATAACATATGTTGTTTGACACAGTTACTAAACTTTTTTTATGCAGTACACTGTACATCGAATTACTAACCTGTCTCATTAAAGGTTTCTTCCCATCCCAAATCTGTGTCATAACATAGCTGTCAATAAGGCAAGCTTTACCTGCTACGTGTTCATTGTGTATTCTTATTTTAGAAAAATATCATTGTGTTAGCTTCTGTGATATTTAATAATGTGCTTTAAATGACTGTATTTACTTGCAAAACAGTTACATTAATTCATTGCACATACCAAATTTCCAAATTCGTATTTTAGCAATACTGGTTTTACATGAATGCTACTCTTTACAGCTATGTCCAGAATTAATACCGACACAGTTCCATTAGTGAGTCAGAAAGCAGTCACTGTGTCAACAAAGTTGGTACGTCGTATTCAACATGAGCAGAATTAAGTCAGTAATGCATAGAACAGTTCCCTAACTGACAAAATTGAATACGTTTAAATACAGAAGTACCCCACTTTCCAGCTCCTGGCCTGTTTTCAGCTTTTGGATGTCAGTGTTGAATATTTTATAACACCCAATTTTTGACAATAATATGTGCCCTGTTATGTGAGCCCAAGCATCGGAAATACCTGAAAAATAAATGTAAATTATAAATGAATTTTCCAGACTGTTAGTTTTTAGTTTTTTTTTTTTTAAATCAGCTTACATTGGGAAGTACTTTTAGGGCATCCGTTCTTCTGGGTCTGGGGACCCAGTATCTGCCTGTAGGGGTGGTTCTTCTGGGTCTGGGGACCCAGTATCTGCCTGCCAATTTTGTCACTTTCCCCTTCAATAGATTTTGTGGAATCCGTTCAGTGGAATCTCTAAAGAGCTGCAAATGATCAAGAGATTGATTTTTGAAAATATTTTTTCACTTTCGCTCCAAAGATCCACCAGCTTTCCTTGAATATGCTCCACAAAGAAAGGACCCAAAAGGTTTGGGTCCAGTTTTCCCCCTTTTCCTTGTTCATACGTTCCTTGTGTTGCACATTTCGTCTCAGCACCTTGTCTCCAATCTTTAAGAGTGGCTGCAACATTTTGGTCTGGCTTTCTTTTTTTCCCGAAATCCCTGATTGTTTTTTGTGTGTGTTTTCTTTGACAACACCTAATATTGTGTCGTGCAGATGAATACAGTCTGCAACTGTTTCACATGAAACAACGCTTTCAACTGCAGTAATCTGAAAGAAATAAAATTTTACAAATGTCATTAAAATAATCAATCATTATTCAAACTGTGGATTTTACCATCACTAGCGAACAACACTTTGCAGATATACTACATTTAAACAAATATACCTATTTAATAAAGATGAAAGACAACATTTAAACATTATGAATGAATAATTACAACAACCAATTTCATAAATCCAAAAGTGGAATATTTTAAAGAAAGGTATATAAAAATATATATAAAAAGTTTAAACTTCAAAATTCTCTGGTACTTCAGAGGGATATCTCGCCTCCTGTCCAAACATCAAAAAGAAGGGACTATATTTAGTTGTGATTTGTTTTTTTGTTCTAAGTCCAAAAAGAACAACGTCTAAATACAAATCCCAATCTTGTGGTTTGTCTTCCACCAATTTGCCTAGTGATCAACAAACAAACAAACAAATAAATAATAAATAATCAGATGCTCATCTATTGGAGCACTGACCTGTTTAATAATATTTTTTTACACAGTTAGGTCTAAACACGATAGTTTATGAAGTCATTCAGGCATTTGTTTAAAAAAAAAAAATATGTTGTGAGCTCTTCATTGGCACACTAGCAGGCTGAAGGAAACAAGTAATTTTTTTTACAAATTGGTTTTACCATGTAACCCAACCCGTGGCTCACGGGCAACATGTTGTCCACCAGACCCTACAGTGTTTGCCCGCGGCCCCTGTAAATAATATACCATATATGTTTTTTTTTTTTTTTATTCCGATCTCAAAAAAAAAATCGCATTACGGTAAAAAAAACCAAAAAAAAAACAAAAAAAACATGATAATCCTTACCTACCTCCCCGCCCATTACACAGTACCAGTTGAGTGGCAGGCAATTTATACAATCCACATTAGGAATGTGTTACGTCACGTTCCCATGACAACGGGGCTTCGGTTTCTGAACTGTATTTCCTTGTGCTTAAAACAGAAGTAAAGAGAGCTTTACATTTTAATAATGGCCGACCGTGACACAGGTCCTCCACAAAAGAGAGCAAGAACGTACACATACAACTTCAAAGAAGAGTGGGAAGAAGATTTTTTCTTTACAAGCTCCCACGGATAGTGTGTGTGCTTAATTTGTTACGGACATGTCAGTGTGGCGAAGAGATGCAACGTTGAACGACATTTTACCACACACCACAAGAAGTTTGCAAGTGAGTACCCTCCAAATAGTAACTTGAGGAAAGTAAAGGTGAGAGAATTGAAGACAGCCTTGACCTCTCAACAATCTATTTTTTGTCTAAAGCAGCTACGATTGCGTCATTCAAAATTGCAAAGAACAAGAATCCATTTGAAGATGGTGAGGTCATCAAGGAAGCCATGCTTGTGGCTTCTGCAATTAAAGATATTCAGCTCTCTGGAAATTCGGTAACAAGGAGGACTGAAGCAATGTCAAAAAATGTGACCTGCATGCTAAAACATGATTTAATGCGCTGCAAATTTTTCAGCCTATTAGTTGACGAATCAACAGATGTATGCGACACGACTCAGTTATGTATTTTTCTCAGGGCAGTTTTTGAGGATTGTAGTGTGAAAGAGGACATACTGGCTGTTATACCATTGACAGACAAAACACACGGTGAAGATATTTATCAGGCTTTTAAGCATTCTTTACAGGAGATCGATGCCCCTCTGCAAAAACATGTGTCAATAACAACTGATGGTGCACCTGCAATGCTAGGAAAGAAGATCGGCTTCATTGCTATGTGCAAAAACGACCCTGACTTTCCTGATTTTTTTAAACTATCAATGCATCATCCATCTGCAGGCTTTGTGTGCAAAAGTACTCAATTTTCAGCATGTCATGAGCGTAGTTGAGAAGATTGTCAATTCAATCCGAGCCTGGGCACTGCAACACAGACTGTTCAAGACACTGCTGTCTGAACTTGATGTGCAGTATAGTGACCGTATTTCGAATTCTTAAGTGCTAATGGCTCAGCAAGGGAAAAGTTTTGGAGCGTTTTCAGGAACTCCTTCCAGAAATAAAAACGTTTTTGGAAGAAAGAAATTAACACTACCAAGAGCTCATGATCAACAGTGGCTCACCGATTTTAACGTTTCTTACTGATTTGACTTCTAAACTGAACGCAGTGAACCTTGAGCTTCAAGGGAAGGACATAACTTTGACTCAGCTAATTGGATCAGTGAATGCGTTCCGAAGGAAGCTCAGATCAAGAAGGGAGTTTTCACACACTTTCCTGGCCTAGCGAAGAAGCAGGAAGAACATGCATCCTTCGACAAGGACATTTATGCTGAACAAATTGAAAAAATTGAAGTAGACTTTGAAAAATACAGTATACAAACGTACAGCATATAAAAGAGAGAGGAGGAAGGAGAGGCATGCCCAGCCACAGGGAGGTATATTAACCGTTTCACACTCGCTGTTTATTTTACATGCGCTGTTTAAAAGTAATTTTATTCATAGTAAAACAGGTTTCAAAGGCACTGCATATCAACATGACACTCACAACTGCATCTTCAGCCCCGCCCCACCCCTTGTTCGCTGTATTTATCACATATCTCTTCACAGAAGTGCATATTGATAAATCATCTCCTGATCACTCATTTTATCATCAAACTCCTCAATAATGCTATCCAAGTCATTATTTTATTACTATAACATCTCAAAAAGCTTGGCAAATGTCAGTGATATTCTTTGAGCGCTGTCTTGTTTGTTTATGTCTGTGTTATGTCTGTGGTGAAGGGACTCTGTGTATTGCCCCTTTTTTTTCGGCTTCTCTCGGTTTCTTTCGGACTCAGTTGGCCATTGAAAGCTTTTCTCGGCTTTTTTCCGGAGAAAAAACGATTAGATATCTGTGCTTGATGTCTTTTTGATGATGTCGAACAGGGTCCAACATCGGACCGGAAAGGAAAAATTGTAATGTCGGACCTCGTCCGACATAGGACCACAAAGGGTTAAAAAAAAAAGAAATGTCAGGACTATATTTTATTTCAAATGTTCTATTAACTTGTTGCAAAACTCTTTTCCCTGGTCAGTTAAAATGTGTTTTGGTGCTCCAAAACGAAAGAATAACAATGCAATCAGCTACTTCCGCAGTTGATTTGCTTTTTAAAGGGTAGGCTTCTGTCCATTTTGTGAAGTAATCTGTTATTGTACAGATGTACTGATTGTCTCTTACAATTGTGGTCAGTTTGCCAATGAGGTCCATACCCCGGAGCTCCCATGGTTCTTTGACCTAGCAAAATAATAATAATAATAATAATACATGTTAGACTGCAAAACAAAATACTTTTTTTTTTTTTGGGTGGAAATTAAGTGGAAAATAAAAGTCCATATACCAATATTGTGCAGTGTTCTGTAGGCGCCTTGATACTTATCTTCTTTTTCTGGCATTCGGAAACCTAAAGTAAACAGCTGTATAAATTAGTTCTAATTAAATGGAAACAAAAAATAGTACTGATTTGTATTGCTGAAGAAACAGATTTAGGCATTACAGGCAAAATGGAGGTCATTTTAAAACAAAAATTTAATTCTGCATTTCATTTCTACATTTCTAAACTTTTGGCATCTAGTATGCCCCCATACAAATCTCTTTATAAATTACTGTTTGCAAAGTTTATTACCATTTAGATAGCTTTTAGCAGCTATGAAGCATAAAACATGTTTTTAGAAATTATAACAAACATAAGGTATAAATGCATACATACACAAAAGAAACACTTACCCATTTCTGTATGTCAGCATTCATACCTGGCCAGCAATAATGCTGGGAAATTACATCAGAAGTTTTTTATAATCCTGCAATGTGCCTTTATTGGACTGGAATGAAATTCCTTAAAAATTCCATTTGCTTCCTTGGCGCAGGAAATTACTTTAGCTGCCCATTTCCTACTCTCAGTCGGGATGCAGAATTCAAGGGGATGCAGAATATTACACAACACCGGAACAGAAAAGAATCCGGTTTGAATCCTTGTCTCTGCCTCACCAAACAACACGATGCTGAAATTGGCTTCTTATTTGGTCAGCTTTTTATTCACATCCCACAGATGTAATTGGGGTATTTCAAGGGTAAAATTGCTTTGGGCCACTTATTTCAAAGTTGATTCTCACAGAGGGGGATCCCCTCTATGTCACCCATATGTATTTATCGAAGCGAAGGGAATTTTTTTTTTTTTTAAGGCCAGTGGCTGCTAGCCCCTAAAAATGTATTTATTTATTTATTTACATTTTATAGCACCTTTAACCAAGGTGCTTTACAAATTTAAACAAAATGGTACAAGCAAGAAAAATGGGTGAAGAAAGAATGTAAGTCATTTGGCTATGGTGGGACGATACAATTAAATGCTAATATGAAAGCAGAGGGCCAGAAGCTAGGTCAGGGTCTGGCAAGTAGGGTCATAATAGGAGGTCGGGCCAGAAGTTTTAGTAAGATGGGCTAGGGAGAAGAGATGCGTTTGAGGAGAATCGAAACTACGCAGTGTGGGTAACTGTTTTATGATAAGTGGGAGTCTATTCCAATGACGGAGAGCAAGAAGGGAAAAGGAACAGAAACGGGATTGGACACAGGACGAGGGTGGGACAGAGAGGGACAACAGGGATCGGGAGCGTAAGGGACATGGAGGAACATAGTAGGTGATCAGTGCAGTCAGATAAGGGGGTGGCAAGACCATGGAGAGATTTGTACACAAGGGTAAGGAATTTGAACAGGCAATGATAATAGACATGTAGCTGGAGGAGGAGAGCGGAGGTATGAAAGGAGCGGGGGAGGTTGAATATGATACGGGCCGAGGCGTTTTGAATTTGTTGTAATGGTGTAAAAGTGTAGGAGGGGAGGCCAAGGAGGAGAGAATTACAGTAGTTGAGGCGGGTGAAAATGAGAGAGTGGACCAGAAGTTTAGTAGCAGAAAAGGAAATGGAGGGGTGTATTTTGCGGACATTGAATAGATGGAAACTGCAGGTGTGTTATGGCTGAGACATGGTCAGAAAGGGTGAGGGTAGAGTCGAAGATGACACCGAGGTTACAAGCAGTGAGGGATGGAATGAGGGACAAGGGAGGGAATGAGATGGTGGGGCAGATGGGGGAAATGAGGGGAAGGGGAAGAAAAGGATTTCAATTTTTTGATGGGTTGATGAGGAGGTATCGGCACGCCATCCAAGATTGGATAGCAACCAAACAAGCTTATATATGGGTGGCAAGGTTGGGGATAAAGGAGGGGAAAGAAAAGACTGTCGGGGGGGGGCTGTTGAAAGCAGAGGTGCATGAAGATAGGTATGACTGCAGCCATCCAAGGGGTGTGCAAGAGATACCAAGGTTAGAAAGAGTGGAAAGGAGGATGGGGTGATTGACTGTGTCAGAGGAAAGATCGAGGAGAATGAGAACTGAGGAGAGGCCAGCATGAGAGAAGTTGGCCAGATGATTCTGGTCAGTGAGGAGGGCAGTCTCAGTGAAATGGGAGGGACGGAAGCCAGATTGAAATCGGGAGTAGAGGGAGTTGGCGGATATGTGGTGTGATAGACGCGAGTGGAAATTAAAATGTTATTAGGGCTCTGGCAAGCCAATGACCTCATGTTTGCTGTTCAATCTATAATTTTGGAAATTATAAACACACTTATTTAGAAATTTAAAAAAACCAATAAAAATACTAGGGTCTCGTATGTGCTATCAAACCTGGTCTGAAATATTCAACCTCAAAACTTTACAAACATAACATCAAAATAACACCTCAAGAGAAGTGTTTCGTAATGTTTCTTTAAATGTTTACTACTCTGCAACTATGAAAACACAAAATGTTGTGTAGTTCCCAATAATTTAATTCATTACTTAAAGCGAGTTGAACCTCAAAACCCATTTGCATAAACATACCATAATGGGGAATGTCAGATTTTGTGTATTGCTGGTGTTTCTTAGTACCTATGTGAGTGATACAGTCATGACGCCCAGTATGTTTCACGGAGAAGTCTGTCTGGCACTATTCACAGTAGACGTGAGATTCAGATAGTCGACTTCTTTTAATGAAATGACTATTCTGTGGTAAATTCTTCTCGATATTTCTGACAAGCCAGCTTCGATCTTTTAGATGGAGGAGAGTGACATTTTCTGTTTGATGTAAATATAGGAGATTTAAAAATGTGTGCTGCACTGGAAGGTTTGCAGAAGTCGTTTCTCTAGAAGCTGCGTGTGACATCAGACAGACAGCAGCCACGAACAGCCAAGCTGATACAAGAACGCAGCGATTGGTAGCAAGGCGACATTTGCGCAGCAGTTTCTGTAGGACCCTTAAATCGGTTACTAAGCAACACAACTCAGAGCTTTTAGTATGTCAGTTAAAATGCTACAAATAAACTGTCAGCGAAATACAGTATTAAGAACAAATAATTAAGTAAAAAAAAAATTAAACAGGAAAACACACACATGGTATTGAAATAATATTTCATAAACATTCAGGGAATATCCATCATTAATTTATTTATTGAAAATCGTAGTATTATAACCTTCGACGTAACACTGTAGCAGAACCTAGTGCTGCTACAGCCAAATCATACCCGTCTCTGTATATGGTATAACAGTAAGGACCCCAAGGGTGTCCTTCACAGTGCCATTTAATGTCCCAACCATACTGTTTATAAATTAACCATCTTGAAAATAAATTAACCATACTGTTTAAATTGACCATACTGTTTGTAAATTAACAATCTTAAAAAGAAATTAACCATACTGTTTAAAAATTAACCATCTTGAAAATAAATTATCCATACTGTTCATAAATTAACCGTACTGTTTGTAAATGAACCATACTGTTTGTAAATTAACCATCTTAAAAATAAATTAACTATACTGTTTATAAATTAACCATATTGAAAATAAATTAACCATATTGAAAATAAATTAACCATACTGTTTATAAATTAACAATCTTAAAAATAAATTAACCATACTGTTTATAAATTAACCATATTGTTGATAAATTAACCAATGAATTATTTCCTGAACGGCGCCTCATGTAAGCATGTATCAAATCTGGTGAGATGTATTCGGATGGACGCTCTAAAATAAGTTAAACTGCTTTCTTACCCCTGGCTCTTATTTTAAAGCCCATGCATGACAAATTTTTTTCAGCGATATGAGAGTAGTCTAATATCCCTAGCTGCTACTGTAGAACAAATTGTTTTAAAAAATGATGTACCGCTATGTGTTTATTGTCGCAGTAGTTATAGTATGTAACTGAAATGTTTACTTAACTGGGATATCGAAAGCTGGCAACAGAGCAGTTCAGTTAACGTTAAAGCCTTTACCCACTGTAAAGATTTAAATGAAAACAATGACCATAACGTTACAGACTTTATACTATAAACTATTTTGCTGAAGATATTTAGGTTCTTTACATATTTTTTCATGATATTTCCAAGAGATCTTAAGCACAAGGGCTTGGTAATTATATTGTTAATAGTGCAAATAAGAGTTAAGAAAATAGATTTGTAGACCTTGCTTGGTACAGCATCACAATTGTGGTGTTGATGTGAAGGGATATATTTTTTAAGACATCTACCACCCATCCAATATCAATATCAATATAGTTTTTGCCCCCTCTACCCTCTAAACCTTGCACCCTTGCAACACCCCTTGCTCAGGATATGGATACTCCTGGGAATACAACTGGGGGCTATATATATTGCATGCAATCTTCCCAAAATAGAGGCATTAATACTTAAATTAGCCAGTTGTACATTAGTTTCAGTCTAAAACTTCCCTGTAGACAACTCTGTTAGAACTGGCTGGCAAGGAATCTATAGATAACTTAGCAGTAGTGTTTACTTCATTTAAGACCAAAAAGGGATCACACAGACTTCCAGGAAAGGAGGTGGCTGGCTCATATGACTTGCTAAATTATTTCTGAATGGCAGCCATCTTTACTCAGCTGTGAGTCTACTTCAACAGAGGTAGACGGAAATATAATTTTATTAATGACCTCCTTATTCTCTTTAATACAAATATTTACTTAAAGTTCATGCTGGTTTTTTTTGTTTTGTTTTCTTTAATGAGGAGCTGTCGTGTCCAAGTTGTTAACATTTAACTGAGATCGACTGGAAATGTTGTTCTGGGGTAGATCAGCCTACACCAGGAATACTTGGAACTCAAAACTGGCAACAGACTTGCTTTCTCTTTCTCTCGTTTCTACATTTGTTTACCGCAAGAGTGTATTTTTCCCCTGGATCATTTTTGCTGTGAAGAGGCAGATCCTTAGTTGTACTTAATCTGTTAAACTTAGCACCTCAGCACCCTTGTCACCCAAAGTTGTTTTCACTGGAAAAAGCTGACCATTCATGTCAGCCTTGACAGTGATAGAGTTTGGAAGTCCTAAAATAAGTTGCTATTATGTATGTTTATTAGTGTTCGGTGGCTACCTCTAGTCAAATTGAGAGTGTATTTCAACTTGATTATAGGAAGCCACCGAACACATAAATGTATTATAAGTTATTAATAAAAACACAGAAAAGCTGATTATAACATATTTAATCTGTTTATATAAAACCTGTTGTTCTTTAAATATTCAGAATTATTTGTCAAATGTAAAAACTAAACTTCCTATCCATTTAATGTGGTAATAACCAAGGCTTTTACATGTCCTGTACTCAATTACTTAAACTCCCTTATCCTTTATACTGCCACAACACCGTTCACATCTAGTCCAGCTTTTAACAGGGAAGATCTGAAGAGGATTTAAGGTGACATCAATTGCCCTCTCTTCTGACCGTTCCTTTAGCAAGCCACTGCAAGAAGTGGTAGAGCTCTACCAGTAGAGGTAAAGTAATACACTCTTTGTGAAGAATGAGAACTTCAACCTGGATAACAATTCCATCAAGGGACCAAAAGTTTGGTCAAAATATTGCAATTTCAAATGCAATTAGAATCTTTTTATTGCAAAATTATCATGCACAGATCTCTCTCCTCATTAATGTGTTTGTGTATTTATCCCAAAGAGCCCCTGGATTACTTCCTCATGAACCTTTCACGATGGTGGCTGTGAAGATGCTGAAGGAAGAGGCCTCGGCAGACATGCAGGCAGACTTCCAGAGGGAAGCAGCTCTAATGGCAGAGTTTGATCACCCCAACATCGTCAAACTTTTAGGTAACAAATTATGAATACAGTTATGCTATTTTATGCAGGGTTTCTTTAATTTGGTAATTGGGATATTTTATTACATCTGGTTGTGGGTTGGCTATAGGTAGGTAGTTAGAGCTTGTCCAAACTTTGTGGTTACCACACACACTAACACGCCAGTCCTCTAGAGGGCCCTGCATCTTGGTGAAATGGTAATATAGCTAGTGGGCATCCATATCTCACCAGTCAAAGGCTTATTTGTAACCTGAAAATGATCTGAGTTGTTTACAACAGGGCTAATAGTTATAGATTGCAGTTATAGATTGCAGAGTCAATTTATAAAGACCAGTGTAAACTTATTTAAGTTTACATTGGAACATTTGCATAGTGATATTCCAGTTTACCACTTGTACATACTTATAATATACATTAGCCACACTCTACCATGCCTTCCTGATTGTCTGTGCTCCCCTAGCTTTTTTAATTCTTCCACTTTGCTATTCTTTCGCTATGTCATACAACAGCTGATTTCACTGATATACAGCAGTTGCAGACCAAGCAGCTTTGTTTAAAACGCTTTACTTGCCTTAATTAAACCTTAAAATATGATGTTTTGTACTGTGTGCTTTCAGTTATTTTTATGGAATTAACTTGTCAGGAATCTTACAGAAACACAGATAATTCCTAAAAAAAAAACATATTACCCTACATACAGAAAGCTCTATGAAGAAAATATGGTTAATTGACATCACTGTTTGGCCTTGTTTCTTTAATATTAATGTTTCAGTCCATCCAGCTTTGAACATTGAAAGCAAATAGGACACTGATCTACATGACCCATTTGAGTCATATTTGGTTAATATTTTCCATAAGAAAATGTGTCTTTATACCTTAAAAAAGGAATGGATGCTTAGCTAAGGATAGTTTCATTAATTTGGATACTGAATTTTATACTACAGTTATAATTAAATGGTTAGATGATTTTGTGAATAGGGAAAAAGAAGCAGACGTTGTTCTCAAGCCGATCTTGGCTTATTATGTTGCAATTAAAAAGACCCGAACGAGATAAATAGTTTGAACAATAAATTGTTTGAAAAAGTTGAATGGATTGTCCAGCTTGTATAGTATTTTGAATGACCTGAAGATTAACCGAGCAAGAAATGTGTCAATTTGCCTGCCAGATTTCAATTTGATTTCAATAGCCTGCTAATGAATACCATACAATTTCAACATGCATGGATTTTGTTCATTCTCTGCATTTTTTTGCTAAACACTACTGCTAAGTTATAAGGACTTGATATTATGGTGTAATATACTAATTTGACAGAACTTTAAAAGTGTATATATATATATATATATATATATATATATATATATATATATATATATATATATATATATATATATATATATATATATATATATATATATATATATATATATATATATATATATATATATTATAGCAGAACATAAGAGATTCTTCATTTTTAACATTACACAATTGAATGTGCGCAACTCTGGGCCAGTCCATTCAAGCATAGACACTTAATTGCATTAGTTTGATTTTGTTAGTTTAACAAAAAAAACTAAAATTTGCTTGCAAATATTGCATAATTTTTTCAAGTTGCAGATTTTTATTTTATTCTGCAAGTCTACAAAGGGCGGCAACCTGAAATTCTACCACAGGCACAATTTTAAGTATAAATAATAATAATTAAAAACGCTAACTTTTCTTAGCAATAGACCTACTCCCATTCTGTGGGCACACTGGCCATACTTTTGCGTATTTATTTTGATGACATAACTTCACTGTGGAAAACAGAATATTAAAGCTGAAATACAAAAGCAAAGCAGATTTAAACTTTTAAATTATAAAAGTTAATATATTTACTCAAAATCTATTTTCCAAGTTTGGATAATCAAGCATTGGAGTATGTTTTTAAATGAGCTAGTTGAAGAAACAAATGCAATAAATAAAAGTTATGAATAGTCACAGTCTGCTGGAGATTTTATATTATTATTTTTTTAGTTTGGGAAACTAGCATACCTGGTAATTTAGCCCTAATGGATTATATGCAGCTATTAAATAACTTCACACACACAATAGTGTATATTTTTTGCTATTTGTTCTTGTAATTGTTAAGATTGACTTCATTGAAATCAAATTGAAACTGAGAGGTTGGAAGCCATGGAAAGCAATGTTAAATATAAACAGACATCAGAAACAGGGCACAGACCGACGACCTAGCATACCGCAAGCAAGCATCTTAATCATTATGTAAAAGAGCTCGTCTGCATTCGTAGTTATAACCTCATCTCATCTCACTGACAGGGACAGAGTCTGTAATGGCAGTGCATCTCCCAACATTGCCAATTCCACCTAAATGTACAGAACAAGCGAAAGGTAGTTTAATTGCTAATAAACTTTCGATACATTTAACAGTTCACACACTTTCTTTCAGTACATGTCATTGATTTTACAGGCAGATACCTAGTGTGGGGGTCCATGTGTGGGGGTTCACCTCATGTCTGCTGCTTTGGTACTCGGACAAAGTCAGTGTATGTGGAGTGTTTCAGATCTTTTACAATTGGGCTGTAGTCTCTGAGACTTCCCTGAAACTATGTGGTGTATTATAGATTCTCTATATTTTAAGGTTGAATGATACTGTGGTGGGTTATGGGAGGAAGTGACGTGATCCAGAAGTGATGGAGACAGGCAGCAAGTGAGGTACAACCTGCGCATCAGCAAGGCAGGGCTGGGCAGGGTTTTATTAATATTCCATAGGGAGAATAGCAGGGGTCAAAAGACAGGTACAGTATTGCACAAACGAAAATAAGAAACCCCCTTGAATACTAGCAATAGTAATCAAGGGTTGAAATAAAAACAGTAAATAGAACAGTCCCGCACTACACAGAGATACAAAAATTAAAAACAAAACAATCACGTGGTTCCTCCACGCCGTGGCAACCGGTGTCCTCCAGCTGCTGCCTCAGCTCCCTCCTGAGGCTTCACAAACACAAAGGCACAGACAAAAGGTGCTGGCGCTGCAGATCCGTCCCGGTATCCAAAGGGGTAGGGAAAGCAAGGGAAAACAAACTCACAGCTCGTCAAGGATCTGCAAACACAGGGCTTCAGTTGTGAAAAGAAATAAATGAAAACAAACAAACCAGCACGCCTCTTGCGGTGTTAATCCAGCACAGCCAACCCAAATGGCAGAACCCCACAGCCTAAATAGTGCCGAGCCCCACCCCAACAATCAGTGCACTGCCCCACCTCAGCCTATCGTCGAGCGCAGCACAGCTGATTGCAATAATGGGGCTCAACCATGAGGTCCTGCCCCAAGTTAAGATGGCCGCCACCACTGCGGCTTCTGCCCCAACCATGACTCAGCCTTTCTCCTCTGTCTCGGTCCTTCCTGCACAGCGCTGCCAGTAGTCGGGAGGGTGAATTACAAGAGGGACACCTTTCACTCCTGTCACACATCCCCCCCCCAAGAGTGGAGCCGTAGGCAAACTCGGCCAACCCTAACTTCCCTAATTGACCCCCTCCCTCCCAAGACGATGCTTCACAACAAAGTTGAAGGGTTGCAGCGCCAGACTCCACCGAGTGATCCGCGCGTTTGTGTCCCTCATCATGTGCAACCACTTCAGAGGAGCATGGTCCGTGACAAGAGTGAAAGGCCGACCCAGGAGGTAATAACGAAGAGAGTCCACAGCCCATTTAATGGCTAAGCACTCCTTCTCTATGACAGCGTAGTTCCGCCCCTAGGGAGCAACTTCCTACTAAGGTACAGCACTGGGTGTTCCACGCCATCTACCTCCTGAGACAAGACCGCCCCAGACCATCATCCAAGCGTCAGTCTGGAGGAGGAATTCCCTGTTGAAACCGGTGATATCAGCCGGGCCTGGGAAAGAAGCTGTTTAATCAAGTCAAACGCCCCTGACACTGACCTGTCCACTTTACCAAATTTGGGGCTCTTCTTGGTGAGGTCAGTCAAGGGGCTGACAATGGTGGCAAACTCGGGGATAAAGCGGCGATAATAGCCTGCCAGCCCCAAGAGTGACCTCACCTGAGCCTTGGTTCGTGGAACCGGCGCATCCACCAAGGCCTGGACCTTGGTGGTCACCGGTTTCACATGTCCATTACCCATAATAAAGCCGAGATATTGGGTCTCTTGGTGGCCAAATGCGCACTTACCCAGGTTGGCCGTTAGCCCCGCCTCTCTCAGAGATTGAAGTACGGACGCTAGTCTAACAAGATGCTCCTCCCAGGTGGAGCTGAAAATAACCACGTCATCAATATATGCAGATGCATACTGATGATGGGGAGATAATACCCTGTCCATCAATCTCTGGAAAGAGGCCGGGGCTCCATGCAAACCGAAAGGCATGGTCTGGAAATGAAACAGACCATCCGGGGTAGCGAATGCGGTTTTCTCATGAGAGCTGGACTCCAACGGGATCTGCCAATACCCCTTCGTCAGGTCCAGAGTTGACAAGTACCTCGCCTTACCCAGCCTGTCGAGGAGCTCGTCGACCCAGGGCATTGGTTACGCATCAAACTTGGAGATGGCGTTCACCCGGCGGAAATCCACACAGAAGCGGGTGGTACCGTCCTTCTTAGGAACCATTACCACCGGACTGCACCACTCGCTCTGGGATGGTTGAATGACTCCAAGCTCAAGCATGTCCTCTACCTCCCAGCGCATCACGCTCCGCCGACTTTCTGGGATCCGGTAAGGCCTTTGTCTCACTCGAACACCTGGCGGAGTAATAATAGCATGTTCAATGATATTCGTTCTACCGGGCACCTTCGAAAAAACATCCCTGAACTCCTCAATTAGCTGTCTCAGCTCATTTTTCTGACGGGGAAGTAGTTGTTCCCCCATCGAAATCTCTGTTGTTTGCTCAGATGACCCTGCCTCAGGACCAAAATCCTCCTCAGGGCTCTCCATAGTGACACACAGGGCCTCTCTTCTCTCCAGGGCTTCAACAAATTTACATGATAAATTTGGAGTGGTTTTCGTGGTCAGGCTGCCTGATTTCATAATTGACCCTCCCTACCGCCCGGACCACCTCAGTAGGGGCCTTGCCACTTGGCAAACAACTTAGAATCCGAGGAGGGAAGGAGCAGCAGTACATTGTCACCAGGTCGAAAGGTCCAATTCGTGCATTTTATTGTACTGCTGCCGCTGCCGCTGCTGGGTGTTGCGCTAGTTCTCTTGTGCCAATCGACCAACTAATTCCAAGCGGTCTCTCAAGAGTAGTACATATTTGACTACATTTTTGGAATTTTTTTGTCCCTCCCAACCCTCTCGCACCAGATCGAGAATGCCCCGGGGTTGTCTGCCATACAGAAGCTCAAACGGAGCTCTGCGGCACCTCTCTCACTGCGAACATGAGGAAAGGGAGGAGTTTAGCCCAATGCTTCTGCTCTTGATCAACAAAGCGTCTCAGCATCTGCTTCAGTGTCTGATTAAAGCGCTCCACCAAACCGTCTGTCTGTGGATGGTACACAGAGGTTCGAATAGAGCGAATTTTCAAGATTTTATACACCTCCTTCAGATTGTCGGACATGAAACTAGTTCCCTGATCTGTCAGAATCTCCTTGGGAATCCCTACTCTCGCAATAACCTGCACTAATTCTTTGGCTATGGCGCTGGCACAAGTGGATCGCAGAGGCACCACCTCCGGATATCGCGTCGCATAGTCCACCATCACTAGGATGTGCATATATCCGGAGTCGGAAGGCAGCACTGGACCCACTATATCCATCGCCATACGTTCGAAGGGGGTACAAACCAGGGGCAGTGAGACCAGCGGGCCGGGAGAACTCGTGCGGCGCTACTGTTGGCAGTCAGGGCACTCCGCTACATATTTCTTCACATCATCATGCAGTCCCATCCAATAAAACCGGGCCAAAATCCGTTCCAAAGTCTTTTCCCGCCCCAGGTGGCCAGAAAAGGGGATGTCATGCGCCAGCCGCAGGACCTCCTGGCGGAAAGACTTTGGAACTAATAATTGTGTTACCGGCTGTCCGGTGCCCGGGGCTTGGGATACCCTATACAGTAAGTGCCCAGACACGATGAAGTGAGGAAATGTGAGCGGCCCGCAGCCATCAACTTCCTTCCCCTCAACAGACCGAACCCGCCCCCGGATGTGCACCAGAGTAGGGTCATTATCTTGCTCCCACTCTAGATCCACATCCCGGTCCCAGAATTGCGGTATGCTAAGCGGAGGTTCCAGTAGCCTCAGCTCTAGGCGCCTCAGTAACCCGCTCCGGCTGGTCACACTGAACCCCCACCCCCTTCTGCGTGCGCTTGACAGATACCACAGACTCTCCCACCAGGTCCCAACCTTGTCTCATTAATGTTCCCTCTAGTTTCTCGGCCCTACGCTCTCGCTTCGTTTTCCGGGGCCGGAATCTGGAGGGAAACAAAGTAGTGTGCCACGGGAAGACATGCCCAATTGTGTCTCCCGTTGCAACCACTCCCTTTACTGTCAGAGGTTTGGTCGGGATGACCTTCAGCTCACCATAGTAAGGCCAGTCCCGACCGACTATAACAGGGTATGGCAACTTCCCTGCAACAGCCACGGCTACGCGGCACGTTCGACTGCCAACAGTCATCTGAATTTTAGTAGTCGGGTATGTCTTGGTTTCTCCATGGACACAGGAGATAGCCACAGCACCCTGTGGCCTCCAAGACACACCCTCCAAGAGAGCAGGCCGAATTATAGTTTGCTCACACCCGGAGTCCACTAAAGCATGGGTGCTCATCTTGCCTACCTTTACATTAATGATACACGGTCCCTCCCGTCCCTTCCCCTGATACTCACCTGCTTCCGCTGAGGTAAAACGGGAGGCCACGTCACACTCCATAGCAGCTGGGCAGTACTTGGCAATATGCCCAGCCTCGTGGCACCGGAAGCAGATCAGGGGTGGCAAGGCTGTGGGAGACAGCTGCTTATCCTTGCTCCCACCAGGGGAGACGAGGAGGTTGCTTGGCCCAGCTGGGAGCTAACCTTCGTCTCCACGTTGGAGGGGAGGCGCTCGGTGGGACCGATGAGGAGGCAGCCGCTGCTTTCGGGATCCCGGCCTTCTGGGTCGGGGCCGGTGTCGTCATCCGCGGTTTGGAGGGGGTCACCGTGGAGGATCCTGGGTTGGCCCGCAGAAGGGAGTCCTCGCAGGCCTCTGCGAGCTCAACGGCCTTCTCCATGGTCTCCAGGCTGTGTCTGGCGACCCAGGCCTGGGTGTCGGCTCCAACCACTGCCAAGAACTGGTCAATGGCCACAGACTGTGCCACAGCCTCGGCCCCTCTCTCGGCAGGCCGTAGCCATTTCGTCATGTGGTCCCAGAGCTGCTGGGCGACGATCCGGGGTCTCACTCCCTCTGGCCGCTGGTATTGCCGGAACCGGCGGCAGTGGGTCTCCGGGGTTATATTGAGACGCCGGAGAATGGCCTGTTTGACCTGCTTATAGTCCAGGGCAGCCTCATTGGAAAGCGCACGGTAGGCAGCCTGGGCTTCACCATACAGACACGGGGCCAGTTGCGCTGCCCACCACGTCTTAGGCCACCCCGAGACCGTGGCCACACGTTCAAAGGTGGTCAAGAACGCCCGGTCATCAGCTGGCGCCATTTTCTGCAGCCTGATCTTCGGAGTGGGCTGTACTGCTGGCCCAGCTCCCACCGCCGCCGGTGCCGTGACCAGCCCCTGAACCGCAGTACACATGGCTGTCAGTTGCTGCATCATGGCAGCCATGTGGGCTGTTCGCCAGCCTCCCGCTGAGCCGCCCCGCCTCACGCCTCCGCTCCTCACCATCCCTGCGCCGATCCTGGGCCTCCAGCAGGGCGGCCACCACGCTTGGGTCCATCCTCTCAATCCCACTTCTGACACCACGGTGGTGGGTTATGGGAGGAAGTGACGTGATCCAGAAGTGATGGAGACAGGCAGCAAGTGAGGTACAACCTGCGCACCAGCAAGGCAGGGCTGGGCAGGGTTTTATTAATATTCCATAGGGAGAATAGCAGGGTCAAAAACAGGTACAGTATTGCACAAACGAAAATAGAAACCCCTTGAATACTAGCAATAGTAATCAAGGGTTGAAATAAAAACAGTAAATAGAACAGTCCCGCACTACACAGAGATACAAAAATTAAAAACAAAACAATCACGTGGTTCCTCACGCGGTGGCAACAGGTGTCCTCCAGCTGCTGCCTCAGCTCCCTCCTGAGGCTTCACAAACACAAAGGCACAGACAAAAGGTGCTGCGCTGCAGATCCGTCCCGGTATCCAAAGGGGTAGGGAAAGCAAGGGAAAACAAACTCACAGCTCGTCAAGGATCTGCAAACACAGGGCTTCAGTTGTGAAAAGAAATAAATGAAAACAAACAAACCAGCACGTCTCTTGCGGGTGTTAATCCAGCACAGCCAACCCAAATGGCAGAACCCCACAGCCTAAATAGTGCCGAGCCCCACCCCAACAATCAGTGCACTGCCCCACCTCAGCCTATCGTCGAGCGCAGCACAGCTGATTGCAATAATGGGGCTCAACCATGAGGTCCTGCCCCAAGTTAAGGTGGCCGCCACCACTGCGGCTTCTGCCTCAACCATGACTCAGCCTTTCTCCTCTGTCTCAGTCCTTCCTGCACAGCGCTGCCAGTAGTCGGGAGGGTGAATTACAAGAGGGACTCCTTTCACTCCTGTCACAGATACCTGCTTTTAAGATTAACATTAGTACAGCACATATATATTGAACTTGAGTTTATGCCCTTGAACCCAGTTGCTAACAAATTTCGATGAATTTCAGCATACTGCATGGAAATGGGGTCATTATTATACAGGAAAGGAATGTACAACACATTTAAACTTGAATAGGATTATGATGAATGGGCTAACAGTATGAAAGTCTGAATGTTACACGAGTTCATATGCTATAATCAAAAACTGGAATTCCAAATGCATTACATAGAGGGCTGCACTGTAGCTCAATTATTATACTGTTTCTCAATAGCTCCATTATAGGATCAGGAGTACACATGTATTATTTTGTATAAATAAAATCTGGTAAATGTTGGACTCAAGCCCGTTGTATTTAATGTAGCTAGCCATCTCTTGTTTTTCCTGTATAATTGTCGTGTTTGTTTTCTGTGATCACTTCTATTCCTTGGGATATTCACTCTTGTTTTATCTTCTCACAGTGATATACAGAGGACATATTTTATAAATGGCAATATATAAAAAATACCTCTGATTTCTAGTGTAAGAGTGCAAGTAGTAAACATATTGTAGAGGAGGGTAACTGCATTTTGCTTAGGGATTAACATGAATATAGTCTGCATCAACCCTTATAAAAGGCACATTTGTATGCTTATGTAGCTGTGCAACTGTAATTTCTGCAACTGTGGCAACTTTGGGTTAGAGGGAAGACTTCTATACATCTTATTTTTTACAGAAGCTTAGGCTTCTAGTTTTGTTCAGACCCTGTGTTTTGAAATTATTTTTTTTAGCTGGAGTGGTTAGAAAAAATGGTCGAAGGAAATCAACCCTAAACTGCAACACATCTGGGGCGATGTTTTCCAGCCTGTAGTTTTCTCCACACTGTTTTTTTCGGTCTGTACAAACAAAGTTATGTACGACTGACTTGGCCCTGCTGCAGGGCGAGTACATCCTTTTTCAGTGTGCCGCTGCAAAGATGAATTTCCCGTCTTTTTGCTGTCATATTTAAGGAAAAGTTTGCAAGATTTGCACTGTACAAATCCACTTGAACTTTTACTATTGCGGAAAACAACAATGTCGAAATGTTTCCAAACAGAAAATGTACCCTTTCCAGCGACAGAACTTTCCACTGCTAAACATTCTCCAGTAGACAGCTTTCTTTTTATATCAACAGCCTCCATACTTAATAATGTAGAATCACTTTTTGGCTGTATTTTTTACAGCATAAACACGAGAACGCAGAGACGCCTCTCACTGCACGCTTCACGCTTTATGCTTTGCTCACGTGGGATCCATGATAAGTTGGAAGTAATTTTAGGAGGCATTTGTATTTGCAAGGGAAAAAAATTTGTTAAAATAAAACACTGAGCCAGCCCAGCCTGGCCCGACCCAAGCCCAAGTGCTTGACACAGAATATACACCCGACCTGAACCGAACCTGACACATATAGTCGGGTCCCTTCCGGTTTGGGTCGGATAGCCAGGCTTTAATCACACATAGCATGATACCATATAAGTAAGAAATGAATTATGACATAAATGTAGATGTAAAATAAATGTCATTTGATGAAGAAAAGTAGTTTAATGTATAACAAGACAGTCTTTGTTCTAAAACTTGTATACTGAGTGACACTGTGAATTCTAACCTCCTGTTGGCCCTTTTCTCTCACAGGAGTGTGTGCAGTGGGGAAGCCTATGTGTCTGCTGTTTGAGTACATGGCGCACGGGGACCTGAATGAGTATCTGCGCAGGTGTTCTCCAAACCAGATGCACTGCTTCAGCCAGACCAGCTTGTCAGGAAGAAGCACCTCGACCGAGTCAGAGTTAGGTTCTCTCAGCTGTGTGGATCAGCTCTCCATCTCCAAACAGGTGGCAGCAGGCATGGCTTATCTCTCTGAGCGCAAGTTTGTGCACAGGGACCTGGCCACTCGAAACTGCTTAGTTGGGGAGAGCATGGTGGTGAAGATTGCTGATTTCGGGCTGTCGAGGAACATATATTCTGCAGACTATTACAAAGCCAATGAAAACGATGCCATCCCCATCAGATGGATGCCTCCGGAGTCCATATTCTACAACCGCTACACTACTGAGTCAGACGTCTGGGCTTACGGTGTGGTGCTGTGGGAAATCTTTTCGAATGGCATGCAGCCCTACTATGGCATGGCCCATGAAGAAGTAATTTACTACGTGAGAGATGGCAATATCCTTTCCCAACCAGAGAACTGCTCGCTGGAACTGTACAACCTGATGCGTCTCTGCTGGAGCACCCACCCAACAGACAGGCCCAGCTTTGCCAGCATCCATCGCATTCTGGAACGGATGCACGAACAGACTGTACGTGCCAGTGTAGCATGAAGCAGAGTGGTTGGCCTGTTTCAAAAGTTAGATTTATCTATCTCCCATCTGCTGCATATGATCTAGTGTCAATGCTTTGACTTGATGCATAAATAATCGTTTCTGGTATTATGCACGACTAGTTATGACATGTGCAATAAGGCTAAATATCAAAGGAATTTCTAAAAGAAACATATATTAAATACACTATTAAAAAGCTTTGACGGGATTTTATTCTGGTTGATATAGAGCATCTGATACTGTTATGGGAAATATTGGGCCATATTCATAAAGCACGTTTATCTCTTAGACGCTTGTAAAACAACTGTGCCCAAAATCCAGTGGTTATTTTTAGACGCTTTTCATAAAGCATATTTATCTCTGCATGTGCTTAAGTCTGTTCAAAATTGTAGACACGGCTAACCAAAATACAACAGAATGTGTTCAACAAGGGAAGAGCTTGTTTAAGTCTTGTTTTAAGCTCTTTCAGTCAGATTTATGCAGAGCTAAAACAAATAGTCATTTTTTTAAACTTTACTACTAATTTAAATAATCAAATTTGCCATTATAAAAAAAATGACATCACTTTTTGTTTTGCAATTTTTAATAATACATTAACCAGCAGCAATGAGGTGCGAACGCACCCATCCCAAAACCCTTTGAAATCCCTGGGATCACCTCACTGTATTTGATAACTGAATTCTTTAGAGTATCCATCTTATTACCTGCTACAGTACAATGTTCAAAAATATGATTGTATTATTTTTTCTGACTTTCATGAGTTGCAAAAAGACATATCTCGAATGCTGTAGGCTGCTACTATAGCGCAGCTTCTGTATGCCTGCAGAATAGATTGCTGAAAACGTATATTGCTTTTTAAAGTATTGCTTTATCCCTACGTAGTCATGTTTAGGCCTATGCAGTCAATTTCCAACTCCAGAATCATACAAACATGAAGCTCTGTGGCAATATGTGTGTATTATAGGGATGCAAGTTGGTTATGATTGGTTTGTTTTTTTGTCAACTCTTTCAGCTGTTTTTGACAACCAATCAGTTTTCATTAAAACTGAAATGAAAGTTACAAAACCGAAAATCGAACTGCATATGAGCAGCCAAGGGAATGGAACATTCCATGATTACATCCTTTTTTTTAACTGATAAATAAGCATAATACAGTTTTATTGTATCATTGATACCAATTTATTATACAATCAGACACTGTAGAAAGAATCAAATACTGTATTAAGAGACATTAAACTTTTGTATGTATTATTTTCCTGGTACCTCCATTCCCGCTGCAGCGGATTCTAAATCAACATGCAAATCAACGTTCTGGCTTCAAAGAACTGAGATATGTGGCAGCATTTCAAAATAGTTTCTGATGAGAAAATGTAAACTAAAGCTAGAACTCGGGATGCTGCCAGACCCCCATAAAAACATATGCAAAGTTTGCATTTAATATGCTGGTTTATTGTGGCTCATTACAATAATACATGTCTCAGTATGCCAATAGAATGCAACAGCAAAGTAATCAGACATTCAAAATTCATTTCAATACATGCACATAATGGTGCTACCTTAATCAAAATAAACTGATCTGCACAAGGCTTTCAGATATTTGTCCACAGTATCCCTTTCACTTGTTTTGTAGCTTCGCCCAGTTCACTACTTATTCCAGTTTCACAACGGTTCGGGACATCAACTAATGTTTTATTGTCTTTTAATACTTTTTCATTTGGCTGTTTCAGTCAGTTTATCATCATTATTTAGTTGTGACTAGGTGTACACTGAGTAATTAAACAGACAGGACAGATTCAACAACTTCCAGCTTCAGCTTTTCACTTCTTAAGATGCTTTTTTAACAAACGTTTAAGTTAGGCTACGCAGGCTGAGTGCGTATGCCTGCTAATACTAGCAACACTTTCTTTCAAAAGAAAGAAAACCGCCTTAGACATACAGTATGAACACCCAGTCTAAGTAGGAAGCTGCATTTATCCCTACTGAGATAAATCAGATAAGTTCTGTCATCATTTTGTATTTATAATCCCATATTAAAATTAATAAGGGCTGTTAATATGAACTGTCTTCATGCAATAAAGTGTGCAATGAGTTCCCGAAAATGCCACTGGCATAGTGCTGAGACTACCAACGATTTTTCATTGTACAAAAAAAAATTGGTTCGGTTTTCTCTTTTTTCGGTATTGTTCATTCTGGAATTTTATGCAAATGTCGATTTTGGTTTGGGAAAATCGTAACTTTTGCATACCTAGTGTATGACACTGTAGTGTACCAGCTTTTCAGGAACAGTGAAAGGGTTAGAAGAGATCAGACAGGAGACTGTAGTTTCGGCCCAGAACGGCAATTCTTTATTTAGGTTACACTGCACACAACACTCACAGCAAGCTTCCCCACATTCTGCCCCAAAGAGCTTGCAGGCTCCCCTTAAATAATCCAATACAATGTATCACCTTTTCTCGCCCCTGGCCCTCTGTCCTTTCTTTTCGTCCAGGTGCATCCCAGATATCCCCTGAATCCCTTAAATCCCTTGAATTGCCTTGCACCGCTGGTGCAGGAATGTGCCAACGTTAGCCTATGGGGCCTGTTCGCGGCAGCCCATGCAAACTCTCTGTTGAGCGCCCCCGGGAGCGACTGTAAGCAGCCTCCCAGTATCGCCTCATTAATGCAGTTCCTATTTATTTTGTTATGTTTTCTTATATGTGTATTTCACGTATTACATTTACTATGGGTTTGCACATTAAAGAGTAAGTAGCGGTGTTCCGAAAAAAAATATAGCGTTGCACGTCCCCTGGTGATGCTACAACTTTTTACACTTATAACTTTAAAGTCTGTTTCAAAGCTTTTTTCAAAATGGCCACTCTAGTGCGCTGTTAGTATAAGGATTACTGCCCACACTGTTAAACAGGTAACACAGCAATAACGATCCATGATGTGGTATGGAACAGAATAGCCAGAGTACTTGGTGTTTTTTTTGTATTTTTTTATTGCTTACTGCAGTGATTTACAGGACAGATCTCAAACCCACGTGCACTAGAGCAGACATTTTGAATAAGTTGTCAGGATGCTGACAATGAAAAGAAGAATTACAGGTACATGATTTGAACAGTTGTAGCAACACGTGGGGACGTGTAAGGCTATATTTGTTGGAACCACGCTACTTACACTAAGTTATAGGATGTCCTCATTTGAAGATACTGGGCATATAGGTGCAATTAAAGTTGACCAATAGCGACAGTTGACCAATAGCATTCTAAACCCACAAAAAAGACTACCACTGCTTCCTTGGTTTTCCACTGTCAGTCATGAGTTGATAAACTGTTGTTCTTTGCTTCTCTAAGATAAGTATAGGGAGTACAATGACTTATCCAAAATAAAAAAAAGGACAATGACACTATATACCGGAAACCAGTGCTTCTAATACACCAGAGCAACTCTCATCCTATTGCAGATGAATTATGGATGATTTATTTAGTTTTGTTAATTTCCAGTAAAACCTGTACAACCCTTTCAGCTTGCATTCTGGTTTTCTCCATGCTGCGTTTACTGTAGCCATCTTTTCAGAATGTCTAAAACTGTTTTTCTTGTGATTTTACATTTTTCACAGCTCTTTGTGTGTTGATTTAGGCAAACGTTCAGCTTTTTTGATAAGTGCAAATTTTAGCTAATTTTGTGGATGTTTAAACATGTATTTGCTGTGTATTAACTGCAATCAAAATGGCGCTGGTGAGACATGTGAGTATATACACAACAAATTGATTTTTTTTTCAATTTTAAATTTATACTAGTTTTAAACTTAGAAAAGAAAAATCACATGACCCGGTTCTGGATTGCACAGTTAGATTTACATTGATTTTAGGCAGAAGAAACTTAAAAATCATGCCAGGTTCCGGATTGTAGAGGGTATCACACCACTTATTTCAATAGGGATTTTGTCAGGGCCCAAAAATCATGCCAAATTATACAGATGTAGAGGAGTTGGATTAGACCTGTTTTACTGTCATTTGAAAAAGGTTGTGCTCAATGATCAATAAGGTGTATCATAGGTAACAAATTTGTCTATCCTCAGAAGAGGACAATGGAAGCTTATGGATAATGTAATGTGTGTTTCAAAACAATAATAATGTTTTAAAACAAAACAGAAGGTTGGCATAGTTTAAGGTTACTCACAGGAACCTGGCCAAAAAAATATCTTAACATATCATTTCCTTGATGATATATAACATGACTTTTAAAATGACTGGTATACAAACAAAGCAGTTTAAATGACATATAACTCACTACAACATCTTGATTTTTGTATATAGCATTTAGTGTAAGCAACAAATCACTTTACTAGCCATCAACGTCTAGTATTAAACACTGAATATATAATCTTGTGTTACCTATTTGACTGTAACGTATTTCTGTGTTTTTTTATATTTAACATTTTTCATTCCTTTTTTCATTATATATATATATATATATATATATATATATATATATATATATATATATATATATATATATATATATATATATATATATATATATATATATATATATATATATATATATATATATATATATATATATATATATATATATATATATATATATATATATATATATATATATATATAATCACACATCACACACACACATATATAATATAATATTTCACCAGCCCACAATTGTGAAATTTACCCAGTCAATATACCTTCAATAACAACACCTTACCTTCACATTGATCTAACAACCATGCTGTACAAAAATGTCTACACAAATCCATTCTGCAAAGCATTATGTTCCTTAACATCCCCCAGTTGATATAAGAAATACCATTCAGAACAGAAGTGGTATTTGTTGTTTTCAGTAGGGGCAGAGTGTTGCAAGGGGCAGATGAATGGTTTAACTTTGTATCAAATGTACTTAATCAGACATATTTCTGAGAGCTATATTGAGGCCACAGTGATGCTTAAGAACTTTTTTGATTGTAATGACTGAAAAAGATACAGATTCAGAAAGTGAATCTAAACAACAAACAGATGGAAGGATATGGACTTCATCCATTGTTTGTTTATGGTAATTGTGGGCCTTATAACAATTGAATGAATGGTACTTGTCTAAAATTGAAACTTGCTTGATTAATGCAATGTATAAGGTAAATGCAATATGTATATGTATAAAATAAATGTAATCCAGTTATGATAATCAGATTTTGTGGTTTCTGTATATAATGTCTAACAACATGTATATTTGCATGTTACTGATTTCCTTCACATATATGTGACCCCAGAGATTGGATGTGCCTCCATGATTCATCAACAAACGCTTGCACAGTTTTCATTCAACTTTTTTTTTTGGTCGTCTGGGCATTTAACAAAAATAATCCCAAGCAGCAGAGGAGTTTCGAGACATTTCTTTTTCGTTTTCAATTAAACTATATAAAATATATGTTATTTCAATGGATAGCTTTTTTAAAAAAATGAGACAATGTAAATTAGGAACTACTTATAGCAAGAGAAAAAAAAATAACATGCATTCTCTTTTACCATAATGACAAGCTTTGACTTTTTTATTACTCTCACCCATGAATTTATGAAATATTAATAACATGTAGATTAATTAGCAAATAATGGTAATGTAGAAAAGAATATAAAGGCTATAACATTATGCAAGCAAAAAACAAACTCAAAAGGCAGTTCTTAACTTAATCCAGCCATATTGCATATGATATGGATCAGAAATGAATGGGCCATATGCACAAAGCATTTACCTCCATGCTAAGTCTGAAACTTTTTTGTACTTTTCTGGTAATCTTACAGAACTAGCAAGAAACAACTAAGGTGCATACAGGAGCTGTTACATTAAGCATGAAACTTTAAACCTTAAGGTGGTGTTATTTAAATGATTAAAATAGGACACCCTTGGCATTCTATGATTAAAAGTCACAGGTAGAAGTACAGTCACCTGCGAGTTATTAAATCAGAGCAAGTAGATAGCAGTTTCACCAAGATAAAATGAAATAGTAGTGGTGGGGACCAACCAAGACACAGCTTTGCTACAACATCTGGACACACTGAAGTAAGGTGTGAGCCTCCAATGCTTTTCATCTGCCAGGTAATGTGGTTTTCCTATTGACCTGGTGTTGATGACTCTACTTACCTGTGTTCCCGGCTCACTCCACCAGAGGGAGCCCGTACTCTACTTACCTGTGTTCCTGGCTTACTCCATCCGGAACAGACACCTTTCACTGCTTGCCTGCAGTATCCAGACATTCTACAGGAAGAGCCTGCAGCAGCTTGGTCGTCATAGAATAGCATAGAGAGGGGAGAAGAAGTGAGTTAGTGGCCTGTACAGGGCTTAGTACGTTTTGGTTTAAGTTAATTCCTGTATAAATATTGTAAATAAAGTTACTCACCTGACTACACAGTGTGTCCAATTCTGTCCATGGGGAAGAAAACGCCGGAGTATAATAGCACCACACTACCACTCGTTTACAGGGGATTTTGTTTCATTATCACCTGCCACTGTTGGACTGCATTCAAGCTATTTTTTTTTGTGTTAACAGATTGGTGTAGATAATTATTGACACTGAAGACATTTTTTTTTGGTTTAGAAACAAATAGATTTTTATTTTGCCAGGTGGCAGAATAAAGCAGAAAATGCATTAAGCAAAACAGCAGGCAGCAGTGTGGACTTAGGGCCCCATTTTCAAACGAGAGGCGACGACGCAGTGGGGCTTGCACTGCTTTTTTTGTGCACAAGGACAGTCGCAGTTGCGTCCGATTTTCAGTATCAGAGTTTGTGGCAAAGTGGCTGACTGGAAACAGGTGCAGGGGTGATGCAGTGTGCAGCGTTGGTCTGGTGACCAACAATAATAATAATAAACAATACCAGGTTTGCAGACTTAAACAATAACAATAACTCAACACGTATCCACCCCACAATTGTACATACACGGTCACCAGTCCTAGGTGAGTGGAGTAGTGCTTGTGGTGGGTGATACAGTTTATTTGTGACAGTAGTGCAGTGCTGTTCCACCTTTAGTGCTGGCCCTCGGCGACAGCTCCGGAATTGTGTTAGCCGTCTAGTGCGGTGTAACAAACAAGATGATACACACAGACAAACAAAAAACACTCACGATACTGTTTTCATGGTTTACGGGGACTCTCTCAGTCCTTCTCAGTTTCATGCACAAAAACCAAAGCGAAGGAACAGATTTCGATTCTCCGTCCTCTTTTATGCTGTCACACGTGACCCCTTGGTAAAACGAGTGCAACCGCCTCTCCAATCTGCGGCTGCCACGTCATTTCCATGCCGGGTTAATGCGTTCTTGCAATGGAGTCTCGCCTTCATCCAGACTGGCCGACTTCCCGACCCTGGGAAAGAACTGTCACACCAGCCCGTCCAAAGAACTCTGTTCTCGCTGCTTAGCGCCCTCACAGGTCGGGAGGGAGATTTACAACCAAGAATCATTGTATTTCTGTCACAGAGTTGCACTGAAAAACTAGCCTTGCGTTTGATTCAGGTTTTGTCAGAACTCTGTGGGTGTTTCAGGGTGTTCTCTGTTTTTTTGACCCACCTCCCAGTTAACCCATTTTCAAACGCCAGAATGATCGCATCTCGCCGAGTTGCGTCTCATTTACTTAGGTCTGCTCCCTTGCAAGGAGCGTATATCGGGCTTATGTCTCTGTGTGTGATTACGTCACCTACCAGTCCTACTGCTGCCTTACCCCGTGCACGCTACAATACATAGTGATTTTCCATATATAATTGATATTATTCAGTACGACCATTGTGAAATAAATGTGAATTAAGTGTGCCAATTAAAGAAACTGTAGGCCAAATCATTATAATTGATCACAGCATGTGTGAATGTAACAATTTGTACTTAAACACAAACGTTCACAACCACTGCTGGAGCTGTTTAGAATTGTGACAAAACGTGGCATCACAAGTTTTACAGTTCAGAATGCCAGACCAGAGTGACGTTCCTTGACGAATCAGATGTACATGTCGTGCAGAGATACCGTCTTGATAAACAGGCTATAGCACACCTGTGTTCTGAGTTGAAGACAGAATCCTACCAGTGCCATACCAGTGCATGGCAAGATTACAGCTGCCTTAACATTTTATGCAACTGGCTCATTCCAAACACCAGCTGGGGATATTTCTGGTATCCATCTACCATGTCGAAATGCATTAGCCAGGTAACGGCTGCTTTGGTTAAAAGAGCAAATCCATACATTGTTTTTCCTATGACCCCTGTGAGGCAAATTAAGGTGAAGCGTGAGTTTTATGAGTTAGCATAATTTCCGAATGTACTCAGAGCCATCGATTGCACACATGTTCATATTCCTGCATCTTCGGAGACTGAAGACATTTACTGAAATAGAAAATGTTTTCACTCCATGAACATGCAGCTGTTCTGTGATGCAAGCTGTTTCATCACCAATGTGGACGCAAAATATCGCTGTGTTACTTCTGGAAGATCTGGAGTCGTGCGTCAGCAATGAGAAAAAAAATATAGGTGGAGGATGGCTGCTGGGTATGTATAATAACATGATATTGACAGTAGGCCTATTATTTACAAAAAAATACATACTAGAGTCCTACGAGGGTACGATTTTTACGACCCACTTCCAACCCGCACCCGCTACTACAGGACCCGAACCCGCAACCCGCTGCAACACTGTCTTCTTACCCACTTTAATAAGACATGCAACCCGACCCAAACCCACAAGTGTTTGTCTACCTACTGCCTGCGTCGACTGACTCTCTCACGCTCTCATTCACACACAGATATCTCTACCATTCTCCACGGATTGAGTTTATACAATAGGCTATACAGCGTGGTGGCTTTCTCTAGTGGTCTGGATATATTTTAGCATTGTAACATATTAACTGTCGCTACTTACTTTACTATAAAATACCTGTCTATTCCTTTCATGCCACCAGTTGAAAAGGAGCTACACCTGTGCTTTCACAGAGATGTACCAGTTTTGTGGCTGTCGTTCACAAAAGCATGACAGGTTTTACAAACAACTATTCCAGTCATATGTTTATTATTTCCATTCACTATGATTCCAAAACAATTCCACACTTCTGATTTACCTCTCGAACTATTATCCACCACATGATATAAAACCTACGCTATCTTTTGTTTCACCTCATCCACAGGCATTTTTAATATCACCAAGCAGACATGATAAAAAGATCTTGCAACGTATCAAACAAGCGAGAACAACACTGCTTAGTCAGCTGACTCCTCCTTAATCACCTCCTGCTTTAGTGCAGGAAATACCGGTACATTCTAATACGTTATTTGGGAAAGGGTTACAGATGAGTACACTGAAAGGACAGAAAATGTTTTTGGTGATTGTGGCAAAGTGGTGAGTGCAGTGCAGAGTAGATATAAAACAGACAGACAATGATTTTCAGGTGCAAGGGTGTTTATTGATTTATTGAACAATGTCCAGAGCCTTAGGCGAACACCTGTAAATAATAATGATGGAGTGATACAGCGGCATGTATCACTCAGTATTTGTAAATCCCCGGGTTTGACCCGCAACCAAAAAGTCCAGTTTTACACACCAACACTAAACACAAAACACAAACACAGTTCTTAGTGATAGTGAATAAGTGCAAGTGGTGTATTACAGTTCTCCGTGAAATGCAGGGGTGAAAGTGATGTCCGGGTTTATGCTGGCTTTCACTACAGCTCTGGATCGTTGTGACAAAGACGACTGAGCGGTGACGTCATGGCAGAGCCAGGAAACACAGTACAGACAGAGACTTGGGGTTTTTGGTGAAGCTGAGCGCGTGATCGCGCTCAGCGTTTAATAATCAAACAGAAAAATAAACGGTTGTAACAAAAACACAGGACACGGCACTTTCGCCAAAATAAACAGACATAAACAAAACGAACTAACACTAAACAAACGGTGGACGGACAGACACACAAACACGGTGAGTAAACAAACAAACAAGTATCGTGCTGGTCCTACCAGCACGCGATAGCAATTGTTTGTAAATATTTCTCTCTCTCTCTCTCCCGTTCTCCACTCTCGAACACCCAACCCCGAAAGTGAGTGAAAACATGCTGTTTTTATGCAGTTGTACCGAGACTCGATTGCTAGTCAATCATTCAATTGGAATCTCGGTACAACTGCACGTGAATTAATTAAGTGCACTCCCGTGACCACACATTACATTTTAACTAGCACGTGAAGTGATTTGTGCCCTCCGTGCCTAAATATAAATCTACATTTTTAAATCACAAGTGAAACACAGACCCGTTTATATCCTGTGTACCGATGACTATACACCAACATTTACACACAACACGTAACACAAAATACACACGGGGGCACTTTGCCACATATACCCCCTTGTGCAAAGCACACATGGCCTCAATGGCCACCTCCCCCTCAGTCCCAAAGTCCCGGAAGAGGGGAAGCAAGTTGTTTCTGGGGGTGGCCATGGTGAAATGTCTGGCACCCCCAATTCTTCGTGGCTGGCAGCTCCCTCTTCCGGGCTTCAGCCACACTATCTCCTGCCGCGAAAGTGCAGCTGGGGAGCTGGTCTCCTGACCTCCCCCTTCTTCATGGCCGGCAGTTCCCTCCGTGGGGCTCCGACCACACAATCTCCGCAGCGAAACTGCTGCGGGGAAGCTGGTCTCCTGACCTCCCCCTTCTTCATGGCCGGCAGTTCCCCTCCGTGGGCTGCCACCCACCTCCGGCAGCGAAACTGCTGCGAGGGAGCGGGTCTCCTGACCTCCCCCTCCTTCGTGGCGCTAGCTCCCTCCGTGGGGCTCTGGCCACCGTGTTTCCTGCCACGGAAATGCGGCTGGGGAGCTGGTCTCCTGACCTCCCCTTTCTTCATGGCCGACAGCTCCCTTCATGGGGTTCTGGCCATAGTGTAGCGACCCCAGGCGAAGCAGGACCCTCCACTACCCCAGGCTAAGCAGGATCCCTGGCGACCCCAGGCGACGGCAGTGGACCCTCGGTGGCGGCGGCAGCAGCAGCGACCCTCGGGAGGCGACGGCAGCAGCAGCGACCCTCGGGAGGCGGCGGCAGCAGCAGCGGACCCTCGGGAGGCGAACTCGGGAGGGGAGCCCCTGGCCATAGAGGCGGCAGCGGGAGCTCCACTTCTCCCTCGCACCCTGTACCCTGTGTGGAGCAAAGGCAGCCCCAGGCGATGCGGAGCGACAGGCAGCCCCAGGCGATGCGGAGCGGCTGGCAACCCCAGGCGATGCGGAGCGGCTGGCAACCCCAGGCGATGCGGAGCGGCTGGCAACCCCAGGCGATGCGGAGCGGCTGGCAACCCCAGGCGATGCGGAGCGGCTGGCAACCCCAGGCGATCGCGGAGCGGCTGGCAACCCCAGGCGATGCGGAGCGGCTGGCAACCCCAGGCGATGCGGAGGCAGGCATCCTTGGCGATGCGAGGCAGGCATCCTTGGGCGGCGAGGCAGGCATCCTTGGGCGGCGAGGCAGGCATCCTTGGGCGGCGAGGCAGGCATCCTTGGGCGGCGAGGCAGGCATCCTTGGGCGGCGAGGCAGGCATCCTTGGGCGGCGAGGCAGGCATCCTTGGGCGGCGCAGGCAGGCATCCTTGGGCTAAGCGAGGCAGGCAGTCAGGACAAGCTGGGGTGCGGGTGTTGGCCCTCTTCTCGGCCTCTGTGGCCGGGCGGTTCTTCCCGTGCTTCCCTCAGCAGCCTATGCAAGGGCTGCTGAGGACCGCCAGCATCTAGTCCTGGTCCTTCTGGTGAAGGGAGAGGCAGCTCCTGCTCCTCTCCTCGTGACGGTGGGGAAATGATACCAGCAGGCATTCCTCCTCTGCTGGTGGGGAAGTGATACCAGCAGGCATTCATCCTCTGCTGGTGGGGAAGTAATACCAGCAGGCATTCCTCCTCTGCTGGTGGGGAAGTGATACCAGCAGGCATTCATCCTCTGCTGGTGGGGAAGTGTTACCAGCAGGCATTCCTCCTCTGCTGGTGGGGAAGTGATACCAGCAGGGATTCATCCTCTGCTGGTGGGGGAAGTGTTACCAGCAGGCATTCATCCTCTGCTGGTGGGGTTGGCGGAGGCAGAGGCAGCTCCTGCTGCTCTGCTCCTGCCGATGGAGGTGGCGGAGGCAGAGGCAGCTCCTGCTGCTCTGCTCCTGCAGATGGAGGTGGCGGAGGCAGAGGCAGCTCCTGCTGCTCTGCTCCTGCCGATGGAGGTGGCGGAGGCAGAGGCAGCTCCTGCTGCTCTGCCGATGGAAGTGGCGGAGGCAGAGGCAGCTCCTGCCGCTCTGCTCCTGCCGATGGAGGTGGCGGAGGCAGAGGCAGCTCCTGCTGCTCTGCCGATGGAAGTGGCGGAGGCAGAGGCAGCTCCTGCTGCTCTGCTCCTGCCGGTGGAGGTGGCGGAGGCAGAGGCAGCTCCTGCTGCTCTGCCAATGGAAGTGGCGGGACCAGCAGGAATTCACCCTCTGCTGGTGGAGGTGGGAGCTGCAAGCAGTCCTCCCATGGCAATGGAGGTGGACCCAGCAGGAATTCACCCTCTGCTGGTGGAGACTGGGGCTGTGGACGCTCTACCTTCCCCTTCTTGGGCCGTGGACGCACCGACTCCTCCCTCTTGGGCCGTGGACGCACCGACTCCTCCCTCTTGGGCTGTGGACACACCGACTCCTCCCTTTTGGGCTGTGGACGCACCGACTCCTCCCTCTTGGGCTTTGGACGCACCGACTCCTCCCTCTTGGGCTGTGGACGCACCGACTCCTCCCATTCAGGCGTAGGACGTTCGGGCTCCTCCCATTCAGGCGTAGGACGTTCGGACTCCTCCCACTCAGACGTAGGACGTTCGGGCTCCTCCCACTCAGGCGTAGGACGTTCGGGCTCCTCCCACTCAGGCGTAGGACGTTCGGGCTCCTCCCACTCAGGCGTAGGACGTTCGGGCTCCTCCCGCTTGGGCTGTGGACACTCAGGCTTCCTCTTCCCCTTTCCCCTTCTCTGCCTCCTCCTCACCTTCCTCTCCTGGGCCAGTTCCTCCTCTCCCTCTTGGTAGGGGCAGCGCACCACCGGGTGCCCGAACTCCCCACAGGCAAGGCACCAGCCTTGGTCCTCTAGACCACCGAGGAGGACCTCCAGATCCTGGCAGCCATCTCTCCAGTTCCAGCCTTCCATTTTTTTTTTTTTTATTGTTGTTGTTGTTGTTTGTTGTTTTTTTTTTTTTTTAAAACAACAAATTGCGGTTCCTGTTCTGGCCTGAGTCCTGGAGCGCTGTTGATCCCTCTTCTGGACACCACGTGTCACAAAGACGACTGAGCGGTGGCGTCACGGCAGAGCCAGGAAACACAGTACAGACAGAGACTTGGGGTTTTGGTGAAGCTGAGCTGCGATCGCGCTCAGCGCTTAATAATCAAACAGAAAAATAAACGGTTGTAACAAAAACACAGGACACGGCACTTTCGCCAAAATAAACAGACATAAACAAAACGAACTAACACTAAACAAACGGTGGACGGACAGACACACAAACACGGTGAGTAAACAAACAAACAAGTATCGCGGCTGGTCCTACCAGCACGCGATAGCAATTGTTTGTAAATATTTCTCTCTCTCTCTCTCTCCCGTTCTCCACTCTCGAACACCCAACCCCGGTGAGTGAAAACATGCTGTTTTTATGCAGTTGTACCGAGACTCGATTGCTAGTCAATCATTCAATTGGAATCTCGGTACAACTGCACGTGAATTAATTAAGTGCACTCCCGTGACCACACATTACATTTTAACTAGCACGTGAAGTGATTTGTGCCCTCCGTGCCTAAATATAAATCTACATTTTTAAATCACAAGTGAAACACAGACCCGTTTATATCCCGTGTACCGATGACTATACACCAACATTTACACACAACACGTAACACAAAATACACACGGGGGGGCACTTTGCCACAATCGTGCAACTGGTAGTCTATTAAAAAACAGACGACAGTTAACAAACACTAACAAACACAAGACAAAACTCACGGTTCACGATACTGCAACACAGACTCCTTGTAGGTTTGAAACATAAACCATTTACCAAGGAACAGATCACTTACACTACAACCCCTATTTATACCCTCGCTCATGACCCCTAGGTTAACGAGCGCATCCTCTCCTCCAATCCTCGGAGGCCATGCCGTTTCCCGTCCGAGTCATTGAGTTTGGGTACCGTAGCTCCGCCCCCTTCCTAAATGACCGACTTCCACCTACCCTATGGAATAAATTGTCTTGCCATTTAGTTAAGGGTACTCTGTTCCTTTTATACAATACCCTCACAGGTCAGGAGGGAGATCTAACACCAAGAATCATTCGATCTCTGTCACAGTGATTCAAATTCAGACCGGAAATTGTTTTGTTATTGACCCGCACTCAAACCGCAAACTGCGAAAAAGTTAAAATTCGACCGAACTCGACCCGCCTTTGCCCCGCGGATACCCGACCTGATGCAGGACTCTAATACATACAAATAAATAATTCATATTCCAGTTAGGAGACAGTGGGGCCGTGGTTAATGACACCTGTTGGAGTTCCGTGGACACCTGAAGAAAACCGATACGGTTCAGATGTCTGGACACTGCTTGTGGTGCGTTGCTGTACAGTCACAGTATGTGACATATTCCTGGCGTGTTGTGCTTTACACAACGTTGCTGTAAAACATGGAATACAGCCAGACTTTGACATACGGCCACATGAAATTGAAGGACAACTTAATGAGCAGAATGACAATCACAATGAAGCTACTGCAAGTGACAGGGATGCTCGATGTGTTTGGACATTAGGTAATATAAAAAGTCACAATAATGTTTACTGTTGAAAACAGTTTAATGTTATCCACGTTGTGAAATGCAGTATGTTATATACATTATAAGAAAAACATAATCAATGACTTTCGCTTGTAGTCATGTACGATAACGTTCATAATAAATGAAATAGCCTACACAGATTTAAGAAAAAAAGCCTTTTCACAGTTTAACACTACTCTCTGCATTTGCACATTCAAAAACACTGGGGGAAAATAATATGTATATGGGCTACTGTAACCTAAATATTAGCCTATGTAGACAAAAATAACCTTGCAGTATTATATACAATACCTTTATTATTTAATATCAGCCCCCGATATCTAAGCTAATTTGCTAATGTAGAATACTCATTGACCCATATCATATTCTCCTCAATTCACTTACACGCATGGCAGAGCTGCCTACATCCTGCCGATTTGCTTCAGTTGTGGAATTAGATGTTGTTGAATCTGTATTAGGCATATTATTTGCAATGTGTTTTAAGCTATTATTAATACCTGTGAGTGAGCAGTTTATGCTATTCATTTTATTACACAGTTTGACCTTTAACAACCTATTGTGCCTCATTTCTTTCCTTAAGAGCCTCAGTTCAGTTATGGTTTCATTTAGCTTTTTTTCAAGTATGTCGTTTAGTTTGATCTGAAAATCAAGCAATGTGTGTTCGGACACTCAACGTCTTCGCCCTGTTGTGCGACCTGATCAGGTTGATGTTGGGTCATTTTCTGGGATCAGCTCTTGTGGGTTTTGTTGCAATGCAGTGCCTTCAGTGTGAGGAGAACACTCTTCATTTATGTTGTCCTCCACATTCAGACGCTCTAGAACAGTCAATATGAATATTATTGTACAACCTACAAAATGGTTCAGGTATTAACATGTGGTTAAAATATACCAGCAGTATATAGTATCCGGTGTTACTGTTTGTAGTCTTAGCCTACGTGTTAAATGGTATTGTCTATTTTAGCCTTTTAACTTTTAATGTTATTTGCACTTTACCTTGTTCAGGAATTGTCTGTGCCTGTGACAGTGTGTCGTCTCCTGCATGAAACTCTGCTGCTCGAGGGTCTACTGAAGAGCAGCTGCCACCTGCTGGGATTTCCGCCTGTGGACCACTGGACATTGCTTCATTGAAGCCTGCATCAGGACCACCCACTCCCCCAATAAGATGCGGGTGTATTATTACACAAACCCGTTCCTCTGTGCTTGTTAATTCTATGTCTGTGGGAGGGCCTCCCATGCCTTTCACTGCACAGGCTTTCACATCATGATACCTTTTTTTTTTATTTCTGCAATATCTCTTACAACGCCCAACATCGCATTCACCTAACACCTGAATTTAGAATAAATGGGACTCTTAAAGACTAAACTTTAAAGACAACCGTGCATTTATGCTCTGACGTTGATTGATTGTTCACACTCGTGCAAACGGGAGGCGTTTTAGCTATTGTACTCAAATCAATATAGTAGGCTATATAAAAAGTGTTTACAAGTATAAATTCCCCACAAAACACTCACCATTTAAGCATACAGGACATGATCAATCCAGCAAGTACCTAACATGATCTGCAGTGTCCTTATTAATGTAAATGTGTAGGGTCGCCATCACGTACACCATACAGGGTTATTTCAGGCAGCCGTTTGCCATTCCCATTGATTTCAATAACAAAGGCATAGTTTATTATACCGTGTTAAGCAAGCCATATATTTCGGGCAAACTCAGCTGTTTGGATCTCGTTATGTGCCATTCACATAGATTTAAATAATAAATGCACTGCTTATATTATATTAATCGCTCTTATTAATCTCTCTTAATGTTTTCACCTCTTACCTTGCCATTCACATAGATTTTAGTAAAAAGGCCGCACTTTACTGTAGTAAAAAAGCTTGACAGATCGATCAATCAGCTGTTTGCACCTCGTTACTGAGCGATTACCCCTGAACTGTACCTTGGCTATTTAATCCCTGTACGCAGTGTCAGGTTTATTTACAGTTTGAAAAAACAGCACTGACTGCAAAGCAAGCAAGCATGGCTGGAAAGAGATAAGCCACGAGCATCAGCACGAAAATTCAGTGTAAATAAAATGTCTCTTAGATGCTGTGCGCTTGCTAAAGCATGCTTGGAAATCTGTCAGTCAGCAAACAATGCAACATTGCTTCAAAAAGCTGAGGACAATGTGGGAATGGACCTGATTATGGACTGGGGAAGGGGATGGGAGTAGTCTGTAAATGTGTGTTTGTAAACTGTGTTATTCTTGTTGAGATCTGTTAGTGTTCTCTGTTCTCTATTTTGGTGCTTGTGTGACTACAGCTGAAAGACTGTCTGTGTGTGAGTGCGTCACTGAGGGGGGTGGGAGCAGGTCTGACACAAGCAGAGATAGGTAGGGCGTCTGATTTTCAGGTGAATGATTTTTTAAAAATTGGGTAGAATTATTTAATGAAAAAATCGGGTGAAATTAGGTGGATTTATTTAATATATAATCAAGAAAGAATAAATATTCAGATAGAAATCAGGTTTTATTTAGAAAGTAATAAAAAAAATGCTTAAGCACAAAGTGTTGACAACAAAGTTGTCGTCAACAGTTTAAATTCCCAACGTATGTATATTTCCACACATTGGGGTATGCAAACTTTTGATGACATCTCTCTCACACACACACACACACACACTGTATATGCAGTCACTTCTCCGTTCCAATCAAGTTTTATTTTGTAGTGGAGTTGCAAGTATAATTGCACACAAAACATACAGGAAATCTAAACAACTTTACTCCATGCTGTTTTACAAAGAGAAACGATCAACTGATACATCTAAGAGCTCTTGGCTTAAACACACATCCAAATAAATAAATGGGAAGAAAAGTGTGCAAAAAAAGCAAAAACCTTAAAGCTATATTGAGGTAATTTTGAAAAATCTAAATATATATATATACTGTATGGGAATGGGGTTAAATCAGGTAAAACCCACAAATCTGATGCCCTAGAGATAGTGAATGTTGGACCATTGAGTGAGGAATCGGGAGGGACTTGGGTGTGTGTGAGGAGATGACAGTTTGAAGGCACAGACAGCCCTAAATGCATCCACACCGGCACTAACAACCTGCGCTCAAACAGAGGGGATGTGGCCAGATCCCTGCAGCAGGTGGCAGAAATGGCAGCCAGAGAATTCCCCAGCTGCAAAGTCACTGTGTCCATCCTGCTACCTTGAGCTGACGTGCCTTATCACATCATTCAGGGCATAAACATGGAGGTGTCCCGGGGCTGCTAGTAATACACATTTGCAGATCATCTGCAGATCATCTTCAACATTGAGACAGTTACGGTATTTGCTTTTGATTGCAACCAGATTCGAAAATGCTGACTCACAAAGGCATGTCGGTGCAAAAGGCACAAGCACTTTCATGGCTTCACATACTAGTTCTCCAAGCGCAGAGATATCCATTTTTAACAGCATCTTCTTCAAATGGGTTTCTTATCCAAAGGGCTACCTGTTGCTGTTACTTGAGGAAAATAATGTTTCAGCTGGTTTTGTAGGCCTTGCAAGGGTGACAGGATGATGTCCTTTATCTTCAACTACCTGAATTAATTTTCTCTCATGAAATCTGCCATCAGAGAGAAAGTTTCAAAACTGCCATCCTGCACACATGAACACCTAATATTAAGCTTTTGAATGAATGCTTCTGTCTTATCATTCATAAAAAGAAGGTTCATATCACATCCTTGTAAACTTTTGTTGAGCTCATTGAGCTGATTGGACACATCCGTGAGATAATCAAGCACTGCAGGCCACTGTGATTCTTGGAGAAGTCCAGCATCAGATAATCGTTGTTTCTCCAAAAGAAACATTGCTTCTCGTCTCAGCTCAAACAAACACGTCAAAACCTTCCCATGGGAAAGCCTTCGTACTTCAGTATGAATGATTTCCATTACATGAGAGTAGATGTTAAAACTTCATGCTGATTTGAACTTGGCTCTCGCCAAGATAAGCACCAACTAAGACGTAGCTTCACAGTAAACTAATGTGATCCATATGTGTCTTCATCCATTTGCACTTCCTTCCATATGATGATGTAGATATCCTTCTGTCTGGTGTTGATGGCTGAAGTGTAATGCTGGCTCCAGGAATCAGCTTATTGCTTCCCTAGCGCATCAGCACACACAACGGCTGCGATGCTGGCTCCAGGGATCAACCATAGTGCGGTCTCCCCAGCGCATCAGCATGACAACCGTCTGGATTGAGCTAAGTAGGGTACATCTCTGGGGTCTTCAAGTGGGCACCTTCCATCCTCGGTGTTTCGTCGACTAGCCCACGACACCTCAAGAGGGCTCGACGGTGATTCTGGCGTCCCAGCATCACCCCCCTCCGTCCCCCACTCAACTCAGCCCAGCTTACTTACCTGTACATCAGCGTTTCTTTCTTTCTACTGTGCTTGAGATCCCCAGCCAGAATCTTTCAACCACAGCCAGTTGCTGCTCCTCTCTGCTGCTTCAGATAAGTTCTTCACTGTGCGACGCAACTCTTGGCCGTTGAATCCGACATCTCTGAGAAACCGGGTTGTAGAGTGTGCCACAAATCCTCGACAAGCAACTTCCACTGGGTAAACCCAGACTCTCCATCCTCGCTGTTCCTCTTCAGTGGCTAGTTGAGCATACCGCAGTTTCTTCCTCTCATACGCCTCATCTACAGCATCCTCCCATGGCACTGTTAACTCTACCAGGTGAACAAGGCGTGCTGATCCAGACCACAAGACAATATCTGGTCGAAGGTTAGTGGTGGCAATCTCAGGTGGAAAAATAAGCCGTTGACCAACATCTGCCAGCATTTTCCAGTCTCTAGCAGCTTCCAGTTGTCCTGGGCGAGGATTGGTTTTAACACCTTTTCTTGGTGGTTGCTCTCCTGGGCGGAGGAATGTTGTCTTTTGTGTGTAATGTTTTGATGGAACAGGTGGCAACTTATTGGTCATGTTACGCTTGTCTTCCAATGCTAAGGCCAAACATCGCAGCACCTGGTCATGGCGCCAAGTAAACCGTCCTTGGCTAAGAGCCACCTTACATCCTGTCAAAATGTGCCTTAATGTTGCAGGTGAGGCACAAAGGACATGAGGGATCCTCTCCTACCCAGAGGTTTAGGTTCTGTGGTGATGGGAGAACATCATATGTTGACCTTATAAGGAAACTGATCCTGCTCTGTTCCATTGACCATAGGTCTTGCCAGCCAATCTTGCGTTGTTCCACACTCTCCCATCTCATCCATTCTCCCTGCTTGGCTTGGGAAATCACCTTTAAACACCTCATCCTCTCCTCCTGCTTTTGCACCTCGTTGACTACCAGTTTCCTCCGTTGAGCTGGGGCTGCCTTGTGCCATGTAGGAGGAGCTGAACTGAGACCAAGACCTCTTCCATGCTGAACTTGCCCCATGATATCACCAATTCGAAGGGCAGCCTTTGCATCCTCCACAGCTTTCTTTGCCGCCCACTTTCTTCCAGTTTTCAACACAGGTGCTGCCTCCCTTACGCATTTGTCGCGTGACTCTACTAATGTCATTTCCAGTCGGACCTTGGCGCACTTAAACTCCTCGGTTAGAGCGGAGACAGGTAGCTGCAACATTCCTTTACCATAAAGTCCCACTCTGCTGAGGCAGCGTGGAATTCCCAACCATTTCCTGATGTGTGAACTGATTAAAGCTTCCAGTTTCTCTACTGTTGTCAAAGAAACCTCGTACACAGTCAGTGGCCACAGCAACCTTGGCAGTAGACCAAACTGAAAGCACCAGAGTTTTAGTTTGCCTGGTAAAGCGCTGCTGTCTATGATCTTCAACCCTTCCACAGCTTGTTGTCTAACTTCTCCCACACGAACTGTGTCCTTTAGATCCCCGTCGTACCATCTCCCAAGGTTCTTCACTGGCTTCTCAGACACTGTTGGTATTGCCTCACCATTAATGAAGAACGTTTTATCTGCTACTTTACCTTTAATTATAGAGATGCTCCTTGATTTAGTAGGCTTGAATTGCATTCGTGCCCATTCAATGTTATTGGTTAATTTGCCCAATAACCGATTAGTGCAGGCTACTGTTGTAGTCATGGTTGTCATGTCATCCATGTATGCTCGAATTGGTGGTAGTCGCATTCCAGAAGCCAAGCGCTCTCCTCCCACTACCCATTTTGATGCCCTAATGATTACTTCCATTGCCATGGTAAAAGCCAGTGGAGAAATGGTGCATCCTGACATTATTCCAACTTCTAGGCATTGCCATGTAGTGCTAAATTCTGAAGTTGATAAACTAAGTTGCAAATCTCCAAAGTAGGCTGTGGCAAGCTGGCTCGCAGTGGTGAATTGTGATGATGTCACGGACCAGGAAGTAACTGAAACCAAAACAATGGATGGGCGGGTGAAGCTGAATGCAACGGCACTCAGCGTATTTATTAATAAATAAAACAAAAACAAAAGATTTAAACAAAACAACAAACCAAAGCAAAGGGCACGAGGGCCAAACGAATAAACAGACAAACAAGTAAGTGGCGTACTGGCTAAACCAGCACGTTTTAGCAATTGTTTTTATGTCTTCTACGCGCTCTCTCCGCTCTCCCGCACTCTCTACTCCAACACTCCCCTGCAGAACGGACAACTGCTGGTTCTTATACTCTGGCCGAGGGGTTAACTAGTTGTTAATTATCTTATTACCCCTCGGCCAGAGTCTGCGTTAGTAAGGATGCATGACTGTCAGCTAGTTAAATAATCAGTAGCTGATCAGTCATGCATCCTCACGAGGTTTTTAAATATAAATATAAAAAAACAATAACAAAACACGCTGCGCTTTTATCCGCGCCGAAAACAAATACAAATAATAATAAATAGGGGCGGAACACTCCGCCACATAGGCGTTCACTAGATTTGTTATTGTCATCAGTACACTGAAAAAATCAAATGCTGCCCAAAGAAGTTCATGTGGCACTGAACCATATGCATTAGCCAAATCCAGGAATGTCACATGGAGCTCCTTCCTCTCCTTTTTAGCTGATTGAATTTGTTGCCAGATCACATTGATGTGTTCTAAGCATCCTGGGAAACCTGGAATGCCCGCTTTTTGTACTGAAGTGTCAATGAAGCAGTTCTTTAATAGGTAAGTTGACAATCTCTGAGCAATAATGCTGAAGAAAATCTTGCCTTCTACTTTTAATAGGGAAATAGGGCGAAACTGACTGATGCTTGTAGAATCTTTTGCTTTAGGTATAAAGACTCCACCTGCTCGACGCCATGCGCTTGGTACAACCTGCTTTTCCCATGCTACTTTCATCAATTTCCACAGGATTCCTAGAACTCCTAAAGCACTCTTGTACACTCTGTACAGAACTCCATTAGGCCCTGGAGATGATGAAGCCCTTGCTTTTTTCACAGCTTGCTCTACTTCTTTCCACTTAGGTGCACAGTCCTCCATTTGGTATTCTGGTGGATTGATAGGTGGGATGTCTGACGGAATTGACATAGGCTCCTGCCTTTTTGAATCTGTATGTGTTTCCTCCAAATATTTCTCCAGCTCAAACTTAGATGCTTTTAGTGTGCCATTCTTCTCACTGGTGAATAACTTCTTTACAAATTTGAATGGGTCTTTATAAAAGTTAGTTCTCGCACGCTCCTTCTTTTTGTAGCATTTACGTAGGCGCTCAGCTCTGCGCAATGTTGCAAGCTTATCTTTTATGACCCTTTGTAAGAGATTGAGTCCCTCCTTCTGACTTTCTTCTGCTCTTCTCCATTGCTTCCTCAGCTGTCTCCTTTCTCTAACTAAGCGTTCAATCTCCTGCTGCCGTCTAGACTTTCCAGGAATAGTTTGTACTTTTTCCTTCCTTTTTTCAACTCCAAACCTCTCGCTTCCATATGCGTAGATGATGTCCCCAAATTTATCCAGTTTCTTTTCAACTGTTCCACTTAACCTTTCCAATGCAAAGCAGTGATGCATATATATTTTTGTAAATTTCTTATTAAATTATGAAGTACCTTTTAAAACATGCAATGTTTTATTGCGTATAATAAAAAGTACATAAGCAATAACATGTTTCATAAGCATGCCTTTGATTATTGTAATGCACTTTTTTCTGGTGTCCCAAAACGTGTGGTGTCCCGCTTGCAGCTTGTTCAAAACACCACCGCTAAAATTCTGACTAAAACCAGGACAAGTGAACATATTGCCCTTGTTTTGGCCTTGTTACAATGGCTCCCTGTGCTGTATAGAAGAAATTTTAAGATTTTGCTGTTAACTTACAAGGCCCTGAATGGATTAGCACCTAGTTATTTGCAGGAGTTACTGACCCTGTATCTTCCAAACCGCACTCTGAAATCACAAGCTATGGGGCTGCTGGTTATTTCTAGAGTCAACAAAAGCAACAAGGGAGGTAGGGCTTTTTCTTGTAGAGCTCCGAAATTATGGAATGTTCTGCCTTTATCTGTCGGGGACCGTGACAGTTTTCAAGTCAAGACTAAAAACGCACTTTTATGAACTGACTTTTCTTATCATAGTGGGTCTTAATGTAACTAAAATTGCTGCTTTTGTATTATGTGTATACTGTTATTTAAATCTGTTATTTAAATGGTCTGATTGTGGCAGTTGTATGTGTGACATGCTATACAAATGTATTGTGGTTTGTTATTTTTTCTGCTATGTACTGTACAGTGCTTTGCGATACTTTTGTATAAAAAACGCTATATAAATGCAATAAATAAATAAATAAAAGCAGGTTTTGTTGCTTAGCCTCCCCACTTAGTCAGTAGCCGCTACTGTCAGTGAGACTGTGAAGGGTAAACGATGAGTCTCTTTAGAATTGTTGTATCTACCAAATCCTTTGCGACCCCCTTCAGACGTCCCCGCAACCTCCAGTTTGAGAACCCCTGATCTAAACAAACACTCCTTGTTGTTAAGACTGGGCTGTTGTGTTCACTGAACTTTTACCTTCCTAAGCTCACCCACAAACAAAGGCTCTGTCTCCCTGTTTTATACCATGTGGCTAGGGCTTGATTGACCATCAATTAATCAATCAAGACCCAGCCACATTCCACACATGGGTTTGGCAGGAATGGGATTTTAACCCCATCCCTGCCAAACTTAAATTCAATCTAATCAAAATGTACACGTGGCAGCGGTTTGGGGCACTCCGGATGCACTGACTAGACGAGTAGTGTTCTGCTTAGTGTATGTCAAAGTACTCCAGTAGTTCAATGAAGAAGCTTTATTTCAGCACTGCTCACAGCAAGGCAAGATCAAGAAGAAAAAATTGACTTTAGGATCATCAATGCCCCTGCAATACAAGCTAAAAAAAAGGTAAATGGTATTTAAGAAAAACAATTAAATACTCTGATGCAAAATATTCTCTTTCACTTAACTTAAATATACCCCTACTGCTTTAAATCACACACATTATACAACAGGGCTTCTCAAACTCGGTCCTGTGTCTGCTGGTTTTCATTCCAACTGAGTTCTCAATTACTTAACTAGACCCTTAATTGAACTGATAATTTGCTTAATTTCACCTTTTTACTTGATTTCTACTCTGGTTTAAACTGAGACGCAATGGCTGCGCTCAGTACGTTTATTGCAAAATAAAAGGTTTAAACAGAAAACAGGACACGGCACTTGAGGCCAAAATAAATAGACAAACAAAAACGGATTAACACTAAACAAACAGTGGACGAACAGACAAACAAACACTGTGAGTAAAAATACTTATATTTTCCTTTATTTTACTCGTTCTCCACACCCGTTCTCCACTCACCGAACACACAACCCCGAGTGAGTAAAACGTGCATCTATATATACTGTTGTGCTGGATTCAATTACTAATTAATTATTCACTTGAATCCCAGCACGTGAACTAATTCTGTGCAACCCCATGCTTACGTACTATTACATACTTTAAATGCACATGAAGTGAAGTGGAATCCCTGTGCCTAAATACAATTATACATTTTAAACACTGCTCATTACCCGCATTATATCCTGTGTACCAACTACAATACACCAACATTAACACACCACACGCAACATATAACACACAAATGCACACAGGGGCGGGGCACATTGCCACACAGTGCCTATTGGTTAAGGTGACCAGATCTTTAAGTCTTTAAACTGGGACAGTATGGAAATATTGTGAATAACTTCCAACATCCAAGCTACGGGGAAGCTCTCAGGTTTTTATTTTCACTTTGGCAACGTTTGATCTCATATCATATTGAAAGTGAATGCAGAGACACGTGGTTATATTCAGAGTGGAATCTTTTACTTTCAAAAACGTTTTCTTGTGAATAAATGATCTTATTACGTTTCCAAGCCAGAATGGCTGGGAAGCATATTGTTTCTGTTTGGATTTTTATTTATTTTCTTTCTCCCTTTTTTCAAATGGCTCTAAAATCAACACCATTGCATGAAAACTCACGTAACCTGGTAGGGTGGTAGAGGCCTTTGGGAAGTTGTGTCACATATTTTGGTAGCCATATTGGATTTTTCAAGAATTTGGGACAATTAAAAAAAAATCTCCTTCTCCAAAATGGCTTATTGTTGAGATGTGAAACTTGGGACAGACTACCCTTATGCCCTAGATTTAGATTTGTTCAAGAGAAGTCAATTGGACACATGGTTTGGTGGCCATATTGGATTTGTCAAAAATATTTAAACGTCTTCTTCTCTGAAACCGTTATGCCGGAACTTTGCATACATGGCCTTGACAAGGTTGTCTGTCAAGTTTGTTCAAGGCAAGTCGCTACATAAAAAAACATGTCCGCCGTGAGCCAATCAAATTTCCGCTATGGTCAATTTGCATATATAGCAGTATTTATCTGTGGTAGAATGAGGTAGAGCGATAAAACTTCATAAGAGTAGTAGAGGCCTCTGGGAAGTAATGTCTACGAAAGAATGAAGTAGATTGGTCACATGGTTTGGCAGCCATATTGGATTTTTTTAGCCAAATCTTCGAATGTCTGTAAAACGCAACACTGGCTTTATAATTCCTTAGAGAGTGCAGATAGAGTCATGGTTACTGTGGAACACATATAGGAACCCACATCTGCTTTATCAAAAAATGTCCTTGATCGTGCCCTCTGACCTCTCCTAGAGGTCAAATGAAAAACTAGCTTATACCTCTTTAGAGAGTGCAGACAGAGTCATGGTTACTATGGAACACATATATAGAAGAGGCATATGGGAAGTAATGTCCACAACTGAATGAAGCTCATTGGTCACATGGATAGCGGCCAATCACAATGCTTAAATTTCACGATAACACCTTGGAAGCCGTAAAGTTGCTTGCAACTTCTGGTTGTCTGTAATTTCATTTCTACACAGCAAGTATAGTTATTACAGTATACAGTAGCAATTCAATAATATCAAATTCTGAGATTATATTTTGTTGCTGATTACTGCTGCCAATCTAGTCCCTCTAGTCCTCGGGCTGGTCTGAATTCTAAAGTCTGAATTTAGGCTGGGAGGAAATTACATCACTAAATGTCAATCAAAAATGTTGTAGGGGGCGGGAACATAAATTTTGGCTGGTATTAAATTCACCGGATTTGCTACCTTGGGGGATTTTGACGGTTTTTGAATTGTCGTTTTTCACTTGGCAGGATCACAAAGAAAAATACAACGGTTTTGCATTTATACTGTTCATTCCAAAAATATTTAAATAAATGTTTACTTAATGATATCTGTCTGCTAAAACAGTGTCTCATTTACAGTAACTCGTTATACTAGTATCTACAATGTTCAGTGCTTAATTTGTAAATCGGGAGGTCCCGGAACACATAATGAGCGCGAGAGGAGGGGTGTTCCGGGGGGCTCTGAGGTACTGGAACGCATGAGAAAAAAAGTGACAAACACAATGTAGCCAGACAATGTAACTATAACCTGTGTTAAGGTATCATCTTTAGCCTTGGCTACAATGCTTGCTGCCGCTAAATGGCCCTTGGTTCGGGCATGTTTAAAAACCTTTTTTCTGAGGAATCTTTGTTGTTTTTTTACGTCGGAGGCAGAGGACGTTACTGTACATTCCACCCACTCTTTTGCTAGTTTCATCCCTCCAGTCTTTTCCGGAACCAAGCTTCCTACCTTTTTGCATGTTGTACAGCCCAGCTTTGAATTTTGCATGACAAGCCAGGGGTTATACGTTTGCTTTTTCTTGAACTGAGCCTCCGTCCAAACTGCACCTGCTCCGGGCACTTTGTTGGTGGATGCACTGTCCTCCCTAGTGATGTGTAGTTCGCGAACAAACAAAGCGAACAAATCAAAAGAACCAATTTGAATCGGTTCTTTTGATTCACCCTATGAACAAGCTGCGTGGCGCACAGGAGTCGAGTTACCAGCCTATCAAAAGTCATGAAATGATTCCTTACCTCTCGGTTCTGGCTGATTTGTTCGTTGTAACAAGGAAACCGGGTTGTCTCGCAACTCGTTGAGTGTTATGAAACTGAAGACCGTATGTGCCATGTTGGATCCAAATTCCCGCTTACTTAGTGCATGATAAGAACTTTGTGTGAGCCAAAATGGCGTCAGTTACATCCTCCAGACCGTAGCTATCTATGATCCAGACGGTGTGTACTTTCTAGAGTGCTGCTTCACGCTGTCAGAAACTCAGATTACAAGTTTGTGCACCAGAATTATTATTTTTTATTTTTCTTACAGTTCTTCTTAGTTTACTATGTACGTAACCTTGTGTAAGTCTGCCAAACAAATAAATAATAAAATGAATCACTACAAGTTGTAACCTATGTGTGTTTGTTATTCTTTATACACATACAAAATGAATCATATCTATAGTTAACTATTTTGCACAAATTATGATTAATACTTCTAAGTCATCTGGAGTAAAGTCAGCCAAATTACTAAATAATATTAATAATAATAATAATTGAGACATACACCTCATTTCCAAAATAAATAAATACAAACATCTACTGGTATTGTAATGTTATTGTACCCAAGGCTTAATTATATAACTTGTAATTACATATTTGACCTTGAGGAATGTATTTTATACATGACAATTTACGGTTAAATATTTAACTACGGTTAAATATTTTATAATTTAATAATGACGACAATTCACCTTAGTCCACAAAGTGAAACGTAGTATCAGCTATGATACAACAAACCTTTTAGGAGGATATTGCACATTCTAACGGATGACGTTCTTAAACGTCTATTATATTTTACACGCACATTAAATATACATTTTCTAAATGTTATTTTACTGTGTTAAACACTAAAAGATACTAAATATATACACGTTTAAGCTTTGTTTATATAAAATGTACATGTTGCTGTTATGGGTGTGCTTCAACGTGTGATTGATTACACGACTAATCCCAAAGGTTTACTGGATAGAAGAGGAATTGGGCAAACAGCATTTTGCTATGTGCTGAATAAATACCACGGATTAGTTCCACAAATACCACTCGTTCGAGCCTCTCTTTTTTGTTGTTGTAAAAAACAATGAGTGACTCCAAATGTAAAGAAAAAAAAACACGTAAGAAATGCAATTGACTATTTCTTATTTTTTTGTAAAGATTAAATTAGATTGATACTGATGGCTAAACAATGCTAATGGTTCAAACTGTTATGTTATCTCCAGTATTCTAAATATATATTATTATTATTTTGTCAAACTATATTTAATTTAATGTTTATGAACCCAGTCAACCAAATATAGATTCTAGCTTTTGTGATGTGCAGTTCGTGAACGACTCATTCTTTCCGGTTCAAATAAACCTACGTAAACAATCTTAATGCGGTCTACATTGATTGGTTTTGTATCATTGAATCACAGGGACGTCGCTAGGCCTATTTTAGGGGGGCTTTAGCCCCCCTAAAATATTCATTAGCCCCCCCTAAATAAATCAACATATCAGTCAATATATTTTCTCTGATTTCTTTTTTTTTCGTCAACCGTTCCATCGCATCTTAAACTTCTTACCGGGCGGGCACTAGGACCTGGGGGAGGCTGCTGATGCAGAGGCTGCTGCACGCGCTAGTGACTGTTAGGCCTACTTGTAGCTAACATTTTGGTTAACGTTAGCTACTTCTGTGGCTTGAGGCTGCTAGCTAACAGTAAACGGACAGGAAAAGGCTGACAGGACGCATTCATGCAAAAGAGAGAAGCAGGAGGCGCAGTTCTGTAATATAGGTTGTAATATTTGTTTGGGATCTTACTTTTTTATCAGATTTTATTCCTAATTATTTTTCAGTTTTTATTTTATTTTATTTAGCTCATTAGTTGAATTTAGTTTTGCCCCATTGTGGATGATACTGTTTAAGATGTTCCATGTGTCTGAATTATTGGGTTAATTTTGAGCAACAATTAACAAAAGGGTGAAACTTAAATAAAGATTTTTTCTAATGGTATAATATGACCTGCATGTCTTCTCATTTCTCTCTCTCTCTCTCTCTCTCTCTCTCTCTCTCTCTCTCTCTCTCTCTCTCTCTCAAATTAAAATCCAAAAGTATTTTGGCTACATAGTATAGCCATTTTGTGCCTTTTGTTGGTGTTGGATGGATGGGGACAGAGTGGACTTTAATTTCTTTATTTGGATAGAATTTAAGTAAGTCATATTAGATCAGTGTCTAACACAAACTATGAGACAGGTATACTTTTAGCCAACCTTGACCAAAAATAACCTTATTTTGATAGATTTTACACCCGTTGTTACTCTAAAAATACATGATGAAAAGACGTTTTGGGGGCTTTAAAAAAAATCCTGGGGGAGTATGCCCAGACCCCCCTTAAAGAGGCTTAGCCCCCCTATCCATAAATCTCTAGTGACGTCCCTGTTGAATCAGTAAATCAAATGAACGAAATGAATCGATTCACCAAACTGAACTGAATCAAATGAATCGAGTCACTAAAAAGAATCGAACTGCCCATCACTAGTCCTCCCCGACCCCGTCCCCGTCTCCCGCCGAGTCTGTCTCACTAGTAGGCTTACTAGCTAGTGGAGGACGTGCCAGTGGTGATGCTGAACTGGCGGGATTAGCCGCGCAGACAGCGCTGCTAGCTAAGGCATCGCCATCAGGAGCAGTTCCCCCCTCATTTTTGATTTGGCTTTCCTTTCCCACGACACGTTTCAAATTCAGTAGCGACGACTAGCCTAGGCTACGTGACGTGGTTACGTAGGGACCTCTCGGTAGCTGTCCACCACTGTTTCAAGATCAGTTACTTACCTCGCCGGCCTGCCCCATAACCTCTATGTACAAATAAGAGAGCAGGTGTGGAATCGGTGTGGCAGGATAGGATGCGCTTTACGGGGACGGAGAAATAATGAGGAGGCAGAGGCAACTTTAATTCTGATCGCTTTTATTAGAATGTTTACAGTGCAAACAGTGGAAAAAATAATAAATCATGCCGTGAAAGGTACCAGATCCCGGCAAATTATGTGCCGGAACGAAAAAAGTCAAATCTGAGAGGTGCCGGATCCTGTTCCTGCAGGATCCGGCTCAAATTAAGCACTGACAATGTTACTTGCAGAACAACAAAGAAGGCCTTCTAATCAGGTAAAACCAGCTCTGTTTTATATGTTGCAGAACTAATATATTTTAACATTTTGTATCGACAATAACAATCAGCCATTTTGTTACAGACCATGTCTGGCATAAACAATTTTGGCTGTTTATTAAACCCTTGTAAAATAAAAAAGAACACAAAAATGCTTAACATTAAAAAGAACAGTCCTACTACATTAGCAGGCACAGTTTACAGTGCCTATGTGAGGCTAATACATCCCTATATTTCATAAATAAATTAATTTTTTCTTTATTTTCCTAATTTTATTGTTCTTAAAATGACCTATTAAAGCTTATCGACAAAAAATGCAGCAATATTTTCTATTTTTGAGTGTGTGAGTTAAGTGTACCACAATGTCTAAATCACAATAATACAAATAAAACAAACAAAATAGCGCACAAATATCCATAGGGGCGGGACTCCCTGCCACACATGCCCCCCCCCTTGCACACATGGCCTCAAAGGCCACCTCTCCCCTTAAAAACCAGTCTTGTGCCAAAAACAGAGGTTTTAAGGGTCTCACTGGTGGCAATCCGGGCACTGGCAAACTGGCAACCCTGGGCAGTAGCAAGGCTATCCCGGGCCATGGCAAGCAGGTGACCCTAGGCGACGGCGAGCAGATGACCCCAGGCGCCGCAGAGCTGGCGACCCTAGGTGAAGCAGTAATGGCGACCCCAAGTGACGGCGAGCAGGCGACCCCAGGCGAAGCAGACTCAGTAGCCCTGGACAGTGCAGTAGAGGGCAGGAGCATGTCCTCGAGAGGCAATGGCTGCAGCGGACTCTCGGGAGGCGACGGCTCTAGACCCCTTAGCAGCGGTGGTTCCGGACCCCCAGATGGCGGTGGTTCCAGACCCCCAGGCAGCGGTGGTTCCGGACCCCCAGATAAAGACACCTCCGGGCCCTCCTGCAATATAAAAGGCAGAGACAGCGTCAGCTCCGGCCCCTTCGATAGCGACAGCTCCAAACCCTCTGACAGCAACAGCTCCGGACCCTCGGTAAGTGAACTTGGGAGGAGGAGTCTCTGGCCAAGATGGTGGCAGCAGGAGCTCCACTTCTCCCTCATACTCTGCAGCTGGCAGCTCCCTTTTCTGGGGCTCCAGCCCAGGCGGTGACTTGGAGGCATCCCCAGGCGGTGACTTGGAGGCATCCCTTGGTGGTGTCTTGCAGGTATCCCAGAGCAATGACATGCAGGCATCCCGGGGCGATAGCGAGCTTGCCTCCCCAGGAGGTGTAGGCTAGGCAGCCCAAGGCGGTGCAGGCTTGGCAGCCCTGGCGGTGCAGGCCCGGCAGACCTAGACGTTGCAGGCTCGGCAGCCCTAGACATTGCAGGCTCAGGTAACTGCAGCTCCTCCTTCTCTGTCTCTGGCAGCTGTTGTGACCCAGCCGACGCAGGTAGCGCATAGGGGAACCCCGACCAGTTGTGTCCCCCCTCCTCACATCGCCAGCACCAGCCCGGTGGAACCTCGGAACATTCCCTCCAGCAGCAAAGGTGGGAGCAGCGGGTAGTTTCCCCCTAGCAGTGGAGGCGAGAGCAGCAGGTAGTCTCCCTCTATCACTGGGGACTGATGCGGCTCTCCCTCGGTTCTGGGGGACTGGTGCGGCTCTCCTTCGCTTGGGGGGGACTGGTGCGGTGCTCCTTCTGTTGCTGGGGTAGGCGAGGCTCCTTCCTCTTGCATTGGAGACAGCAGCGGAGCTTCTTGCGATGGGACTGGAGATGTAGTTGAGCACCATGGCTGCAATGTCTGGGAGGGGCGCTGGGTGGTGTTGCTGTTCTCAGGCTTCCCATCACTCCCCATCTCGAGCCCACAGAAGGTTGATCACATCGGGGAGGGCTCCTTGACATTACTCTCCGGCTCCACCAGCCAGTTCCAGATCCCCTCAGAGGATAGTGGATTCGTCCGCCTCAGAGGACGTGGGTCCTCTCCCACCGATGCCAGACGCTCAGGCTCCTCCCTCTCCTGCCATGCATTGTTCTGGCTGAGGGGAAGGTAACTGACCTCGCCACATAGGAAGCACCATCCTTCTTCCTCCAGACAGGCAAGGCAGCTGTTGTTGCTGCTGCTGTTGTTGTTGCTGCTTTCTTCGGCTGCTTCTTCCCATTTTTTTTTCACACAAAAACTTCCAAAAAAATAATAAGAAAAAAAACGCCTGCAGTACTGTTCCTGGCCTGCGTCTCTGGAGACGTTATGTCCCACTACTTGACACCAACTGTGAACAGGATGGCTATGGGGGTGACGACAGACCAGAAACAGAAGGAACACACAGACAGGCAGTACAGGCAGTAGAGGTTGACACTGAGACGCTATGGTACTCAGCGTTTTATTAAATAATAAAACAAACAGTTTAAACAAAACAAAAGACTTCACAAAACAAAAAAGCATGTTGGCCAAACAAACTATAACAAATAAGTGCAATTGTTAGCAATTGTTATTTATTTCTATATTATTACCTCCTCTCCACACCCGTTCTCCACTCACGAACACACTTCCTCGAACCAGCAAAGCTGCAGGCTTTTATATCAGTGACCGAAGGATTAACCAGCTGTATTTATCTGATTATCCCTCGGTCACATTTTGCACGAGTTTAATAAGGATGCGTTACTGTCAGCTAGTTAAATAATTAGTAGGTTTTTACAAGGTTTTTAAAATATTAAAACAACAATATGGCGGACGGCACCTCGCTCGTCCTTGCCAAACAATAAATCAAAACACGGCTTTTCGCCGTCATGTCTAAATCATAATAATACAAATAAAACAAACAAAATAGCGTACAAATCCATAAATCCATGGGGGCATAAATCCATGCGGGGGTGGGGGGGCGGGGGCCCCACCCACCGCCAGCCCTCAGCCCCCAGCCCCCAGTACCCCAGCCCCCAGTAATTTGAGCCCCGACATTTGCCTAAGAAAATATTTTATCAATGTGTTGTTTTTCTTCTATTAAACGAATAGCTTTGTGTGACAGAGGTGGCTTGAGCTCACACACAGACAGACTGGGTATCAAAGGCGCTGTGGCGCTTTTATTAATAAATTAACAAAAATAAAAAGGTTATAACAAAACGGGAACACAGAACAAACAAACCAAATCGACATGTTGGCCAAACAAAATAGACAGACAAGAAAATGAATGAATGGAATTGAAAAACAGAACTCCGTCCCCAAATTAGGTTTTCAGTACTGGATACGCTAAAGTGCGTATGTAAAAGAGCTTTTGCGGCACTGAACCATATGCATCAGCTAAATCCAGAAATGTTACATGGAGCTCCTTTTTTTGCAGACTAAATCTGTTGCCAGATCACACTGACACGATCCAAGCATCCCAGAAAGCTTGGAATTCCAACTTTCGGTATGGATATATCAATCATGTGGTTCTTCAATAGATAGATTGACAACCTTGATGCCACTATGTTGAAGAATATCTTACCCTCCACATTTAACATGGAAATTGGACGGATTGGCCAGTGTTGATAGATTATTTTTCTTGGGGATAATGACCACTTCAGCTCTGCGCCATGCCCTTGGGACTACCCGTTTTACCCTCACTACCTACAGTACTGTGCAAAAGTTTTAGGCAGGTGTGAAAAAATGCTGTAAAGTAAGAATGCTTTCAAAAATAGACATGTTAATAGATTATATTTATCAATTAACTAAATGCAAAGTGAGTGAACAGAAGAAAAATCTAAATCAAATCCATATTTGGTGTGACAACCCTTTGCCTTCAAAACAGCATCAATTCTTCTAGGTACACTTGCACAAAGTCAGGGATTTTGTAGGCATATAGTCAGGTGTATGATTAAACAATTATACCAAACAGGTGCTAATGATCATCAATTCAATATGTAGGTTGAAACACAATCATTAACTGAAACAGAAACAGTTGTGTAGGAGGAATAAAACTGGGTGAGGAACAGCCAAACTCAGCTAACAAGGTGAGGTTGCTGAAGACAGTTTACTGTCAAAAGTCATACACCATGGCAAGACTGAGCACAGCAATAAGACACAAGGTAGTTATACTGCATCAGCAAGGTCTCTCCCAGGCAGAAATTTCAAGGCAGACAGGGGTTTCCAGGTGTGCTGTCCAAGCTCTTTGAAGAAGCACAAAGAAACGGGCAACGTTGAGGACCGAGACGCAGTGGTTGGCCAAGGAAACTTACTGCAGCAGATGAAAGACACATCATGCTTACTTCCCTTCGCAATCGGAAGATGTCCAGCAGTGCCATCAGCTCAGAACTGCAGAAAACAGTGGGACCCTGGTACACCCATCTACTGTCCGAGAAGTCTGGTCAGAAGTGGCCTTCATGGAAGACTTGCGGCCAAAAGCCATACCTCTGACGGGGAAACAAGCCCAAGCGACTCAACTATGCACGAAAACACAGGAACTGGGGTGCAGAAAAATGGCAGCAGGTGCTCTGGACTGATGAGTCAAAATTTGAAATATTTGGCTGTAGCAGAAGGCAGTTTGTTCGCCGAAGGGCTGGAGAGCGTACACGAATGAGTGTCTGCAGGCAACAGTGAAGTATGGTGGAGGTTTCTTGCAAGTTTGGGGCTGCATTTCTGCAAATGGAGTTGGGGATTTGGTCAGAATTAATGGTCTCCTCAATGCTGAGAAGTACAGGCAGATGCTTATCCATCATGCAATACCATCAGGGAGGCATCTGATTGGCCCCAAATTTATTCTGCAGCATGACAACGACCCCAAACATACAGCGAAAGTCATTAAGAACTATCTTCAGCGTAAGGAAGAACAAGGAGTCCTGGAAGTGATGGTATGGCCCCCACAGAGCCCTGATCTCAACATCATCGAGTCTGTCTGGGATTACATGAAGAGAGAGAAGCAACTGAGGCTGCCTAAATCCACAGAAGAACTGTGGTTAGTTCTCCAAGATGTTTGGGCCAACCTACCTGCCGAGTTCCTTCAAAAACTGTGTGCAAGTGTACCTAGAAGAATTGATGCTTGATGCTGTTTTGAAGGCAAAGGGTGGTCACACCAAATATGGATTTGATTTAGATTTTTCTTCTGTTCCCTCACTTTGCATTTAGTTAATTGATAAATATAATCTATTAACATGTCTATTTTTGAAAGCATTCTTACTTTACAGCATTTTTTCACACCTGCCTAAAACTTTTGCACAGTACTGTATATCAACTTCCACATTGTTCTTAGAACCCCAGGTGCACTCTTGGTTTGCACTACCTCATTCCATTTAGGAGCAGAGTATCAGTCCTTGTGACAGGGGCAGGCTTGTCACTGGCTTCTCGGCGCATGCGAGCCTCTGCAGGAGCAACTCGACGCTCTAGGGGAACCGCGCTGTCAGTCATTTGCTTGAACAGGGAGCTCGGCCAGGGTTGGCTGAGCGTGAATCACTTTGGCTGAGGAGCGGACCCCGAGGATCGCCAGACCAAACAAAAAGACGCTGCGCTACACACCCGGGTTGCATGAAGTTATGTCTGAAAATGGTGCAGGATTACTCTGGCAGCACTCAAATAGGCAGCCCTGTATTCTCAGGAGAGCCAGCCAAAACAAGTAAGAAAAAAAGACCCTAATATTGCCATCTGAGTCGCGGTGTGTGAAACCGGCACTCGTCTGTGCCAAAGAGTAGGGTTAGTTTAGGGGGATCACGAGCAACCCCCATACAGTATAGTGAGGGGTGTGTAGCATGTGTACTTCAGCAGTGGGACCCTCCTGATAGCGGAGGTAGTGTTCGGCCCCTGTAGGGGCCACCATTTATTTTATAGCTTTGTTTTTAAAAGAGTTTTTGTTTTGCAATTTTGTATTGCCATTTTTTCCACACTCCTTGTTTACAGTCTGGTTTGTGTATGAGCCCTTGCCATTGCTGGTACGGTCACGTGGTTTGCCCTGCTTTATTCCTCTCCACCCTAGGCCCTACCATGGCTGGTACCCTAGTGGTGGCACCATGCCATAGCACCTGCCATAATTGTGCAAATTAATCAGTGCGCCTGTGCGGCATGTCAAAAAAAAAATTATTTGTCCGGCTCTTCAATACAGTGAATACCCACACCTGTCATAACCCCCTGTGACAGTCCTCCATTTGGTATTTTTCTTGGATCAGTGTGCATTTCTTCAGGGTTAGTTGCTGTAAGTATTCTTTTTGCTGGTGAATAAGTTGAAACTTGAATGGATCATTATAAAAGTTGGTTCCTGCATGCTCCATTTTGCAGTGCTTTCATAGGCGCTCCGCTTTGCACAACTTTGCAAGCTTCTGTTTCAGATACTTTTGTAGAAGACTGAGAGCCTCCTTCTAACTTTCTTCAGCCCTCCTCCACTGTTTCCTCAGTTGCCTCCTTTCTCTAACCAGGAGTTCAATCTCCAGCTGCCATCTGGACTTTCCTGGAATCGTAGTTATTCGCCGCCTTCGATCTTCTACTCCAAACCTCTCACATCCATAAGCGTAGAGACTATCCCTAAACGTATCCAACTACCCCATCTACTGGTATTCCACTAGGTTAAAGAAAGTTTGATTGCCTGGCCTTCCAAGAAATTTGTTGATATTTTCACACCAGCAGTGTATTCGGGGTCAAAGAATCTTACTGGCTGTAAAGCATGTCAGTCATTAAGGGAAGCAGCTGGTTGATTGTTGAGAAGAAAGAAGGTCCTGAAGGGTGGGGACAATATCACTGAGAAAGGAACTCAATCTGAAAGCAAGGCTAGTGTTGTACCAGGTATCATATTTTAAAATGAAAATGTGTAAGATGTGTTTCTTTCAAAACTGCTTTGAGACATGTATAGTAGATGAAAGTGCAAGCCTGGGAAAGTGTATTAAATTATTTTGTTAACAACAATTATTTTAAGCACAGGTAACAGAATATTTACAGCTTACACACAAAATTGACTAGTAACAGTGTGGTCTTTTTTCATCATGTTAGCTACTTTGATTACTTATTTGCACGGATGCAGACTAAATCTAACAAACAATTTATTTGGACTCACTTTTGCACAATGTATGGTTCTTTAATTTCTTCAAAGGGGCTAGCCAGTTTCTGTATACAAAATGTATGTGGGACAGCACATACAGTCAAACTACATAAACAATTTAAACTTACATTGCTAAACCATTTCACATAAAAGGAACGCTAAGTATTTTTTTAACTGTTGCACATATGGCTCAATAGTGTGCTTATCAAGGCTTAAGAGAGTGTACTCATTTATATTTGTTTTCGATTTATTAACACACTTTTTCTTTTTTGTCTTAATAGATTGTTATTCAAATTTCGACTATAGATCTTCATCTAAATTGTCCCACGGTCATGGATTCGAAGTTCTGTATCTCTGGTTTTACAACTCCATGAGTGCTAATCTACATATTATCTAAACGGTAAGTACCTCAGCTAATTAGCCATATTGTTGTTGTTTTTTTGTTTTGTTGTGCTGAGTACATCTGCAGTGTTGTTTTTTTTTTTTCGCTGTGTCGTGTGTGTGTGTGTGTGTGCGCGCTTGCTTGCTGGGCAGGGCTAACTTTTATGACTGCAGACAAAAGTAACTACTGTACAAACATCATGTTTTTTTTTGTGTTTTTTTTTTAAACACCTTTCTTGTAGTTAGCTTCACATATACGTTTTTATTTTAGATTTGTTTTTCCATTCTTTTAAGTATTCTCCCCCCTTGGACTTTTCCACATTTTGTAGTGTTACAACCTGGAATTAAAATGGATTTAATTTGGATTTTTTGTCACTGATCTACACAAAACAGTCCATAATGTCGAAGTGGGGAAAAAAAAATCTACATAGTTTTCAAAATGATTTACAAATGAAAAACTGAAAAGTCTTGATTGCATAAGCATTCACCTCATTTGCTGTGACACCCCTAAATAAGCTCTGGTGCAACCAATTGCCTTCAGAAGTCACATAATTAGTTGAATGGAGTTCACCTGTGTGCAATTAAAGTGTCACATGATCTCAGATTAAATACACCTGTTTCTAGAAGGCCCCAGAGTTTGTTAGAGAGCATATCTAAACAAACTGCATCATGAAGACCAAGGAGCTATCAAAACAAGTCCGGGATAAAGTTCTGGAGAAGCACCAATCAGGGTTGGGTTATAAAAAAATATCCCAAACTTTGAACATCACCTGGAGCACCGTTAAATCCATTATTAAAAAATGGAAAGAATATGGCACAACCGCGACTCTGCCTAGAGAAGGCCGTCCACCAAAACTCAGTGACCAGGTAAGGAGGGCATTAGTCAGAGAAGCAACCAAGAGGCCAATGGTAACTCTGAAGGAGCTGGAGAGATCCACAGCTGAGATGGGAGAAACCATCCATGGGACAACTATAACCCGAACGCTCCAGAAAGCTGGACTTTATGGAAGAGTGGCGAGAAGAAAGCCATTGCTGAAAAAAACCCATATCAAATCCTGTTTGGATATTGCCAAAAGGCATGTGGGAGACATAGCAAACATGTGGAAAAGGGTTCTCTGGTCTGATGAGACCAAAATTGAACTTTTTGGCCATTTTGGTTCTAGCATCTGGTTCAGTCTCTGAAGAGGAGGAGGGCCCTGACTGAGGAGGAGATCAAGGCCATGGACGCCATGGAGGAGGACCTCCTCGATGAAGAGCTGCTGCAGAAGGATGATGAGGAAGAGAGTGATCTGGAGGAACCCCAGCCCAGCACTTCAACTGCAGGGTAGTTTTGAAGATAAATAAATACAATATGGAAGGTTTTTTTGTCTTCCTCCCTCCCAAATAAAATTCTTAATATCAAAATTTTAAAAGTAATGTGTTGTTTTTTTTTTCAAATAAAATAAACAAAACATTTTACTTGATAACCTGTGTGTTGTTTCTTTATTTTTATACTGAAATATAACTGTACCTCAAACAGGGCAATAATGTTTCCAAACTCACTTTTTGGCAAGTCTTAACACTGGTCTGCCTTTGCCATTTCGGAGGTTGATTTTTGTAAAATACAACGCATTGCAAAACCTTATCTAGCTCTGCAACTGTACAAGATATTTAAATTCTGATTTCAGATTTGAAATCCTTGACAAATTGTGAAGCTACATCTAAGTTTTTTCTATAAAACTTGGAAAGAAGTTGAAATTGCCAAATTTTAAAATTATTTATTAATATTTTACATTTGCCATTTCGGAAGTTGATTTTTTTAAAATACTATGCATTATAAAACCTTGTCTAGTTTTGCAACTGTACAATATATTGAAATTCTGATTTCAGATTTGAAATCCTTGACAAATTGTGAAGGTACAATATACTGTAAGTTTTTTTTTTATATGAAACTTGGAAAGAGGTTGAAATTGGCAATTTTTTAAAATGTTATTTATTATTTTTCATATTTCAATAATTTTTGGGAGGTGTCGCTCATATGAAAAAAAAGTACCCCACAACAAAATTACACCACTGGAAAGATCTACTTCATGTCTTTCTGTAGGTGTATTGGGTTTCAATTTCTGATTTAAGGTTCCAAAACTACAAGCGCTTAAACAGAACGTGTTCATATTTATGACCAAATATGGTCATTCCTCGTAGGCAGCATAGGGTTAATATGTACGAGGTGTGTTTTCATTCTCTTCAACAGCTGTTTAATCTTTTCAGTATGTTTCAGAAATTGATCTTTCAACAAAGCATCAAAATCAAACTTATCCAAGCTGTTCACATGTGGAATGTTGATGGAACCTATCGTTACATCTTTCTCTCGTCTGAAACAAAAGGTTGAGTTTGTGATGGGATCTTTTCCTTTTATTTTATATTGACCTCCATTATACAGTATTCACCTTTATCCTTGTATGCATATGTGGCAGGGTGTGTTTTATTATTAATTCCATCCCTGCCGAATCCTTGTGCAGAATGTGGCTGGAGCTTAATTGATTAATTTAGGATCAATTAATCCCAGCCACATGCTATATAAAGGGAGCCATATCCTTCCTTTGGGAAAGTTAGTTGAGGGAAAGGCTGAGTGAAGCAGGCTGTGCTCTCAGTGCAAGCACTGATAGCTCAGCTTGGTTGCTGTTTTTGTTGTTTTGTTTTTGAAGTGTTTTGTTTAACCCTTTTATTTGTGTTCCTGTATTCTTAATAAAGGTACTGCATCAGTGCTAAAACTGCAGCTTTCGGACTCTGGGTCTACTTCCTGCCTGTAACTAGCCTTGGACACGCTGAGCTTACAGTATAGTTACAGTATAGTTAACAACTTGCCCCTTGGCCTGCTTTAGTTTCGCATAACATATTCTGGTATTGGTTTTTATGTTTAACAACTTAAAGTTAAACATGCAGTGAACACATCACTTACCACATAACACATACACATCCACTGGAATGGAGATTCACAGCAGCCTAAATTCCATGCCCTTTATCCAGAGGGCCTTTCCTCACTACCAGCTCAGTTACAGTTCTGTATGATAGTAACACTCCTTCCTCTAATTTATATATATTTTCAACTTCACCTATTTGTCTGAACAGATCAGATTGATTATATATTGGTATGATTAGCACAAAATGATATCACTTGGTCCATGCGGATGCCGTGATTACGTTTTGGAGGTTTACTATAAATCTCCACAGGGATGACACTGGTTACTTGTGTTATAGATGCATATGGCATTGGTAATCCCAATGCAGGGTCCCCCTTCTGTATATTATAAGCAAATACAACTTAGTACTATCCAGGTAGCTATTGCATACCAGTTCCCATTATCCGTTGGGAAGGTTGCATGTGTTTTTATTTGTCTGGGCTAAGCTACAAGCATTAGGGTACAATTGAAAATGAGGCAGCTGATAATATTTATGGTACTCAAGTCCCTTTAGAATGAGAAGTTCGCTAGCTACCCACGTCATGTTCAAAAGCATCTTTTTTCATTTGGTCAAATATTTTAGCCACTGGTCTTTAGCAAGAACATACATTTGTTTATTCTTTGTCACCAGTTGCAGTACTTATGCGGTCTCATTGATTTATTATGATCCACTACTAGCAGCTTTCAGGAAGCCTGTATATTTTAGTATTATTAAAGTTTCGGTGGTGTTTTCCTCAGCTGTGCTCTGCAACATACATGTGGGTAGGAGCACAGAGCACAGTTATTTTAGAAGTCAAATGCTTTAATTCATACATGGAGAAAGTGGTGGAGAGTAAGGGAAACTGCTTGCAACTTCAGCATGTTTATGTGCAGGGATGTCCAGCGGTCCGGCCAGGATCCGCGTACTCCTCTGCCTTCCCAGACCGCCCTCCAACTCAAGTTGGAGGCGTCTGTCGTCACCACTTGGCGGTTCAACACTATTCCCATTTGCGCACCTTCCCGTAGGTGAGAGGACATTCTCCACCAGCGTAGGGCTGCCGAGCACATGTGAGACACAGTCAGCAGGCAGTGTCTGTCACGTTTGGCATGGAGGGGAAATGCATTGAGCCACGCTTGTAGCGGGCGCATGCAAAGCAGATGCAGCTGAATGGCTGATATGGCTGCGGCCATCAGACCCAATAGTTTCTGGCACAATCATGTGACCTGCAATCCCTGTTGAAACAGGGAGAGGCAACCCTGGATAGCTGCAACTCTGTTGTCCGACAGGTATGCGCGCATCACAATGGAGTCCAGTCGGAGCCTTGGCACCTGTTTAGCTAGAAGCTCTAGGTCTTGGGACAGATCATGGAGGAGGGGTTCTGGGGCTCCAAGAGCCACTGACGGTCCAGCCATAGAGGACGCGGAGCTCGTCCTTGTGGCCCTCACCAGACGAGCTTCCTTCACCCGGGGCTGGAACACCTCCTTTTCAAGGGCCAAGGTAGCATGTTGCATGCCCAAGCATCGCACGGAGAGGGAATGCTTGTCCTCCTGCAGGATGCTGGCATTGCAGGCCGTGCACGGGTGGAACCCCGACTTGCCTGACATGGGACTGGTGTTCTGCATGCAGTGCAGAAAGCACCACTCACACTGCGCTCAAGCACTAGTAACTGCGAACGTCGTGTACCTAACACTGCGCACTGTATGCCCGTGCAGCAGTGTATACGCAAGCACCACTCGACCCGTGCACCGCGTGTGCTAAGCCTGTGCACGTACTGAGTACCGTGTCACCACGTGCATTGAGTACTGTGCCGCACCGAGAGCTGTAGTGCTAGGTCTAGGCAGTGGTAACCCCGTGCACCACCGGGGGCTGTTCGCAACCCGTACCATGCACCATGTGAACCGCGTACCGTGCAGCCCTATGCGTGCCCGCACTAAGCACCCGTGCACCGAGATACCTTAATATCAAGGGCGATGCGTGCGCCGTGGTACCGCAGCACCGGAGAGGCTGCTATGCAGAGTGCCTACCCAAACCGCGTGGTCAACACACCTGGTCAGTGCGTAGTGTATACCAGGGGACACAAGGCTGAAGCCACGGTGGGCGAAGTTAAGCAGACAGCAACGCGTGGGAAGATAGTAAAGGGAGAGCACACTTTTTTTGGACCTACACAGCCAAGAGGGTCTATTCGACAGCGGGGATGCAGCAAAGCCTAGCCCCGTGGAAGAGACGCAGCTGGAATAGTCACTCAACAGTGGGGATACGGAAGGCCTAGCCCCATGGAGGAACTGTGTACTCTCCGGAAAACACACGACAGACAGATACAAAAGGTGGCCTACCACGCCAGCGAGGAGGCCGCTGAAAGACAGAAAGACAAAAGAGGTCTTATCAAAATCGTTGATCCCGGGAAAGCGGCAAGCCAGCTTTCAGCACGAATGCAAGGGAAATACAGTCGACTCGACTTGACTCCAGAAGCTCATCAATACGCTCAGCTAAACACAGAGGTCTTACCGTACCGTCTTGAGAAGGAAAAAGAGAAATGGCTTCCTATGGATAGTAGTTTTATACCCTCGGTGGGCAGGACCGAGTGCATCATCCAAGGAAGGGACATATTGGCAGCTCTGATATAAAGAGCTCAGCGATACCTACCCAATGGGCAAGAATATCCCATACATAATGTTTGGTGATCGTCTTCGAATTGAAAGGGAAGCACAAATATCATTGGGAGGAATTTAAAGTGGTCACTAGACCAGGTAGTCGCTAAATAAAGGTGGTCGCATAAGCCGGTTTGATTGTGTATATATATGTTTCTGTTTGCACCTTGCTACGAAATTAAAGTTTGGCTTAATTGCTTCCTTTTTATGTACAGAATGGTATATCATCATTTTGTTGGTCAGTTTTTTAAATTTAGCAAATTAGGTTGTTAATTTATGTTGATATTTGTCTGCCTTTCTCCTGCTTTAACAAATTTGTTTAGAAAATATTTTATGTAAAGTATGTTTATTAAAGAGAGGTGGTCTTGAAATCTGAATGCTATATTATTGTTGTATACACTGCATTTTTAAACATAAAAACGCCAAGCCCTCTGTTTTTTTCTCCCTCCCCATTTATTTTGGCCACCAGCCGCCACTGTTAACAGGAGATTAAATACATTTGATTGTGCATGGATAGCTTGTCTGCATAAAAAAAAAAAAAAAAATTAACCCATTGAACCATCCAGCTTGATAGAAATCTTTGTTGTTTTTTTTTGTTTTGTTTTTTACAAATGGTTAGTATTAAACTTGGTTAAAACAATTACATCTAATGATTTGAATACAAATCATTAGATGCAAGTGTTAAAAAACATTTCAAAGTTTGCATATGATTCGTATTGATATGGTTCATACTGGGCTTGTTTGTATCAGAATATCTCATCAGGAGCTCAAAACAACCCACAAACACATATGAGTGAGCCTCAATGGGGCTGACAGAGTGCAGAAAATATAAACCATGTTCACAGCGCTGTATTGGGGCATAACCATAGAACTGTATAAGTACAATATAGGCTATGTAATAACCTCAGACAGATGCACACACTGATGCTGTTTCTCACATTATTACATGACACAAATGCAGCTCCACAATCGGGAGAATATATATTTTTCCCTCCATAATGAATTATAAAGTGCAATGCCAATCACATTGAATATAAACGAAAAAAAAAGCTTTTTTTAAAAATGCACTTCTCAAGTCTGCAAACATAAAAGTGCCTAATTGTGGTTTGAAAATGGAAAATGAATGTTTACCATGCACAGGCATGAAGGAAAATACTGTAAAGTGACTGCATCTGTATTTATCACCTTTTTTTATAACTCTTTTGTGCAAACTCCATGGCAGAACATACATTTAAGAAAAATAAAACCATGCTCAGTTCTCAGTGCTGTAAAGCAGCGTGCCGGAAATGTCAGCTCCACGCTCTGCTCCCCTGCTCCATATACAATTGGCTCGCTCCACTCCGCTCACAGTCTGCATGAAACACATATTAACAATACATAGTACATCAAAAAATGTACTTCAATGCAAATTAGTAGTAGCGGAAACTACTCCTAATTTTGGGACTGGCTTAGTGTTGCTGGTCTGCTTTCTGTTGAAAGTCTTACCACCCATCTAGCACTGAAATCAATTGAAATATATAACTTATACAGTAGTCTACAGCTAAGATAACACCCCTCGGACAACAAGTGAATTGTTCGTATAGCCGAAGTGTTCTCTAAGACGAAGTTAGCCACCAGAGACACAATATAAATCAATAAATAAATAAATAAATATGTATTACTTGTCATGACGCACGTGTATCAACATATGAAATGAACTGAATAAGTAAAAGAAAAGAAATAGGCAAGTGTATGTTAATAAGCTACAATAACAAAGTAACAGACAACTTAAAGTTAATAAACTAACTGTCAAACTAAATTAACACAGCATCCTACACATGTTAAAAAATGCACCTTATTTAACAGAATGGTGAAGCAACTCACCAGAACAGGAAACATCAAATTGCTCGGCGACTTGTGTCTGATTCAGGTTTTTTTTTAAGAGCTCAAACAATTTCCAACTTTTGCAGCAAGAGAAACAGCTGTGTATTTCACCTTTTGGTTACATGCCATTTTGTAGTGATGAGACAATGATATGACAGCGGTTCTGGAAAATTTTAATAAACCATTCACTGCACCTCAAGACACCCTTGCAATGACAAATCGCTTTTGAAAAGACTGAATAAACCATTTTAATTTATGTTGATTATGATGATGAGTTATCAGGTTACAAAACAGTACTGTAACTGTTGTGAATGAATCGCTAACGCTGCCAAGAAGGTGTTCTTTTTAGCAAAGTTCCTGTTCCTTTAGCAGGAGCATTTACAATGGGAAAAATCAGTTTCACCACAAGGGTGTTCCCTTAGGCAAAGTGTTCTCTTAGGAGGTGTTCCTTTACGTGGAGACTTCTGTATTGGCAAAAAAGCTGTACAAAATGAAATGCTTTATTAGTTCTTACTTATTGTTTAGTTTGCAAGTTCGATTTCATAAAAACTAACCTTCTTCAGGTGGTTTCAATCAAAATAGTTTTATTCAGCAAATCAAAGGTAGTACATCGGTGACCTCACATACAGGCCTCAGTTTATGGTATTCTGAGCTGCCCGGGTACAGAGAGGTATGTCTCAGATCTCAAGGCATCAGAGATGTTAGTTTTTTTCTGAGCAAAGAAATGACTTCGTACAGCACAGATATACAGCTAGCATAAGTAATTTCCTTGACCAAATTTGGTCTTATTTCCCTAGAATGATGCATCGTGTGAGATAAAGCACATTAATAGTTAGTCTTCTTCACTTTACCAATGTCAGCAGAAACCCAGAAGTTAGATTTAAGAGTTTTGCTAAATTCTCACAGGCAGCACAGCACTATACCCACGCATCACAAGGTTGAACGGCAAGGCTGGTGATTGCAAACTGCTGATGTAAACCAGCTATGTACAGCTTAATTTTAAAAGTTCATTAACCCTGCGCTGATTCAGAGCTTACATTAAACAGTAAAATCACACAATGTTTACAGACAGTTTCAATGATTTATTTACCATTTAAAAGGGCAACATAAGCAATGGGTTGTGTTATGAAAAAGAGCTGATGAAACAATAAGAGCTTTTGCAATTTAACTGGAAAAACCTAGTGTTCCATTTGTATAATGTGTTATTATGTTCTTCTGTGACACATTACCTAAAGTTATAGCATGTCATTTAACAAAAGTAAGTGGTTTTAGAACCAGTTGTAATTGTTTTGATTTATGGTTTGTACATAGGCTCAGAACAGCTTTCTAAGCAGAAACAATTTATGTGAAAACAAAACTGCTATCCTCACAGCTGCACTCTGAGTTATGAAAAGCCAGTCACTCCAACATGGGTGTATTTCAGAACATGTGCCAAGCTACAGAGCTACAAGGTCAAAGCAATACATAGGCAAGAGTTTCAAAGCCTTACAAGTTGAATTATATTTTGTAACTTTAACATAATGAAGACTTTTTTTTTTATCAATGCTGCATGATGTTATTTATACATGACATACTGACTTCCGGGTTCATTTATATTAATTTACTTCAGATTGTAATTCAGTCAGGACAATCTTGCATTAAATAACCACCTTTATTATAATACGAAATCTTACAGATTCCCCAAAACATTGAACCTTAACAATGGTGCCACCTGCTAAAAAACAAACAATAAAATAATAAATCTATGTGATGTGTTCATCCCGGTGAACAAAAAATATTAGGCAGAGGAGCATCGTTTTGCGGAAAATCCCTATTCGCTCAGAATTGGTGCTCTGTGATCATCCCGGTGAACAAAAACAAAAAACCAAAACCAAAAAATGAAAAATAAAAATATATGTATATACATATAATTATGGCCACCTACGCTACCTCACACATTTTGCTGAATGTGAAAAATATCAACAAAAAAAATAGTTAACTCCCCAAAGAAAAAAAAGATATATCACATAATGTCATATTACTTTTGTGTGACTGAAGACAATGGAGGGAAGAAAAAAAAAACCTAAAAAAAAAACACTCTGGGGGCCCTAGACCTTCAGCTGCCTCCCCTCCAGGCCTAAAAAATAGCATAATTATACATAATAGGTGACATCATATAGCAAAATGTAGTTTGTTTTGTTTTTCTTTCAATATAACAAAGGATATGGTAGGGTTGGATGCTGGAATAAAGTCCTTCTTTAGGATGTTGTTTCCAGATGTTGTTGGGCAACGAGAATGTCTTTAATATTGGTCTTTATGTGGATCTCATAAGCCTCTGAAGACCACCGACCAAGCTTTTTTAAGACATGTGCAGGAATATCTTGCTGAGCAGCTGTGGTTGCAGCTCCAATCCTGAAGGAATGGCACAAACAGTTAAAGGGAGAAAGGCCAACTTTTTGGAGATCTTGGAGTCTTGCAGAAACCAGGACCTGGAGACTGCCGGGTTCTGTGCAGTTAGAAACAGCAGGTCCCAAGGTGCGGGGTGTGGAGTCCAGATATCAAAGCATGACACTCTACACACTCCAAATGCACAGAATACGTCACCCGAGATCGAAGATCAAGGTGCAGACTAACTGCAGCAAAACGCCTCGACAGGCAGCTAAAAGCAGAAAGAGCAATTAATACGATTAGTACAATATTTTTATGTGCTTTAAAATGTACGGAATATATAACGTGAGATTGAAGTTTAAGGTCTCCGATGCAGAGGTCCAATAGTGGATCAAGGAGCGGGATTTTGCCATGCCGGAGGAACCCACAGTAGCAGAGATGACATAGTTTTTAGAAGGACATCCTTGACTGGGGAGAAGCATCCGGAGCACAGAGTTTTGACAGAACTCCAGGACTGCTTTGTGATGGGTGGTTTGGAAGATGGTTAGAGTAGATATTTAGATGTCCTGCAGCGACATTTGTATCCTGAATGCTGGAGCAGATCCTTGAATGTCCCGGTGATAGGGGTGCCTACCCCTTGTATATATTTATTTTATGTATATTTATTGTATTTTCTTATTATAGTGTATTTGTGTGCGGACAGATGAAAGCTGTCCGACATTATTATTTATTATCTGAGACCGGCGAAAAGCCGGTCTTGTAATATGTAGTCGGCGTGGATGAGGGAATGTGGCTGGAGCCTTAATAAAGTAATTGTTTAATTAAGGCCCACTCCAGCTCATTGAAAGGAGGAGGAAGAGTTTAGAGGAGTTGAGAGTGTGAGCAAATGCTTCCAGTGAGAGATCCAAAAAGGTACTCGTTTTGTAGAAATATTATTATTGTTTGTGTTTATTTTACTTTGGCCAACGAGCCATTTTGTTTTTGATAAAGTTTCTTTGTTTTTTGTATAAATCTTTTATTTATTAAATACGAGCGCAGCAGCGCAGTTTTGCCCCGTACTACCTGTGTTATTGTTTCATTTCCCTGGTTTGACGTCATCAACACACACCACTCGAGCCATCTTTGTGACATATGGTGTTCTTCATGGGATAACAACGCCTCCAGGAGTCAGACTAGGGATACTGTGGGTGCTTTATTTATTTTTTTATTGAGAAAAAAAAAATGTATTATTTTTTTGAGAAAGGGGAAAAGAAGAATGGAGACAGGAAAGAGGGTAGAAAAGGAGGTCTGGGATTATGGCTGTGAGGTGTTCGTGAGGAGCCTTGCGGTGGAGTTGTGCCCGGCTGTGGGGAGTATGGCCACACATTGGCTGTCGCCTCACCCAATAGGAGGAACTAGCGCCCAAGGTGGAGGAGCCCAAGCATCCAGCACCCAGAGGGGGGGAGCACGGGTGTCCAGCGCCCAGAGGGGGCAGCACGAGCGTCCAGCTCCCGTTGATGCCTTATTGGCCGGGGGCTCCCCTCAAAGGTATTGACAATGTCGACCCAAGGGACTTTTTCGACATGAAAAAAGAAACAAGGACCAGAGGTCACAAGTGGAGATTAGATAAAGGGGCATTCAGAACAAAAAATAGGAGGCACTTTTTTACACAGAACATCGTGGGAAAATGGGCTCCCGAGTGGCACATCCAGTAAAGGTGCTCCACGTGGAGTGTAGGATGCGCTCTATAGTCTGGACGCTATGAAGTTCAATCCAGGCTGTTCCACAGCCGACCGGTGGACGGGAGCTCCTAGGGAGTGGCGCACAATTGGCCGAGCGTCTCCCGGGGGAGGGAGGGTTAGGTCGGCTAGGTTGTCCTCGGCTCACTGCACACCAGCGGTTCGACGGAAAAAGAGAAATTGCTTCCTTTGGATGGCAGTTTTATCCCCTCGGTGAGCGGGACCGAGTGCATCATAAAAGGAAGGGGCCTATCGGCAGCTTTGGTATAGAGAGCTCAGTGATACCTACCAAATGGGCAGGCATATCCCATACGTAATGTCTTTGGTGGTCGTCTTGTCTTTCAGGGAACCAGGGTTACGGTAGGTAACCTAACATTCTTTGATACGTTACCAACTGTGAACAATGTATTTTATTTTTCTAAAATCCTGATGTGCGTGATGTGCTCTCACATTCAGCTATGCTCCATGGCATTGATGCTCTTGACAGTGCATTGGATATGCTTCACAGGTTTTTGCACAAGCAAGGTGTTGCAGTCTTGAATTTGATGTTTATGCAATTCAAAGAGAAATAACAATATTACTAGGGGTGATTCCTGTCAGGACATTTACTCCCGAATCCTGGGCTGGTCTACGCTTGGATAGAAGAATCCATAAAGTGAAGGTATGGGACCGTTGGGGGGTACGCAACCAAACAAACGACAAACGGTAAATTTGAAAACGTGGTGAAATAGGTTTATATACCTATAATTGGAACTTGCTGGTAATAGACTTGTAGATTAACCAATTAATGTAACAGACACTTGTACTGTAGATTTCCTGCCTGAAAACCTTGCAAGCTTTATATTAATATACATCCTAATTAATCTTAAGAGTCTCAGCAAATAAAGCATATTATTTAATAGATCGGTATACAGAGTTATATGTAAAAACAAGCATACTATATCAGGGAAGACACATGGACATTGACATGTAGCTTAGGATGAAGTTTGTTTCCTTGTGGAATAGGCATATGACCAAATCCAATGGTCTTATTGGATAAACAATTGTTTTTTATACAAGACAAAATGCAATAATGGGTAACAAAATGTTTTAGTACAGCGAGGGATCAAATATAGCTTTGTAATTTATGCATAACACAATGCAATAGAGGGTTAACCTGCTTACACCACATATTAATCAAGTTACTTAACACAACTGCATAATGTGATGTAACATTATTTGTATATTTGTAACCTAGAACTAATGTGTTTTTTTCCAGTGGAACCCAGACACTTGCTAATATTTAGAGAGCAAAAGGTTGTCTTAGTCCTTGTGAAAGTGTGGCTTGCAGTGCTCAGGTGTACAGGTGAAGCAAGTGCTCCAAACAATGACGAACACAAAGTTCACAGTTCAAGCTCTTTTATTGCTTTTCTGTTCTGGTCGACTGACCGGGTTAAATAATAAAGCTGGCTCTACCCAACAATGGGTATTACCAGTGCCAAAACCAAGGAGTGGCAGTCCCAAAATAATAATACAAAATACAGACACACAACACAGACACAGACACGTCTCCGGACAGTGCGTGCTCTCAGTGCAGGTGCAGTGCTGGAAACAGTGGTGCTGATATGTGTACAGGTGCAGTGCAGTCTGGGTTTATCGCTGGTGTAAAGCTGCAGGTCCCGGATTCATATTTAGCCGTCTGGCGAAGATAAACACACACAGTTAGTACACAAACAAGACTTCACTCACGTTGTAACAGTCCTCGTTTCCTCCCATTAACCACAACAAAGGAACCGATTACGACTAAAGTACCCTAAACCCCGCCCCCTCCGATAGCTAGTTCAAACATGTCTCCTCCAATTCATGACCGAAACTTCGCTCACCGTACTAGGGCAAGGACTCCTGGTACCGTGATGCCGCCCCTTTCCTAAATGGCCGGCTTCCGACTGCCCCTGGAATGAACTGCCCAACCATTCAGTACGAGGCACACACTTCCTGTTGTACAGTGCTCTCACAGGTTGAGAGGGAGATTGTTAATTCGGATTCATTCGCTTTAGTTTCTACTTTAGTTTCTGAGGGTTTGGAATAAACCATATCTACCAGCGTTTAATATTGATAACATTTTAATGAACGTGAAGTTTTAAGTCTAGTACTTTACATCACTAGGCAGTGCCAGATAGCATTGCTACACATCCCTGCATGTCATATCCTTGCTATCAGTACAAAGCATGGAATAATGCTGAGTTTTGCAACATTTGCTGATATGAAATTCACTGGTTCATTTAAGACATGCATAAATAACAACAAAAAATGCAAAAGAATGCTGGTTCCAGCTGCTGTGCTTAAATCACTTGGCTCTTTCAACAGCGCTAGACTGTGGGCCGATTGTCCTAGTGAATTGCATTCACTGCATGTTTCACATACCAAGCATAATGCTGTCACTTCCAAGATACTGAACACATTTCCATATGGCATTCAGGGGAATGCAGGAAATGTAGAACAGGTTGTCATCACAATGCTCCATTGGGCTCTACTGTTAACCTTCTTTGAAATGTTGGGTTAATAAATGGGTTATAAATGGTGTGACACATCCCTTTCCTTCAGCAACTGGTGGATTTCTGAATCCAGGTCTTTCCTTTGCATTTGGGTTGTTTTGTCCCTTAATCTCTTTTCTGACATATGACAGGAAGTGAGTGAGAAACCCATTCCTCCATCAATAGTAAATTGTTTTGCAGGAGCAGCCAGTATTTTATTTTAATCTATTAATAACAATGTATAAATCGTATTAATAATAATATGCACATAGTGTTTCCTTTTTGGAGTTAATAGCAGTAAACTATTGTCTGACAGTTTTTGAGATTGTGATTTAATGCTCTTACATGGAAATTCCATCACTTTCATTGTGAATGAGCAACCTACAGTTGAACACAAGGTCATGGAACACAAGGGGGAATCTATTTCTGACAACTATTGAAGCAACTACACTGCTCCCAACTATTAAGGAGTATTCAGTCAATTCTCATTAAGATAAACTCATTTCCTGATACTATGAATGTTCTACATGGCCCCGGTCAAATTTAGCAGTCACTTATTGTATAGGTCAATTATTGGAACTCTTTTATTTTCTATTTTTATTAATGAAATACCTACTGTCTGCAGCAAATGTTCTGTTATGTATGCGGATGACACTGTGCAAGGTTGTCCTGGAAGAAAACTTGCTTCCTTCTGCTCTGACAATGTTCCCCAACTCTGAGGATTGGTTTTTCCAGCAGGACAATGCTCCATGCCACACAGCCAGGTCAATCAAAGTGTGGATGGAGGACCACCAGATCAAGACCCTGTCATGGCCAGCCCAATCTCCAGACCTGAACCCCATTGAAAACCTCTGGAATGTGATCAAGAGGAAGATGGATGGTCACAAGCCATCAAACAAAGCCGAGCTGCTTGAATTTTTGCGCCAGGAGTGGCATAAAGTCACCCAACCCAATGTGAAAGACTGGTGGAGAGCATGCCAAGACGCATGAAAGCTGTGCTTGAAAATCAGGGTTATTCCACCAAATATTGATTTCTGAACTCTTCCTAAGTTAAAACATTAGTATTGTGTTGTTTAAAAATGAATATGAACTTATTTTCTTTGCATTATTCGAGGTCTGACAACACTGCACTTTTTTGTTATTTTGACCAGTTGTCATTTTCTGCAAATAAATGCTCTAAATGACAATATTTTTATTTGGAATTTAGGAGAAATGTTGTCAGTAGTTTATAGAATAAAACAAAAATGTTCATTTTACCCAAACACATACCTATAAATAGTAAAACCAGAGAAACTGATAATTTTGCAGTGGTCTCTTAATTTTTTCCAGAGCTGTATATATATATATATATATATATATATATATATATATATATATATCATCAAGACAACAGCTTGGGAACATTCTGATGAATTCGATTTAAACCACAACAGTGTAGTATCCGTAACTCCAAGATTTATTAACTTCTTAAAGTATTTTATGATTAACTAAAACAAAGGCCTTTGAGAAGTCAATAAAGATCGCACGAGTTATTTTCTTTTCCTCTGTAGCCCAGTATATATCATTTGTTAATTTCAGCAATGCTGTCTTTGTCGAATGAGCTTTTTTAAAACCAGATTGATAATTAGGTAATACATTATTTCTTGTTAAATAATCAGTCAGTTGAATTTGGACAATTCTTTCAATGCCCTTTGATAGAACTGGTAAGACAGATATTGGCCTGTAATTGCCAGGGAATAAATGTGACAATATTTTTGTCCTGTAAAGTGCTTTGAGATACACCTGTATGAAGGGTGTTATATAAATAAACTTTGATTTGATTTGATTTGAGGGACAGTAACATCCCCACTTTTTAAGATAAATCAATCTTTATTTTATATAGCAACTTTCATAGTGGACCACCATCACAAAGTGCTTTACAAGAAAATCCATAATACTTTAAATACAGAGAAATGCATAATACATGATATACAGTAAAAAACAATGCATAATACATTAAATACAGTGAAAAATGCATAATACATGATAATAGTGTAATACATGAAATAGTTGCAACAACACTGCAGCTAATAGCAGATATCAGACTTAAAGAGCATGGAAAGCAAGAGAGAACACGTGGGTCTTGAGCGTTGATTTAAAGCGAGTGACGGTGGGAGCATCACGCACCAAAGCTGGGACAGAGTTCCAAAGAGTCGGAGCCATGAAGCTAAATGAGTGTTCTCAAAGTTGTGGTGCACTTTTGCTTGGGGATAACAAGCAGGCCAGAGTCGGAGGACCTCAGCTTGCGGGCAGGGACATAGCGAGTCAGAAAGTTGAGGAGGTACTTAGGACCTGTGATGAAGAGTATTGTAGGTGAGCAGGAGAGTTTTGAAAATAATCCTGAACTTTACAGGTAGCCAGTGCAGCTGGGCAAGACGAGGGATGATGTGTTCACGTTTTTTACGTCTGGTAAGGATCCTGGCAGCGGCATTCTGAACTAGCTGCAGTCGGTTTACGGTGCGTGCCGGGAGACCACCATATAGAGAGTTGCAGTAGTCGAGTCGAAAGGTGACAAATGCATGACAAAGTATCTCCACATCTGGGAAAGATAGGGACAGACCTTGGAGATGTGGAGATGGGAGATGTGGAGATGGGAGATACTATAGCTTGTTGATGAGGCATTTCACCAGACATCAGTGACATACTAATTAACATAGTAAGTGGACTTTTCATTGCGTAATCAGCACTCTTAAGGAGTTTTGGTTCTATTTTGGTTCCCATCTGCACCTGCTGTTTTAGTAACTTCAATTTGTGTTAAATGGTTATATTTTTGACGTTTCCAAAATATATTAATTACATATCATGATGGCATTTGATAGCCAGAATCGCAAAAATGATAGTTATAAACAGTTCTACTAGAATTAAAATAAATGTTTTTTTTAATATAACGTAAGATATTCTATTTTTTTTGTAAATGCAGCAAAGACACGCCCCCTCCTCCTCTAGCACATATGTTTTTTTTTATTTATTTCAAGCCTTTCTTTGTTTGTAGACTGACTACGCGACAGAGATTGCTTTGATTGCGGATTTGTACAATTGCACCAAGATGCCAACTCAGTGAAAGCCTATGCTTTATTTCTCAATGTACCTGGGAGACATCAATCCTTCGTTTTATTCCAGAAATGCAACTGGGAATATATTAGGAGGAAATATTTAGTCTTGAAAGTATTCATTTTGATTGGAATACGGCAAGCTGCACTCAGATGCATACAACAAACCGAAATGACAGGTAGGATAACAACGTATGTACCTAATATGAAACATACGTTATATATATATATATATATATATATATATATATATATATATATATATATATATATATATACAGTACTGTGCAAAAGTTTTAGGCAGGTGTGAAAAAATGCTGTAAAGTAAGAATGCTTTCAAAAATAGACATGTTAATAGTTTATATTTATCAACTAACAAAATGCAAAGTGAGTGAACAGAAGAAAAATCTACATCAAATCAATATTTGGTGTGACCACCCTTGCCTTCAAAACAGCATCAATTCTTCTAGGTACACTTGCACACAGTTTTGAAGGAACTCGGCAGGTAGGTTGGCCCAAACATCTTGGAGAACTAACCACAGTTCTTCTGTGGATTTAGGCAGCCTCAGTTGCTTCTCTCTCTTCATGTAATCCCAGACAGACTCGATGATGTTGAGATCAGGGCTCTGTGGGGGCCATACCATCACTTCCAGGACTCCTTGTTCTTCTTTACGCTGAAGATAGTTCTTAATGACTTTCGCTGTATGTTTGGGGTCGTTGTCATGCTGCAGAATAAATTTGGGGCCAATCAGATGCCTCCCTGATGGTATTGCATGATGGATAAGTATCTGCCTATACTTCTCAGCATTGAGGAGACCATTAATTCTGACCAAATCCCCAACTCCATTTGCAGAAATGCAGCCCCAAACTTGCAAGGAACCTCCACCATGCTTCACTGTTGCCTGCAGACACTCATTCGTGTATGCTCTCCAGCCCTTCGGCGAACAAACTGCCTTCTGCTACAGCCAAATATTTCAGATTTTGACTCATCAGTCCAGAGCACCTGCTGCCATTTTTCTGCACCCCAGTTCCTGTGTTTCTGTGCATAGTTGAGTCGCTTGGCCTTGTTTCCACGCCGGAGGTATGGCTTTTGGCCGCAAGTCTTCCATGAAGGCCACTTCTGACCAGACTTCTCCGGACAGTAGATGGGTGTACCAGGGTCCCACTGTTTTCTGCCAGTTCTGAGCTGATGGCACTGCTGGACATCTTCCGATTGCGAAGGGAAGTAAGCATGATGTGTCTTTCATCTGCTGCAGTAAGTTTCCTTGGTCGACCACTGCGTCTCACGGTCCTCAACGTTGCCCGTTTCTTTGTGCTTCTTCAAAAGAGCTTGGACAGCACATCTGGAAACCCCTGTCTGCCTTGAAATTTCTGCCTGGGAGAGACCTTGCTGATGCAGTATAACTACCTTGTGTCTTGTTGCTGTGCTCAGTCTTGCCATGGTGTATGACTTTGACAGTAAACTGTCTTCAGCAACCTCACCTTGTTAGCTGAGTTTGGCTGTTCCTCACCCAGTTTTATTCCTCCTACACAGCTGTTTCTGTTTCAGTTAATGATTGTGTTTCAACCTACATATTGAATTGATGATCATCAGCACCTGTTTGGTATAATTGTTTAATCATACACCTGACTATATGCCTACAAAATCCCTGACTTTGTGCAAGTGTACCTAGAAGAATTGATGCTGTTTTGAAGGCAAAGGGTTGTCACACCAAATATGGATTTGATTTAGATTTTCTTCTGTTCACTCACTTTGCATTTAGTTAATTGATAAATATAATCTATTAACATGTCTATTTTTGAAAGCATTCTTACTTTACAGCATTTTTCACACCTGCCTAAAACTTTTGCACAGTACTGTATATATTTTTTTTTTAATTACTTTTAGAAAAAAAATATTTCAGTTTGTATGTACCAGTTTACACAATAGTGTTCAATGGAAGTGCATCTATGTTTACAACACAGCTCCTGGATGCAGGCACAGAGCCCGTACGCTCCATAGAGTACAATGCAGCTGTCATACCAGAAGTAGTTCAGGTTTTTTTAAGAGCTTTTTAAGAGCTTGAACAATTTCCAAGATGTAAGGAAGGTTTGATTTCTTTTTAAAATGATCAGTAAGTCTTTTTCAGATAAAGTCAATCACACAAGAGCATATTCAGGAATCAAATCAAAAACAGGAACAAAGAAAATTAGACAATACATGCAGTTCACAGCAGGCATCAGCTGACGGCAGTTATAAGGTACAGTAAAATCAGTAGAAAATAAGATCAAATTCAGTAAAAGAGTAAAATAAAGAATACAATAAATAATTACATTTAAGAGAGAGTTCGACTAAGAGCAGTTAACATTTATAGTAAAAATATTTGCTTATACGAGTAAAGTCCATTAAGAGCATGTAGTAAGCACAATAAATGGATGAGAACGATTTGAAATAAAAGCAATTACAAAAAATGTATTTCTGTGCAACAGGTCAATTTACAGGTCTCGACAGGTGGTTTTCGCTCTCCAAGGCGACAGAGATGGTGATCTGTGCTGCCATGGCTTTCTGTGCAGTAGATGGTTTTTCTTGCCCTTTGGCTTTCTGTGCAGATGGTATTTCTCACCCTATCTTCTGCACCGAAAATATTGTTACATGCATTCTTTATACTAAAGCTATAGGAAATGGGAAGCTCCCTCAATTAGTGCATTTAACCAATGAACACCTGCCACCGTCCTTGATTAATCCAATGACAAGTGCTGTAAGGTTCTAACACCTTTTTTGGTATTAAGAAGCATATTTATTTTTAGTCACCATTCAGCATTATTCATTTTATGTCTGTCAATTGTAGCTAGGCAGAACATTGAACTGAATGAGATATTTTAACATAATTGGAGTTTATGAAAAAATGTAATCATATCGAAAGCAGAACTTGTTATGTGTTGACAGCCAATCAGCGTCTTCTAACACCATTTACATCACCAAAATCTATGCAGTAAAAATATCTCAGTATCAATGCTACAGCTCAGCTGGGTACAGCACTTTCTCATGTTGCTCTGCCACTACACTATTGTAATGTAGTGTAGTGTGTTGTATTGTATTGTAGTGTAAGGCAGTGTTAGGAAAGCTCTAAAATCCTTTTTTCATGAGAAAATATTGTTTTTCACCCTCAAAAAAAGATCACGAAAAAGAATTGAAAAAAAGTAATTTTTCGTCAGGCCCAATTCTCCTTTCACACTTCAAAATAAGATTGCAAAAAAAAAAAAAAATTGGCCTTGCAAAAAAGTAATTGAAAATCTATATTTCTTAACATGTTATAACATATATATATATATATTTAAAGACACGTGGCAGACCATCGGGTGTCCAAACGAGTGCAATCAATCCACTGTTGTGTCTATCTACAGCCCACTGTTGTGTCTATCTGCAGCCCACTGTTGACTTACAACATTTGAAAAAAAAAAAACAAAAAAAAAACAAGATGGTGACCTCGTGAAAAAATAATTTAATCTAACGACAAAAGAATAGGGTCTGACAAAAAAAAAGTTTTTCCTTGATGGCCACATTATTTTTTCGTATCAGACATCTATCCAAAAAAGTGGAAATCCCATTGAAAACCATGGGTAATGAAAATGTGAATAACTTTTTAAGTGATTCATATTTTATACTCCATCACCCTCGTGTGTTATATCACAAAAAAAAATTCAGTTTAAAATTCCAAACTGTCTTGGCGCAGGGCGAGTTGCAAAAAGTAGTGATGTTTTGCATTTTTTTTCACTATCTGTATCTGAAAAACCTCACAAGCGACTGGAACACATCAAGAGATCTACGCCAGGGGACAGTGTAAACTAAATTTCAGGCAAATTCGTCAAACGACTCAAAAGTTATTAAAGGGCAAACAGTTAACACAGAATCCACAGTGAAATCCTAACTATAGGGGGTGTGTATATATATATATATATATATATATATATATATATATATACAGTACTGTGCAAAAGTTTTAGGCAGGTGTGAAAAAATGCTGTAAAGTAAGAATGCTTTCAAAAATAGACATGTTAATAGATTATATTTATCAATTCACTAAATGCAAAGTGAGTGAACAAAAGAAAAATCTAAATCAAATCCATATTTGGTGTGACAACCCTTTACCTTCAAAACAGCATCAATTCTTCTAGGTACACTTGCACAAAGTCAGGGATTTTGTAGGCATATAGTCAGGTGTATGATTAAACAATTATACCAAACAGGTGCTAATGATCATCAATTCAATATGTAGGTTGAAACACAATCATTAACTGAAACCAAAACAGCTGTGTAGGAGGAATAAAACTGGGTGAGGAACAGCCAAACTCAGCTAACAAGGTGAGGTTGCTGAAGACAGTTTACTGTCAAAAGTCATACACCATGGCAAGACTGAGCACAGCAACAAGACACAAGGTAGTTATACTGCATCAGCAAGGTCTCTCCCAGGCAGAAATTTCAAGGCAGACAGGGGTTTCCAGATGTGCTGTCCAAGCTCTTTTGAAGAAGCACAAAGAAACGGGCAGCGTTGAGGACAGTAGACGCGAGTGGTCAGCCAAGGAAACTTACTGCAGCAGATGAAAGACACATCATGCTTACTTCCCTTTCGCAATCGGAAGATGTCCAGCAGTGCCATCAGCTTAGAACTGGCAGAAAACAGTGGGACCCTGGTACACCCATCTACTGTCCGGAGAAGTCTGGTCAGTAGTGGCCTTCATGGAAGACTTAGGCCAAAAGCCATATCTCCGGCGTGGGAAACAAGGCCAGCGACTCAACTATGCACGAAAACACAGGAACTGGGGTGCAGAAAAATGGCAGCAGGTGCTCTGGACTGATGAGTCAAAATTTGAAATATTTGGCTGTAGCAGAAGGCAGTTTGTTCGCGAAGGGCTGAGAGGCGTACACAAATGAGTGTCTGCAGGCAACAGTGAAGCATGGTGGAGGTTCCTTGCAAGTTTGGGGCTGCATTTCTGCAAATGGAGTTGGGGATTTGGTCAGAATTAATGGTCTCCTCAATGCTGAGAAGTACAGGCAGATACTTATCCATCATGCAATACCATCAGGAGGCATCTGATTGGCACCAAATTTATTCTGCAGCATGACAACGACCCCAAACATACAGCGAAAGTCATTAAGAACTATCTTCAGCGTAAGAAGAACAAGGAGTCCTGGAAGTGATGGTATGGCCCCACAGAGCCTGATCTCAACATCATCGAGTCTGTCTGGGATTACATGAAGAGAAGCAACTGAGGCTGCCTAAATCCACAGAAGAACTGTGGTTAGTTCTCCAAGATGTTTGGGCCAACCTACCTGCGAGTTCCTTCAAAACTGTGTGCAAGTGTACCTAGAAGAATTGATGCTTGATGCTGTTTTGAAGGCAAAGGTGGTCACACCAAATATGGATTTGATTTAGATTTTTCTTCTGTTCACTCACTTTGCATTTAGTTAATGATAAATATAATCTATTAACATGTCTATTTTTGAAAGCATTCTTACTTTCAGCATTTTTCCTGCCTAAAACTTTTGCACAGTACTGTATATATATATATATATATATATATATATATATATACAGTACTGTGCAAAAGTTTTAGGCAGGTGTGAAAAATGCTGTAAAGTAAGAATGCTTTCAAAAATAGACATGTTAATAGATTATATTTATCAATTAACTAAAATGCAAAGTGAGTGAACAGAAGAAAAATCTAAATCAAATCCATATTTGGTGTGGCCACCTTGCCTTCAAAACAGCTTCAAGCATCAATTCTTCTAGGTACACTTGCACACAGTTTTTGAAGGAACTCGGCAGGTAGGTTGGCCCAAACATCTTGGAGAACTAACCACAGTTCTTCTGTGGATTTAGGCAGCCTCAGTTGCTTCTCTCTCTTCATGTAATCCCAGACAGACTCGATGATGTTGAGATCAGGGCTCTGTGGGGGCCATACCATCACTTCCAGGACTCCTTGTTCTTCTTTACGCTGAAGATAGTTCTTAATGACTTTCGCTGTATGTTTGGGGTCGTTGTCATGCTGCTGGAGCAAGGCGACAACAGTCAGGGGTTTGAAGATTCATCAAGGGAGAATGAAATGCTTGAGGGAGAAGGGACAAGGGCCTCGCATTGATCAGTACTTCTTACGAAGTCAGTCAAGTCAGTCGAATGAAATCCAGCGACAGGAAGCAAACCACAGTTCGCAGGATATCAGCACCCCTGTCATAGATGTGAGGAGGACTTGCATGGACACAGTTAGTGATGAACCTAATGATCATTGTGAACCCGGGCAGACAAACCAGCGTAAGAGAGAAAAGAACCTCAACGGGCACAAGCCTGGAGTTAAATGGCCAAGAGCTTGTGAGAAAACTGCATGGGACACAGTAAACACAGATCTCTGCTTTGCATTGGAAAGGTTAAGTGGAACAGTTGAAAAGAAACTGGATAAATTTGGGGACATCATCTACGATATGGAAGCGAGAGGTTTGGAGTTGAAAAAGGAAGGAAAAAGTACAAACTATTCCTGGAAAGTCTAGACGGCAGCAGGAGATTGAACGCTTAGTTAGAGAAAGGAGACAGCTGAGGAAGCAATGGAGAAGAGCAGAAGAAAGTCAGAAGGAGGGACTCAATCTCTTACAAAGGGTCATAAAAGATAAGCTTGCAACATTGCGCAGAGCTGAGCGCCACGGAGACGCTACAAAAAGAAGGAGCGTGCGAGAACTAACTTTTATAAAGACCCATTCAAATTTGTAAAGAAGTTATTCACCAGTGAGAAGAATGGCACACTAAAAGCATCTAAGTTTGAGTTGGAGAGATATTTGGAGGAAACACATACAGATTCAAAAAGGCAGGAGCCTATGTCAATTCCTTCAGACATCCCACCTATCAATCCACCAGAATACCAAATGGAGGACTGTGCACCTAAGTGGAAAGAAGTAGAGCAAGCTGTGAAAAAGCAAGGGCTTCATCATCTCCAGGGCCTAATGGAGTTCCGTACAGAGTGTACAAGAGTGCTTCAGGAGTTCTACGAATCCTGTGGAAACTGATGAAAGTAGCATGGGAAAAACAGGTTGTACCAAGAGCATGGCCGAGCAGGTGGAGTCTTTATACCTAAAGAAAAAGATTCTAGCAGCATCAGTCAGTTTCGCCCTATTTCCTATTAAACGTAGAAGGCAAGATTTTCTTCAGCATTATTGCTCAGAGATTGTCAACTTACCTATTAAAGAACTGCTTCATTGACACTTCAATACAAAAGCGGGCATTCCAGGTTTCCCAGGATGCTTAGAACACATCAATGTGATCTGGCAACAAATTCAATCAGCTAAAAAGGAGAGGAAGGAGCTCCATGTGACATTCCTGGATTTGGCTAATGCATATGGTTCAGTGCCACATGAACTTCTTTGGGCAGCATTTGATTTTTTCAGTGTACCAATGACAATAACAAATCTAGTGAAAGCCTACTTTGGAGATTTGCAATTTAGTTTTTCAACTTCAGAATTCAGCACTACATGGCAATGCCTAGAAGTTGGAATAATGGCAGGATGCACCATTTCTCCACTGGCTTTTACCATGGCAATGGAAGTAATCATTAGGGCATCAAAATGGGTAGTGGGAGGAGAGCTTGGCTTCAGGAATACGACTACCACCAATTCGAGCATACATGGATGACATGACAACCATGACTACAACAGTAGCCTGCACTAATCGGTTATTGGGCAAATTAACCAATAACATTGAATGGGCACGAATGCAATTCAAGCCCACTAAATCAAGGAGCATCTCTATAATTAAAGGTAAAGTAGTAGATAAAACGTTCTTCATTAATGGTGAGGCAATACCAACAGTGTCTGAGAAGCCAGTGAAGAGCCTTGGGAGATGGTACGACGGGATCTAAAGGACACAGTTCGTGTGGGAGAAGTTAGACAACAAGCTGTGGAAGGGTTGAAGAGCATAGACAGCAGCGCTTTACCAGGCAAACTAAAACTCTGGTGCTTTCAGTTTGGCCTACTGCCAAGGTTGCTGTGGCCACTGACTGTGTACGAGGTTTCTTTGACAACAGTAGAGAAGCTGGAAGCTTTAATCAGTTCACACATCAGGAAATGGTTGGGAGTTCCACGCTGCCTCAGCAGAGTGGGACTTTATGGTAAAGGAATACTGCAGCTACCTGTCTCCGCTCTAACCGAGGAGTTTAAGTGCGCCAAGGTCCGACTGGAAATGACATTAGTAGAGTCACGCGACAAATGCGTAAGGGAGGCAGCACCTGTGTTGAAAACTGGAAGAAAGTGGGTGGCAAAGAAAGCTGTGGAGGATGCAAAGGCTGCCCTTCAAATTGGTGATATCATGGGGCAAGTTCAGCATGGAAGAGGGGTCTTGGTCTCAGTTCAGCTCCTCCTACATGGCACAAGGCAGCCCCAGCGCAACGGAGGAAGCTTGTAGTCAACGAGGTGCAAAAGCAGGAGGAGAGGATGAGGTGTATAAAGGCCATTTCCCAGGGCAAGCAGGGAGAATGGATGAGATGGGAGAGTGTGGAACAACGCAAGATTGGCTGGCAAGACCTATGGTCAATGGAACAGAGCAGGATCAGTTTCCTTATAAGGTCAACATATGATGTTCTCCCATCACCACAGAACCTAAACCTCTGGGTAGGAGAGGATCCCTCATGTCCTTTGTGTTCATCACCTGCAACATTAAGGCACATTTTGACAGGATGTAAGGTGGCTCTTAGCCAAGGACGGTTTACTTGGCGCCATGACCAGGTGCTGCGATGTTTGGCCTTAGCATTGGAAGACAAGCGTAACATGACCAATAAGTTGCCATCTGTTCCATCAAAACAGTACACACAAAGACAACATTCCTCCGCCCAGGAGAGCAACCACCAAGAAAAGGTGTTAAAACCAATCCTCGCCCAGGACAACTGGAAGCTGCTAGAGACTGGAAAATGCTGGCGGATGTTGGTCAACGGCTTATTTTTCCACCTGAGATTGCCACCACAAACCTTCGACCAGATATTGTCTTGTGGTCTGGATCAGCACGCCTTGTTCACCTGGTGGAGTTAACAGTGCCATGGGAGGATGCTGTAGATGAGGCGTATGAGAGGAAGAAACTGCGGTATGCTCAACTAGCCACTGAAGCGGAACAGCGAGGATGGAGAGTCTGGGTTTACCCAGTGGAAGTGGGATGTCGAGGATTTGTGGCACACTCTACAACCCGGTTTCTCAGAGATGTCGGATTCAATGGCCAAGAGTTGCGCCGCACAGTGAAGAACTTATCTGAAGCAGCAGAGAGGAGCAGCAACTGGCTGTGGTTGAGACGGAAAGATTCTGGCTGGGGATCTCAAGCACAATAGAAAGGAAAAAAGGCTGATATACAGGTAAGTAAGCTGGGCTGAGTTGAGTGGGGACGGAGGGGGTGAAGCTGGGACGCCAGAATCACCGCCGAGCCCTCTTGAGGTGTCGTGGGCTAGTCGACGAAACACCGAGGATGGAAGGTGCCCACTTGAAGACCCCAGAGATGTACCCTACTTAGCTCAATCCAGACGGTTGTCATGCTGATGCGCTGGGGAGACCGCACTATGGTTGATCCCCGAGCCAGCATCGCAGCCGCTGTGTGTGCTGATGCGCTTAGGGAGGCAAAATAAGCTGATCCCTGGAGCCAGCATTACACTTCAGCCATCAACACCAGACAGAAGGATATCTACATCATCATATGGAAGGAAGCGCAAATGGATGGAGACACATATGGATCACATTAGTTTACTGTGAAGCTACGTCTTAGTTGGTGCTTATCTTGGCGAGAGCCAAGTTCAAATCAGCATGAAGTTTTAACATCTACTCTCATGTAATGGAAATCTGCAGAATAAATTTGGGGCCAATCAGATGCCTCCCTGATGGTATTGCATGATGGATAAGTATCTGCCTATACTTCTCAGCATTGAGGAGACCATTAATTCTGACCAAATCCCCAACTCCATTTGCAGAAATGCAGCCCCAAACTTGCAAGGAACCTCCACCATGCTTCACTGTTGCCTGCAGACACTCATTCGTGTATGCTCTCCAGCCCTTCGGCGAACAAACTGCCTTCTGCTACAGCCAAATATTTCAAATTTTGACTCATCAGTCCAGAGCACCTGCTGCCATTTTTCTGCACCCCAGCTCCTGTGTTTTCTGTGCATAGTTGAGTCGCTTGGCCTTGTTTCCACGCCGGAGGTATGGCTTTTTGGCCGCAAGTCTTCCATGAAGGCCACTTCTGACCAGACTTCTCCGGACAGTAGATGGGTGTACCAGGGTCCCACTGTTTTCTGCCAGTTCTGAGCTGATGGCACTGCTGGACATCTTCCGATTGCAAGGGAAGTAAGCATGATGTGTCTTTCATCTGCTGCAGTAAGTTTCCTTGGTCGACCACTGCGCTCACGGTCCTCAACGCTGCCCGCTTCTTTGTGCTTCTTCAAAAGAGCTTGACAGCACATCTGGAAACCCCTGTCTGCCTTGAAATTTCTGCCTGGGAGAGACCTTGCTGATGCAGTATAACTACCTTGTGTCTTGTTGCTGTGCTCAGTCTTGCCATGGTGTATGACTTTGACAGTAAACTGTCTTCAGCAACCTCACCTTGTTAGCTGAGTTTGGCTGTTCCTCACCCAGTTTTATTCCTCCTACACAGCTGTTTCTGTTTCAGTTAATGATTGTGTTTCAACCTACATATTGAATTGATGATCATCAGCACCTGTTTGGTATAATTGTTTAATCATACACCTGACTATATGCCTACAAAATCCCTGACTTTGTGCAAGTGTACCTAGAAGAATTGATGCTGTTTTGAAGGCAAAGGGTTGTCACACCAAATATGGATTTGATTTAGATTTTTCTTCTGTTCACTCACTTTGCATTTAGTTAATTGATAAATATAATCTATTAACATGTCTATTTTTGAAAGCATTCTTACTTTACAGCATTTTTTCACACCTGCCTAAAACTTTTGCACAGTACTGTATATATATATATATATATATATATATATATATATATATATATATATATATATATATATACAAGATTCTGCAGCGTCAGCGCCCAGGGGCCATAAAGTTGTCGTTAAGGCAAAAGTGGAGGTGGGGCGTTGACTCAGGCAGGGGCAAAATTACAGGTGTAGGCCAGTAAAGTGTATGTGTGCTCTATAGGGGAGCCGTCCGGGTTCATGAAGTGTATAAACAATGTCCAAACAAGATTTCTCTGTTGAATAGTCTTTATTTCCTTGGCATAGGTTTGTTGCTTTTGGTTACAGCATTACAATACAAAGCTCAAAGGCACATGCTCAAAGTACTCCGTGGTAATGATCTCTCTCCCTTGTTCCAAGACCTAACTCAAAATAGTTCAGCAACCACGTCACAGTGCATAAGGTCTTCCAGTTAAAGCTACAGTAGCATTAGCTGCACAGTACAAAACAGAGTACCAACTATTTTTTTTTTTTTTTTTTGCTGCATTAATTCTAACAACTAATAACATTAAACTGAACAGCCCAAATACTGTAACCTGGCCAAAACAATAGGAAATACATTACACAGGCATTATTGCAGAGGGAATATTTTGAACATGATAGATAGATTATATTTAAAGCCCAGCATAAACAAGGAAACATGTTTCTTCCAAAATTGTCAAGGAAACATTGTCGGGAAACTTTTTCAAGCAGCACATGGTCATTCCTGCCGCACACTTCAAAATGGATGAAAGCCTTATTGCACTGTGGTGCTACACTACTGGTTCAAAAGAAAAAGGTGGGTTTTATTAACTAAACGTAAACAAACAGGACCGGACTCATCAGCCCCTGCCTCAAGTTTTTCAAAACTTTTGGAGGTGCTTGTGCAACTTGAGATTGAAAAGAGCAGCTCATGATCAAGCTGTTTTGAGGTTTTGTGCTTAGAGGTATGGATAGAAAAGGGGGTCCCTGACCGTCGGGGCCCTGACTGATGATAATTAGGGCTCGGCCTCAGGCCGGTTGCTCAGCAACCTTGGGGACCCGAAAACAGGATTAAGAACCTGAAAGGAAAGGAAAGAATGGACTCCCTGACTGGTCTGGTGCTGCCCTCTGATGAGGTGAGGCACAGGCCTCCAAAACTGGGCGTGGAGAAGCACCTGCAGGGAACCTAGAGGAAAGTAAGAAAGAGAAGGAGTTAGTTTAGGACTCAAGCTCTGGAAGCGTATAGCGGGCCACGATTGAAAGAATAACTAATAGAGCTGTGGCTTTGAGGTGGGGGGATAGGTTTTGAATTTCGGGGGGCCTTTCGCTAGAGAACCATTCAGAACTGAGGAATCCGCCGAATCCTCAGAGGGAGGCATCAGTAAAGAGGGCGAGATCGCAAGGCGCCGAAATGAAATCTTAAAATAAAGAAAGACAGTTCCAATGGGTGATTAATGTGGCCCACATTTTTATATATTTCCTGGCTTCAGAGGATATGTTAATGTAGACATTGAGTTTCTCAACTGTGGTGGATAGGGTCAGAAGATGAGAAATGGTCATGCCCTGAGGTATAATGTGAATTGCATAGTTAAAATGACAGAGGAGGGATAGCAGGTCTCATTTTTTTATAGAAGTTGAAAGGCCACAGCTAAAAAGAGATGTATGTGTGCTCTAGAAGGGGGTAGCCTGGCTTCGAATTTCAAGGTATCCAGAGTGATTCCAAGAAATTCCAAGGAGTTAGAAGGGCCGACGGTTTTGTTTTCTGATAAAGGAATGCCGACTGAAGAAAAGAGAGACTTCAAATTGTTAACTGCTTGAGCTGGAGGATCCAAAGTAGGAGATATTAGAAGAAAATCATCCATACGATGGAGCAGGAAGGGAACATGATAGGAATTGAGAAGGATCCAGCACAGGGCTTCAGACAGAGAGTCGAATATCTTTGGGCTGCTGTGGCAGCCAAAGGTGAGTTGAGTGGCCAAGTAGAATTTGTCTTTTCAGCGGATTCCAAACAAGTGACGAAGAGAAGGATGGATTGGCATAACTTTAAAGGCATCGGAAATGTTGGCTTTGGCTAGCCAGGAACTGAGACCAGCAATCTTGATGAATTTAATGCCATCTGTGAACTTGATATAATAGAAAGAATTCATCATGAGAAATGAGAGAGTTGTTACTGCTAGTAGAAGATCCACAAGGTGCTGAGAGATCGATAATTAATCGCTCCTTGCCTGAAACTTTGCGAGTGGCGATGCCTATGGGATTGATACAGTAAGAAGTGAAAGGAGATGCTAGGAACAGGCTGACCATAAAGCCTTTATTCACTTTGGCTTGAATTAGAGAGCTGGTTATCTGGGGTTCAGCGATGGCAGAATGGAGATTTTCGCAGATGAAGGAGGATGAAGGTATTTTTGAAAGACTGGTGGAAAAACAATTCAGAAGGCCATCGATGAGATACAATGTGAAGTGTTTGTCGGGGTGATGCTGGAGGGTGTGGGCGAGGGCTGGAACAATAACTGGAGATGATTTTAGAATGGGTGTTGCCACAGAAGCTGCAGATTTTTGCACAATTTAGATGAACAGAAGTTGGTATTGAAATTATTGCAGATCTGTTTGGAACCGAAAAATTTGATGGCGCGGCCATGTCTGTCCTGAGTGGTGGAAGATTCAGGAGGAGCTGATGAATGGATAAGATTTGAAACAGAAAGGTGGGTACTGAGCAGAGGGGGAATATTGTCTTGACCTATACGGAATGAGTTGGAGGCAACTCTAGGGCACAGGTGGGTGGAATGGGCTGTGGAGGCGCAAACTACGCAGGCATTTACGCATAACCCACTGAATATCCTGTTGAAGAGATTGGGATCGGGACAAGACCAGTCAGTGATAATGTTATTGGCAGCGAGGATTGACGCTGCATTAGCAGAAAAGGATTTATGGTAATCATAAAACCTTGTGCCTCCATATCTGACTGATAACTCCACGATATAGAATAAATATTGATCGAGCTCCTGACGGCGATGAGGATAAGCGGAGCATAGAACGTCTCGGTAGACTGAAAATGCAAGCACAAATTCTCCAAGGGTGAAGCTCGTTAGAAGGCGAGGATCACTGGACTTGAGGGTTACTGGGACATTCCCACAGTTGACAACGCGATGATCTAAAAACTCTGATGTTGATAGTAGAATAGAAACTACATTTACATCTTTACCTTCAATAATTTGGCATCTGATGTGAGGAGACAGAGAATGGTGTAGAGAAGTGACTGCATGGGAACTTGAAGCAACTGCTGAGGCAAGGTTGTATTCCGGAACATTGACTGCGGGGACAGATGCAGGTGGAGCCAGCGCAGATCGGGAAGCTGAAGCTGGAGCTGAAATGAAAGAGATAAAGGCGGCTGGTGATTCCTGGCAGGGACAGAGTGATGTTTGGAGAGGTGCTCTGAGCTGACTGACGCGATTCGGACTAACAAACCACCATAAAAACATTATCTTTTTCTTTTTTTCGTTCCAACACAATTAAAAAAACATTAAAAAAAACAATGAAAACAATACAGGACTAGCAGCAGCTCATTATTATCTATGACATACAAAATACCCTGCGCTCCCCACACCTGCTCAAAAGTGTCAAAATCTTTGATGAGGGTATAGTATCTAAAGTCCAGGTGAATCCTGGACTCCACAAGAGTCTTAAAGACAGAGAGAACACTCTGTACTTCCATACACCCAACCTGACTCTTCCTACTCTTAAATATAGCCAGCTTGGCTGGCCCCACCAGGAAATTTGCCATTTGGCACTGATACTTATAGCGCTTGCTGTACCGCACCCCATATATAAACACTGGGGGAGAAAACCAGAGTAAAATCATTAAACACTCTCTTCAATACAGTAAACAGCGGCTGTAATCTAGGGCAGTAGCAAAACCGGTGGACAATACGGGCATGTGTCTGCCATGCGGGAGTCCAAGGTGTGGGCAAAGGCATTGGTGGCAACAGCAGTATGGAGAATTCTTCACTGCAAGTCTCCAGATCTCTTGGGCAATGGAGGCTTGTAAAGACTCCTCCAGGCAGGGCTGAGGCTTTCCTCCACAGCCAGGCGCTCCCTCCAAGGGGTGTTTGCGTCATCTGGCTATTGACGCTCAGAGAAAGCCTGATTCAGCCTCTCCACAGCCAGAGGGGAGCCTCCTTTAGTGCAAATAAAAATCTGGAAATGACCCTTTCAGACCTGACTCCCAGCCTCATAGCCAGGCTTTCAACACTAATCTGCTGAAAATGCTGTAAATCTAAAAGATCCCTTATTTTAGTAACTCCTGCATGGACCAATATAGAAATAAAAGTCTTTGAAAATAACAATCCCATTTTAAAATTTTCATTTAGAGGACCAGTGGCTCCTCTAAAAACCAAAAAAAAGTTAAAAGGTTCAGGATCTCTCTTTATTTGGAACTACTGCCATACCTTAAACAGTTTCCTATAAAACTCTCAGAGGAGGGACACATCTAGAGCAAGACTATGGATCACAAACAAATGCCTATCATATTGCAACCCCCCAACACACAGCATAATGGCGGTAGCCAATATTATTCAAGGTAGGGGGTGAGTAGGGTCCGGGGGGCACAGCAGCTTCTGAGCTGCCTGTAACCGGAAAGCTGCAAACCTGCTGCTGATGTCCCTGCCCACCCTCCTGGAGGGGCAGGTACAGCACGCCCTTCCAATACAACCCATCCCAGAAAAAATCCAAAAATACTCTCTGGATCAGTGTAACAAGCTCCTGGGGGGGGGGGGGCATAGTTGAAACTATGCCAAAGCAGAGGCCGCCAAGTTATTTATAATCAATGCTCTACCCCTGGGCAGCAACCAACCCCACTTCCTCAGCCTACTCTGGACTTTCTCTAAAAGCCCATTCCAGTTTTTCTGGGTCTCATCAATCTCACCCAAAAACACACCTAAAACCTTAAGTCCAAAGCGAATCCACTGCAACCCGGCCTGGAGAGCAGGGGGGTGCGCCCCCTCCAAAGCTCCCACCAGATGTGCGCTGCTCTTTGCCTAGTTTACCTTAGCTGAGGACGCCCTCTCAAACTGCTCTTGACACTGACAAAGAGCATCTACATCTTGCTGGCCGGACACACAGATGATCAAATCATCAGCGTATGCCGCGACCCTAACTGCCTGCAAAGGGGTGGGAATAGGCAGGCCAATAAGCAGCTGCCTCAGCCTATGTAGCAGGGGCTCTATGGAGAGAGAGTAGAGCATTCCAGAAAGGGGGCATCCCTGCCTGATGCCTCTCTGGACGAGAAACGGCTCACTCAAGCCAACATTGATCTTCAGCACACTGAAAAAACGACAGTACAGGAGCCGAATGTAGGCCCGGAAACCTAGGCCAATCCCCAAGGCCTCTAAGACCTCGAATAACTAATCATGATTGAACCAGTCAAAAGCCGTCTCCTGATCGAGGGAGATCAGACAACAATCTAACCCAAAAAGCTTTGAAGCAGCCACAATATCCCTAATTAAAAAAAAATATTGTCAAATATGGACCTGCCGGGCACACAGTACATCTGGTCAGGGTGCACTGCCTCTGTCATCACCACTCTCAGCTTACTTGACAAGACCTTGGATAGGATTTTATAATCCATTGACAAGAGCGACACAGGTCTCCTTTTTTAGGTAGCAGGGTGATGACCGCCCGCCAGTAGCTCAGGGGCAACAAACCTTCCTGCAAGCTCTCCTGCAACACCAAGAGCAAATCTACACTGCTGCGTTCTCCATCCCTCCCAAAAGTACACAAAACAGTGCTTAAAATCATTATCTAACAACAAACGATTATTTAAGTGCCAGTAAGCACTATGTGTCAAACCAGAGGAGATAGAGTACAACAGTGTGACCAGACAGTGGTCGGACAGACTATTGGGGGTGATTGTACAACCTCTGCATACATTTAAATGATGTCTGGATGAATAAAATCTGTCTAGTCTGGCCACTGAAACCTGAACAGGGCCAACCCAGGTGTATTTCTTTTTAATACCATTCTGGTTCCTCCAGACATCGACCAAATCATGTGAATGAATTACCTTCAGAAGCTGCGTAACTGACTGTGTACTTGGTTCCAAATGGTTCCTATCAAGATCACTGTCCATTGTACAGTTCCAATCCCCCCCAATGATCAGGACCTCCTCTATGTCACAGCCTGCCAGTACATCACCCAGAGCAGAAAATACTTCAATCATATCTTGGCTGTTATTGGGAGCATATATATTTACAAAAGCAAACCGTGAGTTTCCCACCTTAACTTGCACCATCAACACTCTGCCTTTTACCACCTCAGTTATTTTTATAAAATCAGGTTTAAAATTATTTGAAAATAAAATTGCTACCCCTGCACTGACATTAGTGCTGTGGCGTAAAAACAATTCCCCCTTCCAGCCCTTCATCCACTCAGCCTCATTGTTATCGTCTGAATGCGTTTCTTGTAAAAAGATTACATTTAATTTTTTTTGCATTAAAAATTCAAAAACCGCCACTCCCTAACTCCATTAACATTCAAACTGCCAATCTTAAAAGCACCCATATTGAAAAATAAAAGTAAACAAAAAAACAGACAGTAAAAGAAAAACAGAAAAAAACTAAAATGATTAATTTAATCCTATTATTCATTTTACTTTTTATTTAAGTTACATATATTACTCATCATTTTTTTAAGTCTGTAGCACTCTTTCTTGCTAAAGTCAGCTACAACAGCATTCTGCAACTTTTGTGAATCTGGGAAAAAATCTTTTACATTTTCTCCCCGCTGTCCTTAGTCTGATATAAAAAGTTTTCACATCATTGGCACTGTACCCGTCTACCCCCTGACTGCCTGCAAAATCATATGACTGAGAGTCATCTGTCAGCCCGTCTCCACTCTCTGAGGCCGCGCTTCCCGCAGAGCTCCGTAGCGAGTCCCTGCACTCCCACGGGCCCCCAAACAGACTCCTCACCCGGGGCTGCTGTTACTACTGCTTCTACCTGCTGACCAGTGTGGCTTTCACTTACAACCACAGTTCTTTTTTTGCAGAGACAGGCACCTTTGAAGATGTATAAGGTCTTTTTAATTTCAAAAGTCCACCATCTCCCTCATTTGTTACACAAGAAACCTGAACTACCGTCTCCTCATTCCCATGTCTGTCTACCATTTCTACTTCGTTAATTTTTTCACCATCAGCGCTTACTCAAGGCATTACTCCTTCTCCGTAATCAGTAATTATTATTTCTACTTGTGACGTTCCTTCCTCGGCGTTACCCTCATTTATTAACTCCCTTTTCACAATCTCATTGGCAGGCACTTCCTCACCCCGCGGCTGATCACCATCAGCAGCTTCCGTCTGTTTATTTCGCTCACCCTCCTCCGCTGTTCTCCCTGCCCGGCAGCAGGCTCTTTCCTCGTACATGTGCGCCGAATATGCCCTTGCGCTCCACAGCTGTAGCACTTCATAATATCTGAAGTTACAAAAATAACATATTCAATCCCTTCAATCTTGTATTTCAGTACAAGATTAAGGTCCTGTTCTGCATCTTTTAAAATCATAAATACCTGTCTTCGGAATGAAATGACGTGCCCCAGCTCCGCAGCTCTGGATCCCAGAGGCACCCTCCTGACCCCGGACGTGAGCTTTCCGTGACGGCTCATCTCAGTAACCAGCAGCTCGTTCTTGAGAAAGGGGGGTACGTTTGAAATCATCACCTTCACTACCGGGGAAGCCAACGGGAGCACGGGCAAAAAAAAAACCACTTACCGTCTACTACGCCGTTTACTAATTCTTCTGTTTTTAAAAAAATAACAATTGCCTTATTCATTTTAGAACCAGATACAATATTATTGTATCCAATACGGCTTCCTAGAGCTAACACACAGTCCTCCACAGATACATCTTCCTGGCTCACTATTTTTAAAGCATGTCTCCGAGTTAAAGTTTCAAAATTTAAAACCGGAGGGGGTCTTCCCCCTAAAAGGGCCATAATGGCCAATAATTCACAACAAAAACAAGTAAACAAAAACAACTAACAGTGAAAAGCTAAAAATAAATAAATAAACCTGCAGCTCTCTGCACTCCGGGTGGTGGGTGTTCAGAGGAGAGATAGAGACTTTTTTTTGACTTTTAACAATCCTTTATTAAATAATTTAACAGTACTACATTTCCATTAGAATGCTAAAGGATTAAAAGAAAGTCTAAAAAACTATTAAAAAGCAGACTATGATTAAATAAATAAATATTTGTTTTTATAAAATCACATTGAGCTCTCCCTCCTCACTGAGCGAGCAGACAGGCTCTCCCACACACCACCTCTCCTGGAAGCTCTGCAGGTCATTAAAAAGTTTAAAATAGGCAATCAGCCTTTAACCTGCTAACCACTAGTACTCTGAAGAGCCTGACAACATCTGTCTACACTATGCCTGTCTGCTTATTCCTTCTGGATATTAAAATGGCCAGTTTTGCCAGACCTAAAAGGAAATTTATCAACACACAAGTATGCTTGTGTTTTTGCCTATAGGGGACCCCAAAAATAAAAAGTGTCAAAGTGAAAACTGATCCCAGCTGTTGCAGTCTCTCTTGCAGGAGGCTGAAGAGGGGCTCCAGTCTCCTACACTCACTGTACATATGGAAAATGGTCTTGCTGACAAAAGTCACAGACCGAGCTGATGTCATGGTTGATTCTGTGCAGGAAATGGCCTGTGGCCAGGATACCATGCAGGAGTCTCCACTGGAGATCTCCTGCTCTCTTGTCTAAGGGGGGTTTGTACAGCACCCTCCATTCTGGGGTCCCCTCATCTCCCAGAGACAGATGAGCCCTCCATTTGGTATCAGCCATCCCTCTAAGCTTGCTACAATGGGTTGCCTTAATACACAGTTTATAAATCTCTTTACTGTTTATATTTACAAAATCTATATTTTTGAGTTTTTGTAGTTTTAAGAGCTTTTCTTTCTCTTCCTCCTCCCCCTCATCTTCCTTAATCTCTACCGGAGTTAATAACATCTCTACCGGAGTTAATAAGGAAAAGCAGCACCCTGTCTCTGATCCCCCTGTTCTTGAGCCATCTCCTCTCTCAGAGCCTCACTGAGCCCCGGGGAGAGACAGCTCCTAACCTGACTCACCACCCTCTCCACCTGCCTCTTGCTGCGCCAGCCCAGCCTGGCAGCCAGCTCAGTCGCACTGAGCCAGCGAGAGAGTCCAGGGGTCATCAGGTGAGCCAGCCTGACTATTCCAGCCCTCATAAAGCTGGTCTGCAGAGCCTGTGATTGAAGGCACTGCACTGAGAAGAGGGGATTGAAAAGAAGGGGCTCTTCTAGCAGCCTCTGGGCTGTCATTGACGCTTCCTCTCTTCCCACCTTCACTGTGCTCCAAGTCTGTAAAACACTTTGATAAAAAGATGGCAGGTCAGAACTGTCCAGAACACCGTGGTCAATTAAAAACAGGTCATATTTAAACCCCAGCCCTCCTACTTTACTTTAAAAAAAGCAAGCAAGCTGCTTCCAGTGAGCCCCCTCCCCAGTGTACAGGAGTCTCTGTACTGTTAATAAACGAAAAGCTGCCACCCTGCCTGCGATGCTGACCAACCCCTGCCCCCCTTCATCCCGGGGGAGATAGAGCACAGCCGGCTTCAGCCAGTCATTCCCACCCCAGAAAAACTCTACAAGGAGCCTCTGCAGGCTGGTCACCAAGTCTCTAGGAGGATCCAGACACACCAACCTGTGCCATAGCATTGAGGCCACAAGATTGTTAATGACCAGGACCCTCCCTCTATAGGACAGCTGAACCAGCAGCCCCCGCCTCTGACCCAGTCGACCTTTCACCTTTTCAATCAACCCCTCCCAATTCTGCTCCATTTAAGTATCTGTACCAAGGAACACACCCAGCACCTTCATCCCTGTCCTGCCCCACCTCAAAGCCTGGGGCAAAACTGGAGGGCCACCCTCCTGCGTGCTCCCTGACAGGAAGGTGTCACTCTTTGCCCAATTAATTCTTGCGGACGATGCGCTCTGAAACATACCTAAGCTCTGATGCAGTTCCTGGAGGTCTCTTTTATTTTTAATGAAAACAGTGTATCATCAGCATATGCTGACACCCTCACTATAGCAGGAGGGGCTGAGAAAGGCACCGTCCAGCCCGCCAGCTTGCTCCTCAACAGAACCAGCAGGGGCTTGATGGAGATGGAGTACAGCATCCCTGACAGGGGGCAGCCCTGCCTGATTCCCCTGCACATTGAGACGGGTCGACTCAGCCCACCGTTTATTTTAAAACGCTAAAAACATTACTATATAAAAGTTTAATGAATTTAATAAACTGAGGGCCGAACCCGAAAGCTTCCAGGCTCTCAAAAAGGTAGTGGTGGTCAATGCGATCAAAAGCTTTCTCTTGATCCAAAGAGACCAGTCCCACATTAAAATCACCCTTCTTAGCTATCGATAAAAAATCCTGGATTAAAAAAATATTATCAAATATTGTTCTCCCAGGTACGCAGTAAGTCTGATCAGGGTGAATTATTTTATCCAAACAGTTCCTCAGTCTCATTGCTAAACTTCTAGAAAATATTTTCAAATCAGTACATAACATTGAGACAGGTCTCCAGTTTTTAAGCATGCACAGGTCCCCTTTCTTGGGCAGCAGTGTGATGACGGCCCTGCGGCAGCTTAGAGGCAGCTCCCCTGCCTCCAGGCTCTCTTGCAGAAGCAACAGAAGGTCTGGCCCCAGCTCCTTCCAGAAGTGCTGATAAAACTCTACTGACAGTCCATCGATCCCTGGTGCTTTCTCTCTGGCCAACTGCTTGACAGCAGTGGTCAGCTCTTGAAGAGACCCATTTCCAGACTCTGCTGCTCCTCCAAACTCAGACTGGGCAGTCCCTCCAGTAGTGTATTTATATCAGTCTGATTACATGACTCGCTTCAATACAAGTCAGTGTAGAATTGCACCGCCCCATCATTAATCTCCTCCTGACCAGTCAACTCTCTACCGCAGGGCAGTCGAACACAGGACAACCGCTTCCTATTTGCTCTCTTCTTCTCTAAACCAAAAAAGAAGCTTGTAGGAGCATCCATATCTCTCAGCTCAATAAATCAAGATCGCACTTGTGCCCCCCGCACCTTCTCCTCCAGCATGCTGCCCAAAGCTTGTCTCCGGTCCACCAGGGTCTCCTTTGCAGCTGTGCTCTGCTAAGCCTCTAACTGTAGGATCTCTCTCTCTAGCTCTCTTATGACTGTGTTCAGTGACTTGGTTATGTCTAAGGTGTACTGCTGACAAAATAATTTAATTTGTGTTTTTCCTATATCCCACCACTACCTCAGATGCTTAAATTGGCTTTTTTGCTCTTGCCATTTTAACCAAAAATCCTTAAACTGTTTTGTAAATTAGTGTTAAAATTATTGTTTTACAATAATTTGTTGTTGAAATACCACTGAGATGCCCTGTGTATTTCTTTACCTGTAATTACTGTGATCAGCGTGCAATGATGGTCAGACAAGCTGTTCAGTATTATAGTTGCTTGTGTGAATTTATTGAGGTGGTGTTTGAGTGCATATATCCTGTCCAGTCTTACTCTAACTGTATACTGAGAAAGGTGGTGTGACCAGGTATACTGGCGAGTGGTGGGATGCAGACACCTCCAAACATCAACCAAGCCACCGAACTTTAAAATAGCAGCCAATTCCCTCGCTGAAGGAGGATGAGGTTCAATACTATTCCTATCTTTATCAAAATCTACTGTACAGTTAAAATCCCCTCCCACTATTAATATATCGTCATCATGTACTGTTAAGAGTCTGCTTTAAAACACTCAGGAATACAATTCTATCCCTTCCTATATTTGGAGCATAAACATTAATAAAATCATAAATTATCTCTCCTATCATAGTCCTCACTTTTACAAGCCTCCCTCTAATTATCTCTTTAAAATCTAAAATGTCAACTTCCAAACCTGATTGAAAAAGCACAGCCACCCCTGTGCTGTTATTTGTTCCGTGGCTCAGCACACACTGCCCTCTCCATTCAGCAAGCCATCCTGCCTCATTCTCTCTGTCTGTGTGTGTCTCCTGTAAAAAAGCCACTCCCACCCTCTTCTGTTCTAAAAATTCAAATAACTGTGCTTTCTTAAAATCCTGCCTACAACCATTGACATTAAAAGAGATAAAATTAATTATGTCCATGATGGCTAAAAAGTTTTAAAAAACTAAGAAAAAGCAAACAGTAAAAGATGTAAAATTCCTATAAAACCTATCAATTTTTGAAATAAATAAATAAATAAATATTTATACTTTGGTTTTCTGATGTAACGTTTTCCTAATTGTTTGCATGAATTTCTTCAGTCTACACCGTTTTGGTTGATCTAATTCCTGTGTTGTGGCTTTCTTGAGGGCTATATGTGCAGAATTCAAAAACAATTTCAAATCTGGAAACAACTGTTCTATATCTACGCCTCTCCTATCTTTTGTTTGATCCAAAAACTCTCTTATTTTGTTGACTGAATACAGTTTTTTCCTGGTAGTTTGGCTGTCAGTAATGTCGGAGATCAGCGAAGAGTCCGAGACCTCGCCGCCGTCTACACCCCCCCATCTTTCCCTCCTCATACTCCTCATCACTGTCATTGACCGCCGCCGCTGATATTTTCAGCTGCTCCTCTCCCTTTAACTCTGCTACTGCCTGTTGTGAGTCAGACAGTTGTGTTGTGAGATGGATTCACAGCAGCGCCAAGTAGAGACTCAGCGCTGCACTCCTCTCCCTCTGAACAGGGAGGCACAGCAGCTCCAGGTAGAGACCCAGAGCCACCGTCACTCCTCCCCGGGTTCAAGTCAGGAGCCCCCACGGCACAAGATCCCACTCCCGCAGCGCTGTGGCTCCCAGACCCGAACCTCAGTCTCTTATCAGACCTGAGCCCAATCTCCTCACCATCCGCTCCTTCAGAGCTGACGGGCTGAGAGAGCCCCTGGTCCAATGAGACTGCTCCAGAGCTCCGCTCCGACACACTTTCATTTTCCTTAAGATCTTTAACTAGTGTTTTTATACATTTTTTCTTTTTCCTTTCCACCACAGTGAATTCTTGATTTCCAGCGGTCTCTGTTGTCTGTTCTATTAGGTCAGTTGGTTCTCCTGGCCCTGCCAGTGACTGGCTGCCGCGGATCTTCCTCCCGCTCTCCCCGATCATCCCTGACTTCCTCCCCGCCCGATTCACGCTGTTCTTCCTCAGGCTCTCCTCTCAGTTTTTACGCTGATGCCCCTGCGCTCCACATTTAAAACAGCGCATTGTGTTAGTGCTAGCAAAGACAACACATTTGCTTCCTTCCACAGTAAACGTCCAAGCTACATCAATATCTACATTAGGATTGTTTAATAAAATGAATACCTGCCTTCTAAATGACATGACATGCTTTAGTTTGGGATCTTTGCATCCTAACGGTATCGATCTAATCTGGGATGTTAATTTTCCGTACCTTGAAAGCTCCCTTTCCAGCAACTCATTTTTAAGGAAAGGGGGCACATTTGACAGAATCACCTTAGTTACAGGTGTAGCTAGCGGAGACACCATCACCAGACTTCCTTTAACCACAATCCTTCCTGCACCAGCACATCTACAGCTTGTGTTTCACTGAAAAAAATAACTAACCCTTTATTCATGCGTGACGCTGATTTAATTTGACCTTCTCCTACCACCTCACTGATAGCGAGCAGGCATTCCTCCACCGACACTGTGCTGTCAGGATCACAACGACAGCCGAGTCAAACCTGCCATCGCCATATCTGAGTCTGAGCTGACCCAAAGTCAGCACAAACACAGCTACGAAAAAAACAAACAAACAAACAAGTAAATAAATAAATAGACTATTTACTATAAAACTAAGACAGTAATGTAATAAATAATCCACAAACGCAGAGAAAGAGATCCTTTATTAAATCATTGCATTTAAAATCCATTCAATAACAATAATAAGGTAAAACACAATTAAGATACTTGCTGGCTCTGGGGAACAGCTGAAATAAAAGGATCATAAAATGTAAATAAAACACAAAAAGCCAATATTAAAAAAAAACCAAAACAGTGTTTTCCTGTAAAAACAGATTAATAAAGTAATAAAAACACTGTAAAACAATAAAACAAAATATAAATTAAAACTAGAAGCCCTCCAGGTTACTGACCATTTTAAAATAATTAAAATCCACCATTACCCAGCTGATTGCTAAAATACGAAACAATCGGACAACGTCTGTTAGTCCTGCCTCTAAAATCTGATTTTTCCTGGATTTTAAAATGGCCAATTTTGCCTGCCCTAAAATAAAGTTAATTAAAACACTCCTATTCCTTGATTTAAAACTATAGGGGAACCCAAAAATAAAAATCTCCTTGCTAAAAGTCACCCCAAACGCTTGCAGGAGCCCCTGCAAGAGATGAAAGAATGACCCCAGCCTAACACAATCACTGAAGGTGTGGAACACTGTCTCCTCCTCCCCACAGAAACAGCACTCCCCACTGATGCTGGGGTCCACTCTGTGGAGGAACCGTTCCATAGATACAGCGCAGTGCAGGATCCTCCACTGCAGGTCCCCTACTCTTTTAGTTAAAGGCAGTTTGTACAACACCATCCACACTGGCTCTCTTTCTTCTGCTACCTGTAAATGGCTTCTCCACTTTGTGTCTATGTCCTTTTAGCTGCTTGGACTGGACTGTTTTAACATGCAGCTCATTTAGTTTTTTCCCTGCTGTGTGGAGAGCTATATTTTTTACTCTCTCCACTTTCCCTATTCTCGCTCCTTCCCCGCCTTTTCCTCACCTAAACTATAGGGAAAAAGGGGTCCCCTCCCTGATCTGACCCCCCAGCTAGCCCCTCCCCCAAAGCCTCCTTAAGTTTCGGGGGGAGAGAGTTCTTGTTCATTTATCATTCTCTCAGCCAGCCTCTCCGAGCGCCAGCCCAGCAGTCCGGCCAGCTGAGCCGCTGAGATCCAACAGGGGTGGTCTGACACAATCAGGTGTGCCGGTCGGGTTACACCAGCCTTAACAAAACTGGCACACAGCACCCCTGACTGAAAAAACTGAATGGGGAAAAAGGCGATTAAAGAAGAGGGGCTCCTCTAATAAAGACTGCCCAGTCACTGACCCCTCCTCCACTCTTACTGTCTGCCATATTTTAAATACATTAACATAAAAAAAGGTGAGACCTGTCTTATCTAACCTGGAAAAATCAATTAAGAACAGTCTCCGATCTAACCCCATTCCTCCTACTCTTCTCAGAAAATAAAAGGCTATCTCTCTCCAGTGAGCACCTTCCTCAGCATACAGGAGCCTTTTCACTGCCTGCAGTCTGAAGGCTGCCACCCTGCTGGTAATGCTGACCAGGCCTTGCCCCCCTTCATCAGTGGGGAGGTACAGAACTGCCGGCCTCAGCCAGTGTCTCCCGCTCCAGAAGAAATCCAGCAATATCCTCTGAATCTCCTCTACCATTCCCCGTGGGGGGTCCAGACACGTCAACTTGTGCCATAACATCGAGGCCACCAAATTATTGATGACCAGGACCCTCCCCTTGAATGACAGCTGAGACAGCAGCCAGCTGTGCAGCCGCCCTCTCACCTTATCCACAAGGCCCTCCCAGTTCCTCTGCATGAACAGCTCTGTCCCAAAGAACACCCCCAGCACCTTAATCCATCCTGTCCCACGGCAGGGCCTGAGGCAATGTGGGGGGCCCCCCCTCCTGCCAACCGCCTGACAGGAAGGTGTTGCATTTTGCCCAGTTTATCCGTGCTGACGATGCTCTCTGAAACACTGCCAAGCCGCTTAGACTCTCCTGAATCACAACTCCGGCGCCCCGCTCACCACCTGGCTCCTCCCACAATCCCACAATCCGAGAGAGAGAGAGAGAGAGAGAGAGAGAGAGAGAGAGAGAGAGAGAGAGAGAGAGAGAGAGAGAGACTTTTGACTTTTAGTACTCCTTTATTAAATCAATCATTTACAAAATCACAAAAATCCTTTGATTAAAAAAGAAAAATAGAAAACTAACAGGCCATTTCTCTGGCTCTGGGGATCAACCTGTCACCTCCCCAACACATCAGCACCCACAATCCCTCTTCCCTTTCCATCAAAAAATAACTAAGAAAAGCTTTTTATTAAAAACAATGAACACTTTTTTTTTTTTAAATAAAAAATTATTCCCTCTACTAACAAAATCCCAATATTTATACCACGAAAACTCCTCAATACCAACTTTTACACATTGAGAAGTAATTCCTCCTCTTCGCTGACGTCACAGAGGGTGTTGTTAATCCCCCAAATCCCTGGTCAGTTTGTTCCCTGGTCAGTTTGTAGAAAGCAAAATCAATTTTTATCCTGCTGACCACCAACACTCTCCAGATACTCAGCACATTACTCACTCTAGCCCCCCCCCCCCCCTTCCTAGCTTTATGAGACTTCAGTATGGCCAGTTTCGCTTGACCTACAATAAAATTTGCCAAGCAGCAAGTGGCTCTTCTATTGGCTGAATATCTGAATCCAAAAGCAAAAAACATCTGTGAGAACTCAAACCCCAAAGTGCCCAATATGCTCTGCATCAAATCAAACAGGGGCGTGAGTCTCAGACACTCAGTGAAAGTGTGAAAAACAGTGTCCCTCTCCTCACAGAAGGGGCACTGTTCTGCTATTTGGGGATCAAATAGAGGATCAAAGAGGATCCTCCACTGCAGATCCCCTGAGCGCTTTGAAATAGTAGGTTTATTCAAGGACCTCCAAACAGGAGAGATAGAACTGGGGACAGACAGGTGTCCTCTCCAGACAGTATCCGGCAGATTCCTAAGCTGATTAAAAACATACACCTTAAGGCATACTCCATACAGCTGCTTTTTTCTCCATAGTACTAAAAGAAAATTCCTAAAAAACAGCAGCTTCCCATCCTGCTCTGCTCTTCCCTCCCCTCACAGACCCAGGGAGTCACAGCCAGGTCAGGGAACACGGCCGGCTCCTCTAGCCACTGACGCTTTGTTAAAAAACAATTTATCAAGAGTGCAAACCCCGGAGAAAATGAGTCTCTCAACTCCTTCAGGAGCCTATGAATGACTCGGACTGAGCAAACGCCCAACGGTGCAGCTGCCTGCTCCTCAGTCATCCACTGGAAAATATTGAGATCTATCAAATGCCCCAGCCTTGTTACTCTAGCCCTGGTAAAGGTGGAGAACAAGCTGTTTGAGGAAAAAGCCTGACAGGGGAACAGCGGGTTAAAAAATAAGGGTTCTTCCATTATCCAAAAATCACTCAATGAATCTTCTATGTGTAAGTCTCTGAAAATGCTCCAAGGATTAAACACACTCTCATAGAAAGAAGGCAAGTTAAAAGACCTCAATCTGCTGCTCTCCAATGAAAACAGGTGCCGGTCAAAACTCATCCTTCCTGCTGTATGGAGGATGGAAAAAGCAAAGAATCTCCAGCCCACACTGTCTGGAGAGTAAAGCAGCTTCTGTGCTGCCTGCAGCCGAAATGCTGCCACTTTGCTGACCAGCAGCCCCTGCCCTCCTTCATTTATTGGTAGGTATAAAATCGCATGTTTAAGCCAGTGAAAACCACCCCAAAAAAATTCAATTAAGGATTTCTGAATAGCCTCTAAAAGCCCTTGTGGTGGATCTAAATAGACCAACCTGTGCCAAACCATTGAGGCCACCAGGTTATTTAAACCAAGACACACCCCCTGAAAGAGAGCTGGGGCAGTAGCCATGCCCACTTCTGCAGCTTCCCCTTCACCTTTTCTATCACTCCCTCCCAGTTTCTTTTCATAAAATCATCATTCCCAAAAAACCCCCCCAGTGCCTTAATCTCTGTACGGTTCCACTGCAGCTGCTGTGGAAGTCGAAGAGGCCCAGTGCCCCACCAATCTCCAGATAACAAACTTTCGCATTTATCCCAGTTGATACGAGCCGAAGACGCCTTCTCAAACTTGTTCAAACACGTCGAGAGAGCTTTCATATCCTGACCATTCTTTATCAGAACTGTGATGTCATCAGCATATGTTGTGAGTTTCACTACTGGAGAGTTGGACACCCCTGGCACTGCAAGCCCACTCAGATGTTTCCTCAGCTCATGTAACAGAGACTCTATAGACAGTGAGTACAGCAGCCCTGAGAGTGCACGGCCCTGCCGTGATTCTCTGATGTACTGGGAAAGGCCTACTGAGAACATTATTAATTTTCAATTCACTAAACACATTGTTATATAACGGTTTCACATATGAAATAAACCCCTCCCCAAAACCAAACACTTGCAATGTTTTAAAAAGATAATTGTGATCAACCCGATCAAAAACCTTTTCCTGATCTAAAGAAAAAAGCCCAATTATTATTATTATTATTTATTTCTTAGCAGACACCCTTATCCAGGGCGATTTTACAGTCGTAAACAAAAATACATTTCAAGAATCACAATACAAGTAATAATACAATTAAGAGCAAGATAAATACAATGACTTTGGTTCTAGCAAGTACAAGTATGACAAAATACGATTCAGTAACGGAGCAGATAACAGTGTCAGTGGTAGTTACATCAGGATTTAATTAAATACAAAATACTACAGATTAAATAACACTTGACAGATTACAGTACTCTAAAGTACAGGATTAAATGCAGTAAAATAGGGGGCAGATAAGAGGAAGTAAAGCACATTTAAGGAAGAGTGATAAGTGTCCAGAGGGGAAAAAAGAGTTCTACAGGTGCTGTCTGAAGAGGTGAGTCTTGAGGAGGTGCCGGAAGTTGGTCAGGGACTGGGCAGTCCTGACATCTGTAGGAAGGTCATTCCACCACTGCTTGGGCGAGGGTGGAGAAGGAGCGGAGCTCTGGAGGTAGGGGGCGTGAGGAGGTAGAGCCAGTCTTCTAGTGCAGGAGGAGCGGAGAAGTCGAGTGGGGGTGTAGGGAGAGATGAGGGTCTGGAGGTAGCTGGGTGCAGTCTGGTCAAGGCATCTGTGGGCTAGGACAAGAGTCTTGAACTGGATGCGAGCGGTGATCAGGAGCCAGTGGAGTGAGTGGAGCAGTGGAGTTGCGTGGGAGAAGTGAGGCAGAGAGAACACCAGGCGAGCAGCGGAGTTCTGGGTGAGCTGGAGCGGACGGGTGGCAGACGCAGGGAGGCCAGCCAGGAGGGAGTTGCAGTAGTCTAGGCGGGAGAGTACCAGGGCCTGGACCAGGAGCTGGGTGGTGTAGTTGGTGAGGAAGTTCCAGAGGAACGGAGATAGAGAGATCAGAGGAGGGAGAGGAGGGAAAGAACAGGAGGTCAGACTTAGAGAGGTTGAGTTTGATGTGATGCGAGTGCATCCAGGAGGAGATAGCAGCCAGACAGGTAGAGATACGGGAGGGGATGGTGGAGTCTGAGGTGGGGAAGGAGAGGAAAATCTGAGCATTATCAGCATAGAAATGGTATGACAAACCATAGGATGCGATGAGGGGGCCTAGGGAGCAGGTGTAGCGAGAGAACAGGAGAGGACACAAGACTGACCCTTGATGGACTCCTGTTGAGAGAGGGTGAGGTGTGGAGGTTGCTCCACGCCAGGTTACCTGGTAAGTGCGGTTGGAGAGGTAGGGGGAGAACCAGGCCAGAGCAGTGCCAGAGGTTCCCAGGTCAGCGAGAGAGGATAGTAGAATAGAGTGATCGACAGTGTCAAAGGCAGCAGAGAGGTCGAGGAGAATTAGGACAGAAGAGAGAGAGGCAGCTCGGGCGAGTTTAATGTGTTGGTGACAGACAGGAGGGCGGTTTCAGTGGAGTGAGCAGAGCGGAAGCCAGATTGGAGTGGGTTGAGCAGAGAGTGGTTGGACAGGAAAGCAGAGAGCTGGCGGTGTACAGCCCGCTCGAGGGTTTTGGAGAGGAGGGGTAGGAGGGAGACAGGACGGTAGCTTTGGAGGGAGGTGTGTTTGAGGATAGGTTTTTTGAGGAGGGGAGTGATAGAGGCTTGCTTGAAGGCAGAGGGAAAGAGACCAGAAAGGAGAGAGGTGTTGAGAAGGGAGATGAATGGAAGTAGAGCAGGAGCAGCAGCTTGAAAGAGGTGAGTGGGGAGGGGGTCCAGGGCACACGTGGTGGGTTTGTGACCCTGGAGCAGGGAGGAGAGGTCAGAGTCTGTGAGGCGTGAGAAGGTAGTTTTGCTACAGTTAAAATATCTCTGATCAGGAACAAGTTATTAAAAATACATCTATCCGGGATACAGTATGTTTGGTCCAGGTTTATTTAAAAATTTAGTCGTTGCCAATTATTTTTATTATTTTCGCCCAATTTAGAATGGCCAATTATCTTTTTAAACTCAGCTCACCACTATCACCCCTGCGCTGACTCGGGAGGGCGAAGATGAACACACACTGTCCTCCGAAGCGTGTGCCATCAGCCGACCGCTTTTTTTCACACTGCGGACTCACCATGCAACCACCCAAGAGCTACAGCGTCGGAGGACAACGCAGATCTCGGGCAGCTTACAGGCAAGCCCGCAGGCACCCGGCCAGACTCGAACCGGCGACGTCCAGGCTATAGAGTGCATCCTGCACTCCACGTGGAGCACCTTTACTGGATGTGCCACTCGGGAGCCAATCTAAGTGAACTTTTAAGCGATTTGTTAATACTTTTGAAAAAATTTTATAGTCAGAACACAAGAGAGCTATAGGACGGCAGTTTTTTTATGTTGGAGAGAGCTCCTTTTTTTGGCAGCAAAGTTACAACAGCTCTGCAGCAGCTCAATGGAAGTTCCTTTCCCTCAACACTTTCCAACAGTACTTTAAAGAAATCCTCTCCAATCACTGTTCAAAAACACTTATAAAATTCTATAGGCAATCCATCGAACCCTGGTGATTTCCCATTGCTCTGCTGCTGGACGGCAGCTGTAAGCTCCTGTAGAGACAGTGGGGCGTCCAAGCTGTGCCCCCCAGTGTCTGACAGCCTGGGCAGGCCCTTGTACATCTCCTCGGCCTGGTACAGCTGGGTGTAGAAATGCACCGCAGCTCTGCGGATTTCCTCTGGATTGGTAATTTCCACTCTGCCTGGCAGTTTTAAACAGTGTAGCTGTTTTTTATCTGCAGATTTCTTCTCTGGCCCAAAAAAGAAACTAGTGGGAGCGTCCATATCCTTCATCTGTGTGAACCGGGCCCTGACCAGCGCCCCCTGCACCCGCTGCTCGAGCAGACTGCCCAGACACTGCTTCTTTTCTTTCAATCTCTGTCCTAGCCCTGCTCTCTCTATCCAGACTCATCTGCAGGTCTAGGATCTCTTGCTCTAACACACTCATAGCTTGCTTTAAAGATTTAATGCTATCAGATGTATATTGCTGCAAAAAAATCTTGACCTGAACTTTGCCAATATCCCACCATTGTCTCAGAGAATCATAAAACACAATCTCTTGTCTCCAACTCTCCCAAAAAGAAAAAAAAAACAACTGTTTAAAATTGGCATCCTTAAGTAGTTTAGAATTAAAATGCCAATAAGAATTGTGATGTGTGGGTAGAGGTAGGGAAAATACAACAGAGATGTAGTGGTGATCAGATCGACTATTTGGAGAAATACTGCTCCTAACAATCCTATTCATGCTGTGCTGTGAAGTATAAAACCGGTCTAATCTCGCTCCAGAAATTTGGTTTGAATTCACCTTTAACCATGAATATTGTCTGTCTGTGGGGTTGAGCATCCTCCATACACCCACTAATTTACAAACAGTCAAAGCCTTGGAAAGCTCCACCCCTGACTGCGAGTGAGGCTCTTCGTGATTTCTGTCAACTACATGATTTAGAGTGCAGTTAAAATCACCTCCCAATACCACAACGCTCTCAGAGCTACAGATAGAAAGTGCCTGATACAAATTAAAAAAAAACAACACGTTCCTTCCCTATATTAGGAGCGTATATGTTAAACAGAATATTCACAATTTTCCTCTCCACTCTTGAAAGGCGTCCCAGCCTATTGCCGCCGGGGATCTCAGACTCGAAGATCCCTCTTCCCGCAGCCCGAGTGGAGGCTCAGTGCTGCCGTGTGAGACGGACACAGGTCCCCATACTGACTCCCCTCACTGCTCACGGGGGCCTCCGATATTAACCCTTTCTTAATCTTTTTTTTTTAGCCACTATTATAAACGGCTCTTTTCCATTTTCTATCTCTGCTTCGTTGACAGATACTACCCCCGCTGGCTCTGCCGCCGGCAGCACCTGGTTGTCAGTGTCTGCCCCGGCAAGTCTTTTTTTCCGCAGCATTGGTTCTGGCTTCTTCAGCTCCGACTCCTCCTCCTCCTCCTCCTCCTGTGCCCTTCGAACAATCTCGGCTCCACCATCCTTGTCCGCACCGTCAGCAGGTTCTTTTCTGTTAGAAGCCCGTTTTAAGTGACCGTATCCCCCACAGTGGAAACATCTCATTAATTCTGAACTAATATAAATAATATAGTCCTTACTTTCTACTGTGATCTTTACTGAAAGGTCCAAACTTCTTCCTGTCTTTTCAGTAGCAGAAACGTTTGTCTCCTAAAAGACATGATGTGTTTAAAATCAGGGTTTTTACACCCCAGCGGGACCATTTTTATCGGGGCCATAATTTTACCGCAATGGCACGACTCTCTCTCTAATACTTCATTCTTAATAAATGGAGGCACATTAGATATCATATTTTTTTTGGAAGGGGTAGATAAAGGTAAAACAGACAGAAATGATTCTCTCACCCAGAGCCCACTCTGTACAATTTTGTTAACCATTTGTTCTTGGCTGAGAAAGACCACTACGGCCTTGTTCATTTGTTCATACTGGGGATTTGGTTCCAGACCCTCACAATTCTCTGTGTAAAAAAGTGCCTCTTATTTTCTGTTCTGAATGCCCCTTTATCTAATCTCCATTTGTGACCCCTGGTCCTTGTTTCTTTTTTCAGGTCAAAGAAGTCCCCTGGGTCGACATTGTCTATACCTTTTAGGATTTTGAATGTTTGAATCAGATCGCTGCATAGTCTTCTTTGTTCAAGACTGAACAGATTCAATTCTTTTAGCCTGTCTGCATACGACATGCCTTTTAAACCCGGGATAATTCTGGTTGCTCTTCTTTGCACTCTTTCTAGAGCAGCAATATCCTTTTTGTAACGAGGTGACCAGAACTGAACACAATAGTCTAGGTGAGGTCTTACTAATGCTCTGTAAAGTTTTAATATTACTTCCCTTGATTTAAATTCAACACTTCTCACAATATATCCGAGCATCTTGTTGGCCTTTTTTTATAGCTTCCCCACATTGTCTAGATGAAGACATTTCTGAGTCAACATAAACTCCTAGGTCTTTTTCATAGTTCCCTTCTTCAATTTCAGTATCTCCCATATGATATTTATAATGCACATTTTTATTGCCTGCATGCAATACTTTACCCTTTTCTCTATTAAATTTCATTTGCCATGTGTCTGCCCAGTTCTGAATGCTGTTTAGATCATTTTGAATGACCTTTGCTGCTGCAACAGTGTTTGCCACTCCTATTTTTGTGTCGTCTGCAAATTTAACAAGTTTGCTTACTATACCAGAATCTAAATCATTAATGGAGATTAGGAATAGCAGAGGACCTAATACCGATCCCTGTGGTACACCACTGGTTACCTCGCTCCATTTTGAGGTTTCTCCTCTAAACAGTACTTTCTGTTTTCTACATGTTAACCACTCCCTAATCCATGTGCAAGCATTTCCTTGAATCTCTACTGCGTTCACTTTGAGAATTAATCTTTTATGCAGGACTTTGTCAAAAGCTTTCTGGAAATCTAAATAAACCATGTCGTATGCTTTGCAATTATCCATTTTCAATGTTGCATCCTCAAAAAAGTCAAGCAGGTTAGTTAGACACGATCTCCCTTTCCTAAAACCATGCTGACTGTCTCCCAGGATATTGTTACCATATAGGTAATTTTCCATTTTGGATCTTATAGTTTTCATAAGTTTACATATAATAGAAGTCAGGCTTATTGGTCTGTAGTTACATGGTTCGGTTTTGTCTTCCTTTTTGTGGATCGGTATTACATTTGCTATTTTCCAGTCTGTCGGTACAACCCGTGTCAAGAGACTGTTGCATGATCTTGGTTAGCGGTTTGTAAATAACCTTTCATTTCTTTTAGTACTATTGGGAGGATCTCATCCGGCCCAGGGGATTTGTTTATTTTAAGAGCTCCTAGTCCCTTTAACACTTCTGCCTCTGTTATGCTGAAGTTATTTAAAATTGGATAGGAACAGGTCGACATGTGGGGCATGTTGTCCGTGTCCTCCTTTGTAAAAACCTGTGAAAAGTAATCATTTAATATATTTGCTATTTTTTTTCTTCATCTATGATTTTGCCATTTGTGTCTCTTAGACATTTAACCTCCTCTTTGAATGTTCTCTTGTTGTTATAATATTGAAAAAACATTTTGGAACTGGTTTTAGCCCCCTTAGCAATGTACATTTCTATCTCTTGGCCTTTCTAACTTCCTTTTTGACTTATGTTTGCAGTTCCAAGTACTCTTTCTGTGTACTTTGTTTTTGGTCCCTTTTAAACGCTCTGTAAAGTGCCTTTTTTCGCTGAATATTTTTTTAATTGATCTATTAAACCATTTTGGCCATTTTGTTTTAGATTTAGATTTGTCTACTTTTGGGATGTAATTGTTTTGCGCATCTAGTACTACATTTTTAATAAACAAACAGCCATCCTTTTTCTGTGGATGTTTTCTCTATTTTACTCCAATCTACTTCTGTTAGTCTGTTTCATACCTTCATAGTTTGCTTTTCTAAAATTGTAAACCTTAGCTTTAGTAATTACTTCTGGGGTTTTAAAAATACTTCAAATGAGACCATGTTGTGGTTTGAGTTTGCCAATGGCTCTCTGACCTCTGTTTTAGTTATTCTGTCTTCATTATTTGAAAAGACTAAATCAAGGCATGCCTCCCCTCTAGTCGGTGCCTTGACAAATTGCGTTAGGAAGCAGTCATTTGTCATTTCCACCATTTCAATTTCGTCCGTCGTGCTCCCCACCGGGTTCTACCATTTTATACGGGGGAAGTTGAAATCCCCCATTAGTATGGCTTCTCCTTTTCTACACGCATTTCGAATGTCATTGTATAACAGATTATTTTGCTCAGCGTCTGAATTTGGCGGTCTATAGCATGCTCCTATTATTATGCCCTTTGAATTTGTGTCCATTATTCTGACCTATATTGATTCTGCATTGTTTTCTTCATCCAGATTTAACACCTGGGCTTCAAGACTATTTCTTATGTATAGCGCTACCCCTCCGCCTCTTCTGTCCTGCCTGTCTTTCCTATATTGTGTGTACCCACTAATATTATATTCGTCTCCATCACTCTCTGACAACCAAGTTTCTGTAACGCATTTAAACCCATATCTGCAGGTCATAGACCCAAACCCCTCTACTTGTGACCCCATATATAGGCCACAAGCTGACAAACAGTCAGCTCACAGATAAAAAACAAAACACTTATATATGTTTTAAACTCACTTATTCAGAAAAAAATAAAAACCGTAAAAGTCCTCCAGCGCTCCTACTCACAGCACCTCTGTACTCACCACCACTCAAGCTCCTCCCACTACCCACAAACCTCAGAGAGAGAAAGAAAGAAAAAGATTCGAGGAACAGTGACAGCAACTGCCCAGTCTGTCCGGGGATCGTAATATTATGTTGTGTTCGTGATTTGGTTTTGTGTACATTTTTATTTTATTTTAGTTATTTTATTTTATCTTTGCACCGTATCTTCAGTACTGGTGTCAGTGTTTTTGAAAAGCTTTTGGAGAAAGGGAATGTGTGTGTGAAAAAATGTACCTGATCTCATAAATTTAATTTTAACATAGCTCAGCGCTGTATGTGTTGCATTTTTATTTCAGTAACCCGTTGTGTGTTTTCATTGAAGAATTGATAATACTTACTGAAATATAATCCCCTTTGTGTCCCCTGCCTGTTTGTAAAATACATTTGTCATGGCTTGAGAATGATGAATGCACCAAACAGCACATTTTACAATTTTTTTGTACATTTTATCTATTTAAATTGGCAAATATGTCATATATTCTTAGTACATCCATTTTTTTTTTTTAAATATACGGTTTGCCAGTAAAATCATTTTAATAAACTTTAAACTGTAGTAAAACTGTAGTAAAATTGCGTTGTTAGAGTGTCTAATTGTAATGGACTTAGAGTGGCCATAATGGTGAGCTGATCATTTTTATTGAGTTTGAGGATAGGCTAATAAATACGTGAGTCAAGAAAGGTTTCACCCTCACATCTGTGAGACACACATTATATAGAATACAAACAATGAAGATATTTTACATGTTATATGTTAAATGTAGCCCACATTCTGCAAAGAAATGGATACCAAGTTTTATTTTGTATATAGTAGAACATATTTAATTAGTTTTACATAACCCTAGCTGGCAGATTGATATCTTAGTTATCTAAAGAGACAAGTTTACATAGAAAGCGATAAATACCATTAATGTTTACCTTACGGTGAACTGGTCTTGTACCAGTTAGAACAAGGCCTGCACACATTAAAGTACACAGCAAGGGTTCCAGCTATTTTCCCCAGTCAGGCCAGCCTTACAGTGCTCAGAAGTGGATAGTACTTGTTACAGTAGGAACATTATTTAGATTTCCCCTCAAGGAGACAGGCATTACAATAATGAGGCACATCTCTAAATAAAACTAACCCAGCAATTCATGGACAGAAAACTGAGAAATTAAATTTGCCTATGGCACTGTTAGGATTCAGTAGGTTTAGAAGAAACCACATTTCTATCACTAGTGCCCTAAGGCTCATTTTGATGGGAAAAATTGCATTAAAAATATGATGAGAAAACAGTTTCCTGTTTTATTACGTAACCTAAACAAATATGTATACAGTCCTGTTTTTTATCTCCTTTTTTGACATACAAAAGTTTCCCTTTTTTGTTAAGCATCATGACATATAGTGTTATATATATATAAAGTACAAAACACATTAATTTCATACACATTTTTAAACAAAGACATAAACACAAATTACATCTTGTCATCTTGTTATCTTCGTTTAATAGAAAAATATATCTTTAGCAGTTTTGGCAGTGTAGCTAAAAACAAACAAAAAGATAATGTATACTATTCAGGAAGTATCCATCACAAACATGCTGATGGTGTAGACATAAATGTTTATTACATGATGTGTTCTTATTTAATTTTATTTATTTAATAAGCATAAAAATTCTACATGTAAATGCAGGTTAGCTGGTATAAGTTTAAAAGGAAGTTGGATACCAGTTAGGCAATAACAGTGTTGTATATGAGAAGAGTAGACAATTATTGTCTTTGAATACTGCAGTAAGCAGGAAAAAGGAGACTTTAAACTAGCAGGTCCTCCAAAGCGTGGCTGAACTTGGTTTTAGTCATTCTTAGGCATTTCATGGAATGTCTTAAAACATGTGGAGTTTCCCCTTGATAAACAGTGTCTTGAAAGTTGCTCAATGTTGATATGCCCTCTCTGTCTTGAACTGGGCTCTGTTTACACAACAGAGTGATCATTGCTCTGCACTCCTACTAGAATGGTATGGTTGACAGATGAGGCTGAGCGGTCTGAGCCTTCAGCTGTCCCATTCACCTTGTCCTGCCGTTGGCAGCACAGGATCTGTTTAAAGGTGGCACTCATCTCCTTGTCCCTATAGGAGTAGATGATGGGGTTCATAGCGGAATTGAACTCGGCGAGGAGGAGAAAGAACTTCTCATAATCCAGAATGTTGCATTTAGCACAGAACACGTCCAGCAGCAGCAAAACCAAACCAGGGGTCCAACAGACGATAAAGGCGCCTAGATAAACAAAGAAAGAAATTCATTAACACAGTTTCAAGCAGTAGTTGAACCAATAGAAGAAAATCAGTTTTTTTTTTTTTTTAAATCAATAGTCATACTGACACTCCAGCCAGGAAACTATCAGCTAATTGGTTATTTAGCAGACACCTTTATCCAAGGCGACTTACAGAGACTAGGGTCTGTGAACTATGCATCAGCTGCAGAGTCACTTACAATTACGTCTCACCCGAAAGACGGAGCACAAGGAGGTTAAGTGACTTGCTCAGGGTCACACAATGAGTCAGTGGCTGAGGTGGGATTTGAACCGGGGACCTCCTGGTTACAAGCCCTTTTCTTTAACCACTGGACCACACAGCCTCCTTAAACATAATATATAATATAATTAAATTATTTAATTATATTAAATATAGTATATAATATAATTATTTAAATTCAGGGTGGTTACAAATTCAGCAGGCTACTTGGCCTGCTTTTTCCACAATTTTTAATGTTATCAATGATGAAACCCTTTTGAGAGAAATGTGGTGTCTATATTAAGCTTAAAGGAACCTGTTACAAGATTATGATTCTAAAATTGGCAAGTTTCATTTCTCTGGGGTAATTTTTATTTCAACAAAAGCATTAAAAAAAAAAACAAAAAAAAAACACCCAATATATGAACTTAAACAAAAAAAAAAGGGTGGGAGGTCAAATACTGCAGGAGTTCCTTTATTATCTTTTGACTCAAGAGGCCAGCATAAATCATTTTCTATTTGTAATCTCTGGTTATGAAGCATCTTGCGTAAAAATCATCAAAACCCCCTACCCCCTTGCAACTGTGCTGTTTACAAGCACTATTGATGTACATCATATTTGGCTTCCCTGCTCATTGACCAGCCAAAACAATCTTTTTATATCATAACCAGGAAAGGGTTAGCACCAGCTGGAGGTTGTTTGCATGTGGCGAGGTTCCAGTTTACTGCAGATAATTCTCTTGGCCACAACCTCGACTTTATAATGAGTCTGAGTACAAACTCTCTGAAAACGTTATGGTTTCTGTTTCTCAACACAGATGTCCCTGAATTTGTGCATTTATCTCTATCTCAGTTATGCGGGGGCTCTCAGGAGTGAGAAGCTCAAACATTCTGTTACCAACATGGTTATTTGAGTTGTTCCACAGCCCCTTCAAACACTTTCACTATATGAACATATTTTGTATGTGTTTGGGGTGACTCACACTATGGGGCTGATGTAAGGATAGGCGCAGTGCAAACAATTGCGGCTGCAAAATCCAAATTGCCTAGCGGCCAGGCAATTATTTTGCACTGCTGCCTATGTAAGCCTAAGAGCAATGCAAATTCCTCATCACGCACAAATAATGAGCCACAACCATGATAACGAGGGTCGCAATGCTCGTCGCCTGTGCATCGGGCTATTTAGCGGCTGCACTTACAGCCCAGAGGTGAGGTGAGTTTGGAGTACAGAGAGCAGTAGGTGCTGTATCAGATTTGTGGAGCACAAAAATCAAACCAAACACAAAAAAATGTCAGAGCAAGGGCAGCAAAGTCCTGATGAAAAGGTGGCAGGACCTGTGGCGGCAAACAAAAGCGAAATTCGCAACCCAGCACAGGCATGCAGCAGGAACAGGAAGAGGGCAGCCATCCACATCACAGCTCTCCCCACTGGAGGGGCAAGAGGAAAGGACAGTCCATCCCAAACAAAGTAGTTTGAATATGCAGGTTCTTCTCCGTATTGCCCTTCTCCTCCAAAGGTTTTTCTGTCTGTCCTCAACAAGAACCAAGCGTTGTTGCATCAGGCAGTGTACCACAACAGCCATCCTGAGGTTTTTGTGAGGTTTTTGGAGGGTCAGCAATTGCCCAAGTGCAAGGAAAAAACCTTACATCTCATTAGAATGTTTGCACCCGCTTAGTATCCCAGATCCTCACCCGATGCCATGCTCTGTTATTCATTTGAATATATTTCAAAATCATTTAAATGGATTAATGATGGCAAAAGTACTAATTTGATAGGGGGTGCAGAATACCAGGTGAAAACCATTCTTTATATATGCCTCATCATTCAGGAAATAAGATAGATGCAGTCTATTTTTTATTGACACACTACAACACTGTGTAATTTGCATATACATAAACAAGCACCATCCTATGCTATATGTCATCTTTTACTACAGAGGCCATTAAAAATGTGACTACAGTTTATCATCATTAGAATAACACTCTTTATGGGATATAACCTGCAGATATAATGCAATTAAAGTGACGGCATTATGTAATGTAACAGTGTGTAAAAGAAAGATGAAGCCACAAAGGCAAGGCTCTGTTTTTTGTGTGAAAGAAATTAATGATAAAGCTGATGACTGAACTGTTCTAGGGATTGTCACAGGTAAAGCTACAATTTGGGTTCAAACCAGTGGTTTGGCCATATTTTTTTACAACACACATTTTACATAACTAGGATTTAATATTTTTTTGTTATCTGTGTGAAAGATGTTTTTAACATCAAGCTGAGCTTATAGATCACTGAGGTTTCATAAATGCTATCCAGTATCTGTTTTTTACACTCATACTATTTCCCCCTTAGTGCAGAAATGTCTGTAGAATCATTATCTGCATTCTGTCTCTCTCTCCAGTAGCTAAATGCTGTAACTAACTATGAGCCCCAACAAAAGACAAAATTCAACCCCAGTCACAAAGATATATATATATATATATATATATATATATATATATATATATATATATATATATATATATATATATATATATATATATACATTTAAAAAATCAGGCATATATTCTTGGTATGGTGGATTTTTATTATTGACATATTCATATTTGTGGTTTAACAAAAATGAACTACAATAGTTTCCCTGCACACACTTTCTCTTCTACATTATTTTCACTAAAAAGAGGGCATCAGTAGCATTGGATGACTGTTGATTGTAAACCCTACAGTAGCCTACAGTAGGACTATTCTCATAATATCACTTAAGGATGCCTTTATAACAGAAACACAGCCCGTTTTTAATATGCTTTTTGCTCATTCATGTGGAGACACCTTATTAAAACATCCAACAATGGTATATATAATAATACACCAGCAATGGTTGCCTCATAACATTTTGTATTGAACAGTTCCTGAAGGTCACATGATCAGTTGTGTCTGTCCCCCAAACAACATTCTTATGAATTCTGCTTTTTAATTGACTAACCAGAGAACTTAATGTATCAATTTAATACGAGGCTGCCCTAAAAACTCACACAGCATAGCCACAAAGTGTGTACTGTAAGCTGAAAGGAAAACTTGAATTGCCTCCACAATGTTCAATGGCTGGGCTGAAGTGTACATTTCATGAGATGGGAATGATTTTCAGTCATTCCTCACAAGTGGTCCAGTGGTTAAAGAAAAGGGTTTGCTACCAGGAGGTTCCTGGTTCAAATCCCATCTCAGTCACTTAACCTCATGCTCTGTCCTTCAGATGAGACATAAAACTGAGATCCTATTAGGGTTGGACGATAATGACATTTTCAGTTATCAATTATCGGCTGTAAATTATCACGATAATCATGATTATCGGCTGAAAAAATAACACATGTAAAATGTCTAGGAATGTACCAAATTTAAAGCTATATATACTTTAGCAATATGACAACTGCCTCTACGAGTTCAGAAGAAATAAAACTAGACAATTTTCAAAAAGACCAGCATCTTTAATAAAAGTTATGAAACAATGGTTGGTTACAAAAAAACACAAATAATATAACAAAATGTTTGTTTGGTAGCTTTTCAACTTTTGAAATGTAGGCTACTTATTAAAAAAAGTGTTTAAAAAAAAAAAAAAATTTATAAATTGCGATTCAAAAATATAAACTTTTCCACACTGCCTACAGACGGGCTTATTACCTTGCGGATCACTTTCTGTCACTCCAAAAAACTGCCACACAGGACTGATGCTGATTTTTTTTTCTAAAATATTTTTGGAAGGTTTGGTAGTTTCTGCATTTGCCATCACCATTAGCTCAAACGTTTGCCTTTACTCGGTGAATCTTACGTCACATGTTACAACTTCCCACTACGCAGCGAGCACAGATCACGTGTTGCGTTTCACACGGACAGTTAAGTCCTATCTTACTGCTTCAATGCAGTTACTGTTACACACAAGCATATCATAGTGGGTAACGGACGTTAAAATGATTATCGATAATTATTTTTCAACGCAATACAATTATTGATGCAAAACATTATCGATAATATCACGATAATCGATTATTGTTCCAACCCTAGATCCTATTGTAAGTGACTCTAACAGAAGTTGATGCATAGTTCACCGCCTAGTCTCTATAATTTGCTTTGGCTAAAAGCGTCTGATAAATGACTAATTAATAATAATAATGAATACAAATACAGTATATTTGTTAATACTGTACTCGATATACCGAGAAACAAATCAAAATCAGAAATTATCTTAAGGAACAATGGTATACAGCCCATTAGATGCCTAAAAGCTCTCTGGTGCACTCTGCTGGAAAAAAAGTATACACTTCAAGCTGTACCGCATGTTAACACGGTATACTGTATATAGTATGCTGTGTCGAAGTACTGCATGTTTACTGTGGTACTGGGAAAATTTTCCATGGAACCCACTGCACAAAGGTAAAGAACTCTGGAGGCAAGGGCCCAGCCTGGATTAGTTGTGTAACTGACCTGTAGTAGTCAGGTATCTAGCGCCAGCCAACTTTCCTACCGAACCTTATAGAAGTGCAAAAGCCAATGCACTGCTCCTGTGAGTCCTCTGCCAATATCGGCAACTTGGTGCAAGCAGGATTAGAACCACGCTCTCAAAGCTTATCCTGCACTATAGCCACTGGTTAATTCAGTGATGTCTCATAGTTCTACAAAGTGTAGCTGTGTAAGCAACTGTGAGCTCCTCCGTAAACTGAGTTTATAAAGGAAACTCTTTCTGCAGCAACAGTATCTAAGAAAGCATAATTTATACCATTAACTCTATTGTTCTAAGAAATCATGAAGGCAAATAGAAGCTTTTTTATTACAGGTTATGTTATATTGCTCATTAGAAAACGACTGAGTGCGAACAGCCAATCGGTTTCCAGATCTAGCGAGCTTCTATTTTGCACAGATGCCCGCTGGAACATTGAAGTGTTTAACTGTGAATTACATTTTAAATCAATCTGCGCATAAATACCAACTTTTTCCCTTAACATTTTAATCAACAACTAATCTGATAACATAAAAAGGTACTTAAACATTAATACTTTCTGACGCTGGTCTAGAGACAAGGGAAATCATGTTTGTGACAGGACACTGTAATGAAGGCACAATTTGCAGCTACTGGACAGCAAATCAACAGGAAAGACACAATTGGTCCACAATTCTGTCATCAGCTGGATCCAAACAACACCCTCCCTCAAAACCAGCCAGTCAAACTGCCAACCCTGTTTCAGTTCTTTCCGCACCAGCCAATCCCTTTTCCTTGAGACGAAAGAAAAAGGAAAAAGGCATCATTCAAGATGACCGCCAGCTTGAATGAACCCCCAACTCCAACAACAAGTTTTAGTCCGACTCTATACTACACAGACTATTCAACAATTGTACAGTTAATTTATCTGACCATGTCCAGATAAATTATAATAAGAAAGAGTACGACCCCAATAAAATATGTTAGCCAAATAATAATAATAATATTATTATTATTATTATTATTATTATTATTATTATTATTATTAATAGCCGTTTTCTCTTCCACTGACTATTTTCCTCAGTGGAAGGTTACGAGGCGAAACATCAGAAGTTTAAGGTAAATATAGGTTTTAAAGTTTTTTTAATTTTTTTAAAAGAGAAAATAAAATAAATAAAATCGCACCTCGCCTCGTCTTGGGATGCATAACTCGGTCGGGTCATCTACCACACGGTAGAGCTCGCATCGACAGGCTCGATCGCATAAATATTTAATTTACTATCGATCACTCCATACAGAGCATGTTTGGATAGGATTCTTCGGTGTGATGCCAGTTACCGTAGTGCTACTGTAAACGTCACAGGAGCGGTGCTTACCACACAATGAGTTCCCACCCTAGGCGACTGCCTAATTTGCCTAGGCCTTCCCCTGGCCCTGATGACAAGATAGCTTTTAATATACAAAAAATATTTTGTTTTGTTTATTACAATACATGATTAATCCAAATTGACACAACAGACAGTTTAATAGTAAATGCATTACATTTGCCATAAAGAATTTTCTTTGCTATCAAACACAGATCCAATAGGAATGAAACTTGAGTGCTGTTTCCAGATAATTTTTATAGGATATAGGTACAAATGGGTCCCAGGCTGGTCATGAATGCAGAGGTCTGGCTGCTGTTCAGCTTGCCCGAAGACTAGTAGAGTATGTCTTTAATAAATAAAGAGAAATTCCTGGACGACTTCCAGCAAGTAAAAGATGGTTTCATGTATCTCCTATCTGGGTGATAACTGTAGTGAACTTCCTAGGGTGACGCTGGTGGTTTGGATTGTATGTTCTGTTGCAGCTTTATTATACCTTCGAGACAAAGATAGCACTTTGGAATTGATTAAGATTAAGATTAACCACATGCATAAACTCCAGACAGCAGATAGAAGCTGTTGGGAGGCTCTTGAGGGAAATTAACCATAATAATTTGCATCTGCGTCTCCTAAAAACTCAACATTCACTGCAGAAACATCTATGTGGTGGATAACAGGGCCGGCCTTAGGCCTATGCAGCCTTAAAGAGCTTCCTTTGGTCTTGAATTTGGAGGCTCGCTCAATACGCACCATTGTCAAAGTTTTGTACATGTACTGTACATTAGGCTACTGTCGCTTCAAAGAATTATGCGTTGCTGTGTAAGCGAACTCAGTGTGGTTCAGTAGCAGAACTTCGTAAAATACCTGGAATTTGTTATTGAGAGCCCATTAACAGCCAACCTGTAGTTTACATTTTGGGAGACTGCAGATCTGTACTCATTAATTGTATTTCTGAAATATACTTGTGTTTGTGTGTATACTGTATTAGGGCTGTTTTTTTTTCACTGTAAAAAATTGCTTATTTCATAGCATTTCACGGTCTAAAAATCGGTATTTCAAGATATTTCACGATTAAACATAATATTTACTGAAGCAGAAAAAAATTGCGTTGTCACATTAAAAAATTGAGAATTTTGTGCTTGGGACATTATTTATCTCGTTGTTCCTAGTGGCCCTATGGCGAAGAAGAAGAAGAAGAAGAAGAAGAATTATACATGCAATACTGGCAAAATACAATAAAACGTAGCCTCGATTTACGATGGTCTGCACTGTATAGCGAAATGTTTTTATATATTTGACCCACAATATTAAATGTTATAGTTTATTATATATGATGTACTGCTTGGAACTTTTTGTCTAAACAAAATCACCACAAAACGCACAAACACAATCCCCAAATCGCCATCACCCAAAAGTACTTGATAACATTAATTTAAAAATCCGAATCGATGCCTTTGATATGATTAATACATTTTGTGGCTAATTTTAAGCTATTACAAAATGTATTAATAATAATAATAATAATAATAATAATAATAATAATAATAATAATAATAATAATAATAATAATAATAATAATGTTTCAATATTAACTAAATTGAGTTATTAATCAAATTGATTCATCTTGTTACACAATTGATTTCTTAAAGTTTGGATATACTGTTACTTGATTGATTACTGTCTTGTTCTGTCATCTTAAAAGAACGTTAGAATATGTTGTTGAAAAATATTCAGATGGACGAATTTTGCTGCCGATGTATTTATTTTCAAAAGATTTTCTTTAGGTTGTGCTGTGCTTTTTTTTTTCCTTTGGTGGAGAGAGGGGGGGGTTTAGTCTTGCACCAAGGCAGCACCGGCACTGGGTGGGGATAAGATCGCTAAACACTTTGTGTGAATAGGTGAAGAAAAACTAACTCAGAATAAGTGTAAGTTAGTTCTGTTCAATGATATAATGTTTTGTTCAGTGCATATTATTTTTACTTGTAAATGTATGCTACATTTTTAAGCATAAAGGTCGATTTCACCCATGCTCTGCTTGAATTGAAAAATAAAGATTGAAATAAAACAACCTGTAAATTATTTTAAAAATAAACAAATCGATATTAATTGTCGATTTGGCAAAAAATAAAAATTGAATAGTAGCAAACCTAATTATATATAAACCTGTGTCAGTGTTCAACATATATACACATGTGACGTGTTTAATCAGGTTTACAAATATAGTCACTTTTACTATTTGTGCTCTAAATAGAACATACAGGCTTTCTAGCTATAAATATAAATATAAATATGAATATAAATATTCTCAAAAAGGAACTAAATTCTTTGCAAAAAATGTTGTTAATGCATCAGTTTGGGCTGATATTAAAAAACGACAAAAGTAGGGAAGTACCATCTCCATCTTGAACAGAAATGCCCATATTTTTCGACATGCCAAGCAATGCCACAGTTCAATGCTGTTGTGGTTGCTGGTAGGGATGGGAATTTCTAGTAATTTAGTGTTCAAGTACTCGAGCTTTAAAAATTTTGAGTACTCTAACCTATCACCAGACAATATTATTCTACATATGCGCCACAAAAATGATCACAATTTAACACTAGAACCGCCGCGGTTATACTCATACCTAAAACCGTCACGGGCAGTCATTATGACTGTACATTTTAAATTACATTATTTCTTTAATTGATATTTAAGTTTCGGTTTAGTTTTCTTGATTATTTGTTCAGAGCAGACACGAACAGCAAGTTTTTATTTATTTTTTTTACCTTTTTTACTAAGCAAGCAGGAATACATGAAGCACTTTTGTATTTAACCTAATTATCATACTAATTGAGGAAGACAGAGAAACAAGTCTGGAGGCAAGACAAACTGAAGAATAAATAGCTCACTAATTTCAACAGCAAATGAAAACTAGCTAGTGAATACACCTTTATAAAATAAAACATGATTTGTTTAGCTATCTACCATAATGAGACCTCTCTGATTTGTAGTTCTAAATTCTGACCAAACAAGTATTAAACTGTCTGCCACTGAAGGTGTTTCATTTAGAAAAAAAAAAAGAAAACTCCTCGGCCTTTGTAGACTTTTGATGTATTACTTCATTAATGTGTTCCATGCACAAGTTAGAATGGGGAGGGTTACACACTACTTAGGTAAACTGACTGAACCCACAAGATAGCTGGATAAAGGGAATAACATAAAAACACATTTGGAAGCAATTTCATATGAAAATCATGCTATGATAACGTATGCAAACTGTCTTCAGGATATCACAACAACAGAAAAACACTGGAATACCACAAAAACTCAAAAGCTTGGCATGCCACATACTTCTGATTCACTGGCCACTAAAACAGTTTGTTTCCCGCAGTATATATTAATTAATAAACGTGTAAAATATATTTAAATAAAACATTATCCATAGTGCAGTTTCCAAAGATTTTATTAACATACATTAATTTTGTAAAGGCCTCTTACGAGGGTTTTATTGCTATTAGAGAGCATATCTGCGTTGAAAAAAAAAAAAGAAACAAACCACATTAAGTTTTTCAGCTTTTTTTGTGATTGTATGCAGTTTTAGTTGCTAATATAAACTTTGTCTTCATTATTACACAAGTAATGCAGTTTGTTCAGAATTCCATATGTGGTTTGGTGGTCTTCAGGCTTCATCATGCCGGTTGAAATGATTAATTCAGAAACCTTTTCAATATTAAAATTCAGTTCCTCTGAGTTTTTTCTATATTTCTTTAAAAAAAAAAAAAAAAAAAAACTGCTAATCTAGGAGTTGTATAGAGAAACGAGGGTTACACAACTAGACAGGTGTTGTGGCCTGGTAACACAGGGGCGGGGGGAGGGGGGGGCACAGTCCTTTTCCTGGGCTCTGCAGCTGACAGCACTCTAATCCTCTACGTGAAATTCTCCTGCGAGGAACTCAGGCAGCTCCTATTTATAGTTTCTCTGGGAACCGTTTATACGTGGATTCCTTACGGACACTCAGACCTAGCATGCCATTCTGTTTACATCCTATCTACTTGTTCCTCCTGCACAATACATGGGGACCACTAGCGCTACACTCCGGCAAGTCCAAGTCCATACACAGTTTTACTCTTGCTAAAAAAAAATACTCAAGGTGGTATTTAGAGCTGCAGCAAACAACCTTTGCCTGGAATTCAAAACAGCCTCGAACAAGCCCTTGCACAAAGTTTGAGCTTTTGGCACTGTTTTTAAAAAAAAGCCTTGTATGGATCTTGCATCTCAAATTAACACCTGAACCTCTATAAAACTGTATAGATTGACTACTTTTTTCTGTGTGTATTCTGTCTTTACCACAAGTACATCTTGCCAGTCACATATAACATGCCTATATTTTAGTTTTTCTCAAACGTGTATTAGGCTTCCTACCCAGGAGTGTAGTGCTGCCGGGTCGGCAGGGAGTGCTGACCCTTCACTTCTTGGGCAGGGAGAGCACCGGTCAGTACTTCATGTGTAGAATATTTAACTGTTCTGCTCCTATTAATATCTAGAGATAGATATACATGTGTATAACCCATGCACATAAGCAAAGAATACAATAGCCATAAGAAACCCTTGAGAGATAAAGAATGAAAAAGTCTGACTATTGCGTGCCTGGTCTGGAACAACAGGTGTGAATAATGAGTAAAGAGAGGTGAAGGGAACTTGGATCAATGCTGTGCTGAGGTGTCAGCCTTTTACAATTAGATGTAATAATTGCAAACTGTTCTTATTTTTAGACCCATATATCAGAAATCAAGTAGATAAAATAAGCTAACACATTTATTTAAAAGATAATACTTACACAACATTTTTTGCAAACTGATGCACTTCTGAGAACATCAACTCACAAGTTCAAGTTTGGTAACTACTGTACTGTTGAGTGTCGGGGGAAACGGGGACGGCGAGGGTACTTAATAGCGACCCTTCACTTCTAAATATAGCACTACACCCCTGTTCCTAACATAAAAGCATGTTTGGAACTTTGCTTTCTGTCACTGGCGTTTTAATAAATAAAAATAAATAAATGAAGTTCTCAGTTTGAATGGATTACATCTGTGCTATTTATGAAGATATTTGGCAGAAATGAAGGATGACTGATAATGTGTACAAAAAAGGTGTTTCAGTATGGATTTACTTTTTTCTTGCATGTGCATATAGGTTACTTTTAGTTGTACAGCAAGCTGTCTAATCATTTTTCTAGTTTTTATTTTTTATTTCTTAAGTGTAAATAATAAAAGTGACTTGGTAGGTTAAATCAATAGATTTCTATTTAAGTACTGCAGCTTTAAAATTACTTGAATTCACCTCTGTTTGCCCAAGCAATGTAATGAGGAAGTAACAATTTGTGATTAGGACGACAAATGATATTGGTCAATTATATGTTGAAACTTGTTTACGATGAGAAAAGTAAAATCATTGGGAGTCAGACACACTGGAATCAATTAATTAAATGGTCCAATCCCACAGTGCAAAACGTTTCAGTGGAAAGAGGGATATAGAAATCCCTGTAGACTATCATTAAGCTTGGTAGGTATCAAGCTTTTGAGGTTAAGAATCAAGTTTGTTATAGATTGAACACTAAATACTGTGCAGCTCTAGAGGTATTGTTCAATAATGCTAGGCTGGGAGAAATCACACATAAAGCTATTAAAAAGACCAAAACTTAGTCATACTATCACTACTCTTAACTCCTAGTGAGCAGATCAACTTTAGCAAACAGGGATTCTCAAATTTTTCTATTTGATATAAAGACAATATGCATTGCGAGCAGTTCTGTGAAACTATTCAGCAAATATTGAGCATGCTTTGAACATGAACAAGAAGTGAACAGCTTGGCATATTAAAACCAATTTGTTCTGCATGCTCCACATGGCTGTTTTAAAATGCACTTTCTATAGATTCAAAGTGCTAACTGGCCATGCTTTTAGGTCTTCTATTAAATACTGGCTGTGTCCACGAGTACTTCCCTGTATTCTTTTTTCTTATTTACCCCTTGGTTGGAAAAAAAGCTTGTCTAATCTTATGAAAAAACTACAGCCAAGACAAAAAATGTTACTTCTAGGAGAACTGCCAATTGTCATGGTTTTCAAAATATCAACACACAGTACCAGGCCCGACTGTTACCTCATCAATCTATCTTGTATTGTTTGGGCACAGGGTAATGCTTTACACAAAACAGAGACATTCACAATTTGCAAACTGCCATTTTTAATTTTGAAGTCTTCCATAAATATATGAATAAATCACATACAACCAAAACAGTACTGTGCCAAACACTACTGAAAAGAACAAACTTGGGATCAAACCCAAATTTGGCATTGGTCCTGCTGAATTTGGAATACAGTTTCTATTCAACTTGGAAATGACACAGAAAATACACACATATATAAAACCAGTGAATACTAACTTATACAGTCACATTTGGTTTCATTTTTAAAGTCACATTTGGTTTCATTTTTAAGTAGAACTCCAAATCTAAACCAAAAACATGAGGCAAATTGTTTTTTAGATGTTACGAATCAATCCCAGTTTGATAATATAACTTAAATTTAGAATAAACAAAAACTCTCAGAAATATATCAAAGCATGTGTTTCAAATCTCAGAAACTAGGCAAACATAGTGATCACTGTGTACAGTAGTATTTGACACACAACTGAACAGGCATAGAGGGCTGCCGTTTCAATGCCCAGCTGAGACCACTAGGACCAGGTTCCAAGTAGGATTGCTTGTATCCTAGGCCAGGATAAGTCCACTACACCTCCCAGGCAGATAAATAAGATAAAATACAAAAACAATTATAAAAGTTTGCTTAAACATCAATTTAATTGATTTTACCTCAAAAGTAAAAGAGGATGTCTTACTCTTATTGTAAACGTTCCCAGATGCAAAAGAAGTACCCCTGAAGCCAACATGTTTAATCCCTCCAATACTGAGTATTCCTAAAACCTATTCTAATTTCAAGGCCACAGCAGCTTAATAGAAAGGATATCACACATCATGCAAAGGATATCACATACCCTCATAATGTGTACATGAATTGGGGAAATGTAGAAATCTATGTACAACTAGACAGTATAACAGAGGGTATTTTGTACTGTGAAAGACAGGGTTAATGTATGTTTCAAACATATTGTGAGAACTTGCAAGAGTGAGTGGAACAAAAGCAGCTGGGGGTGCACGTTTAGTCTACCGAACCAGAACATCCTGTTATTAGTAAATTTCGTGGTAAATAGGATACGTTTAGCAAGAACTGTGCTCTGCGTAGCAAATATGCTACATCAAATTCATAGACTCCTAACATTAAGTTGTTTTTAATTCAAGCACCCATTATATACACTTAGCGTCATCTCTGCTGCCGCGCCATGGCAGGAAATGGTATTGCGGTGAGTACAGATGCACTTTTAAAAATTACAGTTATTTTTTATATAGGTGTAGCAAATATGATAGTGATATATAGTGATATGTGATAGGGAATATCTCATGTGCAGTGCACAAAATGTGAAGTCCATCTTTGCCTCAATAGAAACTACTTTCTTAGAAATACCATAGAAAGTAAGACCTTAATTTGTTACTCAATGGACCTTGATTTTTATACACGATTCATCCACATAACATACAGTGCATAATTGTTCAGTGTTGTTATTATTCCTGCTGTAACTACTGAGGCTTTTTGTGGAAAGTAAATGGAGTGGATGTCCATCTATCACCAGAAGACATGTTCATATAAATTTCAAGGTCAGAATTGAACCTGGTTAAAAGGCAAATGTTCTGCGTTTTCCTAAAAAAAAATTACCATTTTTTCACAACGTATCATGTATGATACAATTTGTAATAATAATAATAATAATAATAATAATAATAATAATAATAATAATAATAATAATTAGGGACTCAGAAACTTCAAAAAAAGTTTTATAATGAGGTTCAAAATAAATCATTTATGCTTGGGCATTATAGGGTTAATGTAATGGAAAGAATGGCTTTGAGGAAATGAAGCTAGGTTATTCAGGCTTAGCAAATTCTTAGATACAGGACAGGCTTTCACCCAGATACAATGTAACCAATAGGGTCATACATGTAATTAAAGTTGTGTGTGAAGGAAGGGGGGTAATGTCGCCCAAGGTTATAACTGTCAATTAGCTTAGTGCCTGCATATAGTTAGCCTAAAGCTGGTTGTATATAAGGAAAGCATATATGAACATCTGGGAACCACTTGGGGGAATTCCGATTAGCGGATGAAGCTTCCAGCCTCACCTTGAGAAAGAGTGCCTGGTGTACAGGTAGACTTGATCAATCTATTGCTGTTACTGTAACATAGGTGACTAATATAATCTGTCTAAGAATATATTTGCTGCAATTGTTTGCTGTTATATCACTATGCAATAGTGGAATTAATGTTATTAAATCAACTGCATAATTTGACATACTGTAATCAGTACTTGTCATTGTCTTTAATATTCACTATGAAGTCATATAAGGTTTAGGATTAAAGTATAAATTTCACAATTCCCTACAGTTGTATACTTTCTAGTGTGCTTATAATTGGAGTTTGGAATATTCCGTCTGCAAGTAATTATCCATTAAAAGTGCTACAGCAGTACTAGTTTTTAACCTCTTAACCAATTACAACTAACTTCAGACTGGAACTAAAGGCAATGCATTCCCAGTCATAAAACTGTAGTGATGGTTAATCTAAAACATTGTTTTAAATTATAGGAACAGCTGGTGATGTGGCGCAAGAATTAAAATGAGTCATCAAATAATGAATAGGTAAAAACATTATGATCTGAATTCTAGATGAGAAAAAAACTTTAGGTTATTATCCCTGGTTCCAAAATGTAACAATTACAAAATGAGTATTTACCTCCTAAAAGACCTGAATCCTGAACATTGAATACAAAAGCTGCTCTTTGATCCTGTGACACAGTCATGACCCCACCCCCAAGGGGTGGAAAAGACTGCGCTCACAGATCTCAGCGTCATTTTTCCTTCAAGTCTGCTGCAATCATGGACGCAACAACCTTGAAGGTTAATGGTTACATTTCAGGGAACCAGGGTTACGATAATAACCTAATGTTCCCTTTCAAGTACAAAATGTAACCATTACAGAATGGGTGAGTGTACCAAAGCTATCGCAATGGCAAGATTGTAGATGACTGGAAGACAAAGTCAAAGGCTGCCCTGTGCGTTACCATTCGGAAACCCCAGTAACAAGTAGGGTGGAAAAAAATAGAGGAATATTTTCACCTCTATTTCTGTGTTGTAAGGGTTGCCTGAGAAGCCACCCTTAACACTCTAGTTCCAAAACCAGGGTTTTGAGAATCCACGACATTAAGTCTGTAGGACCTCGTAAAGGTATGGAGAGTAACACACACTGCTGCATTGCAAATGTCTGTGACAGATGCACCCTCGAATAAAGCCCACGAAGTTGCCATGGTGGAATGGACAGTGAGCTTTTCTGGAGAGGGCAAGTTGGCCATCTCATAGGCAGTCCTGACCTTGTTTGTGATCCACTTGGACAGCTACTGCTTAGACAGGGCTTGACCATTGAAGACAAAAAATTGTTTGGACTGCCTCTAACTTTTTGTCCTGTCAACATAGAATGCCAGAGCATATGGAATTGTCGCTCTCTTTCAGACTGGAAAGGATGTAGATGGAAAACCTCCAATTCCACAGACTGGTTGACATGGAACGCTGAGATAGTCTTTGGCAAAAAGGCAGGATTGGTATGAAGCGTGATCTTTGTCCTGGCCTGCATCTCACTCACCCGCTTTGTGGAGGCGATAGCAAGCAAGAAAGCCGCTTTAAACGATAAATATTTCAGCTCAGCTGAATGCAGGGGCTCAAATGGAGTGCATTAAGCACCACATTAAGCCTCCAGCGAGGAACAATGTCCTTCATAGGCGGACGATGCCGCCAAACTCCCAGGGAAGGAGTTCCTGGGAAGACCGAGTCAATCTTAATATGGCAATCTGAAACAGCTGCCAGATAGACCTTTAAAATGTAGGGGAAATTTCCCCTCGTCAAACAGGTCCTGTAAAAATTGCAGTATTACTGCCATGGGACAAGGTCGCGGGGCTGAACCCATGAGGCAGACACCACATCTGAAAAAAATGATGTCAAAGTTCTGTTCATGCATTTTGTAGGGTGTCAACAACCCTATTGGACAGACCCAAATGGCTTAAATGCAGCCGTTCAGGGGCCCAGACGTAGAGCTGCAGGCTTGATGGGTCGGGATATCATGAGGTCCCCCCATGCATGACTGAGCAGGTCGGCTGGCCGCTCAAGAGCTGCATCAGGGTTGAAAACCAGAGTCTCCTGGGCCAATATGGGGCTACTAGGAGCACCATGGCCTCCGAACACAACAGGAGCAGGGGGAGCAGTGAGAAGGTGTATAACCTCACCTCAACAAATGTATAACATACTTTAAGGAAATGTTCCTTTCAGTGCAGTTTGGAACACATTTTCTAGTAAATGAAAGTAACATACCAAGAGTACAACTATAATAAGCAATACTTGGGAGTTATTAAAATATACAAATAGCTTTTACAACAAAATTCTCTGCATTTTTTACTGTTTTTCTACCAAAATGCAAGCAATATTTACAGTAGGCTCCATCAAATTCTGCAAAGACAAAATATGTTTTTTTCTATTATATACTTTTTTTTTTTTTTTTTTTTAAACAGTGTACAACATTCTACAGCTATTTTTCCTCATCTAACATGTTGTCCCATGATGGCTAACTTGAACACTGCTGCAGCAGTGTGATCCTGGTTTCATACCCTGGTGGCTTTTTTTTAGTTTTTTGGGGATTCCACTTTTTTTCTGTGATTGCAGAAATCACACTTTTCTGGAGAGACTACTTACAGTATCTACCTAGTTTAGTCTTTCAAAAAGAAAATCCATTACCATAGTTTTAAGTTTGTATAAAGAATAGATGCTACCACATACACTACCGTTCAAAAGTTTGGGGTCACTTAGAAATTTCCTTGTTTTCGAAAGAAAAGCAAATTTTTTGTCCATTAAAATAACATCAAATTGATCAGAAATACAGTGTAGACATTGTTAATGTTGTAAATGACTATTGTAGCTGGAAACGGCTGATTTGTAATGGAATATCTACATAGGCGTAAAGAGGCCCATTATCAGCATCCATCAGTCCTGTGTTCCAATGGCACATTGTGTTTGCTAATCCAAGTTTATCATTTTAAAAGGCTAATTGATCATTAGAAAACCCTTTTGCAATTATGTTAGCACAGCTGAAAACTGTTGTGCTGATTAAAGAAGCAATAAAACTGGCCTTCTTTAGACTAGTTGAGTATCTGGAGCATCAGCAATTGTGGGTTCGATTACAGGCTGAAAATGGCCAGAAACAAAGAACTTTCTTCTGAAACTCGTCAGTCTATTCTTGTTCTGAGAAATGAAGGCTATTCCATGCGAGAAATTGCCAAGAAGATCTCGTACAACGCTGTGTACTACTCCCTTCACAGAACAGCCCAAACTGGCTGTAACCAGAATAGAAAGAGGAGTGGGAGGCCCCGGTGCACAACTGAGCAAGAGGACAAATACATTAGAGTGTCTAGTTTGAGAAACAGACGCCTCACAGGTCCTCAACTGGCAGCTTCATTAAATAGTACCCCCAAAACACCAGTCTCAACGTCAACAGTGAAGAGGCGACTCCGGGATGCTGGCCTTCTAGGCAGAGTTGCAAAGAAAAAGCCATATCTCAGACTGGCCAATAAAAAGAAAAGATTAAGATGGGCAAAAGAACACAGACACTGGACAGAGGAAGATTGGAAAAAAGTATTATGTTATGGACAGACGAAGTCTGAGGTGTTCGGATCACAAAGAAGAACATTCGTGAGATGCAGACCAAATGAAAAGATGCTGGAGGAGTGCTTGACCGCATCTGTCAAGCATGGTGGAGGCAATGTGATGGTCTGGGGGTGCTTTGGTGGTGGTAAAGTGGGAGATTTGTACAGGGTAAAAGGGATCTTGAAGAAGGAAAGCTATCACTCCATTTTGCAACGTCATGCCATACCCTGTGTACGGCGCTTGATTGGAGCCAATTTCCTCCTACAACAGGACAATGACCCAAAGCAAACTATGCAAGAACTATTTAGGGAAGAAGCAGTCAGCTGGTATTCTGTCTATAATGGAGTGGCCAGCACAGTCACCGGATCTCAACCCTATTGAGCTGTTGTGGGAGCAGCTTGACCGTATGGTACGTAAGAAGTGCCCATCAAGCCAATCCAACTTGTGGGAGGTGCTTCAGGAAGCATGGGGTGAAATATTTTCAGATTACCTCAACAAATTGACAACTAGAATGCCAAAGGTCTGCCAGGCTGTAATTGCTGCAAATGGTGGATTCTTTGACGAAAGCAAAGTTTGAAGGACACAATTACTATTTCAATTAAAAATCATTATTTCTAACCTTGTCAATGACTATATTTCCTATTCATTTTGCTATATTTCCTATTCAAACTCATTTCATGTATGTTTTCATGGAAAACAAGGAAATTTCTAAGTGACCCCAAACTTTTGAACGGTAGTGTATATTATGAGCAAACCAGTTGAAAAAGCACACACTAAGCCAAGCTGAGATTTGCGTGATAACTCCTCAATAAGATGATGTGGTGAGACCCAACTTGTTTGTATTTAAATGCCCCCTGAAAGATGTGCGATTGCCCTGGGAACAAGATGTCATCGCATGACAAAAGGTCAAACTTCCTGCAAGAACCCACACACAAGGAGAAACAGATCAGGTACTGTTTTACCTAAAAACACATTTTTACTCTACAGATCTGTGTGGGAACAACTGTCCTCTGTTCATAAATATATATTTGTATTTTGTTTAAATTACTAATTAGGCCAATGACATGAACAAAACTGAAATTCCAGAAGCCTTACTTTTTTCCCTTTGCTGCTTCCATCGGTTACATTCGATTTCCCTAGTGGACCTTGGGTTGCTGCCATTGGCCATGTTCGATTCCACACTATGCGTCCCTTTTTAGCTGTGTAACTACGTCATTCCATCATTAAAACTGCACCAAACTTTGTATAGAGACAGTGAAGCCATTTGGGAACCTGCCAGATATTCACTTTGAAGATTGTGGCTTTGATTGGTGTTGCAGCTGTCACTCTCTCACATTCCCAGATCACCTGCATACAATTTATTTCCGGCCCAACAAAAACTTTCTAGTTCTATTTTCTTTTGCAAAAGGACAACAAAAACATTGATATTGTAATACATGCAAGTAATGCCATAAGGAAACAAGCTGGCTGCTATTGCATCAGTGCTCAGAGAATATCACAGACATTTGCAGAGCTGTTTTCAGATGTTATAGTAATAAAATAATGACTTGGATCACATTATTGAGGCGTTTGGTGATAAAACGAGTGATCAGGAAATGATTGATCTGTATGTACAACTATTATTATTATTTATTTCTTAGCATATGTGAAAGCTATAGCGAACGAAAGGGTGGGGCGGGGCTGGAGATGCCTAGTGAGTGCTTTGTTGATATGCAGGGCCTTTTAAACCCGTTTGACTGTGGAAAAAAATACTTTTAAACAGCGCGTCTAAAATTAACTGCGCGTGTGAAAATAAATTGGACCGGACACGCCTGACACGCACTTAATAAATGGACTGCAAAGGGTTAATCTCTTCAGTGCCTCAGGTTCCGCTAACTCAGCTGTCTTGTGTTTTCAGGCATGTCACTGACAGTGGCCCTAAAGAATGAGTGTTCTGTGAAAATGTGTTACATTTACTAAAATAAAAATAAGAAATCTTTTACAGACCAAATTCCCATTATTTATTTATTTTTTTGATTCTCTTGATTTTGTAGTATTACTATGCAGGACAGCCGCTTATCGAGTGACAGCCCTAATTTTTTATATATATAGCTATTGAACAAAGTCTCAATAAAGTGCACAGCTACCTGTTTATGAGTTTTAATAAATTTTTTATATATATAGCTATTGAACAAAGTCTCAATAAAGTGCACAGCTACCTGTTTATGAGTTTTAATAAGTAATTAGTAGTGGTCATGTTCTTCTAAACAGAAATTATATGTTGAGTGTGTAACCAAGATGTCTCTACAAGGTCTACCATCAAGCTACAAGCCTTTGTCAACAGTGATAAAAGCATTTGGATCTTTATTGAGACTTTGTTCAATATATAATTTGCAATAGTTTACTATTTTACCATGTGGTGAAGTGGTTATGTTAAGCATAATAACTATCTGTTTAATAATTCATGTTCAATTTTAAAGACAGTGTGATAAAAACATCCATGCAAAAAACACTTGACTTTAAAGGAGTTACATTTTTTATTTAAGCGCAGGTTTAGTGTTTCAAGTTTAGCCTTTTTTTATTTTTATTTTTTTAACTACTATGTTATAAAATGTTTAATATATAAACCATTAGTTGAACAGTCATAATTGATCTATACAGTCATGTCACAACCTAAATATTAGTAGAGAAATAAAAGAAGATGACATTTTGTTAAGATGCTAGTCTAAAAAAAGTGAGTTTTTAATCTTGATTTAAAAATATTAAGCGACTCTGCATCTTTAATGTCAGATGTCATTTTATTCTCAATCTGGAAGCATTGTAACTGAAAGCTCTTTCTCCTTTCCTTTTTGTCTCCATCTTTGGGAGGGACAGAAGACCAGAATCAGCTGACCTTAAAGCACGTCTAGGAACATATAGGGACAAAAGCTTGTTTAGATAATCAGGTGCCAGGCCCTGAAGTGTTTTGTAAGTCAAAAGTAGGACCTTATAAATCAACTCTAAATCATACTTGAAGCCAATTTAGAGAAGCCAGCACGCCAACATATTATATCCCCTTTAACATTTTGCATATTATCACAGATCCTTTTAAAAAGTAAATCTGTGATTTGACCCATATGAAGTCAATTTGTATAGAAATTTACAGTTAATTGAATTTGAATATTTATTCATCCAAAATATATTTCATTATGTTTCAGGGGAAATTGTTGTCATAGTAACTTTATGTTACACTAAAAATATAAAATGCTGAATATGGTTCTGGAGAACAATTGACAATGACTTTGCCTACAAACAAAAAAATATGATCTGAAGTATCTTTAGTACCTTTTGGGTAATTTAGTAAACGTCACAGGTGACTTTTTCCTTGATATGTTTCACTAATTCAATAAAAAAATAGATATTATGTTCAAATGTTACATTGCACCTCCTTTTTATTTTGATAAAGTTAGGGTATTCTTATTTGCCAAAAAAATGTCCTGTAAAATGATAAATCCTACATTTTTATTCCGGAATTGCTCGCTACCAAATATAGATGACAAATTGCTGTCAAGAATAGAATGACTTTGTGGATAAGAGAGCTTGAAGCCACAACTCGTTCCAAGACAGAAGATAAAAAAAAATGGAAGATACAAATTTAGACAAATTTGCTCTTTTTCTTGTATTAGGCCAACTTCAGTGTTCCATACATACCTACTAGACGTGCCTTCACAGCTATGACTAAGAGTTCATGAAGGGTAGCACAAGGTACATGTAATGTAAACTGGGAGAAATAAACAGAACAGAAGTAGTCCCACCAAGTCTCCATTGTATGTAAAAAATAATATCTGTGGTACAACAGCAGTTGCTGGACTGATAACTCATTAAAAAAAAAGTGTTTAATGTCATCACTGGCAGATAACATTTACCTAGAAGTAAGAGTTTCACCTGAAAACTGTTTTATTTCCATCGGATACTGCAGCTGCCCGTTTACTACACCAAACGGCCTGAACACGCGAAAGACTATAAGACTTGGATTTTGCATCAATTAAAGTTTAATTACAGGACAATGACAATTTTCTTTGCAATTTCAAATATTAAGTAGTTTACCTTGAACCTCATCATTTACACATGGTAAGCGTAAAACATAACGTATTACCTTGTGTTTTCCATTGCAGCAGCATTATTAAACAAGCAGCTTCAGTCCAGCACAAAAAGGTAGATTGAATTAAATAATTTCCAAAACTAGAAACTTGGATTATTCAATTGATCTAACCAGCAGCAGATCTAAATACTGCAAGTGTCTAGATAATCCAAATAGGGCTCGTAGATGTTTAACTTTGACACACAAATAGTGCATGCAAGTCTCTAGATCATTTGATTAGACACTGGCATCTCAAGCTGAACTGAGCTACAAGTCACACATTATAAAATAACCATTGTTTTATCCCCAACACTCTCACTGCACAGATATCATCCTAGTTTGTTCTCCATTATCTGTCCACTGAGACGCAAAGAAAAGAGGAGACCTCACGCTGACTGACAGTGCTAGGCGAACACTGGAACTGATAAACACTAAAAGATATAATGGCAAGCACTGTTCTGCAACAGACATACTGAGATGTTTTTTTTGCTGATAAAATAAAACTCAGAAGTTTTTCTATAAATAAGTTTGTACTGAAACATATCTAAAGTACATGGGGATGTTCTGTTTTCCAGTGGAGTTACATATTTTTGTGCAAAGGCACACATCACCATTAATAACTCAATAATAAACAAAGTAGTATCTGTCCAAGTTGTCACTGGTAGCAAGAATTATAACAGTACTTGTTTAGGATTTGTTACCCATGAATTTACAAAAGCGTAAAACAATGTTTACCTGTATGGAGACTTGGAAAGGGGCCTTTTTTAAACAACTGGCTCCTCTGTATGCAAATGTTTATGCACCACTATCTTCAGTTTACTCAACACCTACTCACCACCTTTTTTATCAACATGTTTGTATATGTGAAAACTGGCAGTTCTTGGAAATTTCTGCATTTTAACCAAATGAGTCAGATGAGCATGTGAAGAGTCAACGTGTCAGCTGCTTTACACATTTTCATATCGCTGACCACTGTAGATTGAATTTGGAAGTAAGAGAGTTTGAAAAAGTGTGCTTACACAACTCATTCCAAGATATGAAAAAGATAGGAAATGAGACTATAGACAACATCCAACCCTTTTTTACTGTTTCACACATCTCCATGTAAAACTATTTAGTGTAAAACTATTGAGTAAATGAAGGGTCACTTTAAATCAGAAACAATAACACATATTTACTTGCCTTCATTTAGTAATTAAATAAACTATTACACGGTTTACCACTACCCATATTTAGGCATTTGAATACAATGCGAGAAACACAGTTTACAGTATAACTAACACAGCTGGTAATTATACTGTATTGTTCTGATTAGCACTGCAGAACAACAATACCCTCCCATCTGTTAAACTATTGACAACTTCTTGCCAAACATCAGATTTGAAATTGACAGACAGGAGGCATGACTGCCATACTTGACTTGTAATTGAAGTTTTACTGCTAAAAGAGCAGCTGTGAAAACAGGACCAATATTTTCCTGTTCTAACAAAGTAAACAATGTGAAGACAATGAAAGGCTTACCCAGCACGATCACCACAGTCTTCAAAAGGCTCATCATGGTGTCCCGGTTGCGGCGTGGCCCGGAGCTGTGACGCGACATCCTCATGGTTCTCTGGCGCACGTAGACAAATATGTGGGCATATAAGACCACCATAACCACAAAGGTGACCAGGTTGAAGATGGCCCAGAAGACCAGGTAGGAGTTGCTGTACAGTGGTGCCATGTTGGAGCAGGAAGAGATGCTACAGATGCAGTTCCAGCCGACACTTGGTATGGCACCCATAACGATAGACATGGTCCAGATGACTACAATCACGATGACAACCCGGTGGTTGCTCATGCGGGTATGCAGCTGCATGCGGAAGACTGTGATGTGCCTCTCAATGGCGATGGCCAGCAAGTTTGCGACAGATGCAGTGAGGCTAGTGTCAATGAGACCCTGGCGCAGGAGCCATGTGCTTACAGTCAACCTCCTGGTGTTTGGACCCGTGTTGAACATCAGGTAAAAGTATGCCAGTCCAGCGAAGAAGTCTGCAGCCGCCAGGTTGGCCATGAGATAATAAATAGGGAAGTGGAAGCGTCGGTTTACATAGATGGCCACCATGACCAGTAAGTTGGCCAACATGATAAAGATACACACAGTGATGCCCAGTCCCATCACAAGTTTGCTGACTGCATTCCATTCTGTGGCTAGGTATTTCCCACTGCGGTTGTAAAAGAAGGCGATTGTTTCGTTGTAGTAGCACTGTTCTTCCATCACGTCAACCTAGGTTTGGGAAAAAAGGAGACAATGTTATATCTGCTGCACTGGAGTAAACATTTTATAACACAACCATACTTATGTTTGGTCTAGAAAACTGTTGTAGTTGAACAAATGTTTCATGGTATGTCCTCCACTGACAACAGGTCACATCTTACAATGATACAATTTGACATAATTGCTAGACTCTGCTTGGGAGAGCCAGGAAATGCTTATGGATTTGATGTGAATTGTCAACACCTGTATGATGTATAACAGTTTAGAAAACCACACAGAATTTTTTTTTTTTTTTTTTTTTTTTAATAAATCATTTAAAATTGCAGAAGGGATGTTCATTGATTAACCTGTCCAATTTCAACACTATTTATTAAATGCTCCTTCATATTCCTCTTTTAAAACTGTTTATTAAAGCTGTTAGAATCAGCTATAAAGCAGATTCGTTTGCTGTTTTTATGTTCTACACCAACTCACAACCTCTCTTGTTTACACTGCTCCCTTTCCTAGAAAGCAACTCTCAATTGCAGTTAGTTGGGTTGTATTAAACAATTATATGACTGTGCAATATTCAACCCCGTTAAAAACAACTTTACAGAAGCAATCATGTGGGTTCTACTTTGCTAGTCAAACGAAATAAATTAATGAAGCTTAAAACATTTCTGTGACGTCACTCTTTGATCTTTTGATTGATTAATTCTACAAATCTTCTAACAAAGTGGCTGTGTGGCTTTGAAGAGAAGGGGAGTGCGCTGCAGGTATATTGTTGATTAACTGTAAAGGTATTGTTAAGTGAACAATGTAAAAAGCGGCAATAATATTTAGATCATCATCTGTTTTAGGTTTGGCAAAATGATCACTAACTTTACCTCCATTCCCTGTTCACATTCCTTTGTTTTTTCCACTTCATGTTCAACATCTAACACATAGTCCACTATCTTCACTTACAACACACACTTGTCTGTCTACGTGAGATTTCAAACTCAAACTCTGAGGAACTCATGTCAACATTCACAATGACAGAAACATTTTAACTGTTTAAACTAAGTGTAACAAAAGAGTGAAAACCAAATCCAATTACCAAATGAACAACTAATTGAATATCATTAAAATCAAACAAGTATCAAATTAGCAAGAAATGTTTTAAGTGACAAACAACTCAAAGTGTTGAAATCCCTTGCTTATTTACATGAAAGTAATCTGTTTAAACTGTCTTTTAAAACCTGACATTAATGACATTATTCTGTCATAAAATACTAACCAAGGCCCTCAAGGCTTACAGTGGTAGCCACAGCCAGCTATTTAAAAAGGTGGAAAATTGGACTAGAAAATGCATTATATATATTTTCAGAGCGTTAAGGCACTTGGTTTGGAGTTCTGCTCCTACGTCAATTGATTATTCATGCTCGTTCAAACAGGAGGAGTTATAGTTATTGAACTAAAATCAATATAGCAGGCTGTATAAAAACTGCTTACAATTATAAATGCCGCACAAAACACTCACCCTTTTTTAAGCGTACATGTGAGGATCAGTCCAGCAAGAATCTCTACTTGTACGCTTCCAACTATAATGATTCACTACTCTGTACCAAACTTTTATGCAGTTAATTTTGAATTTATTAATGATGTATATGCATGAAAAGGTAGAAAAATGAAAACTCAAGAGCGTTGAACTTAATGCACCGATGTCCAACGATAATAATCAAAACAGTTTATATAGTCTGAAGATGACAGTGGCACAGATCTTGCTATGTAAATCGGGGTTATGTGCATTTGTCATAACTTACTGTGTTCTATGAGAATATAGTAGGTCAGTGACTTTAGCCTGGACGTGTTTAATGTGCCCATTGCCTCTTGGGCAGATCAGGGAAACAAAATAAATGCAAGGCACTGGAGGCTACCGAAATGACAGCATGTACAAAGTGAAACTGAATTCCCAAACGCGTGTTTTTTGTGTGAATTTTATACTTAAATGAAGGGTGCTTTACATGTGGACTGCCTTAAAAGCAACCTGATTTAAATAAAATTTGCCCGAGTTGATGACGTTTTTTTCAATAACATGGAATGAAAAGAGCATGCTTTATGTGCGGGAAAATAGACAAACAAAAGTTGATATTTTGAGTGATTAACAGAAGTAATGATCCGCATTTATGATAATGAGGGTCTCAATGAGTGCATCGGTCTATTTAGTGGCCGCACTTGCAGCCCAGAGGTGACTGAGTTATGAGTATAGATAGCAGCAGGCACTGTATGACATTGTGGAGCACGAAAATACAAACCAAAAATATATATATATATATATATATATATATATATATATATATATGTGACAAAGGAAGGGCAGCTAGTATCCTTGGGAAATGATACGTATTGGCTGCCCTTTTCAAGCATGACATCCAGAAATGTGCCTAGCACTCTGGAAAAGGTGGATTGGACTATCCCTCCAGACACCTTGTAAGAAGAGGTGTACGTTTTTGGAGGGTCAGCAATTGCAAGGCAAAATCCTTACATCACATTATAATGTTTGTGCCCACTTATTATCCAGATCCAGCCCAATTCCATGCTCTTTTCTTCATTTGAATGCATTTCAACATAATTTTAATGGATTAATGATGGCAAAGTGCAAATCTGACAGCGGGTGCACAACGCCAGACGAACACCATTCTTTACACACACCACTTTTTTAGCAGCTGCTAAAATCAGATTTTGCGTGCATTCTGGTGGTTTTGCACCAGCAAATCACTGTGCGCGTTTCCTTACATCTACCCCATTTTTTCACATAGACGCATTAGTAATTCTTATTCAATGATACATGCAGTTACATTGTTACAAGTCAGTGTAGGGATACATAGTATATTTTAACCAAATCCGGTACTAATGTTAGTATAAAATAAGCCATAGAGCAAAACTACTTCCATTTGATCTATTCTCTCCATGTACAATGAGATTTAGTTTAGTATGCAGTCTTTACGTCTTTAGTCTTTAGTATGCAATAGTATGCAGTCTTTACCTTGAATTTAACAGTTGGGTACAAACTTGGTTCCAATTACGTTTGAAGTAAATCTGTTAATGACAAACAGACGAAAACAGGCTATTTTGACCTCTTTCAAAGTACTATTGACCGGGAACTAAAACCACTGATCCAACAATGACCTGCTAAGGATTTACATATAATGAACAGGAGTTCATTGTGCAAACACTAAGTATTTTTATTTGGTAGATGTCGGGGTGTTTATTTGGCACTTTTACCAAAATATAAATCACTTATAATTAGGCTTGCTACTATTCGATTTTTATTTTTTTTGCCAAATCGACGACTAATATCAGCGTTTATTTTAGAAAGAATTTACCGTTTTTTTCGATCTTTATTTTATCTCTCTCTCTCTCTCTCTCTCTCTCTCTCTCTCTCTCTCTCTCTCTATATATATATATATATATATATACTGTATATATATACAGTACTGTGCAAAAGTTTTAGGCAGGTGTGAAAAAATGCTGTAAAGTAAGAATGCTTTCAAAAATAAACATGTTAATAGATTATATTTATCAATTAACTAAATGCAAAGTGAGTGAACAGAAGAAAAATCTAAATCAAATCCATTTTTGGTGTGACCACCCTTTGCCTTCAAAACAGCATCAATTCTTCTAGGTACACTTGCACAAAGTCAGGGATTTTGTAGGCATATAGTCAGGTGTATGATTAAACAATTATACGAAACAGGTGCTAATGATCATCAATTCAATATGTAGGTTGAAACACAATCATTAACTGAAACAGAAACAGCTGTGTAGGAGGAATAAAACTGGGTGAGGAACAGCCAAACTCAGCTAACAAGGTGAGGTTGCTGAAGACAGTTTACTATCAAAAGTCATACACCATGGCAAGACTGAGCACAGCAACAAGACACAAGGTAGTTATACTGCATCAGCAAGGTCTCTCCCAGGCAGAAATTTCAAGGCAGACAGGGGTTTCCAGATGTGCTGTCCAAGCTCTTTGAAGAAGCACAAAGAAACGGGCAACGTTGAGGACCGTAGACGCAGTGGTCGGCCAAGGAAACTTACTGCAGCAGATGAAAGACACATCATGCTTACTTCCCTTCGCAATCGGAAGATGTCCAGCAGTGCCATCAGCTCAGAACTGGCAGAAAACAGTGGGACCCTGGTACACCCATCTACTGTCCGGAGAAGTCTGGTCAGAAGTGGCCTTCATGGAAGACTTATGCCAAAAAGCCATACCTCCGACGTGGAAACAAGGCCAAGCGACTCAACTATGCATGAAAACACAGGAACTGGGGTGCAGAAAAATGGCAGCAGGTGCTCTGGACTGATGAGTCAAAATTTGAAATATTTGGCTGTAGCAGAAGGCAGTTTGTTCGCCGAAGGGCTGGAGAGCTGCATACACTAATGAGTGTCTGCAGGCAACAGTGAAGCATGGTGGAGGTTCCTTGCAAGTTTGGGGCTGCATTTCTGCAAATGGAGTTGGGGATTTGGTCAGAATTAATGGTCTCCTCAATGCTGAGAAGTACAGGCAGATACTTATCCATCATGCAATACCATCAGGGAGGCATCTGATTGGCCCCAAATTTATTCTGCAGCATGACAACGACCCCAAACATACAGCGAAAGTCATTAAGAACTATCTTCAGCGTAAAGAAGAACAAGGAGTCCTGGAAGTGATGGTATGGCCCCCACAGAGCCCTGATCTCAACATCATCGAGTCTGTCTGGGATTACATGAAGAGAGAGAAGCAACTGAGGCTGCCTAAATCCACAGAAGAACTGTGGTTAGTTCTCCAAGATGTTTGGGCCAACCTACCTGCCGAGTTCCTTCAAAAACTGTGTGCAAGTGTACCTAGAAGAATTGATGCTTGATGCTGTTTTGAAGGCAAAGGGTGGTCACACCAAATATGGATTTGATATGGATTTTTCTTCTATTCACTCACTTTGCATTTAGTTAATTGATAAATATAATCTATTAACATGTCTATTTTTGAAAGCATTCTTACTTTACAGCATTTTTCATTACCTGCCTAAAACTTTTGCACAGTACTGTATATATATATATATATATATATATATATATATATATATATATATATATATATATATATATATATATATATATATATATACACACACTACCGTTCAAAAGTTTGGGGTCACTTAGAAATTTCCTTGTTTTCCATGAAAACATACATGAAATGAGTTTGAATAGGAAATATAGTCATTGACAAGGTTAGAAATAATGATTTTAATTGAAATAATAATTGTGTCCTTCAAACTTTGCTTTCACAAAGAATCCTCCATTTGCAGCAATTACAGCCTTGCAGACCTTTGGCATTCTAGTTGTCAATTTGTTGAGGTAATCTGAAAAGATTTCACCCCATGCATCCTGAAGCACCTCCCACAAGTTGGATTGGCTTGATGGGCACTTCTTACGTACCATACGGTCAAGCTGCTCCCACAACAGCTCAATAGGGTTGAGATCCGGTGACTGTGCTGGCCACTCCATTATAGAATACCAGCTGACTGCTTCTTCCCTAAATAGTTCTTGCATAGTTTGGAGCTGTGCTTTGGGTCATTGTCCTGCTGTAGGAGGAAATTGGCTCCAATCAAGCGCCGTCCACAGGGTATGGCATGGCGTTGCAAAATGGAGTGATAGCTTTCCTTCTTCAAGATCCCTTTTACCCTGTACAAATCTCCCACTTTACCACCACCAAGGCACCCCCAGACCATCACATTGCCTCCACCATGCTTGACAGATGGCGTCAAGCACTCCTCCAGCATCTTTTCATTTGGTCTGCGCTCTCACTAATGTTCTTCTTTGTGATCCAACACCTCAAACTTAGATTCGTCTGTCCATAACACTTTTTCCAATCTTCCTCTGTCCAGTGTCTGTGTTCTTTTGCCCATCTTAATCTTTTTCTTTTTATTGGCCAGTCTGAGATATGGCTTTTTCTTTGCAACTCTGCCTAGAAGGCCAGCATCCCGAGTCGCCTCTTCACTGTTGACGCTTGAGACTGGTGTTTTGTGGGTACTATTTAATGAAGCTGCCAGTTGAGGACCTGTGAGGCGCCTGTTTCTCAAACTAGACACTCTAATGTATTTGTCCTCTTGCTCAGTTGTGCACCGGGCCTCCCACTCCTCTTTCTATTCTGGTTAGAGCCAGTTTTGCTGTTCTGTGAAGGGAGTAGTACACAGCGTTGTACGAGATCTTCAGTTTCTTGGCAATTTCTGCATGGAATAGCCTTCATTTCTCAGAACAAGAATAGACTGACGAAGTTTCAGAAGAAAGTTCTTTGTTTCTGGCCATTTTGAGCCTGTAATCGAACCCACAATTGCTGATGCTCCAGATACTCAACTAGTCTAAAGAAGGCCAGTTTTATTGCTTCTTTAATCAGCACAACAGTTTTCAGCTGTGCTAACATAATTGCAAAAGGGTTTTCTAATGATCAATTAGCCTTTTAAAATGATAAACTTGGATTAGCAAACACAACGTGCCATTGGAACACAGGACTGATGGTTGCTGATAATGGGCCTCTGTACGCCTATGTAGATATTCCATTACAAATCAGCCGCTTCCAGCTACAATAGTCATTTACAACATTAACAATGTCTACACTGTATTTCTGATCAATTTGATGTTATTTTAATGAACAAAAATTGCTTTTCTTTCAAAACAAGGAAATTTCTAAGTGACCCCAAACTTTTGAACGGTAGTATATATATATATATATATATATATATATATATATATATATATATATATATATATATATATGTGCAAAAGTTTTAGGCAGGTGTGAAAAATGCTGTAAAGTATGAATGCTTTCAAAAATAGACATGTTAATAGATTATATTTATCAATTAACTAAATGCAAAGTGAGTGAACAGAAGAAAAATCTAAATCAAATCCATATTTGGTGTGACCACCCTTTGCCTTCAAAACAGCATCAAGCATCAATTCTTCTAGGTACACTTGCACACAGTTTTTGAAGGTACTCGGCAGGTAGGTTGGCCCAAACATCTTGGAGAACTAACCACAGTTCTTCTGTGGATTTAGGCAGCCTCAGTTGCTTCTCTCTCTTCATGTAATCCCAGACAGACTCAATGATGTTGAGATCAGGGCTCTGTGGGGCCATACCATCACTTCCAGGACTCCTTGTTCTTCTTTACGCTGAAGATAGTTCTTAATGACTTTCGCTGTATGTTTGGGGTCGTTGTCATGCTGCAGAATAAATTTGGGGCCAATCAGATGCCTCCCTGATGGTATTGCATGATGGATAAGTATCTGCCTGTACTTCTCAGCATTGAGGAGACCATTAATTCTGACCAAATATCCAACTCCATTTGCAGAAATGCAGCCCCAAACTTGCAAGGAACCTCCACCATGCTTCACTGTTGCCTGCAGACACTCATTCGTGTATGCTCTCCAGCCCTTCGGCGAGCAAACTGCCTTCTGCTACAGCCAAATATTTCAAATTTTGACTCATCAGTCCAGAGCACCTGCTGCCATTTTTCTGCACCCCAGTTCCTGTGTTTTCGTGCATAGTTGAGTCGCTGGCCTTGTTTCCACGCCGGAGGTATGGCTTTTTGGCCGCAAGTCTTCCATGAAGGCCACTTCTGACCAGACTTCTCCGACAGTAGATGGGTGTACCAGGGTCCCACTGTTTTCTGCCAGTTCTGAGCTGATGGCACTGCTGGACATCTTCCGATTGCGAAGGGAAGTAAGCATGATGTGTCTTTCATCTGCTGCAGTAAGTTTCCTTGGTCGACCACTGCGCCTCACGGTCCTCAACGCTGCCCGCTTCTTTGTGCTTCTTCAAAAGAGCTTGGACAGCACATCTGGAAACCCCTGTCTGCCTTGAAATTTCTGCCTGGGAGAGACCTTGCTGATGCAGTATAACTACCTTGTGTCTTGTTGCTGTGCTCAGTCTTGCCATGGTGTATGACTTTTGACAGTAAACTGTCTTCAGCAACCTCACCTTGTTAGCTGAGTTTGGCTGTTCCTCACCCAGTTTTATTCCTCCTACACAGCTGTTTCTGTTTCAGTTAATGATTGTGTTTCAACCTACATATTGAATTGATGATCATTAGCACCTGTTTGGTATAATTGTTTAATCATACACCTGACTATATGCCTACAAAATCCCTGACTTTGTGCAAGTGTACCTAGAAGAATTGATGCTGTTTTGAAGGCAAAGGGTGGCCAAACCAAACATGGATTTGATTTAGATTTTTCTTCTGTTCACTCACTTTGCATTTAGTTAATTGATAAATATAATCTATTAACATGTCTATTTTTGAAAGCATTCTTACTTTACAGCATTTTTTCACACCTGCCTAAAACTTTTGCACAGTACTGTATATATATACACACACACACACACACACACACACACACACACACATATATACTTTTTATGCCATTGAAAAATCTAATTTAGCTGAAACCCTTTATCATATTTCAACAAAACCATGGTTACCAACATTCTAATCGAAATAATGTTTGGTCACAGTGGAGCTATAACTTGTAAACCTAAAGTTCCTACACAAATTAAAAAATTGTCTCAAATAAACCGTGGAAAATGCAGCATAAAAAAGTGTATTACTGTGATAGAGAGAAAGGATCAATGTTGTAAATCTCCCTCCCAACCAGAAAGGGCGCTGTGTAAGGGTGAGGGTATGCTGCCTCCTAGATGGACCACCTTGATGGTAGGTGGAAACCGGAAGGTAACCATATTAGGAGGAACGCCAGAGTTGCAAGTACTCAGGACGACTCCATTGCAGTTAGCTGCGGGACGGCCCTCTATTGGAGAAACCATGGCAACGCGTTGATTGCAGGGAGGAGTTTGGTGGGTACAAAGGGGAAGCAGCTACGTCAGTACCTAACTTTGCGCTGAGAGAATGAGCCACCAGCCGGAACTCTTCTCGTTTTGTGTTACATGCTATCTGTGTTTTGTCTTTAACAACGGAGGAGTAGGAGTGAGGGGCTGGGGCTGCAGCCACTGAGCCAGCACAAGCCCCGGAGCACTTCCCTCACAGAACGGCACCTATCACTCACCACAATCCCTGGAATAACGGAGCACAGTTTTCGTGCACAGAGGATCGTGGATAAGGAGTGTTTTTCTTTTGTTATTTTTAGTTATTCTGTTTTTGGACTTTATAAAATAAATCACGGATATTTTAAGAGAATCTGGTTTGGACATTGTAATTATTGCACCACGTCATGCGCATCCTGTCACAATTACACAGACTTTTATAGCATACAGTACTGTGCAAAAGTTTTAGGCAGGTGTGAAAAAATGCTGTAAAGTAAGAATGCTTTCAAAAATAGACATGTTAATAGATTATATTTATCAATTAACTAAATGCAAAGTGAGTGAACAGAAGAACAATCTAAATCAAATCCATATTAGGTGTGACCACCCTTTGCCTTCAAAACAGCATCAATTCTTCTAGGTACACTTGCACAAAGTCAGGGATTTTGTAGGCATATAGTCAGGTGTATGATTAAACAATTATACCAAACAGGTGCTAATGATCATCAATTCAATATGTAGGTTGAAACATAATCATTAACTGAAACAGAAACAGCTGTGTAGGAGGAATAAAACTGGGTGAGGAACAGCCAAACTCAGCTAACAAGGTGAGGTTGCTGAAGACAGTTTACTGTCAAAAGTCATACACCATGGCAAGACTGAGCACAGCAACAAGACACAAGGTAGTTATACTGCATCAGCAAGGTCTCTCCCAGGCAGAAATTTCAAGGCAGACAGGGGTTTCCAGATGTGCTGTCCAAGCTCTTTTGAAGAAGCACAAAGAAATGGGCAACGTTGAGGACCGTAGATGCAGTGGTCGGCCAAGGAAACTTACTGCAGCAGATGAAAGACACATCATGCTTACTTTCCTTCGCAATCGGAAGATGTCCAGCAGTGCCATCAGCTCAGAATTGGCAGAAAACAGTGGGACCCTGGTACACCCATCTACTGTCCGGAGAAGTCTGGTCAGAAGTGGCCTTCATGGAAGACTTGCGGCCAAAAAGCCATACCTCCGACGTGGAAACAAGGCCAAGCGACTCAACTATGCACGAAAACACAGGAACTGGGGTGCAGAAAAATGGCAGCAGGTGCTCTGGACTGATGAGTCAAAATTTGAAATATTTGGCTGTAGCAGAAGGCAGTTTGTTCGCCGAAGGGCTGAGAGCGGTACACGAATGAATGTCTGCAGGCAACAGTGAAGCATGGTGGAGGTTCCTTGCAAGTTTGGGGCTGCATTTCTGCAAATGGAGTTGGGGATTTGGTCAGAATTAATGGTCTCCTCAATGCTGAGAAGTACAGGCAGATACTTATCCATCATGCAATACCATCAGGAGGCATCTGATTGGCCCCAAATTTATTCTGCAGCATGACAACGACCCCAAACATACAGCGAAAGTCATTAAGAACTATCTTCAGCGTAAAGAAGAACAAGGAGTCCTGGAAGTGATGGTATGGCCCCCACAGAGCCCTGATCTCAACATCATCGAGTCTGTCTGGGATTACATGAAGAGAGAGAAGCAACTGAGGCTGCCTAAATCCACAGAAGAACTGTGGTTAGTTCTCCAAGATGTTTGGGCCAACCTACCTGCCGAGTTCCTTCAAAAACTGTGTGCAAGTGTACCTAAAAGAATTGATGCTTGATGCTGTTTTGAAGGCAAAGGGTGGTCACACCAAATATGGATTTGATTTAGATTTTTCTTCTGTTCACTCACTTTGCATTTAGTTAATTGATAAATATAATCTATTAACATGTCTATTTTTGAAAGCATTCTTACTTTACAGCATTTTTTCACACCTGCCTAAAACTTTTGCACAGAACTGTACATTTACAAGTAAAAATAATATGCACAGAGCAAAACATTAGATAATTGAACAGAACTAACTTGCAATTACTCTGAGTCTGAGCTCCACCCCTTCAGCACAGCTGGACTTAGTCACTCAAGGCAGACAGGCCCACTTCATCCTGCCGTGGAGACTTCAGCCATCGGCCAGGGTATTGTGCACAATATTCATTGTGTTTTTCTCTTGCGCCCCATTTTCAAATCAAACTAGTAACTGTCATCACATACCTAAAGCAAAAGCTTACACACATCTTAACCCACTAATTTCAAAGTAGCCACTTTGCATGACAGGTGCTGTAGCTGGCAAAGAAAAGTGCACAGTCGGTGCAGGTCTTGATGATTGACAGTCATTTAAACAAATGAGAGCATTCTAGCACTGCTTCAGTCAACGAGATCTGTCAGAACAGGGTGAAACTACAGTACTAAAATAAAAAAAAACAGCGAGTGGTTCTACCGACGTTTATCATATATAAATTTATTTCAGTCAAACTCATATTTTTAGGAATTCAACGTTTAACAACCTTTACCGAGTAATATCGAAAAGTAGCAAGCCTACTTATAATCTTTCACTCACTGTCCTCTTATTAAGTGATTAGGAGGACCCTCTCTATATAGCTCCTTTCACACTGGCATGCTATACCTGGGTCAGGACCCGGTGTCATGCGGGTCGGGTATGCGATTTCACACTGCGTTTGATCAATGTTGATTAGAGCAAATGCTTCTACATCCCTGCTGCAGTCTGGCTCATGTTGTGTCTCAAAATCAACAAAAAATCTGGCTAAACAGAATAAACAGAAATGCTCCTTGCAGAAATGAAACCTTCACGCAGACATGGCTGTTTGCTATTGCGTCGGCTCACAAACGGCCATCAAGCATTTTGTCTCACTCAACCTGGGTCAAAGAGTGTCAACCCACATCCTGAGGAGGGTTGCTGGAACCCGGATAGGAGTGCCAGTGTGAAAGAGGCTTAAGGCCTGCACTGACTTTCATAAAAGGTAATGGCTGCAGATACCGGAATACATGATTCTAGCTGATCCTCAGCTCCAGCTCCAGCTCCATGCTCTAGCTTCGCTATGTAAGCTTAAGAGCAGCGCTTTCAAGTTTTACTGGGCTATTTGGCTGACATATTTGACAAGCTCAATGAACTTAACCTTTCTTTGCAAGGTAACCACTGTAACATTTCCATCACACAGGAAAAAGTGCACAGCTTTTCCCCAAAACTTGTGGAGTAGCTGTGTGATGTTCCCAAAACCGTCTTCTGTCATTATGGATTTTGGAATGTCGGTCCTGGAAGTTATGTCAGTGAAAACAAAAGACCATGGTTGACTAATTCAAAGATAACACTAATTCAAAGATGACCTATTGTAGTACGAATCATGAACGGGTTTGTTTTGTGTGCTTTTTGGAGTTGTTATGTTTGCTCAAATGATTGTTTACAGACGGGCGCTCGACTGAGACTTGCTGCCTGCCTGTCTTGTATGTGCCCTCTGTGCGTTCCCATCGTTGGTAGCGTCACATAACCTGTTTGTTTACTTTCTGTTTTGTGTTTAATAAATCCTGCGTGCCTGTGCCAGCGTTTCAACTCCAACTCCTCGGTCTTGCAATGCGGTTTCCCACACATGTGACACGAGTACCTTGTCACAATACCGTTTAAATGTTGATCAATGTGAAGGAATCTTCATAAAATTACTACATATTGATGTTCAATTCAAAATTTGCCGTTTTGTCATTATTCTGATACAGAAAAATGCCAAACCCTATTATAGTGAACATCCTAACGAACATTTCTCCATGTCCCAGGGGGGATTGTTATAGTGAAGTTAGCCATAAAAGTTTTACAATTGCTTTCCAAAAATTCAGGAGCAAATTTTGTACTGTAGTTATTTATTTATGTGAGAAAGCATGTTCTGATTAATAAAACTGAAAAAAATAAAGTTGTCATGTGTTGTTGTCTGAGTGAGACTTGCTATTTTAGCTAGAGACCATCAACAGAGTAAGACAACTAAACCAGTACTGGAGAGTTAATGTTACAGAATATCATCTGGTATATAGTGGAGGTGCCTTTTATTTTTTTCTGCATTATTAAATGAAAAAAAATAAAATAATCGAAATTAACAGATTAAATCGATTAATCAAAATTATGAAATCATATTTGTGTCGATTATTTAAATAATCGCTCAGCACACCTCTACTCTCAACATGGTCTTTACTAGCGGGGAAATTTCTCAAAACTGCAAGAATCGAATACAGTATTTATATAGAAAATGTGAGTGAGTGAACAATAAAATAGAGATACCTCATCTGTACATTTTAACTTTGTAATTGTAATTTAACAAACAGAAACAAGTTAAGAGAAGAAAGGGGGGTTATTTCTTTCAAACACCCCCTCTCTCTCTCAATTAAACAGTAAATGTAAAAACAACAACACGTGAACTGCCTCCTTGTACCAGACGGAGCAAGAAAATATGTCATCACTCACTTAACAGTTGAGAACCAAATCAATGGCAATTAACTTGAGTGTTTTAAAAAGGGGTTTGGAAGAATATTTTCCCTCTCATCCAGGGTTGACATTTTTACTGCCATACTGGAGTATCAAGGCTGTAAACTGACAATGAGTAACGAGTTTCTGCACACCCCTAATATATACTGACCCTACAGTTTTTGCCACAAAATGTAACAGAGCTACCACCTTTAAAGTTGCTTACTTCATTCATTGTAAACAAACTGAATTAATTTTGCTTGCTTTGTAATGTTTGGCTTCAAAATTTTGACTTAAGTATGCTACCATTCCCCACTGTAACCCCATTGTACTGACATCAGAGAATATACCAATTTGAGTAAGCCTACTAATAGGAGCTCCCATATATTAGTACAGTATTTCTTTGCGGTTAAATTCTTGTGAAACACTGTTAGTCCTGATTCAGAAATAGTATAAAACTGGTCTTCTAAATGAACTTTGAAATAACGTTTACAGTATGTATTGTAATGGCAATACTATAGGGTTTTTCTCCCTTCTATTTGATAGATTAAGTGTTTACATAAGGAACTGGCCATTTTTTTTTCTATTGATGTGACACCCAATATCACACAGGTCTGCTGCTAATATACAAATCTTGATTCCATGGATGTTCAGCTGTCTGGCAATAAAATACATAATGCTAATTTGGGGGCACACTGGAGGAGGCCTGGACCAGAAAACTCCTCTTAATTGTCAACAACCTAAAATGTACATGCAACTCCCATAGGAAATAAGACATTCCTAAAATTCTCTGGGCGAGAAGGTAATAAATTGTTCTCTGTGGGAAAGCGCTAAAGCCCGAAAGATGGATCCAGATGGGAACCTACAAACTTTACACAAAACCAAATAAACACTCAGAGAATTACTAAGCAGCTGAATTAGAAATGCAGCAAGGTTTTTGATCTGGATCCCATAAAGTCACAACCCTAATTGCCCCCTCATGGAAGAATTTTATGAAAATGAATGAACCATCCACAAATCTGTAATTTCACCATAAACCAACACACCAAACCGGTACAGAGCTAGTAAACCAACAGGTCATGAGTTTTTCCTTAAGAGATAATTAAAAGAGCTACAATGTAGTGTTTACTTTGCACAGGAATTAACTTACAAATGAGGTAAAATCCACAAGAAGACACAAATCCTGTGATGCACTGTCATTAGCAATCCCACATGCTGCTTTCAGAACCAAGGAGGGAGTTAACTGGAGTCACCCCTTATGCATGATCAGGTCTTAGTAAAAATATAATCCATACAAACAGCTGATGCAGAAAAAGTAAATGTAATTTTTTATGTGTATGACAGAAGAACTTTGAGTAGATGCTTTCTATTCCTATAAATAAAAATAAAAATAATATATTAGAAAATTGCTAGCAATCCGCAATTGCTAAAGCCTGAAAATGAATAACCACTGTGTAACTGTACCAGTTTCTAGTTCTAAAGAGATTTTATTTTGTTTCAGAACAGTCTTTGAAGGGAACATCTAAAGTGTTTTTCTGTACTCTTTCTGTATGCAATAGGAATGCAGAGATAAATACTTTGCTTTCAAGCCTTTCACTTCCATCTTGTCCTACAAACTCTGCATAACAGTTCTAGCTCCCTAACAACTTGTTTACCAACCTCTGCAGCTTGGCCCATGATTCAACCAACATCCCAAAGAAAAATATACATCAATATATCAGCTATCTTGCTAGCCTAACAATCGATATCACACAGTCCTGGCCAATGTATTAATTTCTAACAGGAATAAGCCATTTCAGTCCTGAAAATCTATTCCAATAAAGGTACATAGGGATAATTAAATGACTAGGCACAAAGGACTTGGCCGGCGGGTTATTAGGCTCACTAATTAAGGATATGGATAGAACAAATAATTGTTCAAATAAGTGTGTTTTTCCAAGTGTGTTTAAACTAATTGCACTGGAAGTTGGTAAAACAATCTGAAAACATTAAAACAGTGCTGTTAAAGCAATTGTGTTTTTGTTGGATGGGTTTCCATTGACGTTAAATGTTGGAACACAGTTCTGTCTTAAAGTGAGACACTTATTTTGTAAACTAGTTTTCAAACATACGGAATAGACATTTTTATTTCTACTGTTGTTGCCCTTAGAGACACTTTGAACAGTGACAGCAGATTAAAGACCTGCAGAATTTGGAAAAAAACACAGTGCTGCTATAATTAAGGTACAGCAATTACACACAACAAACTGTCACACATTTGAACTGTTTGTTTTCTATTACAGACTTTAGTTTCACCCCAATTATTTCCTTGTACACTGAATGGACTGGAAAAGGGAATCTACACAAATTATGCTAAATGAACACACCCCTCGCTGGCGCGCAGGATTTATTTACATAGATACACAGACTGACTCATGTAACGCTACCTATGCAAATTATTACGATAATCATGTTTTATTAGCTGAATAAATAAAACATTAAAAATGATTGCAATTCATCAAATGTATACTCGAGCAGCGTGATAACCGGCAGTCTAAGTCACTGAGTTTAGAAAAAAAAAAAACTACAGTATATGCGGCGAATTTTAATTTCTGGTGGGTGCCCGGAACAAACGGGAGTATAGAAATACACCTATTGTAATTTGTATATTAATAAATAATGTATTTCCTATGAAATACATATATTTTTTTCTTATTTAAAACATTTGTTAATTCAAAAACGTTTACTTTCATAAAGTGCCACCAAATGTATTAATATAACAAAACAAAATTGCTAACGTTACCTGGAAGCATTTGTTTTCTTTACTTTTGTGGCGAATCTGCCATTAAGAGAATCAAACTAGGTATAAAAAAAAAGGGTGTGCGTCTCTGTATATATAATTGTATAAGAACATACAGAGTTTTGCACATCGCTGCTTGTATGCAGACAGTTTAAATCAAATAAACCGACTATCCATCCATTAAAAGTTAACTCTCTTCTATTTATGCTGCCCTTTGTCACAATAGCAATGGTAGGGGGAAAGATATATATCAGTGAGTTAGCATTTTTTCAATTTTACAAACAATATTTGTGTTTTTATGTTAGAAAACCAGTAATGTATATTGTTTAAAATCAGTATTTAACTTCCCAATGTAGACAGTGCTCACACAGATCATGTTTTACGCCTCACGCAGACAGTGCAGTGCTCCTTACTGCTCAATGCAGAGCCGCTTCCTGCTTCATTGGGTCACGGACGACAATTATGATTATCGATAATTTTTCAACGCAATAAATTTATCACTGCAAAAAAATTATTGTGATTATCGATATTATCGATTATTGTTCCAACCCTAAACTATGGTAACTCACGGGGGACATACCACAGTTCATAGAAAAGGCAAAATAAACTGTACAAAAAAACACTACAAATAAAAAGGTGCCATGAGCATGCAAGGCTCTCGGGGGGACGCGTCTGTTCATCTGACACGGGCAGCCTAAATTAGGATTTTTTTTTTTTTTTAAATAAAATCATGCCATGGCTTCCGTCTCCCGAAAAACAACCCCACGGTTAAAAATATTTATTAAGACACTCATTACACTAATAAAAAAGTATTAAAACCTATAAATGTAATAAAAAGTACAGTAATCCATCGCGTATCCGACTGCGATGGGACCAGAGTGAGGGCGGATATGTAAAAAGGCGGATAAATTAATCCTGTTTTAAATACCATTATACACAGCTGTAACAATTACTGCACAACATTACTGTTTTGACATTCAGCTTTTCCTAGGGAGCTTCCCTAAACCCCTTGTTTAGAAAGATAGGTATTAATGCTTGTTACAGACTAGCAATCTGCCGTGTGGATGCGTGCATTCACTGCTGAGTGACAGACAGGAGATCGAGACGGAAGTTGAAGTTGATACACCCCACAGGCGAACAGGATTTATTTACATATTGCAGCGTTGAGCTGCGGGGTTTGCAGGGTATAATGAGACAAACAGCTGCGGTTCAAAAGCAGTAGGGAACCACTATTTATTATTTTTTTTTTAGCTTTTATGAACAATGGCTCTCATTCCTCTCCTCTCACTCACAAACTCAACCTTTAACTCTCTCTCATTTCTCCCGCCGCCAGATCCCGCTTCTCTCTTTCAAACTGTCATCTCCTCGCACACACCCAAGTCCCTCCCCCTTCCTCACTCATTGGTCCAACACTCCCTCTTTCAGCTGTAGTCACACAAGCACCAGAATACACAGAAAACGCTAACAGATCTGAACAAGAATAACACAGTTTACAAACACGCACTTAAAGAGTACTCCCATCCCCTTCCCAAGTTCATAATCAAGTCCATTCCCACATTGTCCTCAGCTTTTTGAAGCAATGTTGCATTGTTTGCTGACTGACAGATTTCCAAGCATGCTTTAGCAAGAGCACAGCATCTAACAGAGACATTTTATTTACACTGAATTTTCGTGCTGCTGCTCGTCGCTTTTCTCTTTCCAGCCATGCTTGCTTGCTGTTGCAGTCAGTGCTGTTTTTTCAAACTGTAAATAAACCTGACACTGCATACAGGGATTAAATATCCAAGGTACAGTACAGAGGTAACGAGGTGCAAACTGCTGACTGATCGATCTGTCAAGCTCTTTTACTACAGTAAAGTGCTGGCTTTTATATTGATATCTATGTGAATGGCAAGGTAACGAGGTGAAAACATCTGATTTGTGGATTAATAAGAGCAATTACTACAGTATAAAGCAATGCGTTTGTTATTTAAAGCTATGTGAATGGCACATAATGAGATCCAAACAGCTGAGTTTGCCCGAAATATACGGGCGTGCTTAACATGGTATAATAAACGATGCCTTTGTCAATGGGAATGGCAAACAGCAAACGCTATTTGTCTGATATAAATGGCTGCCCGAAATAACTCTGTATGGTGTACAGTAAGTGGTGACGACTGTATAATTAAGGCTGAGACGATGCATCAATTAACTATCGATAGTAAAGCCTGTGCATCGTTTTTGTGTAAAGGGTTTATGCAAAGGAAAGTTTCTTTTTTTATTAAAATTGGGAATCTGCAATTATTTTTTGCATTAAGCTCAAAGCTTCTCTGCTCCCCTCAGGTCTGACTCAGTGAATCTGCATGCGACTGAGCTCACCTTCTCCCCCTGCCCCCGTGAGTGTTTACTGATGGCATTCCATCTGTGCAGGAGTCTTCCAAGTAACAGAGCAGGTTAAGAGTGTTGTGTAGAATTACAAATACTGTATCAACCTAGCTACAAATACAATGCCTTCCGATGTTTGGCAATTACTTTCTAAAGTAAGATGGCAAGAAAGTAAAGTAAAGGAAGTAATGTTTGGGATACTCCGGTAACACAACTAATGTGCGTGACCATTTAATGAGATGGCACCCTACAAAACATCAAACAAAATCTGCATTTATTCATCTGAACTACCCCAGAGTAAAAATGATGAAAAACAACCAAGATCATTCCAAAATATCTTTTGTCAAAAGTATTAAGCATCCCGGCAACATCAGTCCCTAGTGAGCAGGTATTCAATAATGCTGGGCAGATTGTAAGCAAGTGCCAGTCGTTACTTAAATTAAAACAAAATGTGGACACTATCATGTTCCTTAACACAGCTCAAATATAAGCCACGGACAACACTCTTGTTACTAAACTGTTGTGGACAGTGATAACTTTTTAAAATTTTTTTTTTTTTTTCCTTCTCTTGATTAGTTGTTACTCTGACCTTGTTTGGATTTAAACAGCATTTTTGGTGGAATTTTGCTTTGAATTATGCATAAACAGATGTAATCAATTTAATATGCATAATAGTTTTTAAAGCGTTACTAGCAATGTTACACAGTAATCCACAGCTCCACATGGTTTATTTAGATTTCCAGAAAGCTTTTGACAAAGTCCCAAACTGAACGCAATAGAGATTCAAGGAAATGCATGTACATGGATTAGGGAGTGGTTAACATGTAGAAAACAGAAAGTACTGATTAGAGATTAAACCTCAAAATGGAGCGAGGTAACCAGTGGAGTACCACAGGTATCAGTATTAGGTTCTCTGCTCTTCCTAATCTACATTAATGACTCTGGTATAGTAAGCGAACTTGTTAAATTTGCAGACGACACAAAAATAGGAGTGGCAAACACCGTTGAAGCAGCAAAGGTCATTCAAAATGATCTAGACAGCATTCAAAACTGGGCAGACACATGGCAAATGACATTTAAAAGAGAAGTGTAAGGTACTGCACCACAAGCAATAAAAATGTCCATTATAAATACCATATGGGAGTGTGACAGGGATCGTGAGGATCTGAGCTGCAAATCTCCCTCCCGACCCAAGAGGGCGCTAAGCAGAGGTACTTGCATGCCTGTTCAGAGACGGGCCGGCTTGGAGAGAGGGGCGGAAAAGGAAGTCGGCCATCTTGGTGCAGGGCGGAATGACCATATTAGGGGACAAGATTACTGTGATCAGCTGTATTGCATTAGACAACTGGCAGGTGTGCTGAGTCGCGCTGATCATGGGGTGGAGTCTCCTAGTATATAAGGGCTGTCATTCTGTAAGTGCGGGGCCTTTGAGGTAATACTAATCCTGGGTTGCTGAGCTCTGTGTTTGTTTTGTTTGTTTGTGTTCTACGTGTTTTTGATTTGTTTATCGTCAGGACCGGGGTCAGAGTGATCCCTGACGCACTACTGCCAGCACTTTTCACCTTGGACATCACATGCCCCGCACAACTGAACTGGACACTTCAGCACCTGAGCACCTGCACTTTTCACCACCCAAAAGTGCACCCAAAGAGCTGAGAGGGACTTGCTCTATTGGGCTTATGATTTGTATTTTTGTTGCTTTGGACTGGGTTTCCCTTTTAATAAAGATCGCCCTCTACCATTGGGGTAGAGTATTTGCACCTCTATAAGTGACTCTGTGACGTCTGTTCCACATCCACACCCACTGCACTGTCACATTGAGATACTGAAATTGAAGAAAGAATCTATGAAAAAGATCCAGGAGTTTATGTTGACTCAAATGTCTTCATCTAGACAATGTGGGGACGCTATAAAGGCCAAAACAAATGCTCGGATATATAGTGAAAAGTGTTCAAATCAAGGGAAGTAATGTTAATTTTACAACGCATTAGTAAGACCCCATCTATAATATTGTGTTCAGTTCTGGTCACCTCGCTACAAAAAGGATATTGCTACTCTAGAAAGAGTGCAAAGAAGAGAATTATTCCGGGTTTAAAAGGCATGTCATATGCAGACAGGCTAAAAGAACTGAATCCATTCAGTCTTGAACAAAGAAGAATACGCGGCGATCTAATTCAAGCATTCAAAATTCTAAAAGGCATTGACAAGGGGGACTTTTTCAAACTGAAAAAAGAACCAAGAACCACGTGTAACAAATGGAGATTTGATAAAGAGGCATTCAAAACAGAGAATTGTGGGAGTCTGGAACCAACTCTGTAGTAATGTTGTTGAAGCTGACACCCTGGGATCCCTCAAGAAGCTGCTTGATGAGATTCTGGGATCAATAAGCTACTAACAACCAAACCAGCAAGATGGGCCGTATGGCCTCCTCTCGTTTGTAGCCTTTCTTATGTTCTTATGTATTACTGTGTTTTTCTTTTTTTTATATATATCAATAGTGAAAAATTAGGCATCGCCCCAGCCTCACTAATAATGTTATAAATCACTTTATAACAGCATTAAAAGGCACTCCAGATGGTGGGTTGACATGATATAACCACACACTTAAGGGTTAAAGGCACTCTGTTGCACATCGTGCCTCATAACGGCTTAAGTGTGCGGTTATATCATGTCAACCCACCCCCTGTCGTGCTAAATGCTTCATTATCCAATAGATTCAAACATTATGACATCCATTCTTCAAAGAAACAACAAATCATGTTTAAAAAATAAAAGTCCTTTGGGTGTGCTCCTATTCCAACCTAAGTTACAGACTCACAAAGCTAGCTGATGCAATGCTGATTTTTCTTGCAGATTTAAATCCAGCGCATCTGCTTGAGCGATCACACCAACAATTAAGGTGCCTGTTAAGGTATTTTTCCAGATTTCATTAACATTGGCTAAACTTGGCTGCAGACATTTTTGAAATAGGAATCTTCTTTCACAGTACATAAGTTTATCTTCACCATTGAAAAATGCTATGTTAATAAAAAAAAAAAAGCCACTACAACATAACCATAATAATATATAACTACAATACAAACTGTATATTATCCTATAAATCCCTACAGAATGGCAGAGGATATCAAGGGAGAAGAAAAAAAAGAAGTTGTGACTAGGTTTAAGTTCAGGGGATGAGTAAACCTTGACATAAACCATGCGTTGTGAACTCACTGCTTGCTTGTTAAAAAAGGAACATAAAATATTACTTGTTTAAAAAAGTGGCTGTAATGACTAAAAGCTTCCATCCACTCAGACTCAAAATGAATTCCGCAGAGGAGAGAGATACTAATACTGCCAATTGATTTAAACAATGTAATACTACTCTATACTGCCTTAGGGTAATGGTATAAATAGACAAATTCTGTTAAAGCACCCATTTTTTTCATTGAGCTGCTGCACATGTTATGATTATTATGATTTGATTTTATTGATTGATTTATTTATTGAAATAAGAAATGTTTTTACTCTCCTTTTAAATCATAATTAGTACCAGGAGTTTAATTTAAAAAGTCTACCATAACTATCAAACACTCAATAGTCCTAAATTAAATTTAATAATTTCAATGGCAAACATTCAGCTAGGCTACATGTCGTTTTCAAAATGTTATTAGATGTATTATTCTTTTAGTATTTCTAAAATTTAAAATGTCAGCAATATCCAATAACTTTAACTGAGAGACTTCTCCCCCTTCCCCTTACATTTGCCTTTATAGGTTATCTGTACAAAATCTCTATTCCACTTTCCAACTGAGGGTTGTTCTGGGAAACCATGATATCCTACTGGAAAAAAAAGTGATATCCCATCATTATTTTGACATATACCATGTACAGATACAGGAAAGTTCTTAGATTTCATATTTTGTTAACACAGACTTCAGATCAGTGCTTGCTCGGTAAGAGTCCAATTATGGCAGAGGGGTCTTGTTGGCTTCAAAGTGAACTCAGCGTATGAATGTTTAACATCATGGGAGGTTTGGAAGTAACTAGTGCCATACATTTTATAAGAAACATCTGTATGGTTGCTAATGACATCATAGCTAAAACAGTTATATTCTTACACGAACATACAAGATTCATCGGATTTTACTAAATGACAAACGTAACTATGAACACCTATTCAGAAAACACTGCACATTGCGTTTTGGAAAGTAATGTAAAGTCTAAGCAGCATCCTGTATTGGTTGATAAACATTCCAAGAAGAATTGAGTAATATGATTGCATATCACAACATATGTTAGAATCACTTTCTCAATGTACCACAAAACCTTTTTTTCCCCTTTTTTTTATGGAATCTTACTTCTGAAGGGGTTTGTCTCTATGTTAGGATGGAGACATAAAGCTGTTTAGAGGTAACAACCAGACTATTAGGGTGATGTACAATTTAGCATTCAAAATCCACAACGTGGAAAAGATACGCGTTCCTTCTAATCAAAAGGAATGTGCAGCACCTCCACAACCCACCTAAACATTGTACCATGGGGCTGGTAGGGTATATGTCTGTTACTGCTACTCACGTATGACTGTGGTCTGAACTTATTAAAACTGTCAGCTGCTGGAAATTGGAGTCCCTGCTTGCAAGTCTGGGTCAGATTGGAGTCAAGGTCTGTTGACAGGGCACCAGAATGCCCCCGATTCATATAAGTCAAAACAGATTTGAATTGAAAGTGATCAAAAGTAAGATACGATAAGTGCTAGTCTGCCACCCGTTTGCTTTGAACAACTGTAAATGTTATACTTTTATAACAGTTTGCCTACTGCCTTTGGGCTCCAAAGCACACCACTGCTTTTTCAATTTTGTATAACTAACGTAATTGTGGATACATTAAGACACATTTTTACTAATTTAGGTGGCGATATAAATAATTAATCCATAACTAAAATATTCAAATGCAGAATACACATTGAAACCAATTTCCACTTTTATTATCATGCAGTGTTAAAATGAACATTAATGTTGTTTCTGAAATATAGGAAAATATTTACTGGACTAGAAGAGAGTCTTTATACTGTAAACCATAAAACGTCTGCTCAGCCATAGTAAGCTCAGAGCCAAGCATGTTGTAATCCAGCTGTGCAAAACTTGAGACATAAAAAGAGATAAGACCAGAGGTTCTCTGTTTACACATCCTATAACATCTGGTGGAAAATGCATCCTGTATGTGGTCTTCACCGTATAAGGTATTACTCCAGATATTACTACAGAAAGTAAGCGTCAAATTTCTTGAAGTTCCCCACTTACTTTATAGTGTAATAAACAAGTCTGTTTCATTAATTTGTAATGGTTTACTCTGTGGTTACTGCATGCTGTTTAGAGATAATTTATAAAAATTACAGGCAGAGAAAGGAAAATACATGTAACCTTGTAGTTTCTGCAAAATAAACAGTTAGCCAATTAGTTTACTGGCACAACTAACATGCAAGATTATAACATAGTTTTTAGCATTTCAAACTATTTCAGGCTTAATAATGCTGCAATAAAACAATACAGTGGCAGCACATTGTTTAGAGTACCTATGGAGAGATCTCTGTAGTGAAAGGGATAATTATTTAACCCACGGTTATAATTTAAAGTTTCTGTAGTTTTCACATCACTCGTGAAACATTAAGGCAACCACTTAATTGTTTTCTAAATGATGTGTGACAAGACCAGAGAAAAAGTTGAATTGTACACCAAATATAAAATAAAAATAGTTGTTTTTTTTGGGGGACACATGTTTACTTGTTTTTGAATTGCAATAGCAGGAAATTAGTTCTTGTTCTGACTAGGTACCATAAGGAGTGTTTGGAACTGCTTGACACACTTCAAAACTATACACAATCAAGATGGCCATCAGTCAGAGTCTACCACATAATGAGACTACAGGCAAGTACTTTGACCTATGGCTTCTAAATTAAATAACTGCTGCAAATCAGCAAGATATTGCGATATAGAAGAGAGAGAGAGAGAGAGAGAGAGAGAGAGAGAGAGAGAGAGAGAGAGAGAGAGAGAGTTTGAGGGTTTGAAAGAAAGAACCCCCCTATCTTCTCTTAACTTGTTTCTGTTTGTTAAATTACAATTACAAAGTTAAAATGTATAGATGAGGTATCTATTTTATTGTTCACTCACTCACATTTTCTATATAAATACTGTATTAGATTCTTGCAGTTTGAGAAATTTCCCCGCCAGTAAAGAGCATGTTGAGAGTAGAGGTGTGCTGAGCGATTATTTAAATAATCGACACAAATACAATTTAATAATTTCGATTAATCGATTTAATCTGTTAATTTCTATTTTTTTTTTTTTTTCATTTAATAATGCAGAATAAAATAAAAGGCACCTCCACTATATAGTAGATGATATTCTGTAACATTAACTCTCCTGTACTGGTTTAGTTGTCTTACTCTGTTGATGGTCTCTATCTAAAATAGCAAGTCTCACTCAGACAACAACACATGACAACTTTATTAGAGGAGAGAGAGAGAGAATTGTTTGGAATACTTTATGAAGTTAACTGGCAACTGATGTGTCTGCTTTGCAATTACAAAACATATATTATATAAAAAATATGTACCAACTGCACATTTTATAGTTTTCTATGGTCTTACCTTCTGCACAATGAGACTTATTATGTATTAAGTTATAATGGTGGATATGCGAAAATCTTTAAAACTTTAACAAAAAACTTTAAGGTATTTATGGATATCAACTTTGACATCAGACACAATCTTTCTATGGATTTAATTTAAATTGAAAGCCCATGAAACAGCATACAATAACTATTTACATGGTCCTTACCAATGACTACTTTACAATTCAACACAGCCTTCCTTTAACTAAACTTCATCCCTCTGCCAGCTACAAAACAAGGAACTTATTGTACATTCAGGAGACTATTCGTCAAATGTTACAACGTTGCTGTTTTTTACTATTAAGTTCTTAGATCATGCAAGTGATAGGCACAGCCTCACTTAAGTAGCAATTATTTGATACATTATCTAAGTCTTCAGTTCATACTGACAAACGTGTGGATATTTAGGGATATTACTTGCAGAACAGTGGCCTATTTGTCTGACCTTCAAATGCATGTAATGCTGGTACTGACTGCTGGAGTACCAACACTAGTCAACAATTCTAACTTTTAGCTAGAAAAACAAATTTCAAGCCAAATACAGTTGAAACATTGTATATTCTTATATAGCTAGGTTTTTTCCTAACACATATTCTACCACATGCAGCACAGAAAATTCTGGCCTTCGATGATTCAAGTCTACTCAAAAAAAAAAAAAAAAGAATTTATAAGCATAATATCCTTTCAATCCTAGATCAATTTCAGCATTTCTGTCTGGCCTGGTGTGGCGGCAGACCTTACAACACAATGAAATCATTGTTTAGCCACCATCCTGTCCCAGAATCATGAAACTTGACTTTGTTTTACACTGCCTGTAAATTGCCCCTTCACATCAGTGTGAACTCCCATTGGAGTTGTGTGCAAGCACTGAGTGAGGTTTACTTCAAAAGGGTTCTCACTTCACAATTACCTTCACAAATTCTTGCCAATTGCTTTAATGACATGGACTCTAACGTACAGAATCCTAGTTGGGCCCTTTCCTCCTAAAACAAGTGGAAGTATCCAGATTAACAGGCCCTCAGGCCACTTCATAAAAGCATACTTTAGGAGTGAATGAGCTGATAAGGCACTCTGAGTGCCGCATTAATCCAAATCATACATTTACTACATAGCATAACTGGGACACAAAAGAAATACAACTGTAACAGTAATGTAATGCATAAATTATTACTCACTTCTGAGTTGATCCACTCCCGATTAGGTAATGCAATTGTATGTAAAAATAATGTGATATCTTGTAACAACTGTAAGTCGACCTGGATAAGGACGCCTGCTAAGAAATAAATAAATAAATAAATAAATAAATAAATAATAGCTTGGGTGAAAAGACAAAGCTTGCATGGCTCAAACGGCTATGCTAATTACACCCACAGATATAGGTAAACTGTAACTGTGACATACAAACAGATGGTCAGACAAACAAACAGCCTCTATTTACTCTCATTTTCAAATACTAGGCCTCTATTCTGATAAATAACTTGCAGAAAGAAAGAGAAAGTTTCATCAAAATTGGATTGATGATTTAATAGATAAATGTACAAACTCTAAAATGCAACACACATATGCAAATATGTCGGCCTCCACTATATCCCACGGCTAGGATATGCATTTCCCGGCATGGGATAAACTGCGCAAAACATAAAATGCTTTATAAGCAAATTGCCATACTGTAGCCTGTTCTTATTCTGGGGAACATCAAGACCAGAGAAAGATATGTATAAACATAAGAAACATTGTGAACAGGGCAATAAAGATTTTCTTGACCGATACCGATAGCCGATGGTTATCTACACATATCGGCCGATACCGATAAGATGCCAATAATAATAGATGCAGGTAAGTTATTGTAAACTACTAGAACAAGACAAAACTGTACTATAATTATAAATGTTAAAAATAAACTGATATTGTTTACTTGATTTATGACAAAAATTAACAGGTATTATTTACTTGTTGCATTTACTTCCAAAAGTAAGTACTGTACAGCAGAAAATAAATGTAGTCTACGCAATGTCACCTACAACAACGTTCGTTAAATTCTTATTTTAAGCATACACTGCTTAAAAATGCAGCACAACTTGAATTTTTCACTTAATGAAAAACAAAAAGATGTAAAAAATATCTGGTTACAAAAATTCAGTCAAACTTTAATTTGTTACTTAACAAAAGACAGCACAGTAATCAATTCCTGCTTCAAAATGCTGCCAAATACACCCACAACAACAAAAGGTAATTTTGAAGTACATCGTGTAATAATAATAATAATAATAATAAACATCAATGTTTTTTAGGATTCAACCTATTTGTTATTATTTTTTTTTTTTTTAAAGCAAAAGAATAATATTCTCCTCACAGTTCACCATTGGATTTAATGTAGCATCAAGTCTGTTCTGCTGCACACAACTCACTATCCTATTGCTGTCTTCAGATATTTAAAAAAAATCCAAAACGCTCTTTTGAGACATATTTACTGCAGGATGATCGCACGTTACAGAGCACTGGGAAAAGGGCTGTCTCAGTGTTCTTACATCATTAGTAAGTGCACCTGACCACTACATTCTGTGCTAAAAGAAATTCAGGCATGAATATCAGTGTATATTAAATCGTCTAAAATAACAAAAAACTGCTGACAGCCAATTGTGTTTTGTTTTTTCCTTATAAATCGGTGCCATGCCGATAGGCTACCAATTATCGGTGCACCCCTAGTTCTGAATTAGGACATTTTCAAAAGTACAAACAGAATTATTTTAGTTTTTTTATTTAAAAAAGGCCTTTGTTCTGTCAGGCAAGTCTTTGTTAACATCTGCCTGCATTCAGATATTGGGATCAACCTTCCTATTTTTTTTGTTTTGTATTCTGTATCCAGATCTGTAGTTAAGCAAAATGCTTAAAACTCTTTCCATATGGAATTCATGACGCCTCCCTTGACCTCTCAGTGATAGGAAACAGAAGACAAGCTATTCATAATGCCAGAAGAGGAACAACAACAACACACTCCCCCTACTGGGTGACCCTGGACCCCCATACTTATAAGCCTCTTTGAAAGAAGTTCGACATCTTTTCAGATATCTTTAACACATTGCAGAACACTAGGTCCCATGCTGTCTGTGCCTGCTGAAAAGCTTGCCTAATATAAACAGGAGACATTTTGAGAGTTGCCTTTGTACTGCTTACATTGGAAACACATGGTATCCAGACTATGTGATTCCATTCAAGAGTGAGGACCAATTTCTTTCAAAATGTTTTCAATTCCTGCCCCGCCCCCGACAAAAAAAGAAAACGCAGGGAGCTGTTGTGGACATCTTTATATTAATCAGCATAGAAAATGACAGGTTTTATGCAAACATTTACCTTTATGTCAAACAACAAGTACAAGCAAGGGCAAAGGCAAATTATTTGAACAGAATAATAGAACACCATACCATTACAACTAGTTTTATAACTATAACATACGCACTTCCACATCTCACTAAATAGTGTTACTAATCCTACAAAAGTCCCTGAATGAGAGAATCATTGAGTAATTACTTAAACACATTACTTCAGCGTTCTATTTCATTACTGCCAGTAAAATAATATATAAATATTTGTTCCACAATACTTCCATGTCTAAATTGAAAAAACAATGAATACATATCCACCATGATCAAGCTCTTCAGCAGTGTGTGTGAGTGAGTGAGTGAGTGACTGAGAACCAAAACCAAAACCAGAGTTAGATACCAAAGAGTGAGTAAGCAAGTCAAAACCACCGACAGCCGGGCAAGTAGCCGGAGTTAGTTTATTATTGAACAGAGAAGGTTAGTTCAGAGACTGTAGATCCTACCAAAGTTCTGGTACACTGTATTGTATGTACTCTGTGTGCTACAATTGCTGGTAGTGTCACGTGAGCTGTTCAGTGTGTTGATTTGCAAATAAATCTTGTTTGCCTGCAGACGTATCAACTTCATCCTTCGTCTCGATCTCCTGCCTGTCACTCAGCAGCAAATGCACACAACGATACGGCAGATGGCTACCCTGTCACAAACATTAATACCCTGTATCTTTCTAAACAAGGGATTTAGGGAAGCTCCCTAGTTCTTATGCAAAGTTATTATGCAAAGTTCTATGATCAGCATTTTCCAGATAATACATATAAAACAGATACTTTAAGTGATTAAAAAAGTGGCAGAAAGTGAGAAACCATAAAACCACCCAAGAAAGTCAAAACATTGTTCAAGTTGATTAACTGTTAATGCGCTTTAGAGGTTTGACTGCACAAAGTCATCTAGTTTCTTTCTTGGTAGACATCCAATCAGTTACCAGCCTTGCTGCCAAACAGTCTGCATTTTAATATGCAGCAAAAAATGTTTCTCATGAAGAAAACATTTCAAAGCAAACAATTCTGCCACAGAAAATATATAATTTACTGTGTGGAGTGATAAATATGTCACACTGCTGTTCCGAACAGCTGCAACAAGGACACTGGTTTATCCATGCAGAAAACTGTATTCGTCATGGTTCTCTTCTGTCAATAAATAAGGAGGTTACAGGGCAGGGGCCTAGTCTTTAACCTCACTTACCTCATTAACAAGTGCTTAAAATGTCAAGGTAGTCTCTTAATGTCTTTTAACCTACATGATATTGCTATTGATTTGACCATTAGAATAGGCCCCAGTGGGTATCTTTTTTTTTCTCACTGGGCTCTATGGCTTGGTTTGTGGTAAGCTTGATCAAACCATAGACATGCAAGTCTTTTAATTGCCTGAGTGAGTCCCACGAAACCCCTGACCCCACTGATAAGATTAACATGCTTTTGATCTTTGGGACACTACTTTTATATCCACTGTACTTCTAAACAACAAGTCTGGGATGTCGGATCCCTGTGATCTTGGATCATAGTTTTCACACATTAAACATTTTTCAAAGACCCTGTTGGATGCAGAGAAGTGCAGTAGTTTAGCATTACGCATGTTTTAAATTTGCATTTTTAGCCATTTGTTTAGAATGAAGTGTGCTAGACTTGGTGGATCAAACGGTCTGCTGTCCTGGAGAGTTTAGGCAGGGGAAGAGGTGAACTGAGCAATGAGTATAATGTGTTATAAAACAAGGAGACAGCATACTGTTAAAATATTAGCAATGTATTACATCAAAAGTGAAACGGTGTGTGTATGTATGTATGTATGTAATTTATATATATATATATATATATATATATATATATATATATATATATATATATATATATACACACACACAGTGCCTTGCAAAAGTATTCAGACCCCTGACCAATTCTCTCATATTACTGAATTACAAATGGTACATTGAAATTTCGTTCTGTTTGATATTTTATTTTAAAACACTGAAACTCAAAATCAATTATTGTAAGGTGACATTGGTTTTATGTTGGGAAATATTTTTAAGAAAAATAAAAAACTGAAATATCTTGCTTGCATAAGTATTCAACCCCTTTGCTGTGGAAGCTCCCAGTTTACACCGATGAAAGAAATTGCCCTAACGATGACACAGTTACCTTACCATTGGCCTCCACCTGTGAACCATTAAAGTTGCTGTCACATTTTCTGGATAAAAACCCCACTGTTGAAGGATCATTGGTCAGGCTGTGAATCTGAAGGAAAATGAAGACCAAAGAGCATTCTACAGAAGTTAGAAATAAAGTAATACAAATGCATAGATTAGGGAAAGGGTGCAAAATAATATCCAAGTGTTTGGATATCCCAGTGAGCACAGTTGGATCAATAATCAGGAAGTGGAAGCTGCATCACACCACCCAGGCACTGCCAAGAATAGGCCGTCCCTCAAAACTCAGCGCTCAAACAAGGAGACTTGTGAGAGAAGCCACAGAGAGGCCAACAATCACTTTGAAGGAGCTACAGAGTTCAGTGGCTGGGAGTGGAGTAATGGTGCACCAGTCAACCATATCAAGAGCTCTGCATAACACTGGCCTGTATGGGAGGGTGGCAAGAAAGAAGCCATTACTCAAAAAGTACCATCTGAAAGCATGTCTGAAGTTTGCCAGAAAGCATGAGAGTGACCCAGCTGCGATGTGGGAAAAGGTTTTGTGGTCAGATGAGACCAAGATAGAGCTTTTTGGCCAAAACTCAAAGCGCTATTTGTGGCGCAAACCTAACACTGCCCATGCCTCAAGACACACCATCCCTACAGTGAAGTATGGTGGTGGCAGCATCATGCTGTGGGAATGCTTCTCATCAGCAGGGACTGGGCATCTTGTTAAAATTGAAGGAAGAATGGATGGAGCAAAATACAGGGAAATACTGCAAGAGAACCTACTTCAGTCAGCTAAAAAACTGAAGCTTGGGAGGAAATTCACCTTTCAGCAGGACAATGATCCCAAGCACAAGGCCAAAGCAACATTGGAGTGGCTCAAGAACAAAATGGTCCTACAGTGGCCCAGTCAAAGTCCTGATCTCAATCCCATTGAGAATCTGTGGCACTATTTGAAAATTGCGGTCCACAAGCGTCGTCCAACCAACCTGAACAACCTGGAGCAAATCTGCCAAGAAGAATGGGCCAAAATCACTCCGACACTGTGTGCAAAGCTGGTACATACTTACCCCAAAAGACTTAAAGCTGTTATTGCAGCGAAAGGTGGCTCTACCAAATATTAATGTGTGGGGTTAAATACTTATGCAAGCAAGATATTTCAGTTTTTATTTTTCTTAAAAATATTTCCCAACATAAAACCAATGTCACCTTACAATAATTGATTTTGAGTTTCAGTGTTTTAAAATAAAATATCAAACAGAACAAAATTTCAATGTACCATTTGTAATTCAGTAATATGAGAGAATTGGTCAGGGTCTGAATACTTTTGCAAGGCACTGTATATATATATATATATATATATATATATATATATATATATATATATATATATATATATATATATATATATATATATATATATATATTATTGTTTATTTATTTATTTAGCAGGCCTTTATCCAAGGCTTACTTACAGAGACTAGGGTGTGTGAACTATGCATCAGCTGCAGAGTCACTTACAATTACTGACTCACCCGAAAGACGGAGCACAAGGAGGTTAAGTTACTTACTCAGGGTCACACAATGAGTCAGTGGCTGAGGTAGGATATGAAACCGGGATCTCGTGGTTACAAGCCCTTTTCTTTAACCACTGGACCATATAGCCTATATATATATATATATATATATATATATATATATATATATATATATATATATATATATACACACATACACACACACACACACTGGTATGGAGTTTTGGGGTTCCAAAACTCCATACCATACATGACTCTCCCCCTAACCTGAAGGTACTAAACAAGCTAAAGGTTTGTCCCTCATAAAAAGCAGGATGGACAATGCGTCACTATTTACAAGTTCCATTTCAGCAAGCATATCCTGTTGGTAAGACCAGTCTATTACACAAATATACATTCCCTTCTGGAATATTTACACGATAACCCCAACAAAGGCTCTACTGTCTACTTTATTTTACATTGCCATACCAAACAGACACTTCCTTTCTCATAGGAGACAAGCAACAGATTGCACATTTGATAACCCAGTATACCAACCCAGATAGTTGTCTTTTAGCAAAAAAGGCAGAAATCCAGGGTTTGTATTTATAATTGATTCCATAAAAAACAAAAACAAAAAAAAACACTTGTTTCTTGTAGGAATTACAGGGACATTTCCATTTGGCTTACATAGTGCAGTTAGTCTACTTTAATTACATTTAACTAGCCACTAAAGGGTGAAACAACTAAGTAATGTGGAAGTGGTGTACAAGCTGTCATCAAAAGCCAAAACTGCCAGTGAACACCTCTGACTTCCCACAGATCAATTCTACCACTGTCACCAAGTTAAAATCACAATCAAAGCATGTCAACATTAACTACAGGGTAAATGATAATCTTACTACATGAAAATGGTTGTTTGCTTCTTTTCCAAACACATATTGAAGGGGTAACATGATAAATGAAACATACACCAATGGTATCAACTTTCTGTACATCAAAACCTAACCACTCTGACAACTAAGTCAACTCAGTTGATATTGCAGGACTATATATTGCACTCATAACAAAATATATTTTAGTTACATGGGAGAGACTGTGTAGCAATAAACACACCTCAATCAAGTAATAAAACGTAACATCTATTTGACATCCCAATATCCAGGGTATTGTACAGTACAGTAGGGGTGGATATTGGGACTAAGGATCTATATTGCAATACTCAAGAGAATACTGCGATATATTCAGAATACTGTGTAAGATTACATTGTCCTGAACTGTTGGCAAAAAACAATTAGAATTGCACTGATACACTTATTAAATTGTTAAATAACGGAGGGTTTGTGTAATTCATAATTTTATTGGATGCTGAGCTCCAGAAAAAAGACATGGGGTGGGGGGGACGTGATATGCTACACAGGGCATCCTGGTGACTGAAGTTCTGCACTGGAGATGACCTTATAAAATCAAAAGGAATAGTAAAAAACATGCATGATAAAAATAGTGAACATAATAAATAACCAAACCACCAAAGACAACATTTACCTGCTAGATGCTTTCAAAACAAGCCAAATATAACTGGAAAACCGCCAATCTGGCAGCACTGATCAAGGGGGGGTAGCCTAAAAGTCACATGTGGGACATGCATTACCTATTAAGTGTTACCTCAAGTGTAGAGACAGCAATAAACTAAATAGACTCACATGCAGAAATACATCTTTTCATAACTATTGTACGTAATGGGGCGTACTTTAATTCAAACAGTGGTGGTATTCACATCTGATGGGGTTTAGATCAATTGAATAAACCACATATTACCTTCCACAATCCACAAATTTAGCTGCGGTAGTTTTGGAGCTATGTGCTAAAAATTTCTAGACAAATGAGATAACCTTATTCTGAGATGAGACCAATGAAGCACTGACATTCTAAATGGGTTGATGTTCAAAAATGTGACACATTTAGGGCACCTGACACTCGGTTTTAACCGATAAAAACCAATACCCCCGGATACAAAAAAAAATTAAATTGGTGTATAGCCAATAACACTGGAAATGGTTACTCAATTCACTTTGACTTCAACAATTTCCCCACTTAAAAAAAAAAAAAAACTACTACAAAAAAGTGCAGCTGGGTAATGTCCCTCCTTCCTGACTTGTATCCATCATTGATTTATTCTGAATACTTTAAACCCACCCCAACTACTCAGTGGCAGCAAATTCCTACATTTCTATTGGAGACTCCGCTTGCAAGACTTAAAACGAAATTAGGAATGGAGGCTTGTTCACAGGATTTAAAGCTGTATTACAATTTAGATACGGAGGATTTAAAACAGAATTGAAAATTGTGGCAAAATGTAAAAAATGCAGACACAAAAACACTCCAGAAGAATGTGCCCATGACCACAGGGATTTCGTTGTGGAAGACAGCAAAGGAAAGAACGTACAACTTAAGTGTGCAAGTACTGTCGAGTTACTATACATGTTTTGACAGAACAAAAATGCCCAAGCATTTTGGAAAGTAACCAAAAACAAAAAACAATTTCATATACTATATAAAAAGCAAAAGCCCAGAAAAAAACAGATTTACATAAAACTCAAATAGCTAAAAATAAGCACCGAAAAATGAATAAAAATAGAATCCCAACTTATATTGTACCCACAAATTTACTTCCATCCATCTGAAACCACATGATTCAAAATTACTTCAATCATGTGATCTGTTGACAACCATAGATCAACTGTCACTTTTCTACTCAGCTAGTCACTGTTACTACCCCTAATACTGTAATCACTGTAAAACGTCAGATTTCTGAACAAATGACAAACGTACAACAGGATTCAAATGTGCAACTGTTCCTTTCCCAATTGGTATGCTAGACTTTTAAACCATGGTAAAATATACTGCAGATAGGGGCAGGGTGGAGCAGACGATGGTTCAAATTGTCTTTCACATCTTGTGGTCTGGGATTGGATTTGGCTAAACTGACAAGTGAAAATGAGTTGGCAGTCAATGTACCCCACAGTGGACAGTAATTCACAAAACTCTGAGACCCTAGCACTGAGCAGACAAGGACTGGATTGGCATGGAGACTAAACAGCTTAAACATCCCACAAGGAGCTGGTCCCACTAGAACAGGAATTAGCATGACGACCAAGCAGCCCTGGCACCTCAAACTTCCCACATGCCAAAGCAAATAATGCAGTCACACAAATGCTCTGGCCTAATCAGTATACGCACCATAAAACCATACAAATGGAGATGGAGAGGTGTGTCTCTGCAAAAACGTATATATATATATATATATATATATATATATATATATATATATATATATATATATATATATATATATATATATTTTTTAAATAAACTTCAGGTTTATTATTTGCATTTCTGTAATAGCCCCCAGTTGGATAATGCTGATTTCAGAAATGTCTGACAACTTAAGCCCCTTTCACACTGGCATGATCTACCCATGTCAGAACCTACCCGGGCAGGATCCAGCGTCATGCGGTTCAGGTAAGCGATTTCACACTGCTTTTGATAAAGCAGGGTTGACCTGGGTGACAGACGCAGGTACACTTATGTTTGCTTGTTACAGATGCTTCCATCCAAGCTTCTCTGGATTGAACCGTCAGCCCAAATGTTGATTAGAGAAAACGTTTCTTCATCCCTGCTGCCATCTGGCTAAACAGAATAAACAAAAACTTTCCTTGGGGAAGTGAAACCTTCACGCAGGCGTGGCTGTTTGTTATTGCATTGGCTCACAAACGACTGTCAAGCATTTTGTCTCGCTCAACCCAGGTCAATGCGTGTCAACCCATATCCTAAGGTGGGTCACCCAGATTTCATACTATAAAGGATTTTGACCCATCACCCAGTTAGCCAGGACCCAGGTCCAGACCCGGGTAGGAGTGCCAGTGTGAAAGGGGCTTTAGAAGTAATAAAGCCATACCTATAAACTAAAATCACTGCGTGAAAATTACACAGTAGTTCAGATATGCACCATCCACAGGGGGGCTTTTAAAAATAAAACAATAATAAATTAACATGGTCCAAAACAACAACAACAACAAAAAACCACCCAATAAAAAAGAAAAACTTGACGTCTGTGTTTATTGAGCATATTAAAACAGTTTAGGGCTGCTCTGTTTATGAAGGGTTAAATGATGTGCAAACAAAAGACATTGTTATAGCATGTTGTTGTAACCCTTTAAATGTTTAAAACAGTTGATGAACTGAAACCACAATCAACTGTTGCCATTTGGGCACAAAATCGACAAAAAATGAATACTTCAATTTGTGTTCTTTAGTGAGATTATTTAAACGTGTGGAAAAAAGCTATACACTATTTTAATTAGGTCGTGGCTTAACTCCCAATATATTACTTAAAACAAAATCAATCTCAGTTCGTTTGGTGCACAAATTCTCCAAGACAATTGTCGTAAATAAAAATTCCACAAAGGTTTTCAAGCTTGAACTAGCCTCTGCCAGTTTTGCTTTAACACCTTTTCTGGGATTAGGATATAAACCGTCAATCTCCGGGGACTAATGTCTACCTCAACACAGGAAAACAGTTGTCGTGGGCATTCTCTATCAGCATCAGTCCAGTTGTTGCAATTTAAACTGCAACAAAATCTACCTTTTAAATCTATCGTTTTATCTATAGCCACTGACATTGGTCGTGCGCTTTGTATCGAGTCTAAAATGTCAAAAATATAATTACTTAAATTATATGAATTCCATATTTCAATTAATGAAAGGGAAATATTTTAGCGCTCTTTGTGTAGTGATGTGTTTCACAACATGCAATCTTTTGTTAAAGTTAATGGCACAGGGTCAGTGTTTTACAGAGGCAGGATATAAATAATAATAATAAAAAAAACAGAATTCAACCCTAATGTTATAGCAACAATAAATACCGAGGAAAAAATGCACACAATAAGGGTTTCATAATATTCTCAAAAACAACGAATTCCTAAATCAAAAAGCCTATTGCGAAAAAAAAAACTTGGCATCTGTTTCATGTTATAATATGATCGCTATAATTTAGGAGGTCAGCGCCAAACTTCCTTTCCTTTCTTAACACCTCACTCCACCCAACCAAAAGTGATTACACTTCCTAAAATACTGTAAATTAAGCAAATCCATAAGAAAAGGGAAACAATTCTGGCAAGTGTCATATTAACAGCAACTCAGCAACTACCCAAATATACTCTTTTCAATTAAACAGTTTACCTTTTTGTGAAAAGTCTGCTTATGCTTGAGCGTCATTTTGCTTTAAAAAAAGAAAATCAACTAATAATAATACTAATAATACTAATAAGACTAATAATAATAATAATAATAATAATAATATTAATAATGATGTTTTAAAATCGTTGCAAGAAAGCACTAAGCTTTGAGTTTAAGGTTCTGAGCTAATTAGTTTCCATTATTACGGTTTTCAATGGCACACAACTTCAAGTACCAGAATTCATTCTGAATGCAAAGTTATGGATTTTACCCGTTGAGTTCAACTTTGCACTGCCATTATTGGTTCAAAACGCACTAGAATTTACACCGATCTATTTTCAGGCAGTGCACACACTTCAAGTCATGGATATGACTACTTTACTACAAGCAAGACGCTCAGGTGGCACATCTTTTCTATGGTTACTCCTAAAAGCCAAAACTGACGCGCGTGGAATCACTTTGCCTTTGTGTAACCGTATAAAATAAAGTGTTTACCTGTTGAGACAGTATGCCACAATCCTCACTTGAACAGTATTTCCAGAACTGAAAAAGAAAATAAACTTTGTGTTGTCTTTTTTTTTTTTTTCTTAAAACTTTCCCAAACTATCATTTGCTGGTTTCTTCAAATTTAGACGCACGAGACGTGACAGGAGCATCTTATTTCCAAAGAAACAATGTTGATTGGGACTGCAGCGCATAGACTATGAATCGAATGGATTTAATATTGACTGCGTGATTTCATCAGCGGAGCCTCTCTTTTCCTCTCTCTGACCAGCGCTTTCAGCTTCTGCAGTTCTGAAGCTCTGTGCCACTCTGCTGCGAGGGCTGCTGTCTGCCAGTGACGTCACCTCCTTCAGTCAAATCAGCCGCCAACACACACTCGCCTCACTCCCAGTCACTCGATTTCTTAATTGCAAACACATTGCCAGCTGCAATGTTTTTTTTTTTCAGAGACACAAAATAATACAAACCCGTGGATACTCAGTGCACATTTGTCTATATATATATATATATATATATATATATATATATATATATATATATATATATAAACCAAACAATCTCCGCGTTTTCGTTAAGCCAGGAACAGTCAAAATATTAGGTTGCCAGAAAAAAGTTCCACATGTGCAAACATTTTTACCAGCGGTTTGTAAGAAACATAAAAACTAAACTGGACTGTGTAACTTTTAGGCAGAACTAGTTGCAGTGAAACCTTGAGTGAGTTTAATTTTTTTTACCGCGTTGACATGCATGGTGTGATATAAGGGTCGGTGATTTCACAATAGTTTCGCTACAGTAGGCTATCTGAAGTTATAACTATCTGCAGTTCTATACTGAAGAACGAGATGTTAAAAGTGCGATCAAAGAACAATGTTTATCTAAAGATAACGTTTTCTTTAAGCGGTATCCATCAACAAATCAAGCCATGTCAGGTTATTTATTTATTTACTGAATATCTAACAACGGGCATTCCAGACCACTTCGAGTAACGTCTGTTTGGCAGTCTGTGTTTCATTAGTTTCGTAATCATGTAAACAGAATCGTTTTGATGCCTATAAACCACGAAAAAAAACTATTCATTCTTGAAATGTCTTCAGCAAATGACCGAAATAAAAAAAAAAATGTTTTAAAAAAAAAACTTTTTAAAAACTACAAACGACAAAGCTTTCTAAGTTCAACAACTGTGAAAGAGTTTTAGATATCTGCTTTCTAATGCTAAGAACTGTTGGCAAGAAAAATATTACTTGAGTTTTTATAAAATAAGTGTATTTCCCAGTGTACATTGTTTCCCCCTTGAATGTTAATGTCTAGCATGACTTACCCTATTAACATATTTTGGCTTTTGTCTCTTCAGTTTTTTGAGTTTCTTTTTAAAATGTAGTTGTCTTCAGAATTTATGAATTTAGTGCTCATGAAAGGTGAGGAACAGTGGGACTGGCTGGATTTGGGTACAGTTCCAGCAGGCACCATGGGAGCTTCCCTTCAAAGCTCAAAGAACGCACTTTAAACCTGACCAAACACCCCACTCAGTACGGGGGCCTCTGAAGCAGAGTCCTCCAGTTCTGCAGAATGTTACCGTAATGTGGTTTGTGGTGTGGAGTAATCAACTGGGGGGTAGTTAAAATCACCAAACTCATGTCACTCAACCCCAGGCATCTAAAACAAGTGGTGGGGAAAAAAAGTGAGAAGCTTGTGCCATGTTGAAGCCTGTAAGCAAAGGAAGTTGAAAACTATTGAATATGATTCTACTGTATACAAGCACATTCCAACTACTAACTTCACTTCCAGCACCACTTGTTCCCGCACCCCTGGATTGGAGGCTACTTCTTGGTAACTGGTTTTGATTTGAAACGATGCATTAGTTAGTAGTTCTTCCACATAAAGTAAAAGTAGATCACTGGTTAATGTTGATTGGCAGAACTACTGGAGGTTCCATCTTAGGGAACCATGTTTTGCTGTAATTTGATTAAACTGTGCATTTATTATGAGAGCTTGGTGACTGGTCATGGTGACCTACTTTTACTGGTACTGATTAATTTATGGTGTTATTATTACCCTTAGTGGGAGTCATGTATGTTAATTACATCCTTGTTTTCTTACTGGATTTATCCTTATTTATGTCAAATACCTACATCATTTTATACACTTACAAAATTACAGATATGTAATATTCATCTAAAGTTTGCCATTTGTTATATCCTCTGTGTATTACCGTATGTATACACATTGGGTGTTATTTTCCTCCACAAAGTACATGTGAAAATGTTGAATTAGAATATGACTTCAAATTGCCAAATCAAATAAACTAAACAATTTGAATTGAAATCAACAAACGAAGTTAGGAATTTCTACCAATCTTTAAATATTATAATATTATTAGTTTACTTAGGTGTACCATGGTTAAAATATAGCAAAGTACAGTAAAACATAGTTGAGTATGGTCAGTCTCAATTATGTAATTATAAAACTATGGATATTGAAACTTTGGGTAGCTATCTGAAAATAATCTGGTCCTGCGTAATGTGATATAGAAATTATTTAATGGTGTACGTTTGTGACAGACAAGGAGGATTTTAATTGCTTTTCTCTCCAGTTTAGGGGTGTTTATGCTATATACAGATTTTTTTGAAGAAGAAATGGTGGGATAATATGACAGTTGGATCTGATTTTGTGTAAGTAAAGTATGTTTTTAATAGCAAACAGTTAAAATACTATAGGTGTAACAGTCTGTGTAATGACAAGGCCAAGTGGCAACACCCTCTGTTAGAAAACTATTTAAAGCATGCCAGCGCTGGCAGCTATAGCAAGGCTGGACTGTATTTGGAGATTTGGTTTAGTGGTTAACCTGATTTCCATTTTCTGTTTACTGAATATCATTGAGTTGACAATGTTATAGCGAAGAAGGGAAATAAAGGAAAGATCCATAGTGCGAAAAGAGACTTGCTGACATGAACAATGCTGTTAAAGTCCCAGGATGTGACTGTATTCAGAGAGTGGGTTTATTGAAGTGAGTGTGGCATGAAAGTTTAGGCTGTGACCTTTGCAATTGCCTCTGACCTCGACCACAGAGCAAAGTGAAGAATCTTGGGACAAGCTGTACGATACTGCAGACGCCATCAAGGTTAAAAACTGTGTGTGGGGTGATGGGGGAGGCACAAGGACTTTTATTTATTTACTTATACTATATCTTACACAAACACAACTAATTCAACAGTCACTGATGAGTGAGAAAACATAGGACAAGTCTCTTATCTGTGTACAAAATGAGTTCCCTTAGCTAACCAAAATAAGCATAAATTTGCCTAAGAAATTAATTGTATTTCTTGCTAGATATTTATATGAAAACTTACTGATTTACAACTGATGTTTATTTTCATCATTTTCTTTGAATAACCAGTGAACAGCATACTGTATTAGTACAACAGTGTAAATAACTATTAAACACTCAATATGACAAAGTAAGACAAAGAAAAACTTTTAGTCCAACATTTGTTAAAGATTTTTCTTTACAGTTTCTTGACAACTTATTTTAATGATACCAAGTTGTATAAATAAGATGCAAAATAAAACCATTTCAAATGGCTACTTATAGCATATTGTACGTTGTACCAAGTTTATGCTTCCCTTTCATAACCCGAAAGAACAGTTCTGTGAAGATTCCAGACAGGCTTTTGCAGTCAAGTTTAATTTCATTGCTTTCAAAAAAAAAAACGAAAAAGATTAAAAAATGCTTCTAAAATATTATGTAACCTGATTGTTTTCATTACTATCAACACTAAATAAATAACATGTATTTATTTTAAAGCAAAACCCTTTTTATTTTCTGTAGATGTTATCGGTAATAAAAAAAAACAGTATGTGGAAAATGGAGCTAAAGCAGAGCTTAAATATAACATTAGTAATCACAACCCCTTCACAAAGTAACACACGGTAAATGTTCATGCTTTTCTTATGGTTGGATTTTACTAGTTAACTGTAGCTATCTGTGCTTTGCCATGCTTGCCTTTGCCTTACTGTTCTTTACTACACTTTTGCTAAATAAGCAAATAATAATATTACTATTATTAATATTAATATTATTAATGTCCAAGTTTCAATGTCAAAAGCCACCGATAAAGGGTAAAGGGTTCAATTCTTAACAAGATCTTTTTTTTTTTTTAAGTTCTAATTTTTGTTCCTGTATTTTTCTAAAACGAGCCTTTGAAGAAAACAGTCACCTTTGACTGAGCTTCAAATTTGAATTAAGAAAACTACCACTGCTTATTTTGTTTTCACGTCATGCCCATAAGTCAAGGTCACAGTCTGCAGTATTGTTAAGAAAAACTAGCTGAAATGAGACAAGCGTAATTTTAACTGAGTACAAAGGACAAGGGTAAATATAGTTAATGAAAGCCCTTTCTTGGAGGTAGGACAGGATCATTAAAGTTTGCACGGCAACAAACCCAACTTGTAGCATATGATTACCAGATGGGCTAGAACTGCCCATGTAATACATGGGAGGTTTTTTTTTTTCTAAAAGGTTTATTCATATTCCTATCACTGTTCCTGTTCTTGATTATCTTACAACATAGTCCCCTTTTTGTTTTAACGATAGACAAAAAGAAAAAGTAATGGGCATTGGAAAATTTTATTTGCAAACTGTTTATCTCATAGGCACTGTGGTTCTTTCAAACACATTTTGGACTTAAAGTGGAGGAATGTTTTGGGGAACTCGTAGTCAACTGCCCTGGTAATAAGGTGTGCCTAGGATAATACTTGTACTCTAGTATGTATCTTTCATGGAGAATGAGTTACAAATCTGAAGTTATAATTTCAGATAACATTTCTAAACATATTTTTCATAGTATAATTAGTTTTTATTTATTTTTTATTTTTTTAAATGACTAACGTTGAATCTAAGTTCAATATAAGGCTGGTGACAGAGCACAGGCTCTGCACATGGGAGCATGGGTGCGTGGGTGTGCGTGTGTGTGAGTTTGGTGGCTGGTGGCCAACTTGGTGAAGGAGTCTGGAACCAAGATGGCCACCCTTTGCACAGCCACATGGCATAGACCTTATTCACACCAGGTCTCTAACTGCAGTGGAGAGAAGTTATGGTGTGTTGCACTGTTGTGTTCCATTTTGTGTTTCTGATTCAAGAAATGATCCAGTGAAAAATATATCATTTCATCGATTTCCGAAACAAGAGAAAATTAGGAAGGACTGGGTACATAAAATAAGAAGAGAAATTGGTCCGAACTTTCAGGTAAATAACAAGTATAAACCATTTTAATGTTGTGATAAACTTTGCTAGCTAATGAACTTTAGTAATGTTTTTAGTACAGGATGCTATGTAGTTTATAACAAATAATTTGTAAATTGGTAATGTTTTGTAAATAAATCTAAATGTGTATGGATAGTAAATTATACTTTTATGAAAATTATATTACTTAGTGGATCTACCATAACTTAAGTTAAGTTGCTCTACTCTGTAGCCAGAGTAAATACTTTATTTATTTTTTTCGCAGAAAACAATTTTAATAGTTGTCTCTTAGTCGTTGCTTGATTTACTTAATGGTAAACTCATGTTGTACTGGATTACAGATAACACGAGAGTGTGCAGTAAACACTTTAGTCCTGTGAATTTCCTGAAGACTGTAACTGGAAAACCTACACTAATCGCTGGGACAGTGCCAACAATCTTCCAATGGACTTATGAAAAACCTCAGAGGCCCCTCTTAAAATGGAGACATCATTCTAGGTAAATGTTTATCGTGCATAATATTGTCTTTAGATGTATAAATGTATAATACTGTACATGTGATGCCTAAAAAATATGTAAAAGTCAAATCATCACACTACCATGCAAAATGCAGTATCAACATATAGTTTATTGTGTTTTCAGCATCTGTATTCAAACATGAACATTGCCATGACACATCAACTTTTCGTAATCAAAATGCAGAAAGCTTTGCAAATGTAACAGTCGTGCTTTAGTACTTTATGATGAAAATATAGATTAAATATACATTTATCCAATTCAGCACAGTTAATAGTAATATGAAAATGGGTGAAAGCAATTCAGTGAAGCTTAACAAAAATTCCTTTCAAAATTCCAATTCTGTAGTTCTAATATTTTTCAATTCCAATTTCAGAATGAAATGAAAAACGCAGTCCCCCGAATTATGCCTAGAAGCTAACATTAAATGAGCATTTGCCCAAATGTTTCCAGAAACTTATCCCAAAACTAGGGTAATTCTGGATTGCACTGAGATTTGTTTCCAGACTCCAAGTTCTAAAGTTCTAAATTATGAAACCTGCAGTGTGGAGTAGTGGTTAGGGCTCTGGACTCTTGACCGGAGGGTCGTGGGTTCAAACCCAGGTAGGGGACACTGCTGCTGTACCCTTGAGCAAGGTACTTTACCTAGATTGCTCCAGTAAAAACCCAACTGTATAAATGGGTAATTGTATGTAAAAAATAAATAAATAATGTGATATCTGTATAATGTGATATCTTGTAACAATTATAAGTTGCCCTGGATAAGGGCGTCTGCTAAGAAATAAATAATAATAATAAATTACAAAAGTTCTACAACAATTAAGAGCTTAATAGGTGTCAGTCCATTTGAAGCTGTTACTTTTGTTAGTTCTTTGTATACTGGGTCCATTTCTGATAAAGAGATTACCAGAAAGTCTGGTATTCTAGATATTTTAGAGGAACGAATAGAAGGGTTCACTATTCAAGATCTTTTGTCAAAAATAAACACTACTTTGGTAATGCCACCTTTTCTAGGACCAAGTGGAAAATTTACTAGTGAAGAAGTGAAACAAACTCATGAAATTGCTCGGCTGAGAATTCTTGTGGAAAGAGCCATAAGGAGAATAAAAGAACATCATGTATTTGACAACACCATCCCCCGTACTCTAGCAGGTAATGCAAATCAGCTGTGGACTGTGTGTGCATTGCTGACTAATTTCAAAGGGTCGTTGCTTTGAGATTTGAGGGGTTCCAACCGAGCTCTCAATTACTTAATTGAATTTATCATTTGCTCAATTTGACTTTTTAAGTTGTGTAGCTTATCAAATGTTTTATACTTAACTTGAAATCTTCAGTAGTTTAAACAATTAAAAAGCTCTGATTAGGCAAATTGTTAGTTCAACTGAGTGTTCAATTAAGTAACTGAGAGCAGTTCAGTTGGAACAAAAACCAGAAGGGCAGTGGTACTCTGGGACCAGGGTTGGGAACCACTGATATAATTGATCTACAACAGTGTTTCCCAACCCTGGTCCTGGGGACCCACTGTGTTTGCTGGTTTTTGTTCCAAATGAGCTGCTCTCAGTTATTTAACCACTTTAGTGCCCAATCTTCTAGGTGCCCTATGGCAGGGGCTGGGGCTGGGGGCTGGGGGCTGGTGGGGGAGGGATTTTCAGGGCTAGCAGTGAGTGAGAGACATACTTCAGATTGTTTTTTGTTTCTTTGTGTAGTAGATGAAGCTTTTATAATACAACTGGAATGTAATGTTGCCCCCCATACTTCGGTAACCATGCCCACTATATGTATAGTTAATTATAATTGTTCATAGAAATAAAATGTTACTGTTTGGTTTTTTTTAACTGTTGATACACCTATTTTTTTTTTTTACAACGTCCGGGAAGAAAGTGTGTGAAAAAGAAAACATCTAACTTTTGTTTCATTTCTTCCCATAACTGGGGTTCAAAAGGCACTCTCTCCAAATGGTAGTCATCTCTGCATTTCACAAATGTCACACCATTTCAAACCTGTAATTCCCAACTGACCCATTACTTGATAGTAGTACTCATGGCTCTTTTTAATAGAAAATGAGCCATCTGCATTCGTTTTTAGGAACAGACACATTGTGAGTGTCAGAATCTGGGCATTTGATCTCAAGCAAACCATAAGGTTGGATTTCAGAGGGGTCATACATTTTTCAGTCAGGTGATGTGCCAAGATGAGGTGCATGGGTATTGACTACAAAGCCACACATGTGCACAAGAACAATTACAAAAAACGTGAATACACTTACCTTTAAGAGTAATATCAAGGACAAGACACAGAAAATATAAAAGTGTGGAGCAGTTAAGTGCAAGTACAAGATGATGCAAGTACTGATACAGTTGGGTGCAATATACTCCAGTATAGTCAAGAATTTTGAGGTTTACCGATGCTGTCTGAACAGGTATGTCTTGAGGAGGCACCGAAAGGTGGTCAGGGACTGAGCAGTCCTAATATCTGTGGGTAGGTCGTTCCACCACTAAGGGGCAAGGGTGGAGAAGGAGCGGTCTCTGGAGAGGGGGGGGGTTGTACAGCTAACCTGCGGGTGGCAGAGGAGCGGAGGGGGCAAGAGGGGGTGTAGGGAGAAATAATAGTCTGAAGGTAGGAGGGGGCAGAAAGGTCGAAACAGCGATAGGCAAGTATAAAAGTTTTGAATTGGTTGTGAGCGGTGATTGGGAGTGTGACAGGGCAGAAAGAAGCCCTGCACATAATAAAATGGGGCAGGCCAAGCCCTGCATATAAATAAAATGTATTGTTATGTTTAAGAACGGGTGACTGTGTTATGATTTTAATGTATTTTGTGTTTCGTTAGAAAACAGTGTATTATGATTTAAAAACTAAATGTATTTTGTGTTTAGTTAAAACACGTTGTTTTGTTTATTATTATTGGTTTAAATGTGGTCTGGCAGAGACAGTGTTAGTAGCTCATCTCTATCAGACAGCTTGTGAGAATGTGGCTGGTGCTGTTTATTTAACTATTGTTTGAGTGTTTGTAATTTAGTCACAAGTATATGGGCAGATAACGTGACATGTCACTTTTGCTGTCTGAAGATAATCATGTCTACTTAAGAAATTAATATAAAAAATGTACTATATATCAAATAAATCTACAATATTTTATTTAATAAGCAACTACTGTATTTATCTTGACTCATTATCATACCTGTGGTTTTTGGGCTTTAAAAGTGTAAGTGTAATTCGGTGTAACCGTCCGAAAGCTTATGCATTCAAATAAAGTTAGTCAAACTCCGAATAAAACACTTAATACAATACATAGGCATAATTCTGTGAAGGTCTTTTGATAGATGTAGAAATGTTGTATGAGTATTCTAATTTACAATGAGGTTTTTACAAGAAACACTTTTGTCCGAGAAATTGATGTCCTTCAATGTCCTATAGTGTAACTGACATCGAACAGCCATTTTAGACCATATTTGCTGAGTACTCCATGACCTATGACATCGTATATGAGGAATTCTGAAAGGAACCCAGCACATGTGGAGCAAGGTCAGTATGTTGCTCATAAATATTTAAAAAATGCACATTCATAACTACAGGACATGTAAATGTCATTCGGTGTAACTCCTAGAATAAGGTGATAACAAATACATATTTTCAATAATAATGGCCTATCACATTAGCATTAGATGGAAAATGTCATTTGGTTAACCAGACTTGTAGGTCCAGATGGTTACACCGCATGACGTCAAGCAAGATCTCTGAATTTAACAGATTTATTGATTACTTATTATGAAGAGCCAATAGACATATATTTTTTTATGAATAGCCAAGTTTGACATTACAGATTTATATACAATTTTCTTATTTTTCTTCAACTTTTCAGATGCCTTTGTCAAGCAGGGAAAAGGTAGCTTGATACAGATTAATGAAGATCCTGCAGCAAGAGCAGCGTACCTGACCGAAAGAGGATCAAGGTGCTTTTTCATGTTTTTCTCTATATGATACAGAATCTGACAACACATCATGGTCCAGCCAATAAGCACAAAAAGGCAAGATTGTGCATTTTTTTTATACAAATGTGAAACTTTGCATACTTATACAACTGTACATTTTTTGATATAGTGGCAACTGATCAGTCTCCCTAGCGACCTGTAACGCCACCTGGCGGACGACGCGAGTAACCAATTTACCAGTTGAAGGGTTTTTGACCATAGTTTCATTAATAATTGGCCAGTTAAGGCTCAACATGTTGGCATGAATGTGAGGATTATCATACAGCAACCAGTATAGCAATAGCTAGTCAGCTCTTGAATTGGCAAGCAAAGCAGTCACAAAAATGAGCAAAAATCACTGCATAATATTATCTGTTTCTTGCACATTTTGGCCTCTGGTTTTCTAGGTTACAGCTCTAGCTTCTTGTAAAGAACTCTATTGCTAAGAACTGCTTTGATACCTGTGGAGTAAAATTATACAATATTATCATTTCAAAAGTTTTTTTATTGACCATTTTGCCAAAAACATTACCCCTGCCCCTTTCTTAGGAACTCCAATTGGTACTATATCAGAAAATGTTGAGCACCTAAAGTTGTAGTATGCAAGGTTACACATTTGTATGAAAAAGTGCACAATCAATACGTTTATCCACTGAACTATCGAGGCTGTGACCTCATGCTAAGGTATACATGTTGCTTTTTCAGTTATCAAAAGAAGGCGGCTGAGGGGAAAGTTGAGCATCCCCCAATTCAGGATCTGTCCAAGCCAGCCCAGGAAAAGAAAAGATAACTTTGGAGGAAATGTAAGCAGCGTCAAAGGGAGAAGCAGGGGGAGCTGGATGAAGTTATGGACCTCACCCCTACTTCACTGGATGTGACACCACTGTCACGTTCGAATCTTATGAAGGTAAAACTCAGGAGAGAACAGTACTCCTAGTGGTTAATTTCCATGCACTGGGCCCCGAGGAAAATTAGCACATTGAATCCACTAAACTTTATGAGAAACAAAAACAGACATGATACTTGTATTAGGATAACAGTCTCCTTCAAAGAGACTATATTTAATCAAGAACAACAATGATAATATCACAATGTTTTTAACAATGTTTTATCCAAAACCAGTCGTAATTAGGAATATTACTGCAACAATAATGCAAGACTTTCTAACAATGTTTTATCACGTTTGAAAAATATCATACAAGTATTAAAGAACAATCGAACGGAAATCAATTAAAACCAGTTACTGTTTTCAGTCAGGCATACTAATCTAACTAAACCACTCTATACAATACATGTATTAATTCTACTCATTTCTAAGACATCTGTATATCAGGCAATGAATATATGCTTACCCTCTTATTTGAGGTGTAATTGATTCAGAACAGATTGGTGATGTCAAGCAGCAGGAGTCTCTAATCAGGATTCAATTGCAGAGACTGGGTTCAAATTCTCACGAGCTCAGTTGAGGATCGGAGGTTGGAAAAAGAACCCTTTGGTATCGTTTGATTAATGTCCAATTTTTCAGCTGCCTACCCACGTTTCATGATGTCACTACAACCCCCCTGCTTATGCAGTATGTGGTTACAATGTGTCTGCTAGCTATCAAGCTTACCTAAATGTTTAAATTCATACTACAAAATATTTAGGAAGTTCAAGCAAAAATGCACATACTACACTATGTAAATATAATTATAGTGCATTAGTTTTAGTATATATAGATCCTAAGCTTATCACATTTAATTAGTAAGTTTAGCATTTTAATTATACATTGTGTCTTAAAACATTCACTAAAATAGACTTCAGCCTATTTCTTCAGAAACCCGCTTTTAGTGAGCGATATTGCAGGACCAAACCACATCCTGACCTTGATTGATAAAAATACACTGCCTAGAATGCTATTACGGGGTATAAGTTAATTTAGCAGAGCAAATGGGAAGCTAGAAAACGTCCCCAGCTCTTGCCTAGCTTATAAAAATGTGAGGTGTTGCTGCTTTGCCGAAAAGGTGTTAAAAGAAAAAGGCAGCTATAGTTCATTTTTCAGTGAGACTGGTGCTAGTAACCAGAAAGCATAGGTTTACTTTTAGTTGTAGAAAATTCAGTGTGCAACTATACTTTGTAAGAAAAAAAAAACTATTTAGCAGCAAGCAAGCAAGTTCTTCTTTTCAGGTCAAGAGGGACCCCATCTTTTTCTGTTCTCCTCTTGTCCCTCAAACAGTAAAGCTGGTCCCGGGCATCCAATATCTTGCATCACAGGTAGGGTAATCTCTCTCTGGTTGGCACCTCTAATGTACTGCAACTCCCTCAGTAAGCTCTCTACACTGCAGGCATACCATGCTTCCCATGGCTCTCCAGTCTACTGGCTTTTTACACTTGAGGCAGGTTGCTCTTATTATTTCCTTTCCATTGAAATTAAACACTGGCTCTCCTGAGCTAACCTCAGTATAAACACATCATCTTCCAGGGGAACAAACTGTACACACTCTCTTTTTAAATAGTCCCTGTCTTTGCTGGCACTTGTCACAACTACAATCTGGGTGTCTTGGAGACGCTTGTTTATTCCTGGATTTTATAACTCTCAAACCAAATCTTGTGGAATCCCCTGCAGGGCAGTCATGGAAAGTCCTGTACTTGTCCATCTCAGTCTGCTCACATAAATATACTAATCTGGGCACACCATGGGCCATTTTAATGTCTCTAACATTTCCACACCTCTGTGCTGTAGTCACAGTCAGTGGGTATTTGCACCAACAGATTAGACAAGGAGCCTACCTGAACACCAGTATTTATTTTATGTATTCTCCACACCTTGCCAGGCTCAAGGGTTTTGATCAACTCTGTGACATCACCTATTGAAGTTCCTCCAGAACCTTATGCGGACCATGATTATGTCAGTGCAGAGAACATACAGCCAAGACTTGACACAGAACCAGGGACCTCACAAAAAGAAAACCAGCTTTTACCCTTAGAATCAACCTCAACCCCAAAAGTCCAGTCTAGACCAACGAAGCAGAGAAATAATCAACTGCAGAAGGAAAAGAAGAAGCTTCTAGACAAAGTAAAAATACTTACAAAACAACTGGCAGATGCTAAAAGAAAAAGTGAAACTTACAGGAAAAATATTGAGCGGTTGAAAATGAAAAGTGGAAAGAAGTGTTCAAGTGAAAAGTTCAAACCCAGAGTTAGCAAAAAACTTGCTGAGGAGCGAAGACAGAAAGTTGTAGAGTTCCTATCTTGAGATATGAATAGCCATATTTTACCTGGTAAAAAAGATGTTCTAAAGAAAAACAAGGAGAAATATAAGTGGAGGGTATTGACAAAATCGTTAACTGAACTACATGTTCAGTATTGCCTTGAAGTGGGTAAGCCATTCTCGCTGTCTTATTGACAATTCATTAGGAGACGACCGTTCTGCATCACTGAGCCAAAAGCAAATGGCAGCAACACTTGTGCATGTATGGATCATGAAAATGTCAAACTTGCTGTTGAGAGACTTTGCCAGAAGGGGATATAAAAACAGCTAGCATCACTGAGCTGCTTTCAACAATTGTTTGTGGTACAAACAATAAGGAATGCATGTATCGCAATGCTGCTCCAACAAAGTTGCTTTTTGTGAGTTGGATCCCTCAGAAAAGGTCTCAAGGTCTCGAAAGGAGATAAGACCTACAACAATTTTGTAAAAAAAAAAAAACAGTATCCGGGACCATAACGGACCTGGTAAAACAGTTAAACCAGAAACTCAACTCCCTTGCAAAGCATCAATTCAACTGGATCCATCAAGTAGAGGAATGTAGAAAGCTAAAGGAAATGCTAAGTGATCAGGAAGTAGTAATCCAATGTCACTGCCCCAGATGGTGAGATACTAGTTGGCAAGGTTGTTACTGTGATGTATGATGAACTACCATACGTAGGGCAAGTCCTTAAGGAGGTGGAAAAAGAAGTTGAAGTAAACTGCATGCGTCAGTTAGATGATAAGAATTCATTTGTTTGGCACAGAGTTTCTGATGTAATATTTTATTATAAGTCAGACATTGTTGCAGTAATTACTGAGCCAGAGCCTTCCACTTCCAGATATTCCAAACTGTGCAGCACTGACTGGATACAATTCACAAAAGCCTGGTAGATGTTGACTTTCCATTATCAGCAGCAGGATGATGTGCTGTCAAAAGTGCCTAATGCAAAATGTTATTTTTCTCATGTCGTGTTAAATTTTTGTTCTTTCTGTGTTCCTCTGTTGACCAATGTTGACTACATTCCTTTCATGTTGTAGTTAAAGTTTTTTTTCAGAAAGTTTCATTTACGTATTGAACAATGAATCTACAATTAAGTTGTGAATTTCCTTGACTATATCAAACATTAACTCAGTGATTTAAAAAAAAAAAACAATAAAGTTTTCATAACAATTATTCACTACTAATGTGTCTGTCTTCCTTTAAAATTATAAATATATAACAATTAAGTCTGCATTTTAATTAAATAGGCCATGGTTTGAGTATGACAATTATAAGTAATTTGGGGTAACCTGCTTTGGTCATACAGTGTAACCAATATTTCAATTGTATTAAAGTGCATATATCCTTGTTAAACTCAAACAAACAAAGTATCTCAATTAAATGTGATAAAAAATGACACTAAAGTGAGGCACTATGAAAGAGAAGGTCCTGTCCAGAAGGAAAAAGAAAGGGCCACCTCCAAAAAGGAATGGTGAGGTACAAGAGCAGGCTGAGTGACCCCAGCACTCCCCCGTGGCTGAGAACAGAGGGGAGACATCTGCTGGAGGACAGCCACCTGGATATCCTCCTGGATGTTATCCAATTGCAGCCTGCAATCCAGCTGAAGGGGATCACAAGAGGATGTCCAGGGCTGATGGAGGTAATCTAAAAGTAATCTAGAATCTTGGTGTCTATGGGCAGTGCAGATAAACTGTAAATTGTGTAACAAGATGTGCTGGATAAAATATGAGCCTTGGTCAGTAAAGGAGTCTAATAGTTGCTATCCACTTCTGCAGGTAATTATTATGTTACATTTCCATTCAGGCTGCAAAACTGCTCAGAAATTCGGATTTTCAAAATGCCCTTTTTCATGTACTGTAATCATTTCAGTTTTTACTGCCTGCATTTTTGTGATGTCACTGGCCACCAGTGACCTCTACTATTTCTTTTGTTTGTTTTTCTTTTGGGTTATTTTATGCTTGTTGTTCACAGAAAATCACAGATTACTTCAAAGGTAAATCTCAACCATGACAATCAGTCTCTCCCTGAATATGACTTGCATCCATAGTGAAGCCCTCGTAGTAGTCAGAGCGTTGCACCCAGTCCCTCCTCCTACGATAACATGTATTGTCTTTCAGGACAAAACAACAAGAAGACACATATATATATATATATATATATATATATATATATATATATATATATATATATATATATATATATATATATGAAAATGAATAGTTAAAAGGTAGGGGAAATGGGTTTAAAAGACTAGCACATATACACAAAACTGTACCCTAATGTGTATACAGTAATATATATGTTGGAGACATTTAGTTTGTACTGTCATTAGAGAACAAGTTGACGAATGAAAAAATGTAAAGAAACGAAAGAATAATTACTTTATTTACATTTATTTACCACTGATTGTACTTGTTTAGAATGGTGATGCTGTACATCTGATGGGTTTAGCCTAGTATTATACACATTCCATTTGCTAACGGGCGTGAAGTTCAGTAGTTCTGCATTTGATGTGTCAAATCAGTGTGAATCTCTTTTTCCCTTAAAAAGATAGCAAACGTACTGGTCCATGTCACCTCATAGGGTACTGCAGATAGATATACAATAGCCCCATAAAAAGAATGGGACACAAGTTGAGGATGTACAACACAAGAGTAGATGACATTCTAGGGACATTCCAAAGACAGGTGACACAATGCCTCACAATAGTGTTGCACAAAAAATGACATGTTTCTAGAAAAACAATACACATTCAGCATGCTGCAGGGCTAAGATCAGGTCACACCCTTGAAAACTAGACCCCTCACAACAACCCAGCATGGAAAGCAGATTTTGCTTGTAATACTCACAAATATACATTAAAATGTTTGTGAACTATTGTAAGATGCATATTTAGTTTTAGATTTTTATGACATACCCTGTTTTTGAAAGCTTACTTGTAAATGTGTCTGTTATTGGACCTGAAACTAGTGCCATGTTGTCTGGTGCAACCTAGTTTACTTGGATAGTCAAGTGGTAATGGGCTGAAAAACACTAGAAGACAGGATATTTGCAAAAAATACACTTACAGTGAACTCATTTTCAAGCTGTCCCATATAGTTGCATATATCTCCAGTGTTCACATGATGCTCCTCTGAATGGGTTTTCACAGTGGGGAAGTAACGAAAGGTATGCAGAATCCATATCATTCAGAAGTTCGCGGAATCTCCTGTGTGTCAAAGAAGAGCGGGCAATCAAAAAGTTGACAATTTTCACAACTGTTGTCATTACTTTGTTTAAATCAGAAGACAAGATCTTAGCGCACAGGCTCTCCTGATAAATGATGCAATAGAAACTCATAAGAGAATGTCCGATCTCAGTTTCCATTTGATAAATCCAGCTGTTTTACCCACCATAGCAGGTGCGCTATCAGTGGTAACAGAAAACACTTTATGCAGGTCGATTTGTTATTGTGTGATGAAGTCTTTGAAGTATGTCTGTAGCCTTCGTTGTACCATGCATAGCACTCAAAGAAAACAGTTCTTCCTTAACTTTCCCATTGATACAGTAGTGAACAATTATAGCCAGACGGTGGGAATCATTTATGTCTGTGCTTTCATCCAGTGCAAGGCTCATCACATCACATGTTTGTAGGTCTTCCATCATTTGTTTCCCAACATCAGTTGACATTTCATCTGTTTGCCTTTGAACAGTCTTGGCTGACAATGGCATTTCTTCAGTATGAGCAATGATGTCTTTCTTGTTCGCAAAGTCTTGAAATAGTTCCTCAGCACAGTTTACGAAGGCTTCCTTTATGTAGTCGCTATCCGTGAAACACTTGCCTTTCCGAGTTATAGCTATAGCTGCAACGTAACTTGCCCGTGTAGGAAGAGCATTTTTAGTTACAAACTTAGAAAAGCTGTTTTTCAAAAGAATCAACAGCTTTTCTAATGCACCCACGTTTGTCTGCTTCAATGACACCAGAAAATTTGGCTTCATGCTTGGATGTGAAATGGCGCTGGACGCTGGAAGTACGAGATACCACACTTTCACTGCACAGGCTACAAACAACACGATCACCTTTCTGCACAAATCCATATACTTCTCTCCATGCTGGCTGAAACTTTCAAATATCTAATTTTATTATTTTACTTTCCATAATTAAGAATAGCTAGGCCTACTAACACCGTGCTTTACCGTTCGTGTATGACCGATAACATTTCATATCATATCTCATCCGTCCAATCAGCAATCTTTGTGACCCCTGGTCCTTGTTTCTTTTTTCAGGTCGAAAAAGTCCCCTGGGTCGATATTGTCAATACCTTTCAGAATTTTGAATGAATAAAAGAAAATGTGTGTGTATAAATCTGGTTTAGTGGCCAAAATTGCATTTTGCTTTAGGTCACTTTTTTCTTTGCTTGCTGTCTGCATTTCCTGTAACATATTGTCTGTTTGTTTATTTACTTATTTGTTGACTACATAAGGAAGTTAAAGACAGGAATTTGTTTTTTGGTGTCTCACTGCGGAGAGGTTTCTTCAGGATATGCAGCCGGTGAAAAGAACACAAAAGTTAGCTGGGAAGGAGAAGGATTGGAAAAGTCTGTCCAGATAAACACACAAGGGAAGTCAGAAGGAAAATAGAAAGATAAGGGGGAAAGGAGGACAACAGCTGAATCAGCTCATAAATGAGTTGTAAGCACTTGTATCCATACATTTGAAATACAATCTTTGTTATACTTGCACAGCAAATGACTCACACTGTATGAAAATTGCTCAATGGAGCAGAATAGGCCAAGGAGGCTTTTAAATAAATTTTTGTATTTACTTGAGTCATGACCTGTTCTTTACTAGTATAAGAATTCAGAAATCTATGGCATGGTTTCCATGTAGTTTAAAAACTCCAAATTCTCTATCCATTGTTGTGTGAATGTGACGTAGCAGCACATATCACGCACATTCCTCACACTATAGGAAGTGTGCGGTCAAAACATGGTACGGCAAAAAAATGTGGGTAAATCGCCTTATCATGCTAAAAAGCTGCGCTATTTGACAAAAAAAATGTTGTCCGAAAGTCATACCTTATGTTCATGAGACTTCAGCAGTGAAGATCTCATTTGTGACATAACCTCTCGCAACTTTCTACTTTAACTAAAAGCCGCACCAAGCAGTTCTTTAATAACGGCTGAGATCTGCTGGAAGTAGCCCTGGCAAGCTTCTTTGACCAAATAGGAAAGAATAAGCGTAATGTAGGGGTTTAGAGATCTCTTCATTCAATATTTTTTTTTGTATGTGAAACCATTTATTCAACGTTTCAAATTATTGCCATTTGACTCGTAAAATGATAGTGCTTTATAGTTGAGTTGCTTTATAAGCAAGGTTATAAAAAATACTGAAGCTACTACAAATGAAAAAATGTAACATTTTGCCATGAATAAATAAATAAATAAATAAGGAAGTCCTTTGCAAAGGACAGAAAGATATTTTTGTTCATCATTTACTGTTTTGTTATATTTGTGTTTGGTCATCGGATAGCTGGTTGCTTTAAGCCTAGATTGTTCTGTCCCTTAGTAATAAGATGCAATTCATTGTACTCTAGCCATGGGTACCTACCAAGGACAAAAAAAGTCACGTGCACCCCAAAAGTATTAAATTAGCACAGTGGTCTCCTGTGTTATTGCTGTGGGCTACCGACAGCACCAGGTTTGAGCGACCTCCTATAGAGTTGAAGTAAAATCTCTTAAACCTAATTCATTGAGCAAGATTTGTTTTTGATGAACAAAAACATGAAAAAAATAAAAATAAATGTTGGTTCCACAAAATATTATTATTATTATTATTATTATTATTATTATTATTATTATTATTATTATTATTATGAAATTAACAGAATTGAAATAGGGGTCCTAAGCCATTCACTTGGTTTCTTGTGACAAACTCCCCCACTGACAAGGAATAATTTTAAAAAGAGTCATAAACTAAATACTGGACAAGTGGTTTATCTTCACGATCGATGAGTGAATCCTTTGGCGCCGGCAGTATCTCGCAGAGGGTACAAGCCAGACAGTTTTGGGTGCTTTGACACCTCAGACTCTCATAAATCCAGCTGACAGGGGACAAAACAGCGGACCATTTGAGAACAATGGGCCATCTCGGAATGACAACAACCAATGGGAAACACTCCACGTGGACTCAGGCACAGGCCAAAATAAACAAACTATCCAATCACGGGTGAAGAGAGAAGTTACAAAAGCATGAGCGTGACATTCAAACAGGACTCCAGACACGAAATCCAAGGGTCTTGACAAACTCTGAATTCTGACAATCTGAAGACTCAGACTGCGACCGGCTTGACCAGAAATACAGTTTTCGGACAATCTAATATGAGATAACTACTGTAGTGTGTGCCTTGGTGTGGGAGTCCGCTGCGTAAGACACCTAAAATCCTAAAAGTACTTGTAATCAAATCTCTAACTTACCCCCAATTGATCACCGGAGAAAGAGTTATATCGACAGAGTCGACAGAGATTGAAATATATTCAATCTATTGAGCTAGCAGTGCCAAAGTTTGCAGGGCAATATCCCAGACATAACAGGACTAAGAGTGCACATCTTGTGGAGGAATTGATGTTTCAGTGAAATACCTAAATAGTTAATGACTTATTTTTGCAAAGCCATTTCTTTCGTAAGTGGAGATGAAACGCAAGGAAGGCAGACCCCGGAACCCAGGAGAGCCTTCGAGCACCTGTATTGTTGAAGACACGGATCAGCGAATGTCCGTTAAGTATTCAATGAGTAGTGCTTTAATCCTCGTGAATAAGCATACCTTAAAGTAAAATGAACGTTTTGTTTTAGGTAGAATGTAAGAAAAGTATTACTGCTTTCAATTATTTGAGTTAATGAACACTATAGTAATTGTTTGTATGTGATTTATACAAATTGATGTGGGTTTTACAGGGCAATTATCATTCTGCGTTTAAGGCTAGAATCCAAAATTAGCTGTCTGATAATAGATAATTCTCGATAGGTTGCCTGGACGCAAAAAGCATCTCTATCTCGCAAGAGTGAGAATTGCCTTCTGAACCAAAACATATACACTACCGGTCAAAAGTTTGGGGTCACTTAGAAATTTCCTTGTTTTCGAAAGAAAAGCACATTTTTTGTCCATTAAAATAACATCAAATTGATCAGAAATACAGTGTGGACATTGTTAATGTTGTAAATGACTATTGTAGCTGGAAACGGCTGATTTGTAATGGAATATCTACATAGGCATACAGAGGCCCATTATCAGCAACCATCAGTCCTGTGTTCCAATGGCACGTTGTGTTTGCTAATCCAAGTTTATCATTTTAAAAGGCTAATTGATCATTAGAAAACCCTTTTGCAATTATGTTAGCACAGCTGAAAACTGTTGTGCTGATTAAAGAAGCAATAAAACTGGCCTTCTTTAGACTAGTTGAGTATCTGGAGCATCAGCAATTGTGGGTTCGATTACAGGCTCAAAATGGCCAGAAACAAAGAACTTTCTTCTGAAACTCGTCAGTCTGTTCTTGTTCTGAGAAATGAAGGCTATTCCATGCGAGAAATTGCCAAGAAACTGAAGATCTCGCACAACGCTGTGTACTACTCCTTCACAGAACAGCAAAACTGGCTCTAACCAGAATAGAAAGAGGAGTGGGAGGCCCGGTGCACAACTGAGCAAGAGGACAAATACATTAGAGTGTCTAGTTTGAGAAACAGACGCCTCACAGGTCCTCAACTGGCAGCTTCATTAAATAGTACCCCAAAACACCAGTCTCAACGTCAACAGTGAAGAGGCGACTCGGGATGCTGGCCTTCTAGGCAGAGTTGCAAAGAAAAAGCCATATCTCAGACTGGCCAATAAAAGAAAAGATTAAGATGGGCAAAAGAACACAGACACTGGACAGAGGAAGATTGGAAAAAGTGTTATGGACAGACGAATCTAAGTTTGAGGTGTTCGGATCACAAAGAAGAACATTCGTGAGACGCAGACCAAATGAAAAGATGCTGGAGGAGTGCTTGACGCCATCTGTCATGCATGGTGGAGGCAATGTGATGGTCTGGGGTGCTTTGGTGGTGGTAAAGTGGGAGATTTGTACAGGGTAAAATGGAGCTTGAAGAAGGAAGGCTATCACTCCATTTTGCAACGCCATGCCATACCCTGTGGACGGCTTGATTGGAGCCAATTTCCTCCTACAACAGGACAATGACCCAAAGCACAGCTCCAAACTATGCAAGAACTATTTAGGGAAGAAGCAGTCAGCTGGTATTCTGTCTATAATGGAGTGGCCAGCACAGTCACCGGATCTCAACCCTATTGAGCTGTTGTGGGAGCAGCTTGACCGTATGGTACGTAAGAAGTGCCCATCAAGCCAATCCAACTTGTGGGAGGTGCTTCAGGAAGCATGGGGTGAAATCTTTTCAGATTACCTCAACAAATTGACAACTAGAATGCCAAAGGTCTGCAAGGCTGTAATTGCTGCAAATGGAGGATTCTTTGACGAAAGCAAAGTTTGAAGGACACAATTATTATTTCAATTAAAAATCATTATTTCTAACCTTGTCAATGACTATATTTCCTATTCATTTTGCTATATTTCCTATTCAAACTCATTTCATGTATGTTTTCATGGAAAACAAGGAAATTTCTAAGTGACCCCAAACTTTTGAACGGTAGTGTATATGAGACTGATTTAACAATTTGTCTAATTTGATTTAATATTTGTGTTACTAACGATACCCCTGTTAAGACTAACCTTCGTCTTAAATAGCTGTCAGGAATGCAGTTGTAACCTTTAAGGGCATCTCCCATAGATTGCGTTAGATCGCTAATCAACCAGTGGGAGTGGGGTGTCGTTGTTTATACTTTCTTTTCTGTACTGTTTAGTTTAGTTAATTCTTCCTTTCTGTATTATTTTAGTTTAGTTGTTGCACCTTTAATTTTTCCTTTATTTAGTTTTATTTGTAATAAAACTGTTCCTGTGTATTCACTAGAAACGTTGTCCAGCCTTATTATTTCAATAGTAGTGAGTTCTACATGATTTGAATTCAAATAAGGTATTATATGATTATAACTTAAACTAGACCAAATACAAACATACCTTGCCCACTACAACAGTATATATGTGTGTGGAATTGTAGTGTCAATAAATCACTGTTAATTTGTTTATGTTTGATACTAAAAAACATAAAAAAGTTTTAATATTCTCTGTATGTCCCGGATGCAAATTGTCTGATTTCAAACAGATGAATGAAGCGACTCTTAAGAGACTTTTATTGTTTGCTTGATTTTTCTTAGCACTTTTTTGTTAATTGTAAAGCCAAATGCGATATTTGTTGTATTTTCAGGTGTGTCAGGTTGTATTGAATTGTTTTACTGTTACCGGCACATTTCCCCCCAAAAAATTGTGACACCATTGGTATGCATTTGTTCCCATTTATAATTGTTCAGGTGAGTAGCACTGGTGAATCATACAAAGAAGTTACTGATCTATTTTGGATGAACTTCTGGAAGACAGAAAAGGATAGACTGAAAACTGATTTTTAAGACAAAACTAGATCTGCAAAATAGAATAGGAATTGTAAACTTGGTTGCTTTTCTGGAAGGAGAATCTGCCCCTAACCAACACGTCATCAGCAAGCGCTTAAAGGCTCTCTGTGTTATTCTCCCATGTTGCTTCTTTTGTTTTGGCCTCTCAGTCATGCGATGGGAAGCCGAAACGGGAATCGACCACTTAGAGCCTGGAGGAAGGGCTAACCTCAGCCACGGATTCCCTGAGGTTTCCCCATACATAAAAAATAAAAAAAAATATGTGAGTAGGGGTTTTTCCTTACCTGAGTGCTGAGCAAAAGAAGCAACATGGCAGTCATGCTCTGGGGGACGGGCCGTGTCTCAGCTGCTCATTTTCATTAATTTTTCAATATTTTGGAGGGTAGGTGGCAGTGCGCCACTGTGGGGTGCGTTAATAATTTATTATTATTTTCCATTCATGGTTTTGCAGCCTCATCTTTTGGGGGGAGGTGGCCCATAGCCACTTCCTATCTGTGGCACAAGGATGAATGTAACTGTTCATGTTTTTCCAGCCGGCCTCGTGCAGGTAGCTGTCGAGCAAACCATGGATGAGGCCTCTGGCCAAATTTATCATTTACCTTGGGCCCTGAGCGCCCATCACACTCATGGGGCCCTGAGCGCCCATCACACTCATGGGGCCCTGAGCGCCCATCACACTCATGGGGCTCTGAACGCCCATCACACTCATGGGGCCCTGAGCGCCCATCACACTCATGGGGCCCTGAGCGCCCATCACACTCATGGGGCTCTGAGCGCCCATCACACTCATGGGGCCCTGAGCCCATCACACTCATGGGGCTCTGAACGCCCATCACGCTCATGGGGCCCTGAGCGCCCATCACACTCATGGGGTCCTGAGCCCATCACACTCATGGGGCCCTGAGCCCATCACACTCATGGGGCCCTGAGCCCATCACACTCATTGGGCCCTGAGCCCATGACACTCATGGGGCCCTGAGCCCATCACACTCATGGGGCTCTGAGCCCATCACACTCATGGGGCCCTGAGCCCATCACACTCATGGGGCCCTGAGCCCATCACACTCATGGGGCTCTGAGCCCATCACACTCATGGGGCCCTGAGCCCATCACACTCATGGGGCCCTGAGCGCCCATCACACTCATGGGGCCCTGAGCGCCCATCACACTCATGGGGCTCTGAGCGCCCCCACAGTTCATTAAATCATCTGCAATTGCAATCAATAAATCATTCATTCATTGTGGATTCTCCGTGCTGAAAGAGGAATTGCTTTAAGGTATTCATTAAATTAGCGAAGTGCTCCGCCAGTACTTTCTTCCACAGCAATATGTAAGAATCTAAAACATGCTATATTAAAAACCAGAGCAATACATCAATATCTGATTATTATTATTTATTTCTAAGCAGAAGCCCTTATCCAGGGCGACTGACAATTGTTACAAAATATCACATTATTTTTACATACAATTACCTATTTATACAGTTGGGTTTTTAGTGAAGCAATCTAGGTACAGGGTAAGGGTACAGCAGCAGTGTCCCCCACCTGGGATTGAACCCACAACCCTCCGGTCAAGAGTCTAGAGCCCTAACCACTACTCCACACTGCTGCCCTATATCTTTCAATATGCCTTGCAGTATACTGTAAACATCGGGTGTAGGCCAGAAAGTGCTACGGTGTAGCCTACAGTATAATGTGAAGCAAGAAAAGAAAGTATTGAATAGGCTACTGATGTAAGCTTGCTTTAAATGTATACATTTCAGAAACATTAGTTGTAGTCATAAATTGCTACAGACTTTAACATTGCATTAAAACAATATGCAGATTTAAGCTTGTGGAATCAACATTATTTTCACATTTTTACATAAGATTGTGTTCCCTCATTTAAACAGATGGATAGAATATATCAGAATTGTATTAAATGAGGTGTATATGCATGCGGCCTGTGTATACTGTATACCAAGGACTCAACATTGGATATGTTAGTGAGATAATAAAGTTTGGAGATAAAATAGTGCTTGTAGTATACCTCTTCACCCTATATAGGAATGTTACCATGTAAATGTAAACAGTGTTAATATGTACAGTTGACCCGGGCTCTAATGGTATAAGAGTGTCTTTTAGTGCAACAAAGTACCATTTGTTTTTCATCAGGGAAGTCTAGTGGGTATATTTCTTGACTCCCCTCACATGACATTATGTCATAAACGAGTGATCGAAAATTTGACACCAAATCAAATGACCCTCCTTCTTGACCTTTTCAGGATCCTTCACTTTATGAAGCCTAATCAACATGTTGACCCCCCGGTGAACTTCACTGCAGTCCAAAATACCAAAACACTACGAAAACAGCTATAGAATATTTCCATTACACACATTCATAATATTGTGACAGACCCTGCATTGCAGGAATATGCATGAATCCGTGGCACTACCTGCCACAACCTGAGTGTGAGTGGTGTCACAAGACTATAAGGGTAGCGTTATGCTTTGGGCAGTAAACCAAACTATAGGGAGCGAGCGCTGAGGGAGCTCCAGCTTGATAATTACCTTTTTATAAAACTGCTTACCAAGAGGGTAGGGTCTTCTAAACCTTTCAATAACTCACACTCAACACCAGAACTGCCATAGGAAATTAATCTGATTGTTTTAAATAATTGTCAAATTACAGCTTTCTGTTACAGTAAATCACATAAGCCATTGTACATTCAATCACAATTCACTCTTTTATCCTTTGGCTTGAAAAGTACATGAACTAAGACTCTTCATAACAAAAATTACAAGCCTTAGTTTTCAGCACAACCCTTAAAAGAAATATACATAGCATTTAGTTGCATTATTTATAGTAATGTACACAGCTCAAAATTCTGTAAGTAAGGCTTGATTCATTATTTGAGAAAGGCTTTGTTTGTTTCAATAGAGGTAAAACCATTTAAACCTTGCTTTACTTATTAAGCTGCAACTTAGGTAATTTCACTATTGTTCTTATGGCTTTCTTAGTTATTGCCTGTGGCAGGGTGGAAGCCCTGCCGGTGTAATGTGTGGCAGGGAGGGGGTTAAGTTCCTCCCTACCAGAATACATGTGATAATTGAGTGATTGATGGTTAATTAGGCTCCAGCCACATGGTATATAGGAGAGGATACAGGGAGTTTGGGCACTTGGTGCAGTGCTGCCCCCTCAAAGATCAAGAGGAGGAGCTACCTGCCCAAACGCCCAAAAAGGAGGACCTACCTGCTTGCATAAGGAAGACGGGAAAGAGCGACCACTCCTGGAGGCAAGCAAAGGAGGTGCCAATGCTGTCTCCAGAGCCAAAAGGGGAGGAGCCGCTGCCGTCTCCAGAGCTAAAGGAGGAGCTACCTGGCCAAGGGCCAAAGAAGGAGGAGCTGCCTGCTCGAGAGCCAGATAGGGAGTAATTGCCGTCCTGCGTGCTCAAGGGGGAGGATCCACCGTCCTCTGTAGGAGCTGTGGAGCTACTGTGCTGCTCTCAGCAGCCCGTGCACATGATGCTGAGGGGAGCACGGCCAAAGCCAGGCATGCTATCGCCAGCGCCCCTTCCATCGCCATTGCCGGAGTGCCCAGCGTCGCCCCTGCTGGAGTGCCGAACATTACTGCACCTGCTGGAGTGCCCAACACCGCTGCCCCTACCAGAATGCCCTGCGTCGCTGCCAACGTTGCCACTGCTGGAGTGCCCCATGCTGTTGCCAGCTTCACCGCTGCCAGAGGGCCCAGCGCAGCTGCCACCACCAGAGGGCCCAGCACCACTGTTAGCATTGGCGCCACTCGTTGTAAAGGAGCCCTGACAGGGAAAAGGTCACTCGGGCTTAGGGGGTCACCTAGGGGGTTAAACAGGTGCCTTTTACAGAAGACCCAGGACCAGCTCGGCTGAAGTAGGAGGTGAGGGGACCACCACCCCTATGTCCCTACCCCGTGCTGATGGGTCAGAGACCTTGACCCGGGCTCCCAGACACCTGGTATTTGTGTCTGGACCTTTGGTCACTGGGTTTAGCTCACAAGTTGGAGCATCACCAGGCACAGTTGGTCGCCTGGTCTCCTGCTCTGCTCCCCCTGGTGGCCCAGACATCGCTCCACAGTCACCGGGGCTCACACATCTGCTGGCTGCTGCACCCACCCAGTTGCCAGCCTGCACTCCCGACACCCCGTCCACATCGCCTGGGTCCCCTATCACCAGTTCTCGGTCTCCAGAGGAACCAACCTGCTCTCCTGTTTCAAGGGGGGAGGTGGCCAGTTGCGGCCAGGTGTGCTGTGCACATGAGGGGAGGTATGTTGGGTGGAAGCCTTGCCTGTGTAATGTGTGTGTGTGGTGGTGACGGGGTTCCCACCCCTTGTGTCTATTTATTTATTTATTTATTTATTTATTTATTTATTTATGTATTTTCATTTGTATTATCATTATTATTATATTGTGTTTGTGTGCGGGTGAACGAAAGCCGTCCATTATTATTATATAAAAGCCAGCTGTATAATGTGTAGCTGGGTGGATGGGGTTAATTCCCTATCCCTATATAAATTTCATGGGAATGTGGCTGGAGCCTTAATAAGGTAATTATTTGATTAATGGGTAATTAAGGCTCCAGCCACAGAATATAAAAGACCCACTCCAGGCTCATTAAGGGAAGCTTAAAGAGAAAGAAAAATGACGGTAGATTGACAGCGAATGCTATCCGATTAGTGAAGAGCCAAAAAGGAACTCGTTTCTGTGCAACACCGTTAATGTTTGTGTTTGTTTTGTTTTGGCCAAAGTGCCCTTTTCTTTTGTGTGTTTTTGTTTAAAGTATTTTTGTTTAAATATTTAATAAATATTCTGCTGCGGCAGATTCGCCCCGTAGTACCTATGTTTTTTATTTCATTTCTCTGGTCTGATGTCACCACTGCAGCCATCTCTGCCACAGTGAGGAATATTGGGTTGGCAGGGAGGGGGTTAAACTCCTCCCTGCCAGAATACATGTGAGTATGTGGCTGGAGCCTTAGTTGAATGATTAATGATTAATTAGGCTCCAGCCACCTGGCATATAGGAGATGAGAAATCCTTTGTCTACGGGAGGGTGAGTGAACACTGTGCTGTTTGTTTTATGTGTATATTGATCAGTGAAGGCAAATGCCCAGTCTGACATGATTTGTTTGCTGTTTATTTTGTTTATTTAGCAGACGCCTTTATCCAAGGCAACTTACAGAGACTAGGGTGTGTGAACTATGCATCATTTGCAGAGTCAGTTACAACTACGTCTCACCCGAAAGACGAAGCACAAGGTTAAGTGACTTGCTCAGGGTCACACAATGAGTCAGTGGCTGAGGTGGGATTTGAACCGGAGACCTCCTGATTACAAGCCCTTTTCTTTAACCACTGGACCACATTGGCCCTTGTGCCGTTGTTTGTTTGTTCCTGTTCATTTATTTGTTTAATAAACGTGCGCTAAACTACAGCTCTATGTTTCTGAGACACTCTTCTGCTGGCAACGAGCCTTGCCAGTGACGCTACCCTGTCACATTGCCATTTTCAGATTAAACCATACAAACACCTTTGTTGATACCATCCAAGACATGCAGGGTCAATGGGTAGAACAGCCAAGAAAAATTGCATGCAAAGTATTTATTAACTAGCTAACACAGGGCTGGAAGTGATCGGCAGAAACAAACAAACAAAAATACTGCTCAAAATTATCGTTGTGATCTTAGTATAGTCCCATACCTTTAAAGCCTATTGCACTTAAAATACTCCAGCCATACAAGGCTCTAATTAAGGGCATGTTGATTCAGAAGTGCTGTGATTGACTACAAACAAGAAAAACCCACACAATCGTATATGTTTACAATTTTAAATATCCCAATTTGTTGCTCATCAGTTAAAGTCACATACATTTGCTGAATAGTGAAAACAATCATATAAAAAAGAACTTTAAAGGCTAAACTAAGCACATCGTACCTTGTTCATATGGGTGTTTCTTTGTTTTCTGAGTTAAAATCATTTGCACATGCCCAGGCAAGCGCAGTACACAGTGTACCACGTTTTAACGCATGCTGCAAAATAACACCACACCGATTCACACACCATATAAACAAACCAAGTGCACTTGAAAACTGGATTGTGAACACAAACAAACTCGGTCCTGAAAAAAATGCAAAAGGACCTAAAAAAACAAACTTTGCTTGCATCCAAACAAACTCGGTCCGTTTGCTCGCAAATAAAGGCTGCATTCACACTGGGTCCGATTGAAACGGACTCGGTCTGGTTCGTTTCGTTTGAAACAATGTATCAATGTGCTTGCTGTTCACACTTATCTGCGAGCAAAGGAACTGAGTTTGTTTGGATGCGAGCTAAAGTTCGTTTGTTTTGGTCCCTTTCCATTTTTTTATATGGTGTATGAACCAGATGTTTATAATATCCTGCAAGGCATATTGAAAGATGTTGCAGCTGGCTTCCGGCCGCATCACAGTACAGAAACTGTTCTGACCTGCTTCTTATTAAAGGACTGACTACATCCATGGCAGTTTGCTCAAACGGAGTATATATGATAGGAAGCTGTGCAAGATTGGCTTTGGTCACCTTCCCTCCTGCACATGAAAGCTGACATTTTGTGCATGACTTAGTAAAAGTACCGACTTCAGTAAAAAAAAAATTTCTTGGCTTAGTAGGATTGTACCGTAGGTTCATCACTGAATTTTCTTCTAAAGCTGCCATTTTGATGGACTTGACCAGGAAAAGTGAACCTAAGCAGGTGAAGGGGACGGAGGCCTGCAACAAGGCTTTCAAAATTCTGAAGGAAGCACTGTGCTGCGATCCTGTGTTGCAGAGCCCAGATTTCTTAGACTTTTATTGTTCAAATGGATGCCTTATAGTTGTCCTGTTGCAGGGAGAGCCAGAAGATTTGAGACCACTAGTTTTCCTTTGTAGGAAATTGTTTCCCAGGGAAACACGCTATATGTTTATAAGTGATTTTAATTAGACAAATGTGGAAATAACATTACTGTTTTCCATTTCCAACTGCAGTAAGGTATTAACTATGATGTTCTAATAGATATACTAAGGTGTTATTTCTGTTTAAAATGAGTTATTAGCTGCGTTTTGTCACAGCCCTGTGTTCTCAAGTTTTTTATGTATGCCGTGAACACGTTGTTGGTAAAGTTGAACTCTGCATTTGACATTATATTAATGTTACGGCTCAGGGGCGGTTCATTTAAGTGTCTGTTTAAGCCGCTCTGAGCCCCACTGAACTGCTTATGCCATACGGCTCTCTGGAGCTATTTCTGACAGAGGCATACAATTGTCATACAATTGTATTAAGGTGTTCTATCGTGACAGTTTTCAAGTCTATATTTGTGTTACTCTCACTCACCCAGTCGTAAAAAACTTTGACTGCCCAGTTGGTTTGTCGTTTCGTGGATGCTTCATTTCTGGCAGATTATATCTTGTCTAGTCCCTCAGAGTCGATCTCCAGGTGTCTTTTTTTTCTCGCATTGAGAGGTGCTGTCTGGTCTCCTGGCTGCTCTGTGTTTGAAGGCTGTTTGCCAAATGAGGTTTCCACAGTTGTCATGCTGATTAAGGTAAAATTCACTTCAGGAATTGTGTAATTTATTCTGTGTTATTGACAGTAGTGGCAGACTGATATGTCTGTCTAGGTTTTCAGTGAGGAGGTTGCCGGTACTAGATCCATGATGTTATGCTGGGATAACATCATGGGTCTAGTGCAAGGCTGACCAATCAGAGCTTAGGAATTTTTCTTGCCATTGTATAATAACAGACTTAGACCCCCACACATGGTTTAATGCCCTTATCCAACTGATCGATCGCAGTTAGTTTAAACTATATTGTATGTTTACATCCCTCTTTTATTAATCATGTTCTTAATTTTAGCGATTTAGTAGGCTACTTGTATCTGTTGCTGGGTTTGTTGTCATCCAGTCAGTATAACATATCTCACAATATATGGCATAACAGTGTCTATCGTAAGGGACTTTACTAAAAGATGCTGGACGCAAGTGAGAGGTTAAGAAAACCTACATTCACTCCCCAGTAACTCGCAGTATTAAAAGAAGATGTACTTGTCAACGCAGATCAGCAGTTTGGAAATACTAGGTTCTGTGGCTGTCAGGAGATAGCTAATTGGATTAATGCGGTTGGTACTGTAAAAAAGGAGATCGTATACTGACAGAAGCGCTGGCAAGATGAACGTCAGATTGTAAAAAAAAACTGCGGGGTCATCTCACTCTTCTGGAAGGATGATGTTCCAAGATATCTTCCTCCTGTTGATGTACAGTCCACACAAGCACACTGAAGTCTGGCATTTTCCTTCGAGCCGTGACATGCTCTGTGATAGTAAAGATATAATAAATACACATCAGTTAAACTTGAACACACAGCCATCTCAGTCTGCTTCTTTTCTATTGACCACAACGCCACATGGTGTCAGAAGTTTGAATCTCTGAAAAGTTGTGAATGACATTTCTGTAAGATAAAAGAATGCCATGGCAAAGATTCACCCTCCAGAGAGCCGCTAAACTTTTCCAGACCGTCTGACTGGCCCGATTGGAAGCAGCATTTTACTGGGATACTGTCAGTTCCTGCCCTTCGGAGCAGCCGGGCCCCTCCTCTCTCTCCTCCACCACCACCATAAGCCCCGGGACCCTGACCTCCGAGACCGTCAACCTCAATGGGCCCCCTTGCCTCCTCTTCATGGAGACCAAGGTTGGCCCCCAGCTGGGGTAGAGGTGCTGCCCCTGCCTCGTTGCCATACCAGCAACGGGCCAGATATTTAACCATTGCTCCCTCTGTTCCCCCAACATGTTTTAGGTGCAACCAACCGGGACATCTGGCCAGGTCATGCCCCGCTGCCATCGAGTGTGATGTGGCCGCGTGTAATTTGGCACCTGAGATAGGTAAGCGCGGGGAAAATGGTCGGGGGGGGGGGCCTTGTATGACTGATGTGGTTTTAGGAAATGTGAAAACCCACGCATTAGTGGACACAGGGTGTGAGTAAAACTTAATTAGAACAACTCTCTTAGACTGTGTGTAGTGGCGGCTACAAGGTCAGGTGGCCATCTCCTGTATCCATGGACACATGGCGGCATACCCCACATTAAAAGTATTTTAAGTAAACGTGGTAGAAAAAAAGAAAATGGAATGAATTGTTGATGTGTTTCCTTTTCAAGCTGAAATGTTTTCTCCTATTTTCTGTCCTAGATAAACAAATAAAGAGAGAAGGACCACAAAATGGGAGGGAGCATCACTGAGACAAGGCTGGGGTCTGGTGGAAGAGCGCTCGGATGGTAACAAATGCCAGTCAAAGGGAGTCAGAACGCAGTGTGACCGAGAGGGCAAGGTTACTGGGTCATCTAGGGCAGATGCTACTCCAGCCCCTCTCAATATACTGGACATGTGGTATTCAAGCGTGGACATAGTGTGGGGCCAACATAATGACCCGTCACGACCCTGCACGCTTGAGGGCAGGTCCAGTCTATTGAAGGTAAGGAAGTTGATGGCACTGGGGCGCTAGTATATCCACACTTCAGTATAAAGGGGCAATTACTGTATAGGGTAAATCTAGCCGCGGGGACAGGACAGCCTGTAACACAATTACTGGTTCCCCCGTCTTGTCGGGGCTGGCGCATGATATCCCTTTTGCGGGGCACCTCGGAGCTGACAAGACAAGGGAGCGGATATTGGCTTGATTCTATTGGGTAGGTCTTCATACTGATGTGTCGAAATATGTAGCCACATGCCCAGACTGCTAGCGAGTAGTGCCGGATCGAATACGCCCCGTCCCTTTGGTTCCACTGCCAATTATTTCCACTCCTTTTGAACGCTTTGCAATGGACATAGTGGGCCATCTGCTACCTTCTGACTCCGGGTGTACGCATATATTAGTGGTGGTAGATTATGCAACGCGACACCTGGAGTCAGTTCCATTGTGGTCCACTAGTGCTGCTGCAATAGCAACAGAGTTAGTACAGATTATGGCTAGAGTAGGGATCCCCAAGGAGATTTTGACTGATCATGGAACCAACTTTTTGTCTAACACGTTACAGCAGGTAAATAAAATATTAAAAATACGTCCCATCAGGACATCTGTTTATCATCCACAGACGGACAGTTTGGTGGAAGGATTTAATCAGACCTTGAAGCAGTTGCTGAGACATTTTGTAACGCAAGAGCAAAAACATTGGGCATCACTTCTTTCCTACCTCCTTTTTGCAGTGAGAGAGGTGCCGCAGAGCTCGACAGGGTTCTCCCCCTTCGAGCTCTTGTACGGCCGACAGACTCGCGGCATCCTCTATCTGTTGAGAGAGGGGTGGGAGGAGTACAAATGCTCGTCTAAAAATGTAAAGCATGTGCTCCTACTCAGAGATCACCTGGATTTGGTCAGTTGTTTGGCCCAGGACAACCTCAAATCGGCTCAGCACCGGCAACAGCAGCATTACAATAAAAATGTACTAATTCAAACCTTTTGACCAGGAGACAAGGCAATGCTGCTGCTTCCCTCCTCAGAATCAAAATTATGTGCTAAATGGCAGGGGCCATATGAAGTGATTTGGGCTATAGGGAAGGTGAATTATGAAATTGGACAGCCACATATGACAATTGGAGCTGACAAAGGGATACTGGCAGATCCCCTTAATCCGCAGTTCTAGAGAGAAGCCCACATTTTCAACACCAGACGGGCTGTTTCACTTTAAAGCCATGCCGTTTGGGCTACATGGTGCACCTACTGCCTTTCAGAGACTGATGGACCAAGTATTACGCCCACATTGTGAATATGCAGCAGCGTATATTGATGATGTGGTGATTTACAGCTCCACCTGGCGAGAGCATTTGGCTAGGGTTACAGCCGGCCTTCAGTCTCTAAGGGTAGACCGGCTAACAGTTAACTTGAGAAAATGTGCGTTTACCAAGACAGAGACTCAATATTTGGGATTTTTAATGGGAAATGGAAGGGTGAGACCCGTGGTCACCAAAATCCAGGCTTTGGTCGACGCGGCGATCCCCAAAACCAAGACTCAGATGAGGTCACTACTGGGATTAGCCGGTTATTACCGCCACTTTATCCCCGAGTATGCCACAGTGGTTAACCCTTTAGTCGACCTCACCAAAAAGAGTGCTCCAAATTTAATTCAGTGGTCAGCTGAGTGTCAGGGGGCATTTGATACCATTAAGCGTAAACTGTGCCAGGCCCCCACCCTTATTACACCTGATTTCACCAAGAGATTCATCCTCCACACCAATGGCGTGGGACGTGGGTTTGGGTGCTGTCTTGTCCCAAAAGGTATACGGAGTAGAACACCCGATACTGTATCTGAGTAAAAAGATGCTACCTTGGGAGCGCAACTATTCCATAGTCGAAAAGGAGTGTTTGGCCATTAAATGGGCTACTCACTCTTTACGATATTACCTGCTGAGACATTAATTTGATCTTGTCACAGACCACACCCCACTCAAGTGGTTAAGCACAATGAAGGATGGCAATGCCCGGATAACTCGGCGGTATCTTGCTTTGCAACCCTTCAGTACCACATGGTACACTGTGCAGGGAAAGACCATCAAAATGCGGATTATTTTTCCCAGGAGGGGGAAGTAATAGGAAAGATAGATTCAGCCGAATTTTCCTTCGGTTCCACTCTGAGCGGTGGGATATGTGACAGAAATACAATGATTCTTGGTTGTAAATCTCCCTCCCGACCTGTGAGGGTGCTAAGCAGTGAGAACAGAGTTCTTTGGACGGGATGGTCTGACAGTTCTTTCCCAGGGTCGGGAAATTGGCCAGTCTGGATGAAGGCGAGACTCCGTTGCAAGAACGCATTGACCCGAAGGGAAACGACGTGGCAGCCATGAGATTGGAGAGGTGGTTGCACCTCGTTTACCAAGGGTCATGTGTGTCGGCATAAAAGGGGCCGGAGAATCGCAATCTGTTCCTTAGCTTGGTTTAAACTTTTGAACTGTAAGGACTGTGAGAGACCCCGTGAGAGATAAAAACGTTTGTGAGTGTTTTGTTTTGTTTGTTTGTAATTGTCTTGTTTTGTATATTACTAGACGGCTAAACACAATTCTGGAGCTGTTGCCAAGGGCCAGCACTAACCCGGAACAGCACTGCACGATTGTCACTAATAAACTGTATCACCCACAACGAGCACTACTGCACACACCCAGGACTGGTGACCGTGTTAGTATTATTGTGAGGCAGATATATTTGTGTTTATTATTTGGGATTGCAACCCGTTGTTATTTACGCCGTGCAATACACATTGTTGTGTATTGTCGGGGTATTATCATTTGGTCACCAGACCTTGTTTGTTTCATCACGCACTGCATCACTCCTGCACCTGTACACAATCAGCCACTTTGCCACACACTTATAATAAACTAGCCAAAAAGCCACAGTTGAAGCCACTGAAGAATGCTTTGCACAGCCGAAGAGGAGCTGTGACCACTAGAGGGCAGTTTATTGGTAAAACCCAAATTAAAAGTGAAAACAAATGGGAAGATTACTTTTCCAGAGTAGCTGTGCTAAAGTCTGACGCTGGAGCTGTTGGTGTAAAATTAGGACTAATCCATCGCGTTGAAGCAGTCAGTGTGTATGGTGATATGGGAAGATTAAAAGGGGAACTTGTCAAAATAGTGCTTACGGAGAACATACAACCTTACAGCATCCCTACACCTCGCAGGATTCCTATTCCCTTACTGCCATTGAACCAACTGAATGGTGTGCTCCTATGGTACCTGTAATTTAAAAAAGTGGTAAAATCAGAATATGCATGTATTTGAAGAAATTAAATGAAAACGTTAAGAGAGAAGTACATCCTGCCAGCACTGGAGTATATATTGCCAAGGCTAGCTGGAAGTACCGTATTTTCTAGTTTAGATGCACAAGTGGATTTAGGCAGATTCCACTGGAAGAAAAGAGTGCAAAACTGACAACTAGGGAGATACTGCTTTAGGAGGATACCCTTTGGCACCCTTAGCTGAGCTGCTACATGATCACGAAGGCACAGTTGTCTACATGGATGACATCCTTGTGTTTGGAAGCACAACACAAGAACATGACACGAGACTTAATAAACTATTAAGCTATTAAGCTATTAAGCTTGGAGACTATTCAAGCTTCAGGTTTGAAATTCAATAAAGAAAAGTGTAGTACCAGTCCAAACTGGACGTTTTGGGCCAGGAGATCAGCAAAGAAGGCATCACAGCCAGCCCAGGGAAGGTCGAAGCAATTTCAAGTCTAGACCCACCACGAAATGTGACCGAACTAAGGAGACTGCTGGGAATGATAAACTATGTAGGCCGATACCTGCCAAACCTTTCTTATGTCATGCACCACTAAAACAATCTGCTGAAGTCTGATGCAACATGGCTATGGGGTCCACAACAAGATGAGGCCTTCAACAGAGTCAAAGCCATGATATCCACTGCGCCTGTTTTGGAATTATTTGATCCAAACAAGCTGACAGTTGTCAGATGCCAGTAGCTATGGCCTAGGGGCATCCTTCTTCAGCGGCACGGTAAGAAACTGAAACCAGTAGCCTTTTGGTCCCGTACCCTCACTGATTCTGAAAAGTGATATGCACAAATAGAGGAGTGCCTTGCTAATGTATGGGCTTCAGGGAGGTTCTACCAGTATCTATGTGGGCTGGAGTCATACCGACTTGTAACGGATCACAAGCCACTTGTGACCTTAATAAACAGCAAGGACCTCCACAAAGCACCAATTCGATGCCAACCCCTACTGATCAGATTGATGAGGCTCAGTCCAACCGCTGAATGTGCCAGGGAAGAACTTGCTGAAAAGCTCAGAACTATCAGAATTAGAAGCTGACGACTAGCATATGTCAATGCTATAGAAGAACACCTACCTGTGTGTAAATCTGTACAAGAACAAATTAAACAGTAAACATTCAGTGACAGTCAGCTGCAGTGTGTGCTGAAGTATGTAAGAAATGGGTGGCCTGACTACTTTAGAGATGTAGCTGCCCCGCAAAGGAATACTCTGAAAGGCAGAAATGGGACACCTAAGTGAACTGAACGGACTTGTAAAACGCGGAAGCCAGATTGTTATTCCATGCAGTATGAAAGCGGATGTGATAGAAAAGATACACCAAGAACACCAAGGCCTAACCAAATGTAGGAAACAATATAAGGCCAGGGATCGCAATGGAAGTGAAAGAAAGTCCTGTCAGGCCAATTCTGCAATGAAAACAAACTAAGCCAATGCAAAGAACCGCTCATCACTACTCAGCAGCCTGAGCTACCATGGCAGAAACAAGCTGCGATCTGTGCGAATACAGAGGAGAAATTACCTTAATATTGCTGATTACTTTTCGCGATGGCTGGAGATATTGGACTTACAAAGGACCTACAGTGAAACAGTGATCTCAAAGGTGAAGAGTATATTTGCCGGATTTGGAAGACGATGGTTACTGATAATGAACCGCAGTTCACTGCCTGGCAGTTTAAAGAGTTAAGTATGACTTTGAGCATATGACCTCTGGTCTGTACTATCCACAAGCCAACGGAATGGCTGAACATGCAGCCAAAACTGCAAAAGGGATTCTAAAGCAGACTGGTCCCTACCTTGCATTACTGAGCCAACAAAAGAAAGCCCAGCGAGACTAATGAGTCCGCACCTCAGTCCTAACAGTCCTTAAGGCAGATGGTGAAAAGAATGACAACTGGAATCGTTCAAGAGACATGCACAACACTGTGGTCATATGTTATCCAGACAGAGTAAGGAGACACATCGAGGAGGAATAGGAGACACATTCAGCTTGTGAATAAAGAGAAAGGACACTTGTCGATAGCTGAGGGACAGCATACATGTCCAGAAGAGATACACGCTCCTAGTGCAAGTTCCAGTCAACAACAACAGAGTGCTGAAACACCAGGAACGCCATTGCCAAAGGGAGGCAATAAGCTCTTCAAGGCCAAAGCCAGGTCCTGCGGGCCTTATAGTAACCAGATCTGGACGTATTGTTAAGCCAATTAACCCTTTGCGGTCCACTGTCGGACCTGGTCCGACATTTCAATTATTCCTATCCGGTCCATTGTCGGACCCTGTCCGACATCATCAAAAAAATGCAAAAAACGGGTTTCTAGTCATTTTTTCTCCGGAAAAAGCCGAGAAAACTATTCAATGGTCGAGTGGGAGAGACAGGAGCCGAGACAAGCCGATAAAAAAAAAAAAGAAAAAAAAAAAGGTGTATCTCATGAATAGTCATACTTGCGCCTGGCATCACATAGGGGCGGTCATAAGGAAACAAGCTGGCTGTTACTGTATCAGCGCACAGAGACTATCACAGACATTTGCAGATCTTTTTTGAGATGTTATAGTAATAAAATAATGACTTGGATTGCATTATTGAGTAGTTTGGTGATAAAACGAGTGATCAGGAGATCGGTATGTACAACTATTATTATTATTATTATTATTTATTTCTTAGCATATGTGAAAGCGATAGCGAACGAAAGGGTGGGGCGGGGCTGGAGATGCCTAGTGAGTGCTTTGTTGATATGCAGGGCCTTTTAAACCCGTTTGACTGTGGAAAAAAATACTTTTAAACAGCTGCGTCTAAAATTAACTGCGCATGTGAAAATAAATTGGACCTGACGCACCTGACGTGCACTTAATAAATGGACTGCAAAGGGTTAAATGTTTAGATATTTAGATTGATAGAAACGTGTTTATGGCATTCTACCCATAGTCCTTAGCTAGTTACTTTACTAACTGTTCTAAAATTAAGTAATCAACAGCCATGTTTTACTTAAAACGGGGGGAGATGTGATAGAATGTTATTGTTTATATTATTGATGTAAATAAAGTTGTATGGTTTTGAACATATAGGAAACATTCGAGCCGTGATATGCTCTGTGATAGTGAAGATATAATAAATACACAGCAGTTGAACTTGAACACACAGTCATCTCAGTCTGCTTCTTTCCTATTGACCTCTATGCCACATCTTTGATAATTTTAATGGCTTAATTTTTATTAATAATCAGTTTTATTAAAAACATAATAGTGCTCACTGGAACTGGATCCCAGATATCCGGTTCGTCGTGTCCAAAGCATGAACCGGGTACCTGGTTTCAAAGGAACCGTTTCGCACATCTCTATACTTTAGAACCAGTGAAAATGTCTGACAGAGCAGCAGCTAGAACTGACCGGCTATGTTTATAAAATACCAACAAATGTATGCAGAGGTACTTTGGGAAATACTGTACATCCAGTGTTAAATATGTGCAGAGGCGCAGCCCTGATATCTCTTCAGTTATTAAAGTTAAAATACAATTTTTTGCTCATAAATGCTTTTTCTTAAAATTATCAACACAGTTTTATCAATTCTGGAGGTTCTTGCATGCGCTAAAGAGAGACAGTCAGTTGCTGTGGATGTCCCTACTTTTAATTATGATTTCAGCGGCTAGCCTTTAAAGTAAGATGACACGGCTGCGAAAGAAGGACTTTGTCTCTATTGTCATTTTTTATACACAAATAAGCTTACTTGATTTTTAAAAAAGCCTTAAAGATACAATCAAATTCTTACACTACTTTGATTGTATGAGTAGTAAGTTTTTAATGAAAAAAATATTAAAGCCTACTTCACTAAAGTAAAATTTGCATTCATGCACCCCCGCAGGAACATTACTCTGCTAACTCCCTGTGACAGAGAAAGAATGAATCTTGGTTATAAATCTCCCTCCCGACCCGTGAGGGCGCTGTGTAAAGGGAACAGTGTGCACCGGACTGGATGGTCTGACAATTCATTCCAGGGAAAGGTGGAAGTCGGCCATCTAGAAAGTGGGTGGAGCCACAGTACACCAAGTCATTGCCCCAGACGGGAAGCGATGTGGCAATCGCGGATTGGAGGAAAAGCAATTGCACTCGCTATCGAAGGGGGCGTGGCTGTACAGAAGGGGATGTGGCGGAGCAAACTGCTCCTTTGTTATGGTTACGAGAGAACCGCTGAAGGACTGTGATATAACCATGAGTGTTGTGTTTGTTTATTTTGTTGTACTAATTGTAAATGTTTGTTCTTGTTAGATGGCTAACACATACTGGTAGCTAAAGGCCAGCATCAACCCGGACAGCACTGCACTACTGTTCACTAATAAACTGTATTTCATTACTTGCACGTTACCACTCACTCAGGACTTGTGATCGTGTTTGTGTTTATACTGTGTTTATTTTTTCGAGACTGAACCCCGTGGTTTCACTGTGCAGTACACATTGCTGTGTATTGCCAGGGATTATTATTTACGTCACCAAACGACCTGGATTATAAAAACAAATAAAGGATTGTTTGGACCGTGAACTTTGTTGTTTGTCATCTGTTTAAGCACTGCATCACCCATACACCTGCGCACTGCAAACCACTTTGTCACACTCCCCTATTAAAAAAATGATGATAATAATAATGGTCTGGTTCTCTCTTGCCTTTTTCAATTAATATAATGTAATTAATAGAGAATATAAACAAACTAAGCTAACAACTACCTAGCATAAATTTAATTGATAATTTTAAACTGTTGCAAAACCATAACAAAACATAGAATAATAGTGTGTATATACACTGAGCGAAAAAAGTAATCAAACTGGGGGTGGCACGTGCCCCCTCTGGCCTATGGGTTAAGGTATCCACACACCAGCGATTTGTCTTGCGATAAAATTGTACTTTCGCTGTGACACTACCTTTCACACCAGTGGCGACAGGTGCACACAGATTAATCCAAGCATAATCGGAATGCTAGAAAATAATAATAATAATAATAATAATAATAATAATAATCCCTATGACTTGTACACAGGGAGTTCAGTAAACACAAACTACACATGTGCACACTCTCTCTCTCTCTCTGTACTCTCTCTATCTCACACACAATATATGAGCAGAGCTAGCACCACCTATCATTAAAGGTACAGGAACCATTACAGTATGATTGTCCTGTTAAACAGCTAATAAAAATATAGCATACATAACAGCTTTTCAGAATACGTATTTCAGTAAAGATAAACGAATCATACACACCAGCTATATCCAGTTCCCTGGAAATGACTGCTAAATGTTTTCCCTTATTGCTTTTTTTCCCTTGTGTCTTTATAATCGTTGTGTCCTTAATTGCACAGCTCCGGGTATTTCGATGCTGCAAGAATGATCTTTTCTTCCGCCATTGTTTACTGAAGGCCCACGAGGGAAGCTGTTCCTCATTTGTCAGTCCCCTAGCTGCTGCGCCACAAAATCACAAAAATAGACACCAATCCTATTTTTTTTTTTTTTGCATCGCTTCAGTGTCGCTCGTCGCATCGCAGGCAGTGTGAATAGCTCTATATTTTTTTATCATGGTGCAGTATGTCATATGACACGTTCGCTTGTTGCATCACGTCCAGTGTATAGGCCTTTAGGAGCCTATGTCTACAGGCATATTTTTCTTTTCTCCCTCTCTCTCTCTCTCTCTATATATATATATACAGTACCAGTCAAAAGTTTGAGTACACCTGCTTGAAACCAGGATTTTCATGATTATCTATGCTTTTAACTGTATAAACTTGTCTATAAACACTTAATATTTCATTATATGATATGTGTACTTATATAAGCTGATAATCATAAGTGAATTGCATTCAAAAATTTTATTTTTAAATGAAAATGTAAATCTTGTCAATTTCAATGAAATGGTCACCCAAAGCAAGGGGATTTCAGTCTGAAGCCCAAGTCAGTTAAAAGTCTGAAATGTGTATTACACGGTGTTAGAACACTGGCCTAAGTTTAAAAGTGTCTTTGTTAGATGTTCTCCGAGTTAACTAGCATGTTACCTAATTAACCTTTTGTCACCAATTATTGTTAACAGGTGAGGGTCCATGATTACTTTAAATATAGGTAGCATAGGCACAAGTTTGTCATTCCTGAATTTAAGGGAGCAGAAAATGGCAAAATACGCTCAGTTAAGCAAAGAAAAAAGACAGTCTGTAATTACTTTAAGAAATGAAGGTCAATCTTTAAGACAAATCGCAAGAACTTTGCAAGTGTCTGTAACTGCTGTGGCCAAGACCATCAAACGATTTGAAGAAACTGGCACTCATGAGGACCAAACAAGGTCAGGCAGGCCAAGGGTGACCTCAGAATCAGAGAACAAGTTCATTCGAATCACAAGTCTGCGAAACCGGCGATTAACTGCCCCTGAAATACAAGTTCAGCTAAATGCTACTAGAAGTACAGATGTTTCAACATCAACTGTTCAGAGGAGATTGCGTGAAGCTGGCCTAACTGGAAGAATTGCTGCAAAGAAACCATTGTTAAGAGTGCAGAATAAGAGGAAGAGACTTGCCTGGGCCAAAAAACACAGAAACTGGACGTTTGAGGAGTGGAAGTCGATCTTATGGACCGATGAGTCAAAATTTGAAATATTTGGGTCCAACCGCCGAGTATTTGTAAGACGCAGAGAGGGTGAGCGCATGAGTTCTGCATGTGTGGTTCCCACTGTCAAGCATGGAGGAGGCAGTGTCGTGGTCTGGGGTTGCTTTGCTGGTGACAGAGTTGGTGATCTTTACCAAGTCCATGGCAAGCTCAACCAGCATGGCTATCATAGCATACTTCAGAGGCATGCCATTCCATCAGGATTACGGCTAGTTGGGCAGTCCTTTATTCTTCAGCAAGATAATGACCCGAAACACACCTCAAAGTTGTGCAAGAACTATCTGGCGAAGAAGGAAAGTGAAGGACAACTCAATCTAATGACCTGGCCTGCCCAGTCTCCAGACCTCAATCCCATAGAACTTGTATGGGACGAACTGGACAGAAGAGTCAAAGCAAAGCTACCCACAAGTGCCCTACATCTCTGGGAATTGCTGCAGAAGAGCTGGGAAGACATGTCGGGTGATTTCCTACTGAAACTTGTTAACCGAATGCCTCGTGTTTGTGAGGCTGTTATTAAGGCAAAGGGTGGCTATTTTGAGGAATCCAAGATTTAGAGACAATTTTCAATTTTCTTGAACATTGCTTTGATACTCCTTATGTTTTGTTTTGTATATTGTAACATGTGTTTTCATTTTCAAGTATTTACAGAAACGTATACGACATAAAACATTGTCAACTATGAAAAAAACCTAGTTTCCAGCAAGTGTACTCAAACTTTTGACTGGTACTGACTGGTACTTTGTGATATATATATATATCACAAAGTACTTTACAGATGTAGGCTGTGAACTGTGAATTATATGCAGAGTCACTTATAATAGGACATGGATTTAACATCTCATCTGCAGGATGGAGCACAAGGAGGTTAAGTGACTTGCTCAGGTTCACACAGTGAGTCAGTCAGTGGCAGGGGTAGGATTTGAACCGGTGACCTTTGGGTTACAAGCCCTGGACTTTAACCACTGGACCACACTGCCTCCTGAGGTTGCTTTTAATACATTTTTTCTGCACATATTACTACTTTGTATACGAAGATACATGATTGTAAACATCTAACACTAGTATGTACAATACTCTTTCAAATAAACTTGTTATGATTTTGAATGTGCGCTCCGGTACCTCTTTCTGTACAAATTAAGCACAGTGTACATCGTTGGAGAAAAAGCAACATTCTGCAGCTTGCATTTCCCAGTTGTTTTGACCTTGCCAGTAACTAACGCTGGAAGCGAATGCTCATTTTCAAAACTGGCTCTAATCAACATTTTGATACAGTGAATTCACCAGTTTTGACTTGGACTCAAGTTTTGGCCAGGATTTAACAATTAGATTCTTAAAAAAGACCTGAGATAAAAATAAAAATAAAAATCTCTGATAAAACAAAATATTTCAAAAGCACATACTTTGCAAGCTTGCTTTGATATTTTTTCTTGCACAGGCTATATACATCATGTGTAAAAGTTGTATCAATATTAGAACACTGTATGATTTGTTATTTTAGCATAGTTATAAGGAAGATACATGGCTTGCAGTGGTGAGGTGTGGTGACGTCACGGACCAGGAAGTAACTGAACCAAAACAATGGATGGGCGGGTGAAGCTGAACGCTACTGCACTCAGCGTATTTATTAAATAAATAAACAAAACAAAAGATTTAAACAATCAACAAAACACTACAAAACAAAAGGGCGCGATGGCCAAACTAAACTTTTATATTTAAATAAACAACATATATTAATCTCCACATATCTTTTTTTTTCTTGCGATATAAATACTTTAGTTAAAGGGGAGGGGGGCATGGGCAAGTGCCTCGTCATTTTTCATGGCTGGCTACGGCCCTGAAGATGTTTAGATTTTGTTAATCCCTCATATGCATCAGTTATATACAGTAACTTTTGTAAATACATAGAAAATATACAATACATTTTAAGCTTAGCACATGGAATAGTCTTTTGTTATATATTTTTTTATTTTGCAATGGAGGGCCCTATTTATAAATATTTAACTCAACTTTTAAAAGCTGTTCTTGCTGACACATGTTAAGGCTTCATGAATATGGCCTATAGTTCTTAACACACTTGACGACTGGTCGTTGTATCAATTTGTATGTGACCATTGCAATTAAAAAATAACATACAGTATGTGTTTCCCTTTATGTTATGTTATTCTTTGTGTAAAAAAATCCACGTGTGTGCTTCTTGACTTTCTGTTTTCTCATTGAGAGTTCAGTCTGGGTTTATTTCCTGCGCCTGCATGGCAACCTTTTCCCAACAGTGGAAACATTGTTGAGGAGGGAACTCTGGGATTGACTCCACAATGTGGATTTGAAGTTTGAGCAGCCTTGACTAAGGCAAAATAAATCCCATCCAAATGCTTCAGGCCCCTTCATCACGCTTTCTGTTTTCTCATAATATCTCAAAGGAGCTAAGGGTAAGCATCACTGTTCCTGGTTATAATGGGAAAAAATGTGTTGCCTTTAGAATCAATGCTTACAGTAAGCCCAAGTCTTTAACTATTTAACTTAAAGTAAATATTGAACTGTCGTGGTTATCCTACAAACTGCATGAATAGCATTTACCAACACAATTTACCTTTCAGTTGTTATAATCATAAGTGTAACACATAATTCAAATTATAAGGGTACTTGGGTGGCTATAAACCTTTTTCCATAACATTTGAAAGATTAGTAGATATAAACTATTCATGCAATAAAAGCCAGAAAAAACTTTTTAATTGAACAGCAATCTATTATGGTCACAGCAATCTATTATGGAGTTTTCCAGGAATGTTATGCAATGTTGACTACTGTGATTTGTAACTTAATATAATAATGTGTCTATGTATATTGCTTACTTAATTGCTCAATGATTGGGTTAATTGATATCTATTATATATACTCTAAAGCTGTTCTCCAATTAGCGATTGTATAGCATCACCTGATGAAGACACGCTATGTCAAACGAGTTGTATGTTTTTATTTTGTTCTGGTTGAATAAAAATGTTTTTTAGCAAATAAAATGTAAGAAATATTAACAATTAAACAAGGTTTGAATGGATGGTTAATTAACCATTACTAAGAACTGTTTTATGACTGTTGAGACATTCTTTAGTGTATAATATGCCTTATATTAGTCAGCACCTCTTTTATAAAAAGCTTTGATGTGCACAAATGCCTTCATGATTATAAATATATTGTGAGGCACCTCCCAAGTTCACCACCAGGAGGCGTTCATGGCAGGCTAGGGGCGAGCCCAGTGTTGCCGATAACGATCGGATGGACCTATGGGCAGCAGGACTAACCAACGGAGACCTACATGCAAGGCTTGAGTCTGGACCGCAGAGCTTATTAAACTGCCCAGCTTGGAATTCCAACCGGGGATCAGAGACGGAGTGCGGCAGTTTAATCGAACCACAACTAGAATGAAATTTGCAGTTCTGGACAGACGTTCAGGACAGCTACTGGCCTGGCCGTGTCGGGTGAAAACCACTCTTCCACTACCTAGCCATGGTTAACGGTCCACTTAGTTTGCATCATTATTTTTTTTTTCTTTTGGTTATTTCTTTGAATCCTGTTTGAACTGTTTATTGGTTTTTTTTTTAATACGTCTCGCCAATGGGATTGTCCTTTCTGTTTAAAAGTGAGCTTCAATAAATACTCGTTTTGATTTGAAACACCTGTCTGCCTCTTCTGTGTGACCCACCCGCTCACACACACACACTCACACACACACGCACACACACACACACACACACATATATATATATATATATGCAGTAGAACCTGAGTTACGAACACCTTGGGAATGGAGGTTGTCTGAAATGTCCCTAACTCTGAAAATGTGTTTTCAAAGATTTTCAAAAATGTGTACACCTGCTATCTACACCCTCAATCTGGTGAATAATACAAGGATAAAGCACAGTACTCATATTGCAGTGGTCACATGCGAAATAAGCATTCATTTACCTGGAAGGACCGGTACTGTTGGTGAAATAAATCGAGAGTGTTTGTTTGAACTATTGCTGAGTGTATTCACTAGATGGCTAACACGTTCCGGAGCTGTCGCCAGAGGCCAGCACAAACCCGGAACAGCACTTCACTTGTACCACTGTAAAACTGTATTGCACCACAATCACTAATTCACGCACTAACCAGACTTGTGTATGTGTTTTGTGTTTAATGTGGGGATACAAGAACTGGACTATTATTTCGGGACCAGCTTGGGGAATTATACATCTAAGTAATACACGTCGCTGTATTACTTACCATCATTATTATTTCCTGTTTGTTTCGCCGTAAGGCACTGGACAAAAACAACTAATAAAAACAAACCTTTTCACCTGGATTACAATTGTCTGTTTGTTCTTTAATCACCTGCACCTGTACACAATTAACCACTTTGCCACAATCGTGCACTGCACCGGTGTAAGCCAACTCTTTGCATCGTTGATTGTGAGGCCCAGCCTCACCAGATGCTCTGTCACAATCGGCGTGTGGACCACTGCTCCCTCTCGCGACTGGGAACAAATCAACCAGTTGTCGAGGTAGTTCAATACTCTGATCCCCTACAAACGCAACGGGGCCAGGATACTGTCCATGCACTTTGAAAACGTATGTGGAGCTAAGGAGAGGTCAAACAGCAGCATGGAAAACTCGTAAACGCTCCCCTAAAAGGCGAAGCGGAGGTACTTCCTGTGTGCGGGACGAATGGGAACGTGGAAGTATGCGTCCCGTAAGTCCATGGTGGTAAACCAGTTGCCCGGCCGGACAGACTGGAGAATGTGACGGTGAGTCAGCATTTGGAACTTCCTCGTCTTTAGAAACTAGTTGAGGAGTCTCAGATCTAGGATGGGGCGAAAGCCGCCACCCTTCTAGGTACCAGGAAGTATCTTGAGTAAAACCCCTCTCCGTGGGAGATGGGGTCTACGAGACAAATGGCTGTCTTGCACAGCAAGGCAGCCATTTCCTGCTGAAGTACCGAGACCTGGAGAGGGTCTGACACAGAGGTATTTGTGACCCCTCGGAAGGAAGGCTCCACGCAGAATTGTAGCGCATAACCGGTGTACACGGTGGCGAGCTCCCAGGTGTCTGAGGTGCAAGCGTGCCAATATTGCAGCTGGTGTGTTGTGAAAGGATGGGTCTGAGGGGGCAAGCCTTCAGGGCCCCTGCTGAGGTTGGGGCGGAGCATGCTGAGGCGGCTGCCTAGGGTGACAGCCCTGGAACTACCTTCTGGAACGCTGTTGCATGGGTGCGCCACGCCCTGCGTTCCCCCTGCCTTGCGGGAGGGCCCGTGGGGACCGGGACCGGGTTATAATGCGTGCCTGGGGAGACTGCCAACTACTCGACCAGCCCGATGCCAGTGCCGCCTTATCCGCATTGGGGACCCTCACTTGTGACAGCCACAGATGTCTGCAAGCCACCACCAGGCTTGCCAGATCTGGAGCAGCGTGACTGAAAGGAGGTGTAACTCGGAAGCCACCGGCTCAGGGAGCGGGGCTTTCCGTAGTGTGCAATCCATATAGGCAGTCAGGATACCCGCCATGTTCGCTAGGCGGGTCACCCTTACCTCCGCTGCATAAGCATGCTTCAGGTGCGTCTCCATGACCCTGCACCGCGGGTTTGGGCACGCAGGGTCCTTAAGTAAGCCCCTCACCAGCTGAGCCTTGACCAAGGTGCAATGGTGGAATCTACTGGGGAAAACCCACCAGGCCCAGCTTCTCCACGCCTTCCAGGGAAGCAAGCGGGGACGATCCGAGGAGGAATGCACCTCCTTCATGAAATCGGGGAATGCTAGGATGGGCTGAGGGTGGGGAGCCACAGCCTGCGTCCGGAACATGGACTTGTGTGGCTCAGCCATTGTCATCCAAGGGACCTGCAAAAAGGTTGCAGCGCATCCCATCAGTGCAGACATGGAGCTCGAAAGCAGGGGCACACTAGCTTTCCCAGGAGGCTGCTATCGAAAGTGCGTCCTCTGCCATCAGTTTAGGCAATTCCTGGTCACCCTGAGCTCCCCTGGGAGAGACAGGAGCTGGTACTGGGGCAGGCAATGGCAGAGCCTGAGTTGCGGCCAGAGCAGCAGGTGCCTGCTGCCGCATCAATAACGCCAGGACCTGGGCCGTCTGTGCCTTGAGGTCTAGTATGTCCGTCACCTGCCTCGAGTGCTTAACCTGCTTCGCTTGTGGAGATGGGGAGCAGCTACGAGGGGTTGACAACCTAGCCTGTGCGCAGGGAATATCCTGTGAGGGGCTCTGGGAAAATTTGTTGGAGCGGGGCCCCCAAGGCCGTTGATGGCTCGGCCACAGGGGATGGAGCCTCCACCCCTGTGGCCCTAGCCAGTCTATTATGGAGCACCCGGGGCTGAAAAGCCGCAGAGATGTCACAGACATCTCATCCCCGAGGGCCAAAGTGGCGTGTTGGATGCCCAAGCACAGCACACACAGAGTGTGCCCATCCTCCTGGGGCATATTCGCCGTGCACGACATGCAAGCATGGAACCACGACATGCTTGCTGTCACTTTTTAATACCGCTGGGTATTTAAACCTCAGGTGCCGCACAACGAGCCTGCACAGAGTGCAAGGCACTGGAGCACATAAGCACCGCGTGCACCGAGATACTGAAGCACCGAGGCGGCATGCACACTGTGTGCATGAAGCACTGTGGACGCAATGCGCACCGAGCACTGTGGGCGCTATGCGCACGTGTTTACCAAGTGCACGAGTACCGCATGCACCTAGTGTACTGAGCACTGAGGGTGTTATGCGCACCGGGGTACTAGACACCGTGCGTACTGAGCACCGTGTGCACCAAGTGCACCGAGCACCATGTGCACCGACTATTGTGTGCCCAGTACCATGCACGGCGCGTGCACCGAGCGCCGCATGCTCCGAGTGTACTGGGCACTGAGGGCACTATGCGCACCGAGGTACCGTGCGCACCGAGCATCATATGCACCGCGTGCACCGAGCACCGTGCGCACTAGGCACTGTATGCACTGTGTGCACCGAGCACCGAAGTACCAAGGGCTGAGCGTGCATCAAGGTACCGGGGGGCAGCTAATGTTGCTGTGCCTACCCTAACCGCATGTAATCACACAGCTGGTCAGCACGCAGCATACACCAGGGAGACACACAGGCTGAAGGAAGCCGCGGCGGGCGAGTGAAAAAACAAAGGGGGAGAACACACTTTTTATTTTTTTTTTTGAAGGCCTGACACCCCGGGGTGGATAGGCCGAGGCAGCTGGCGAGGTCCACTCGACAGCACGGCAGGTAGAACACAGCCCCGCTGGAGGAATTACATGGCTGACTGGCTGTTGTTTTGTTTTTTTTTGTTTTTTTTTTGTTTTTTTTTGCACGCAGCCAAAATATACAGCACAAACACAAGCAAAGCAAGGTTGTGCGACAGGGTCAACACACAGGTGGACATGCAACAACAACAGTTTCCACAATAATATTTGTTTTTGTTTTTACTTTGCCAAAACTGCGCAAATGGCAGCTGGCGGAATCACTCAACGGCAGGGATACTGCAAAGCCGAGCCCCGGCGGAAGAACGATGTTCTCCCTAAGAGTGTAGGCTGAAAAGACAACACACACGCACTCCTTAATTAATACTGCAAAGGCAGTCACTCACACACAACAGACAGCGTATACAGACAGCCTGCAACGCAAGCAAGGCAGGCTGTGAGGAAAGAAGCAGAAAGAAGCAGAGAGTCAGAGCCGCTGATTCCACGAAAGCAGCAAGCCAGCTTTCAGCACGAATGCAGGAGAACTGCAGTCGACTCGGAAAAGATCTTTCAAAAACACACTCAGTACAGTAACACAGAAGCTTACCTTACAGTAGGTGAGAGGCAAAAGAGAAAATGGTCTCCGTGGGTTGACTGTTTAATCCCTCGGTAGGCAGGACCGAGGACGTCACCCCAAGTAGGAGCCTATCGGCAGCTCTGATATAAAATACTCAATGAATACCTACCTATGGCAGGCCTATCCCATAAGTATTTTGGTGGTCGTCTTCGACTTGAAAGGGAATTACCTCCACTATGAACTGTACTTTTTCAGTATAAGATGCTGAAGCCAAAAAACAATCTTATATGTGCATTAACAGTTTTAAATCTTCATTGAAGCGTATGTGCATTAACAATTTTAAATCTTCATTGAAGTCTATGTGCATTAACAGTTTTAAATCTTCATTGAAGTGTATGTGCATTTACAGTTTGAATGATTAAAAACATACACAAGTAATGACCATGGTCTCTTCCTTCTGTTCCAGGCACAGGCATTGTATTGTATCGGAAATTAATTAGTTTGGTGATCACAAAAAATAAGGGGTAGGGATCCAGTACTGATATGTCAGCCATTCAAAACATACAATCTGTTTAATTAAATAAACCCATGCTTCAGCTAAATCTGTCGACGGCACCACTTGAGTTCAAATTTTAAAGATTTAGTCTTGGGCGGTTGATTAAATGTGTCCTAGATTGTGAGGCAAAAGTTGGCCATTAATTCCTTTAGTCCGTCATCCTCTCTATTAAAACATTGTTGATATAATGTAAGCCAACACAGCTGGACCCCCTGAGCCTTTAGCTCGGAATGATATAAACCAACGTTTACCATAGATTTGGTTCCAAATAATTAGTAAGAGGGAGGGAGGCATGGTGCCACTCCCTCACTGTGATGCAACAAATGGCTGTATTTCGCATAAATATAAAAAACGCAGACTACCAGTTCTGGAGGAATATTATAACTGATTTTGCATGAAGACACTGGGGATTATTATCAAAGTGTTTGACTACTGTCTGTAAGTTTTTTCTTTCTCTTTTTTATAACAGTAACATGGATTTTGTACCTTTTAATAAACAGATAATTTACAGCACATACTGCACTAAAATGCATTGAGAAAAAGCCCAATAGGGTTTTGGTTATTCCTATTGGAGATGCTTTCCTTTATTTTTTTATTACAAAGACTACATTTCCCACAGGTCATGAACTGTAAATGATAGAAGTGGACTCAACTAAACTGCAGCAAGGCATAATTTAGCATACAACCTCAACTGAAACTGAGCAGTTAAGACAGCTATATGAGATGAAAGCAATGGTAGAAGAGATTTTAGAGATGTCAGCATTAACTGGATGGAATTGGGTGTTTACATATTGTTGGTTGTTGACACGGTTCAAAGAGTTGACTCTAAGGTCTATGCCTTCTGTCATGGCTTTTTAATAGCTGAATGGCAGGTTTAGTGGACCTGACAGTTCTCAGAGTTTGACAGGTTTAGTGGAGTTGACTGCTCAGAGAGTTGCTTGTCTGATCTGAAGAGTTAAACGGTATGTTTAAAATAAGGGTTATGAAAGTTCACAATAACAAGTCACTGGTCTTGCTAAATCTGATCTTATTAAGATTGTATTTGTGGCAGTGAACAGAACAAAGATTGTGTATGTGGCAGAATAAAGGTTATATGATAATGGGGTGACAGAACATAACAACTGCTTTCTGCACATAATGGAGTGTTAGAGCTGTAGCATATAAATAGTCTCAGAAGTATGAGATTGTTGGGCTATTTGGGAGACAATGCCACCCTTCACTCCTGTGCTGAAAGAATGGCCTCCAGTTCAGGTAGTTTGAAGTCTGAATTTAATTTACTCACTGTTGTCAAGTATCATTAATAACATTGCTTAGGATAAAACAAAGTTAAAATGATTATAATTGCTTCCACAATCCTTACAGAACCACTAATAATGAATTGATGGGATTAAGACTCCTGATTATGGGTGTATGCATCATGGATTGAAGTTAACTTCCTTGTAATACAAAAGGAAATACAACTAACATTCCTGTATATTTCCATTGAAATGTACTCTACATATTGTAAAGTGTTAACAAGTCCAAAATGTTTTGATTTGTTGATATTTTCATATTTTTCCCTATATTGGTTTGTATCAGGCAATGCACATCAGTGTAATAATTATATGATCCTGTGACAGGGTGACGCCACGGCCCAGGCTGTTACCAGCAGGAAGTGAGACTCAGACAAGCAAGCTGCGGGTTTAAGCGCTGTTGTGCACTTTTATTTACAAATAAACTCGAAACAAGACAAATAAAAAACACATTAACAAAATAAAACAGCACAAGGGCCAAAATAAAAGGTCTTACAAAAACACTCACAAACGTAAACACACAGGACACGGACACAGCAACATGAACATCCACCAAGACTGACATTAACTTCAACACTAACCAAGCTAACACCTGTGATCACCCTATTTATACACCGTTCTCATATGTTTTTGCAGGGAGGATTTTAATTCTCTCCCTGCCACCCAATATTCTCCACACACACACACACACACACACACACACACACACACACACACACACACACACACACACACACACACACACACCTCGGCACACTGCCACAGATCCCCTCAACTTTTGGAGAGAAATAAGAGTAAATGGTATTCATATTTTCTATATTTATATTGATTTTATTAGTTCAGGTTTCACTTAAAATAAATTTCATAGGGTTTAGCCCAAAATGTGTTTTTTATTCAGATTCAAAACCATATTCCATATTCAATTGCACACTCAATGATAATTATATTAGTACTATGAACACCAGAGTCAGTTTGCCGTGCTCCGGGTTTGCTGGCTCCAGCTCCAAGGTGGCACCAGAGCTGATGGAGACCCCCTGCTCCAGCTCCAGGGTGGCACCAGAGCTGATGGAGACCCCGTGCTCCAGCTCCAGGGTGGCTCTAGAGCTGATGGAGACCCCCTGCTCCAGCGCCAGGCTGGCTCCAGAGCTGATGGAGACCCCCTGCTCCAGCGCCAGGCTGGCTCTAGAGCTGATGGAGACCCCCTGCTCCAGCGCCAGGCTGGCTCCAGAGCTGATGGAGACCCCCTGCTCCAGCGCCAGGCTGGCTCCAGAGCTGATGGAGACCACCTGCTCCAGCTCCAGGCTGGCTCCAGCAGCCCCTGCTCCATCTCCATGCTGGCTCCAGAGCTGATGGAGACCCCCTGCTCCAGCTCCAGGCTGGCTCCAGCAGCCCCTGCTCCAGCTCCAGGCTGGCTCCAGAGCTAATGGAGACCCCCTGCTCCAGCTCCAGGCTGAACCCAGCAGCCGCTGCTCCAGCTCCAGGCTGGCTCCAGCAGCCCCTGTTCCAGCTCCAGGCTGGCTCCAGCAGCCCCTGCTCCAGCTCCAGCAGCCCCTGTTCCAGCTCCAGGCTGGCTCCAGCAGCCCCTGTTCCAGCTCCAGGCTGGCTCCAGCAGCCCCTGTTCCAGCTCCAGGCTGGCTCCAGCAGCCCCTGTTCCAGCTCCAGGCTGGCTCCAGCAGCCCCTGGTCCAGCTCTGGAGCCATTCCAGTGCAGCTCCACACTGCTGCTCCACAGTGTGAAACCACAGTCAAAACAATTCAACAGAAAAGAGAACACCATTTAATTACACAACCATTTGAACAATTATACTATTACACATTTCAAAATTAACAAAGGGGCTTGTGATTTCAGTTTAACATTTCAGATTGTTAAAGAAAAGTAATACAATTATACATTACTGTAATGTAAGGTTCCATACTTACTCTACATGGCATACATTTTAGCATAGATCATAGCAATTATAGGCATTAGAAATTTAAAAATAGCCACAAAAGTAGATTTTATTTCAACAGAGCCATTCCTACCTATAACAACCAAAACTCTTAATCTGTTTTCGACAAACTTTCCTTTTACTAAGACTATTTAAAGTTTTTAACTTCTAACAGTTTGTCCCATTTTTTAAATGCTATTTCAAGGAAAATTTGGTTTTGCAGAAATTATTTCAAATCCTGGCTCGATTTGTTCTTCAATCGTTTACTAGATCCCCTGCTTTGGAGAACAATCTCTCACTTTCTACTGATGTTGCAGGTACACAAAAGAAGGGATGTGACAGCTGTGCCAACAAAGGCAAGGAATTTTTGCGATTCATCCAGTAAGTCAATGGGCTTGAGTCCAAAGACTCTCTCTTCTCAGCTGTATATACCTTCAGCTCATTGTCTAATGCAGTTCCTGTCAAGTCATCATCATCTATTCTACTGTCAGAAAACTGGTAGATACTTTCACTTGGATGTGCTCTCTTGGCTGAAATCCCTTTCAGAAGGTCCACATGCAGCAAATAAGCCTTTTATAATAGCTTCTTTTTGCTCACTGTTGAAGAGATGTTTTTTGAACCGTGAATCCAGGAATGTTGGGATCTGACAATCAAGGTTATTTTCCAAGCCTGATAACCTTGTTGATATTATTATTATTATTTATTTCTTAGCAGACACCCTTATCCAGGGTGACTTTCAACAGGGCTGGTTTAGACTGTACTTCAAGCTGGCCAAGTGATCTGCAAATTCCATCTTGTGATACTTGGAATTTTCACTGGTTCAGATCCAGTTTCAGGCAGGTACACCTTAGACTAGGCATTCCAGACACTGGGTGACCTTTTAAAAAGTGAAGCTATGGACCGACATCTTTCAGTCGCTGCTGATATTGCCTCGAATAACACTTGTTTTCCTTGCCTTGGAAAAATAATACCCGGTAGACAGAGGTGCAATATATGTGCTAAACAAGGATGCCGTTTCACGTTAAGAAGACTGCAGGACCATACAACATTAGCAACATTGTCAGTAACAGCACACACTACTTGCTATAAATTAAAAGATGGTGCATTGAGGGGGCAATGTTCTCCATAGTACATAAAGTGGCATGTTGCTGCTAGATATTGCTTCTGATTTTTGGTACAGGTCCACAGATCAAATGTAATGGCAACATGTGATGCAGACATTAGTTATTGCTTTAAAGTACCCAAAATGTATTGCTCAACAGTCTTCCCGAAACCGTCTTCCTTGATGGGGGTCGGTAGCCAAAATGTAAATGTTAAATAATAAAAAATATATAATTATAGCATAATAGTGTAATTACTATTTAGTAATGTCTAATTAATTAACCATCGTGTTGGCGATCCTAACTGACTTGACTGTATTTTTTATTAAAAAAAACAGATATTCTGACTGAAAGAATGGTCTTAAGTGCATCTTCGAGGTCCCCAAGTGGCTCATCCAGTTAAAGCACTGCCACTGGGAGCGCAGGATGAGTCATACTTTGCTGGGGACTCCAAAGGGGGCATCACATTGGATCTGATGCTCCCGGGGTGGTGGGTCGCTCTCTCATATCTATTCAGCCAAACAGAATATTGCTAGTGTGCCGGGAGTGGGGGCCATCTCTCCACCGGGACCACCAGAGGTTTCCTCTCTGCTGAGCGGCGAGACTACTCCATAAATAAATAATTTATATATACAATATATATATACTGATATATATATATATATATATATATATATATATATATATATATATATATATATATATATATATATATATATATATATATATATACCTTTTGGGGGTTTGGGTCAAATATATTCTCTGGAACTCTCTCCCAACTCTCAAGACCCACTTTTTCTCTCTTGCTTTCCATGCTCTTTAAACCTGATATCTGTTATTAGCTGTTGTGTCTTTGCTACTTCTAACTTTTTTTTTAAAAACTGTATCTATACGACATATGCATCCACAGTGTTCTAGAATTTTCACATCCTAGCCTTGTATTTAAAGTATTATGCATTGTTTTTCACTGTATTTAATGTATTATGCTTTTTTTTTACGTACTTAATGTATTTATTATGCATTTTTTACTGTATATTGTAAAGCGTTTTGTGATGGTACTCCACTATGAAAGGTGCATAAAATAAAGATTGATTGATTGATTGATTGATGTATTTTTTGTTTGTTTGTTATTCCTGCACTTACGTGGAGTTGGCGGATCCACTCGAACTTCGGCTTTTTGGAGGGAAGGACGTGGCTTCATCACAGTCCACCCTCCTGACCTGGCATCGTCAGATCAGTTCCTCTTTCAGAGTCGGTGGCTTCTTCTTCTCCTCTTAACAGATGGGACCAGTGGCCAAATAGTCCATAATCACTACTTCACCATACCCATACAAGCAGTCATGATCCCAACATTGAATACAGTACATGTAATCCTATACTTACGTATGCTTTTTTAAGAAAGAGAAATCAATTATAGCTACAATAAAATAAAATAAAATCCAATTGTTTTAATGTTATTAAATAAATAAGATTGCAGGCCACGAGCACAGTGCTTATATGTGTACTTGTATCTGATTCTGTATGTAATAGTAATGTAGATCTATAGCAATACTTAAGATTTTATCTCTGTCTACAGTCTGTACGACACCAAGTAGAACAGGAAACTAAGTGCCAAGTCCTAATTTTGCTCTTACCGAAACGCAGGCGATTCAGCAGCACAAAATGGTTGAAAATCTAGCGCAGTCCACTCCAGTATGGCATTGTCAACATATGAGGTCAGCAAATCTTTTAGATATAGGGGAGCAAGGCCATTTAAAACTTTATAAGTTCAAAACAAGACCTTAAATCAATCCAAAACTGTACAGGAAGCCAATGTAAGGCTGCTAACACAGGGGTCATGTGTTTATACATCTTTGTTCTAGTTAAAACTGACAGCAGCACATTGCACAAGCTGCAATCGAGATAAAAACACAACTTGAAATGCCAAAAAAAAGCATTGCAATAATCAATCTGAAATGGCGGGGCACATTGCCACAGGCATGCATCAGTCTCTCAGCATCCTGCAGCGAAAGACAGCATCTTAGTTTAGCAATATTTCTTAAATGAAAAAAAACACTTTAGTTACTAATTCCTAATGTGCGGCCTCGATTGAAAGATCTGTATCAAAAATGGCACCCCGTATACTGTGGTTGCCAGTAATCAAAGGGTTAATCTTCTCAGTCCTCTAGCGCGGGAACTGGAATGTACCAGCGTTGAAATAGGGGGACTATTTTTGCATTTCCACCCTAAATAAAAATGACTCCCAAGATTTATAACGTTGTAACTGTATGCTTTACACATCGCTAATATATGATCCATTGAAACTAATGTTGTTTTAAGAATCTCAGTAATCGCCGCCCCACCCCCTTCATTAAGTAGTGGGTTCGCTAACGGTCCCCCTCTCAGTCAGAGCCATAATACTGAGAGCCTGTGTCCTATTCCAAAGCGCAGGAGTTGGTGTTAAATTGCTCTTCTTGATGTTTTTACAGACCCAACTCTGAAAAAAACTTGCAAACCACTGTGTTGTGTGTGGAGCGTCCCGTTCTTATGAAGTGGTTCATCTGTAGTGCAGCTGAGACACAAGGAATGCTAAATTCTTCATTGACTCTGGCACTAGCTTATCTCAGTCTCCGTTCTTCTTATGCTGTTAGCTGACTGAAACAGAGATTTGGATTTAAAAAAACATTTTATCTTGATTGTTGTAATGGCCAGCATTAACATGGTAAATAATTGAAAACTGCATTTTTTAACATATCAGTGAATTGAATTCCTGAAGCAGATTATAATTAAGCAATAGAACCCTCATAAGTGGGCTTTATCATCTGGTAAAGCCTGCCTTGTGTTCAATTGCTATTAGAAAATGGATACATTAAAAACATATAACATTTACAGTTTTTCCTGTTTGTTTTTTATTTTATTTTATGCAGCACTAGTTTTTGTTGCAAATGAATATAAATGTTTTCCTCATTATTCTATGAGTAATGCAGTTTGCTCAGAATTCCATCTGAGGTCTGGTAGCCTACACTCGGCTTCATCCCAGCGGTGGATGCTTTGTGGGTATTTCCAATTGCCACAATAATAAAAAACGTTTCTACTTACACAGGTACCTCGTACAGAAAAACAAACATGGTTTGTAACACATGTAAAGAATAAAAGTACAACTAACTTTTATTTTTTGATATTTGAGTGCATGTTTGTGTATTTGTCTAAGTTTCAGTATGTAAGTTGTCATTAGTTCCTAACATCTATTAGCGAAGTACATTAATCCTGAATCATGCTGTTTGTTCAGTAACTTGTTCACAGTTTGTATTCATAAAGTCAAAGCCTAACATTCAGAGGGCGTGTACGAGAACGGAGATTTTCTTTCAACAAGCAGAAAAAAGGTAAAATACATGAATACTGTATTTACATATTTTTGGGCGGATTGATTTGGAACAATGATTAAACATAGTTCCATTTTCTAATTCACATTTTAAAGAATATAAAAGGCAAAATGCCACTGAAAAAGTAAGCCATAACACATTTAATCAAAATCTTTGGAATGTATCCAGAATTTTGATCGCTGATAGACCAATTAAATAAAGTTACATATGTATTAATTATTATTATTAAAGACAGCAAAAATGTGAAAGTTTAAACATAAATGTACTAATTTTTAGTCCATAAAATAAGCTAATGAGCTCCTCCCCTTCCGATTCTGGAGACGGCGCAGGCAACTCTGGTTTCCGGCAGTTTTCCTCGTCTGCTGGACGGGCAGAAACCTGTGTAGCAGTTGCTCCATTTTCTTCTCTTTCTTTTTTTTTCCTCATCTGCGGTTACGTGTGGCGTAGTGTACTGGGTAAGGCTGGTCTGCGCCCTTTGAAATATGAGACCCAGACACAAAACTGTAGTTTAAGTGCTTTTTGCGCACTTTTAATAATCAAAATAAACAAAACACAGGAACAAAATAAACAGGTTAAACTAAACACTATTCAAACAGTTTTAAACGCTTCAAAATAAACACAAATCAAAACACCCAAGCTTCTCTCTCTCTCTCTCTCTCTCTCTCTCTCTCTCTCTCTCTCTCTCCTCCCAGAGGATTGTGGGATTACGGGAGGAGCTTGAGGAAGCAGTGGAGTAGGAGTAGAAACTCTTGAGTGAGTTTGTGGATTATTCAAGGGTTTTATAATAAATAGCCTATTTATTTATTTATTTATTTATTTATTTATTTACTTATTTATTTGTTTGTTTATTTGTTTGCTTTTTGCTTGTTAAATTTTCTGTAGTTATGTTTGTGCTGACTTTGGGTGGGTCAGCTCAGCCACAGCTATGGCTGGTCTGACTCGCCGGCACGGATCCAAATTCAATTATTGAGGTAGCATGGAATTTTAATGTTGAAGGGACAAATTGTGTTGTTTTTGCCAGTTCAGATACAATGAGGTGTTTGAAGGAGGCTGTGTGGTCCAGTGGTTAAAGAAAAGGGCTTGTAACCAGGATGACCCCGGTTCAAATCCCACCTCAGCCACTGACTCATTGTGTGACCCTGAGCAAGTCATTTAACCTAATTGTGCTCTGTCTTTCGGGTGAGATGTAGTTGTAAGTGACTCTGCAGCTGTTGCATAGCTCACACACCCTAGTCTCTGTAAGTCGCCTTGGATAAAGGCGTCTTCTAAATAAACAAATAATAATAATAATAATTGTGGAGCTCAGGGCCATCAAAGGAAATATTGTCCGAGAAATAAGGATAGGGCTGAAGCAGAGCAGGATCAGGGAGGTTGGGGGCGATCGGGGGAACGGGAGGAGGAGCAGCCCTCTGACCCGGAGCCAGCGGAGCCTGAAGCCGAGTCTGCATCGCAACACAAGAGACACAGCTACAGACAAGCACAAACAGCAAGAGACTGGACAAAGCAACAAAGAAGAACAAAAGAAGCAACAGTGTCTGTAGGCATAAGTTAAATCAAACAATTCTAAAATGTAGTAATAATGACTTATTAGTGGTTGGGGTGATGCTAATTGCACTATAGATTTTACTAAGGATAGAAATACTGAAGAACCACATCATCAATCCTCCAGACAGCTGACTGCAGTTTTACAGTTCAGTGACCTGGTTGATGTATGGAGGTGTCTGCACCAGAGCATTAGAGCGGAGTGGAGCACAGGGGGAGCGGGGAGTAGAGTGGGACCAATTTGTTTGGAGCTGGCATTGAGCAGATAAAGTGTTGAGCAGAGTGGGAGCGAGAAAATCTCTGGCCCGACTCCTGCTCTAACTCCCACTCCACAATTTCCTGAGCAGTGCATGTGCCTAATAAAGTCTTTTCTTTTTTTTTTTTTTATAAATTTGGAATCGCCAATTAATTTTTCTCATTTTCTCCCCAATTTGGAAAGCCCAATTATTTTATTTCAACCCGGCTCACCACTGCCACCCCCGCACTGACTCGGGAGAGATGAAGACGGACACATGCGTCCTCTGAAATGTGTGTCGTCAGCCGTCTTCTTCTTTTCATTCTGCAGGCCCACCATGCAGTCACCTCAGAGTCACCTCAGAGCTACAGCGTCGGAGGACCATGCAGCTCAGAGCAACTTACAGGCAGACCCGCAGGCGACCAGCCAGTCTACAAGGGTCGCTGGTGTGCGGTGAGCCGAGGACACCCTGGCCGACCTAAGCTCTCCCCACCCGGGCGGCGCTCAGCCAATTGTGAACTGCCCCCTGGAAGCTCCTGTCCACGGTCGGCAGTGGAATAGCCTGGACAAACTGGCGACCTCCACACAGAGTGCCTCCACACACAGAGTGCCTTTACCGGATGTGCCACTCAGGAGACCTTCCTAATAAAGTAAATTTGTACATTATTATTATTATTATTATTTATTAGCAGACGCCCTTATCCAGGGCGACTTACAATTGTTACAAGATATCACATTATTTTTACATACAATTACCCATTTATACAGTTGGGATTTTACTGGAGCAATCTAGGTAAAGTACCTTGCTCAAGGGTACAGCAGCAGTGTCCCCCACCTGGGATTGAACCCATGACCCTCCAGTCCCACAGCCCTAACCACTACTCCACACTGCTGCCCTAAACCATAAACATTAACGTTTATGGTCAACCGTGTGCAGTAAATCAGCCCCCCACGCTGCCTCAGGCCCGGCAGTGGTATTGGACTGGTATTAAAGTGCTGAGGGTGTTCTTTGGGACAGAGCTGTTCATGCAGAGGAAGTGGGAGGGCCTGGTGGATAAGGTGAGAGGGCGGCTGCACAGCTGACAGCTATCATTCAAGGGAAGGCCCTGGTCATCAATAATTTGGTGCCCTCCCCGGGGAATGGTAGAGGAGATTCAGAAGACTGGTAGATTTCTTCTGGAGCAGGAGATACTGGACCAAGATTAGGGAAAGTGGAGAAGGTGAAGAATATAGCTCTCCACGGAGCAGAAGGGAAAACCCTATATGAGCTGCATGTTAAGACAGTCCAGTTTAACCAACTAAAAGGGATTGTGGATACAAAATGGCGAAGTCACTTGCAGGTAGAAGAAGAAAGAGGGGGTGTTATACAAACAGCCATTAACCAAGAGAGCAGGGGACCTGCAGTGGAGGATCCTGCACAGTGCTTTGTCACAGGCAGGTTCCTCCACAGTGTGGACCCCAGCATCAGTGCTGAGTGCTGTTTCTGTTGTGAGGAGGAGACAGTGTTCCATGCGTTCAGTGACTGTGTCAGGCTGGGGTCGCTCTTTCACCTCCTGCCGTGTCTCCTGCATGCTCGTGGGGTGACTTTCAGTTAGGAGATTTTTTATTTTTGGGTTCCCCTATAGTTTCCAAACAAGAAATAGGAGTGTTTTAATTACCTTTATTTTAGGGCAGGCAAAATTGGCAATTTTAAAATCCACGAAAAACAATATTTTAGAGGCAGGGCTAATACATGTAGTCAGATTATTTGTTATTTTAGTCATCAGTCAGGTAATGGCGGATTTTAATTATTTACAAATGGTAAGTGAGTGAGAAGGGCAAGCTCCAGTTTATCTTCTAGTTTTTTTTTTTATATATATATATATATTTTATTGTTTTACAGTGTTTTTAGCAATTTGGTATTAATCTGTTTTTACAGAAAAACAATACTGTTTAGATATTTGTATATATTTTTTTATTGTTTTAATTGATATTTTATGATCATTTTATTTGTTTAAAATCTGTTTTTAATGTCGATGCTCTAGGGAATTTCGGCTGATCCTAGAGGCAGCAATAATCTTAATTGTGTTGTGTTTTACCTTATTGTATTTTAATGGATTTTAATTGGAAGGATTAATAAAGGATCTTAAAAAGTCAAAAAAGTCTCTCTCTCTCTCTCTCTCTCTCTCTCTCTCTCTCTCTCTCTCTCAATTCAAAGATGCTTTATTGGCATGACTACAGCATAAGTATTGCCAAAGCAATTACAAAATAAATAATAATAACAAATACAAATAAAAACATCATACCAAATGATTACAGAAAATAAATCTATATAAAAAGATACAAAAATATTTAAATAAAACAGACACACATAAAGAAACCTATTTGTGCATACATGTATGATGGAAGGGGGTTTCTGTAAGTGAAGTGTAATGGGAGCAGATAGCCCCTAATGGAGTCTGTTTAAACATTGTGGTTTTACTGGTCCTGTCTCAGTGCATGACACTGTCTGATATATTCAGCAGCTGTGAGTAGAGTGTTGGTGTTCTCACCCAAAATAATTACCATTGTGTCCTCTACCTTCAGTGTCCTAGATCTTCATAAAGAACTAGTCTCTTATCTTGATATATTTTGAGCAGTAGAGAAGGAAATCGTCCTCGTCTTCGATTTGATTCGATTCACATCACACTGGGTACACATTCTTCTCGCCAAAGGTTTCCAGGTCTGTTGGTGTTGGCCTGCTTCTATTTCCTGGTTGTGGTCACTGACTCGGTATTTGGTAATTGTTTGTCTGTGTGTTTGGCTTTTGACCTTTCCTAAATAGTCAGTGATTATATAATGTCTATGCAGTGCCCTATAGCATTTACATTTTTTGTGTATGTTGATCTGTGTAGTCCAGTGTGCCGTGAATTCATTTTTAGATTCCTTGCAGATAGCACTGATCAGCCTCTTTTGGGAGTTTCTGTTTTTGATGTTACAGTTTGTCCGTCCTGCTCTGCTGTAAAATCTTTTTCACAAGGTGACTCACTGTGTCGGATTGTTCCTGGCTATTGCCAGCTATAGACTGGAATGATTTTGTGTCGCTCTGTTTCAGGTGTAACCGGAACCTCACAAGTGGGTATTGCCTGGGCTAACCACTTCTGTGCACTTTGAGCACATTTTTACAGAATAGCAAATGCATACTTTTTGTTGTGGTTTTATCCCAGTTATTGTCATCCTAGTTCAAGGTTGGACCCCAGACCTCACTCCCATAGAGGAGAATGGGTACAATAACACAGTCAAATAGCTTGTTCCAGATTTTGACCGGTGGATTGATGGTACAGAATTCGTTTTTTATGGTGTGGAATGCCCGCAGTGCTTTTTTCTGTATTGCTTGTTTAAAGCTTCCTGAAGAGTTTAGCACTATTCCTAGGCAGCTATAGCTGGATGTGTGCTCTGGTAGTTCCCTGTTGATATTTTTTACTGTTATTTTTGGCTTTCTATTGGAAGATCATAATTTTGCTTGGCGACAGAAGAAGTAAGTCGTCAGCATAAAGCAGACAGTTCATGTTAGTGTGTCCAAGCCGTAGCCCTGAGAGTGCTGGATGGTCCAGCCTGGTGGCCAGGGCATTGATGTACAAGTTAAAGAGGACTAAGCTCAGGCAGCAGCCCTGTCTCACTCCTCTGTTCTGTTTGAAGGCATCTGTTCTTTTGTCATTGACATTGACCCTGCAGTTAACATTGGAGCACATCCCCTTGATCAGGTCATACACCTTTCCTCCTATTCCATTCTGCAGCATTTTCAATAACTGACCTGGGTGCCAGATAGAATCAAAACCCTTTTGAAAATCTACAAATCAAGCAAAGATCTTCCCCTTTTTAGTTTTATGTACGTGTTTGTTTATAAGATGGTTTAAGGTGTAAATATGGTCTCTACTTCTGTGGTTAGGCAGGAATTTGACTTTTATGTAGTAAGTCTGGTAGTCTTTGATGGTTGATTCTAGTGTGTGTAGTTTGTCTACGAATGCTGTTTGTTCTTCTGAGAGCTCTGCTTTGGGAATTGCTCTGAACAGCTGTTTATAATTACTTTTTCCAAGTTGAGCCACAGTGGATAGGTAGATCAGTAAATGGTTTTGTATTGTGGAGTTTGTTCCACTTGCTCCAGAAAGAGTTACTATCCAGAGCTTCCTCTATGTCTGCCAGTGTTTTGTTTGTGGGTAGCAGCTCTGAGTGTTGGGTTGTCAGGGTCTCTGTGTTTCTGGCTGGATGTATTTCGTAGCTGTTTTGTGGAGAGACTTACACTGACTATCAAACCAACGTCTGTCTTTTTACGATGTTCTTTGTATTTTTAATTATGTGTCAATGATTTATTTGTTGTGGTTTTTAAAATGTTATTCATATCTTCAATAGCCAAATCAATGTTTTCTGTAGGTCATATTTATTTTAAAGAATATAATTTATTAAGGGTGTGATTTCACTGCTATTTAAAGCCATCTCAGATAATTGTGTTGTTTGTGTATCACATTTATTTTCATGGGCTTTCTGTCTGAGAGTCTCATATAGCTCTTCAGACTTGTTCAGGATGTCCTGGCTGCCCTGGAGTATCACTGCTCTGTTGTGGTAGATGTTTATAATAAACAGAGTGTCCTCGGGGTCCTTCTCATTACACACACTAATGATTATTATTTATTTCTTAGCAGACTAATCTGTCGGCCATTGCAGATACCTTGCTTTTTTTGTTTTTAAAAATGCACAGGTGACTAGATGCCAAGCAGAAGTATGCTCTGTACAGAATACTAGGTTGTTTATTTAGAACAGTAATTTAGAGGAAAATCAACAACCAGTACTTCTGGATTTATTTAAGGAAGTTGTTTTTAAACACTTTTGCTTTTAATGTCTTCCAGATATTGTATTATGTAGCTCTGATGTACTTTGCTTTCAAAGTTCTCTTCAGTGCGAATGGCTTCTGTTATAGTGAGCCTCAGACATACACAGGAATAAATCACAGCTTCTAATGAAATCTTACATTGAAAGTAACTAAATATGTTTTTTTTTACCTCTCTCTCTCTCTCTTTCTCTCTCAATTCAAATAAAAAAAAAAGCTTTATTGGCATGACAGGTTTTACAGGTATTGCCAAAGCATTTATATTTAAAATACAATAAAATACAAATATGAAATAAACCAACTTTTATAGAACATTTCTTATCTAACATATTTACAGAATGCAGAGGCGTGGCTATTTAGGTTGTGTCTCTCATGTTGTGGCATTTGTTATATATTCAGCTGCTATCAGCAGTGACTCCAAATTCCCCTAAAATTGTACTTAATTTTCAATTTTTTTTTTAAATTCTCTGTCTAGCTGTGAAAAGTCAGGAGCCTGGCTGGTGAATTGGGTGTATTTTGCACAGTCCAGAGCGAAGTGTATTTCTGTTTCAGTTTCCATGGATCCACAAGCGTCTGTCTCTAGGTTTCCAGGTTTGCCTGTGTCAGCCCGTTTCCACCTCCAGACTGTGATCACTGAGTCTGTACTTTGTCAATGTCTGCTTCAGTTTTGGGTCTTTTATTTGCACCTGGCACTCTGCCAGGGAATAGTCTCTATTTAAGGCTCTGTAACACTCCAGCTTGTTTTGTGCTTTAATTTGGTTTGCCCACTGAGCTCTGTAGCTGTTTTTTAAAGTAGAAACTATTCTCCTGAGCTGAGGAGGGTGTCTGTTCCCTCTGATGGTCTGAAGCCCAGTGATGTCTGTGTGGCTCAGTTCACTGAGTCTTAGAGCCAGCTGACTGAGGGGGTCCTTGTTGGGGATTATCTCCTGGCTTTTTAGTGATTTGTAATGGCAGGAGTCTGTGTCACTCAGTTTCAGATGGAGACAGTATTTGAAGGCTCTTTTTTGAACTGCGAGGAGCAGCGGGAATCGTCCAAGCTCAGCTCGACAGCTGTTGTTTGCCGTGTTTCTGTGCAGGTGTAAAATGTTTTTACAGAATTGTAGGTGGAGGCTTTCTGTTGTGCTTTTTTCCCATTTTTCAAAATTGGAAAAGAGTGCTGGACCCCAGACTTCACTGCCATACAAAAGAATAGGCAGAATCACACTGTGGTGTATGTGTTGGTTTATTAAAGTGTGCAGGGTGTAGATGTGATCTGCAGTGCGGTGATGGGGGAGGAACCCAATCTGACTTCTGCTCAGAACTTTGTGTTCCTGTATGAATTTCAGTAATCGCCTGTTAATAATGTTGCAGAACATCTTCCCCAAGTTACTGCTAACACATATTCCACTATAACTATCGGGGTCTAACTTGTCTCCTTTTTTATATATTGAAGTTATGAGTCCTATGTTACAGACTTCAGGGAAATAACCAGATGTTAATAGTAGATTTAATAATTTCATTTGGGCATTATGTATTTCTGTGCTACTGTACTTCAGCATTTCGTTTAAAATTCTATCTTGACCACAGGCTTTTTTAGATTTGAGATTTTTAAGTTTCTCTTTGACCTCTTGCAGTGTGATTGGGGTGTCTAGAGGAGACTGATTAACTTTGATAAATCTTTCTAAAGTATTTAGTTCCTCCAGGATATTAATTTGTTCTGGAGTTAATTCTGTGGTTGAAATTGGTTGATATAATTTTTCTAAATAGTTTCCCCATATGTTTCTGTTTGTATTCCTAATTCTTTTTTTAGTTTAGTTTCTCCCAAGTTACCCAGAAATTATTTGTGTCAATAGAGCCCTCTATGTCTCATAGTTTACTGCAAATTGCACTCAGCAGGTGTCCAATATCACTCAGTTCAGAGTTGGTTGTGTTCCCTGCTCTGGTGACGGCTCTGGCGTAGCTTCTTGGCTGTGATTGTGGGGTCCCCTGGGTTCTGAGGGGCTGGTGTCAGGCTGGTTTTACTGTGGGTGCAGTGGGAGCGCTGTGTGCAGGGTGTCAGTGTGGATGTCAGTGATGGTGCCCCTACTGTTTGTCTGTGGGTTGAGTGAGGGGGTTGTGGTTGGGGGGTCTCTTTCTTTGTCTAGCTGGCTCTCTGTGACCCTCTGTGTTTCTTCGCCTGTGTTTGTGGTGCATGTTGTCTCTCTCTGCCTGTCTTCTGTATCTTGCAGGCTCCTGTGAGGCTGGTGTGTCCAGGCTGTCTTCCCCCTGTGTGTCCGTGCCACTCCTGTTGTATTGATGATAGTTTTTTATTTTTTTATTTTCTGGAGTTCACTGATTTGAGCACTCATGTTATTTATTGCTGTTTTGTATCCTGTTTAATTTTGATGATCTCATCTCTGATTAACAAAGTGGATTCAGCTCCCGAGTGGTGCAACCAGTAAATGCACTCCGTCCGGAGTGCAGCTTGGAGGTCGGCGGTTCAAATCCAAGCTATGCCACTGCTGACCGTGTTCTCAGGGGGCGGCGCACAACTGGCCAAGCGCTGCCCGGGCGGGGAGGGTTCAGGTCGCTTGGGGAGTCCTTGGCTCACCGCAGACCAGCAACCCCTGTGGCTGGCCGGGTGCCTGCAGGCCTGCCTGTATGCAATTCAGAACTGCATGGTCCTCCGAAGCTGTAAGTTCTGAGATGGCTGCACGGCCAATAATAATAATAATGGACATTCCAAAATTGGGAGAAAAATTGTTAAAAAAAAGAAAAAAAGGGGATTCAGTTTCAGCTATCCTGGCCAAGTTGCTTTCTTTAAATTCTGTGAACCCCCTCCAGAGATGAAAAATATTCTTTGATGGTATTAATTAATTGTGTGATGGATTGTGGTGAAAAGCCTAATTGTCTTGTCCTGGGTGCCACGTTCTGACACTTTCATTGTCACTTTATGCTTCTGTGGGGAGTTGTGGGGGGTTGTTTCTTCCCACTTCTTTTAATTTGTTGAAAAGTTTTTCAAACACACCCAGGCTGCCGTTGTGGTAAATGCTGGCTGTGGACATAATGGTGTCCAGATCATTGTCTTCCTATGCTGTCAGCTGTCCCTCTTACATATTCCCTTCTTTTAAAAAATTGTACAGGATCATGTGTTAGGTGATTAGATTATCTGTAAAAAATATTAAATTTGATGTCGTATTTGTGTCTCCCTTTTTTCTGTAATCTACTATTAACGTCTCTGGCGTTTCTTTTAACACTAGAAGCACCAGAATTTCGAACTACCTAGAAGCGCCAAAACCGGTTATTTTAATCGGTGGCTTTTTAAACAGCTGTAATATGATAATGAATGGCAAACAATCGTATAAAACTAAAAAGTTTTATTTATGAACATCAAATCAAACATTTGCATAGCAGAAACACCATATTTGCAACCTTGCACTATTTCCTCTTATGCGTGGTGCAGCAGCTGCAGCACTGCCAGAAGGGACCTCTGTCTCTGCCCTTTTCTGATCCATATGTGCTTGCCGAAGCTCCATGGCTAACTGCAAGATGAAGTCCCTCCTCTGTTGAAGTTTTCCCCCGTTACATTCCCGGTACAAAACATACACATTGATGGCTGCCAGGTCCAAAATGTTATAAAATACAGCCACAGGCCACCAACGAGGTCCGCCTTTACTGAATACTGTCGTGCCATCTGGTCCAGCACATCCACACCAAACTTTGTGGTATTGTAGTATTCCACTGTCAGGCTTTTTTTACCATCGGTTCCGATTGCCATTGTTTTGTGCATAGAGCTGAGAATGAACCTGCAATGCTATACACAGGAGGGCACTTGAAACCACTTGATCACGGAACTGAATGTATTGAAAAGGACAGGCAGGATTATAGGCTATATTTGATAAATAATTATGTATTGAAATAATCGGTTAAAATGACCAGTTTTGGCGCTTCTAGGTAAACATGCTTATAATTATCAATTTCTTGCAAATATGTGGCTCAAATGCCGTCAGTATATCTAATATATATATTTAGGAAAAGTCACGAATGAGCACGTGCATTACATTCCGGATCACAGAGTAATTTAAATTTTAAAACCCCAAATGGTCAAATTGACCAGCTTTGCGCTTCCAGTGTTAAGCTCTTTTTTTAAAGGCCTTTTTCTGCTGTGTGTTTTTTAATCCCTCCAGGTAAATGATCTCTCGGCTCTCTAATACAGTTTAACACAATACCACCAGATCTCGGCACAATAATCAATAATCATGCAATATATACAGTATTGGGCTCTTGATATTTCTAGCAATTGAACTTGCAAGCCAGAAAAATAGTAGTTATATCATGGTGAACAACAAAGAAGGCTTTTATTGTTCTTTTATAGCCCTTCAATTTTAAGATATCAGTAATTGGAAAGGATTACTAACTGCAGTACACTTTAACGGTAGGCATTTGCTAACTCTCAGTTTAAAAACTTAGCTATTGTTCATTAACATAACACAGTGGAATGATCACAGTGTTATTTAGTAATTGTAGGACAGTATTGCCACGTGTGAAAACTTTAACAATAAAGCCGAAACGAAAACACTTTAAATTTAAAACTGATTAATAGACTAGCAAGCACTGGCAAGATCAGCTTTTTTTAATACGGTGCAGAACTAATTTATTTGAACATATTGTAGCGTCGGGTCTCGCAGTACAGCCGAGTGGGACTCTGTGTGCTACGTTGAACTTGCTGGGGGACCGGGAATACTTTGCATGTAAATAGTGTATTTCTGTGTGTTGCTGTACAGGTGTGTGTGTGTGTGTGTGTGCTGTCCTGTCTTCCCCGCAGCTTGTGTGTGTTACACTGCGTGAGTCTGTGAGAGGAAGCATGTTTCGTCTCTAGGCAGTGCTAGCATGCTGCCTAGGGTGTCATGTGCCCAGTGCAGCTGTATGAGAGAGGGGTCTGTGTTGGCTGCACTGTGATATGTGTCTGGTTCCGCCAGTCAGCTGCTTGCGCAGGACTGAGGGTCTGAGCAATTGGTCAGTGTGTATGTAAATGTACCCTTGTGTGTGTGAGCCAATAGGGCTCGGGGGGGATCTCTATTTAGGAGCTGCCTGCGAGCAACTCAGGGTTGTGTTGTATGTTGTGTGGTTGGCACTGCCTAACTGAGCTACTTATCCTGTTGCTAAAAAGAGCCTCCTTTTGCCTGCCGTTCCTGTTTAAATAAAATTAGCAGTTTTAACTGCTTTGAGCTGCATCCTGTGCTTTGATATTGTTTAGGGACTTTGCGATACCTGCATGGTGGTTGTCTTAATAGTAGTATCCATGTATCGACAATAACAATCCAAAGCAAATTTGCACCATTGTTACAGACTTTCTTAAAATCACAGACTTAAATTATAAGAGGGGGATTCATATTTATTGTATTCACGGAGACATGAGAACCTATCCTACAGCAGAGGTGTATGTTACAATGGCCCAGGTGACTGTTTATGGCTCAGTGGCTGTGTTACCTCATCTGCCCCACCCTGTATTGATAGGCAAAGACTTCCCTCAGTTTGAATCATTTTTCAGTCAAAAGGTATTGGCTTCCTGACGTTCCCAAGCACAACAGGGGGAAGAGACTATTACCACACTTTGGGGAGATATTTCCCTTCAATGAACCCAATTTAATTAATTTGAATTGCAAAAAAAACAAAAAAAACATTGGTGACCAGAAAAACAACAGGGGAGTCTGGATTACTACGGGGATCGGGAGCTGGGGGACCACAAAATTAAAAAAAAGAGAAATTCTAAAGGGGTGAGCACTCAATGTACAGAGAAGGTTATAGCTGAGGAGCTGGGGGCAGACATGCAGCCGATCATCTTGAAGCTAGAATTTAGTGTGGTTGAGTTCCCTGAAGGCCACCACACACTATACCGACCCGATAAAACACTGACACGATTTTGTCGTGTTGGTGTCGCGTCGGTTTTGTGTGCGGCTGAAACCGACACCGACACAACACGACACCGATGGATTTTGCTTGTCGACGCTCTTCGGCGGGTTTTCAAACATGTTTGAAAACGCTCTGACGAGACACCGACACTACGAAATCGTGTTGGTGTCTTATCGGGTCGGTCTAGTGTGCAGTGGTCTTGAGTTGAGTTCAGAAAACTTTGTTTCAGCTCAAAAAAATTAAGAATCTTTTAAGAATGCTGTAGCAGGGCGGTAGTAAGCCCTGCTGATTAAATGTGTGTATTTATTTTAGAACAGGGTTTCCCCCTCTGCCCGTGTTATTTTGTATTTGTTTGTTTGTTTATTTATGTATTTATATGTTTTGTTAGTGTTTTTGTATTTATTATTGTATTTATGTATTGACGGCGTAGCCGAATGTTTGTTTGTTTTGTATTAAGTAGCATGGATGGGAAGCCCCATCCACACAGTAATTAGAAAACCCGTGCAGAATGTGACCGGGGGATTATTAAATAATTAGATAGTTAATCCCTCGGTCACTAATATAAAAGCCTGCAGCTCTCGGCACTCGGGTTGGTGGGTGTACAGAGGAGAGAGTGAGAGAAATTTATTTAAAAACGAAACTAAACCAAGGATAGGGACAGTGAAGGCGATTGCCCAGCCTGACCGGTTGTAGTGTTTGTGATTTGTTTTGTTTACTTTTTTGTTTTGCTCTGTGAGCACAGTCTTTTTGTTAAAACCTTTTATTTATTTTTGTTGTATCAAAATAAAACGGCGCAAGCGCCTTTAACTGCAGTACTCCCTGGTGTCAGTTTCCCTTCCTGCTTCTGCCGTGACGTCAGGCGACTCAGCCATCCTGTCACACGTGGTGTCCAGCATGGGATCACCAGCGCGGGATCACCAGCGCCTCCTGGACTCAGGCAGAAGAGGGTACTGCAGTTTTTTTTTGTTTGTTTTTTTTTATTATTTGTGGAGAAAAGGAGAGTGAAGAAGGAGAATGGGAGGAAAGAGGATGGGAGGAATGAGGAAGAGCTGCCAGAAGCAGCAGCAGGAGAGAGGTGGGAGGCGATAGTCACGGAACCCCACCCAACTGGGACCCCCATACTGGGACACGGAACAGGAGCAGTGGAGAGCTGAAGGGGCCCCCCTGTGTGTCATCTGCAGGGAGTTTGGGCATGACCAGGGGGACTGCCCCTATGAAGACCCTTGCTTCTGGGAAGCATACTCAATGGGGAGGGTGTCCTGTGCGTCAGGGTGTTTTTGGCTGCTGGAGCAGCAGACCCCATCACCTCCACAGGCCAAGGGAGAAAAGAAGGTGAGGAGAAGGAGGCAGAGAGGGGACACGGACCTGGAGTGGGAGCCTGCATGTCCTGTGCCTGAGTGGGAGGAGCCGGAACGTCCACAGCGGGAGGGGGGAGTCGGTGCGTCCACAGCCCAAGAGGGGGGAGTCGGTGCGTGCACAGCCCAAGAGGGGGAAGGCTGAATGTCCACAACCCAGGTACCTGCCAGCAGAGGGAGAGTACCTGCTGGTTCCACCTCCGTGGGAGGACTGCGTGTCGCTCCCGCCTCCGCCAGCAGAGGGAGAATACCTGCTGGTTCCACCTCCACCTCCATGGGAGGACTGTATGTTGCTCCCACCTCCACCAGCAGAGGGAGAGTTCCTGCTGGTTCCACCTCCACCACCATGGGAGGACTGTGTGTCGCTCCCACCTCCGCCAGCAGAGGGAGAGTACCTGCTGGTCCCACCTCCGCCAGCAGAGGGTGAGTTCCTGCTGGTTCCGTCTCCACCTCCGTGGGAGGACAACTTGCCGCTCCCACCTCCGCTAGCAGAGGAAGAGTACCTGCTGGTTCCACCTCCATCGCCGTGGGAGGACTGCGGGTCACTCCCACCTCCACCAGCAGTGGTAGAGTACCTGCTGGTTCCGCCTCCATTGCCGCCACCAGCAGAGGGAGCATGCCTGCTGGTTCCGCCTCCATCGCTGCCACCAGCAGAGGGAGCATGTCTGCTGGTTCTGCCTCCATCGCCACCACCAGCAGAGGGAGCACGCCTGCTGGTTCCGCCTACATCGCCGCCACCTGCAGAGGGAGCATGCCTGCTGGTTTCCCCGCTGCAGCCAGAAGGGGAGGAGCCTCTGCCGCCTTCGCAGCCAGAAGGGGAGGAGGCCCTGCCGCCTTCGCAGCCAGAAGGGGAGGCGCCCCTGCCGCCTTCGCAGCCAGAAGGGGAGGAGGCCCTGCCGCCTTCGCAGCCAGAAGGGGAGGTGCCCCTTACGCCTTTGCCAGGAGCAGAGCAGCAGGAGCTGCCTCTGCCTCCACCACCACCACCCGAGGGAGAGGAGCAGGAGCTGCCTCTCCCTTCAAGACAGGACGAACTGGGACAGGAGGCTGGCGGTCCGCAGCCGCCCTTGCATAGGTTGCTGAGCCGAGGAAGGGGGAAAACCGCCGGGTCGCAACGGCTGAGAAGAGGGCCAACCCCAGCACCACCACTGGTCCTGGCTCCCCTCCTGCAATCGCCTCCCAAGGTTTCGCTGCCGTCATCGCCTCCTGAGGACTGCTGCCGCCCTGTCATGCATCGCCTGGGGATGCCAGTTCGCCATCGCCTGGGGATGCCAGTTCGCCATCGCTTGGGGATGCCAGTTCGCCATTGCTCGGGAATGCCAGTTCGCCATTGCCCGGGGATGCAAGTTCGCCGTCGCCCGGGGATGCCAGTTCGCCATCGCCTGGGGATGCCAGCCTCGCACCGCCCAAGGATGCCTGCCTCGCACCGCCCAAGGATGCCTGCCTCGCACCGCCCAAGGATGCCTGCCTCGCACCGTTAAGGGATGCCACGCCCGCTCAGCTCAGGGATGCCACGCCTGGATCGCCTGGGGCTGCCTGTTGCTCCGCATCACCTGGGGCTGAAAAAAAATGTTTATAACAAACAATAAGTTTGAAGCATAGTCTGGTAATAATTTCTACACATATTTGTGGGTAGTCATGTTGTTGTTTATAGTCTTGCTATACTTATCACAATCAGGGAGTTGTCATGATTACACATACAGTTGCAGACAAAATTATTGACACCCTTAACTAAAGATCATTCAAGACGCTTTTTTTTTTAAATTGGTGTCAGATGTGGTTACCATTAAGGTTGCGTATAAGCCTTTTGTGTTTAGATGACTTTGTAAAGTTACTTCACACACTGCTATACCAGATGTTTCTTTAAATTCTTGGCTGTTAATGTTAGATTTTTGCAAGCAGCTCGAACAATTCTTTATGCTATAGTTGTAATTTTCCTGGGACGTCCATTTCTTTCCATCCTTTCAGTTGAATTAGTCTTCAAATACTTCTTGATTATTGTGGATTTTTGTATTACGATTTTTCCCCCCACAATGCTCTTTATCGATTCCCCTGCTGCTGTAGTAGTTACTGTAACAAGTGGTTTTCTCACATCTAGATCCAAGTCCATTGTTTTGACTATGCTTTGCTAAGTTCTAACTACTTTGCTTCAGTTTCTGTGCGTGTTTTACAGATAATGTTTTTTTTTATAATATTGCTAAATTGATAAGTAGTGGTTTCTAATTGATGAATAGTGTTAATAGTGACTAGCTCAATTAAGACTAACCTTAACTTACATAGACTTTAATTGAAAATGTGCCAATAAGTTTGTGATCAACAAATATTGTTATTTACTCCAGTAAGGCAGTATGATTAATATAGGTTATACAGTAGTTTCAGTGTATATTGTGAGAAATATTTAGGGAATGTCAAAAATTAAAGGAATGAACAGGTCAAAAGATTTAATCTTTAGCATTATTCATGCATGGTCTTGCACTAAATCTGCAAACAAATTTCTCTTAGTTTAACCATATAACTTGTCATTAAAAAATGAAGTAATACACCCTCATTGTATGTGTTGCCACTTCCTACACTGTTTGTCAGATCATTGGCATCATCCAGGAATGGAGCCTGTCATTTCTCAAAGAAGGTCTGCAGATTGGTTGTTGTTCCTTTTTTTTATCAGTAATACTGTACATGCATTTGTTAAATATGTATGAAGCCAAATTATATCATATGCTATAAAATAAGAATGTTTCTTCCATAACTTCAAACACTCAAAAGTACAAATTTGGAACTAGAAGCAATATGATTGTTAACCACTACATATTGTCCCTGACTTTAGTGTGTATAATTCAGGCTCTTAACTAATGAAACATACAGGATGTCAGATTTGTGTAAATGCTAGAGTAGAAGTCAATGTAGATCCGAGTTGTCCAGTCTTAGTGCTGGGGAACCCTTAACAGAGCACTGCATGGCGAGCAGAAATCTGAACTCAATCATTTTAGTGAGTTGTGTATCAGGTGTAATAGTCCGAACCAGAAAGACATTCACAAAAAAGGCACAACATGTTGAAAAATGTAACAAACTTTATTTTCTGTATTCTTCACAATAAAACAAGTACATGATCAGATTGCATATTTCCATTGTAACGTGCTATCCAGGACTTAATGCATAAGCAGTAGTGAAAAATAAAACAACTATACTGCAGGTCAGCTTTGGTAAAAAGCCCCCTCACCACGTCAAGGTCCTGACCTATGGAGTGGGGTGTTAGTAGTAGGTTTAACAGAACTTTAAAATGCCTTCTCACATAACCCACAAAAAAAAGAAGGACTTTAAAGAGGCTGCCTGTCTAAAAATGACATTACCAATTTATAGTGACGTGTTTTCAGTAAATCATATGGACATTTCATAGTCTTAACTTTTATAGTATGTAATTGTCTAATATCAGTAAATAGGAATGGAAATCGAATTTGAAATTGAAGCATTAATGTCTGAAACATGGACACGTACAATGTGAAGTTGTTTATTACTTCAGAATTACGTATACTGTACTTTTATATCATGTTACACCCACCTTATTTGGCACAATTTCACTTCAATACAGTGAATCAGCCCCTCCAGCTGGTTCAATATAACTACATTAAACAAGGTGGGTGTTAGAACTGACATCCAGTTTACTTTGGATATCTCTGCCCTGGAAATACTCAAGTCAGGCAATAATTCAGTAGCTCAGAAACTAAGACTACCATACCAATTAAAAATGAAAGTGCAAAAGCATCTGCAATATTTCTCCAAATAAAAAGGTATCAATACAGAATCAGGGTCTGCTGAAAAAAATAAATTCTTCAAAATAAGTAGTTTGTGCGCTCATGAAAAATAAACACTGAAGACAATGAGCCTTATTAACAATACATATGTAAATAGCTGTAAATTATGGTAATGTTGCTTGACAGGCATTACCACATTGGAGTGTTAGTATAATATACTAAGCTAGAATGCTTAGTATAAAATGTACAAAAAACATATACAGTAAAAAACAAAATAAATCTGTTACACCTTTACTTACCATACTTACTCAAGTTTGTAACTCTGCAAATGGAGCACATACTGTATACCTCTCCATACTTATGAGGCCATCTGGCTGTAGATCTTGGCACTGGCCATGGAACCATTCTCCACACCTCCCGCATTCCACCATCAGCTCCAGTGCAATCCTGTATGGTCTCCACATGACAGAAATGTACCTCTGGGAGGGGGGTTCTCTCACAACTCGGGAAAGGAGTAAGAGATCCATCTACAAAACAAGAAAAAAGATGATCACACATTTGCTTTTAATCATAACATAACTTACCTGGATCTCCACCCATGCAGAGTGTGAGGCTGTTTGCGATGGTAAACAGTCCACAGTCACTACATCCCTGCTGCTGCTGTACATGTGGCCACACAATCCCAACTGTCTTTCCACTGTACTGGAGCAGTGATACGACCTGGGAACGGAAATCATGCTTATTATTAATACCCAAAGAGTCAAACACATTTAAGGTACCTTCCTCACAGCCTATGTTACTTACCGTGACCCGGTGATTGCAAGACACATTGAGAATCTGTACAAATCCCTGAGCCGGTGAGCTGAAGGAAGTCAGCTGTGTCAGGCTGGTGATAGCATACAAACCTCCCAACTGTGTAGCAGAGCCTGGCTGTGGTCCATCACCTCATCACCCCTCCACGTGTGTTGTCCAACACGATAAAACAAATAACTCCTAATGCTGGGCCCCCCCCCCCATAAAACAAATAACTCCTAATGCTGGGCCCCCTTCATTGAGAATGGCAGTCTTCTCCTCTTCATCAGTCACAACCCTACGGAGACACTCTCCATTCTTCTCAGGGACATACAGGTACTTACCTGACAGAAAAAACAAAAGGAAAGATAATATTACAGTAAATACTTCAATGAGTGGAGGTTTTTAAATGAATGTTTTAAAAAAGAATGACCCAAAACCTATTCAATTAGAATTAGAAAAGCATTCATTGTGATGCAGCCCTAAAGACCTGACACAACTTACATGTTGTGGAAAACTGTCTCTGCCCATTATAATGGTCATTTCTTACACTCCTAAGTTACATAATTTATATATATATATATATATATATATATATATATATATATATATATATATATATATATATATATATATATATAATACAAATTCTGTTTTCTGGTACTAAAATTTCTGCTATTAGTTATTTAAAATTCCAAATATCCTATGTGTGTGTGTGTGTATGTATGTGTATATATATATATATATATATATATATATATATATATATATATATATATATATATTAGGGCTGCAACGATAAAATCGAAAATCAATATTTTTATCGATTTTCCTCCTTATTACGATCATCGATAATAAAACTGGATCATCGATAATGGCAAAGTTTATTAAATTTCTGTAATTTATAAACTAAATGTTACACCAAACTTCCTATATTGGCATTTAAATTACAGGACGCCACCAATATGTCTACTTGAAATACCGACACTAATACCCGGCACTAAGGTTCAAATGTATCTCCTCAAGTGCAGCGCGAAACTGATTCATTCTCTTCCGGTTCGTTTTCATAAATGAAAGATATCTGACAAAAGTGATAACACGGCGGGTAGAAGTGCTCCTGAGCGCACAATTGTTACACCACCCAGTATGAAAAGCAAATACTGGCGTCATTTCGGATTTTGGACGATAGGAGGACAGATTGAAAATAAAAAAAATGTTGTATGTAAATTATGCAAACGCAAACTCCCCTATAATTCAAATACAACAAACATGAGAAGCCATTTGGAAAAACACCACCCAATTGAGTGCAGCGAAATACACGGTAAGGCAGAGGGATCAGAAACAGCTGGGCCTTCATGTCCTAAACAGCCACGAATGACAGCATTTTTTCAACAAACTTCTGCTGCTGCATTACCCGGTCAACGAAGTGAAGCAATTACGAAATCTCTTGTAAAATTCATCTGCAAAGATATGAGACCCATCAGCATTGTCGAGGGTGATGGTTTCAGGGAATTTTGCAGTGAAATGGAGTCGAGATACCAAATTCCGAGTCGCACAACAATTTCAAAGAACATAGTTAAACTGTATGATACCACTCGTGCAAATGTAAAACAAATACTGCATGATTGTAAGGACATTGCTTTAACTACAGATGGTTGGACCTCCTTAGCCACCGATGCTTATGTTACCGTAACAGCACATTGCATTACTGATTCTTGGAAATTGCAAGATTTTGTTCTGCAAACCAAAGAGCTTCAAGGAAGTCACACAGCAGAAAATGTTGCAGAGTGTATTTCAGAAATTCTGGATGATTTTAATATACATGAGTCAGTAATTGCTGTCACTACTGATAATGCACTGAACTACGTCAACGCAGTAGAAAGATATCTCAATTTGATCAACATCCCGTGTGTGGCTCACACAATTAACCTTGCTGTACGGAAGGGACTGAATACTGGACCGATCGAAAGAACACTTACCCGACTTAAAAGTTCGGCTGCACATTTCAATAGGTCACCAACTGACAAATGTCTTCTGGAGGATAAGCAAAAGTTGCTCGGCTTAAAAAATGACAATTTAATCACTGACTGTGTTACACGCTGGAACAGCACCTACCACATGATTGGCCGAGCATCAGAACAACAGGCTGCAGTGGCCGCTGTAATCTTTGAAAAAAAAAACTCTCGCATCTGGCGTTAACAACTAACAAATGGATGGTTGGTGAAAATATCTGTGAAACTCTGAAACCATTCAAAACGGCAACCGCTGCATTATCAACAGACAAATGCCCCACAGCTTCAGCTGTTTTACCTCTTCAGCATATCCTGATCAATCAAGTTAAAAACTTTGCAGCATCTGAAATTCCTGTAATAAAGGAGATGAAAAACAAAATCTACAGTGATCTGAGTTTGAGGTACGACAAAGAAGAACGACAATCAACATTCATGCTTTTGAACAAAACGTCATTCTTTGACCCACGCTATCACTGATAGATACATTTATCTGAATAAGAAAAGCATCAGGTACAGGAAGAAATTCAAACAGAAGTGATAGTGTTTTGTAAATGAAACTGATTTGGTAAATGAACATGGCAGTTCTGAAAATAAAGAAGCTAGCAGAAAAACTGCGCTGACTGCAATGGATGACCTGTTTGGGGACACTTACACCTGCAGGCAAGATGAAACAGAGAATTGCGAAATACAACTGATGCAGGAGATGGCGTGCTATGTCAAGGAGACACCACTCTCAGCAGATAGCAATCCACTGGAATGGTGGAAAAAATCAGGCCTGAAATATCCACACCTTGCTCAACTGGCCAAAAAATACCTGTGTGTGCCAGGCACATCTGTGCACTCTGAACGTGTCTTTTCGACAGCAGGAAACATTGTAAATAAAAAGCGAGCAGCCCTGGATCCAGAGCAAGTCGACAGGCTTGTGTTCCTTGCAAACAACATTTAAAATATGCACGTTTGAATGGACAGATTGGATATACATAGTTTTTGTTTCTTTTTGGACTGTTACAATTCTGTGATCTAGTTGGATATTTCTTAAGGACAACACACAGTAAGTAACTTACTGTACATTAACTTATATATTTTTTCATTTGAAAGTTTATATTTTGTGTACCTGGGTAATCATATATACACACTTCTTTTATAACGCATTTTTATTTTAGTTTGACTTTTGACCGTCATCCAGTGTTGCCATTAGATGTTTTTCTAAACAGAGGGTTGCAAGATACTAAAACATTGTAAGAGTATAATATAGAGGTGTCTTATTTTGTATTGAAGGTAAAACAAAAATAACTCTAAATATCAATTTTTTTATCGATCGATTTGATATTGTGGATTCAATTATCGATTTCAGTTTTCGGGTTAACCTGACACCCCTAATATATATACACACACACACACACGTTTATCATTTATTTAAATTTCTATGTACGTCTTCAAAATACAAAAATACAGGACGGCTTCAATAACTTATAATGTATTAATATTAATTTTCGATATTTCTTTATTTTTTTACCTTCAAAACGAATGTACTGGCTTTCTTTCTGATACCCCTCTTCTCTTCTTTGGTGGCTTCTTGGCTTCTTCAGGATACTCAGTAGTGATGTACTGCTCTCAAATGATCCATATCAATTGATAAATGTAGCTTTCTGAGTAGTTTAATAAATTTGTGCTGTAAAAAGAGAAATTATTTGATCACAATTGTATGACGGCGTCAATTAACTCCAACTGTCAGTTCAAGACCAGTGGAGCAAAAGCAACAGAACGCTAACATGTCACATGACTCAGGGGGGGAGAAATTTGGCAGGGGGGTGAAATTTGCCATGACACTGTCGCCTGGGGTCGTCGAGGATCCTGCTTCGCCTGGGGTCGTGGAGGGTCTTGCTTCGCCTGGGGTCGCTACCGGTCCTGCCATGCAGCAGGAAATACTGTGGCTGGAGCCCCATGAAGGGGAGCTGCCGGCCATGAAGAAAGGGGGGGAGGTCAGGAGACCAGCTCCCCCCGCAGCAGTTTCGCTGCCGGAAAGTGGGTGGCCAGAGCCCCACGGAGGGGAACTGCCGGCCATGAAGAAGGGGGGAGAGCTCCCCTAGCCGCACTTTCGCGGCAGGATAGTGTGTGGCGGGAACCCCGGAAGAGGGAGATGCCAGCCACGAAGAAGTGGGGGGTGGAGGACATTCCACCATGGCCACCCCCAGAAACAACTTGCTTCCCCCTCTTCCGGGACTTTGAGACTGAGGGGGGAGGTGGCTGTTGGGGCCAAGTGTGCGTTGCACAAGGGGGGGGATATGTAGCAGGGCAGTAGTAAGCCCTGCTGATTAAATGTTTGTATTTATTTTAGAACAGGGTTTCCCCCTCCGCCCATGTTATTTTGTATTTATTTGTTTGTTTGTTTATTTATGTATTTATATGACGGCGAAGCGCCGTATGTTTTGTTAGTGTTTTTGTATTTATTATTGTATTTATGTATTGACGGCGTAGCCGAATGTTTGTTTGTTTTGTATTAAGTAGCATGGATGGGAAGCCCCATCCACACAGTAATTAGAAAACCCGTGCAGAATGTGACCGGGGGATTATTAAATAATTAGGTAGTTAATCCCTCGGTCACTAATATAAAAGCCTGCAGCTCTCGGCACTTGGGGTGGTGGGTGTACAGAGGAGAGAGCGAGAGAAATTTATTTAAAAACTAAACTAAACCAAGGATAGGGTCAGTGAAGGCGATTGCCCAGCCTGACCGGTTGTAGTGTTCGTGATTTGTTTTGTTTACTGTTTTGTTTTGCTCTGTGAGCACAGTCTTTTTGTTAAAACCTTTTATTTATTTTTGTTGTATCAAAATAAAACGGCACAAGCGCCTTTAACTGCAGTACTCCCTGGTGTCAGTTTCCCTTCCTGCTTCTGCCGTGACTCAGCCATCCTGTCACAAATGCCCATAGGGTTATAGAGATAAATGGAAGCAGGGCCGAGAATGTTGAGCCTAACCAAGGTCCATATTTAATAGTCAAAAACGATATTGTGTGATTAGGGAAAAATCAGGGGGTGATGTATGCGAACAGTGCAGGGCCACAAGTTTATATTGGTGGCTGTAGACTATGCAACACAATATCCTGAGGCAATACCGTTAAAAAAGTCGAACTCTAAGACCATTGCTGGGGCTCTAATAGAAATATTTTCTCGAACGGACTTGTGTGGCAAAGTGGTTTGCAGTGTGCAGGTGTAGAGGTGATGCAGTTGTCATGAATAACAACCCAACAAAAGTTCACAGTAAAATGAAGCTTTATTGATGCTTAAATAATAAGACTGGCTATACACAGCAATGTGTAAAGTTCAGTCAAAACCCACAAGGTGCAGTCCCGAAATAATAATACTAAATAACACGCACTTTATACACATATACGATCACCAGTCCAACAGTGAGTGCCTGGTGCAAGTGGTGAATTTATACAAGAACAGTGACAACAGTAGTGCAGCGTAGTCCGGGGTTTGGTGCTGGCTTTGGAGTGATAGATCCCAGATATATTAGCCGTCTATAAATGACAAATGTGACAATTTAATATACAGACAAAACAACACAAAATGCTCACGGTTATTTTACAGTTGGTTCTCCTTTACAGGTCCTTTCGTAACCATAACAAAGGAACATGCCCCCTTCGGTAGCAAGTGCAATCGCTTTTCCTCCAATCCGCGATTGCTACATCGCCTACTGCATTTGTGACTTGTGGCATTGTGACTCCACTCCCTTTCTGGGTGGCCGACTTCTGACTTTCCCTGGAATGAATTGCCAACCCACCCAGTCCGGGGCACACTGTTCCTGTTATACAGTGCTCTCACAGATCGGGAAGGAGATTTATGACTTGGATTCACTCGCTCTCTGTCACAGCTTGCCAAAAGAAATTTTGACCGATCAGGGTACCCCATTTGTGTCGAAAGTAATGAAGGAGGTGTGTAATTTGTTGAAAATCAGAACGATCAGAACCTCAGTTTTCCACCCACAATCAGATGGGCTGCAGAGAGATTTAACCCTTTGCGGTCCATTTATTCAGCACGTCTCAGGCGCGTCAGGTCCAATTTATTTTCACACATGCAGTTTATTTTAGACACGCTGTTTAAAAGTATTTTTTTCACAGTAAAACAGGTTTAAAAGGCACTGCATATCAACAGGACACTCAGTACTGCATCTCCAGCCCCGCCCCACCCCTTGTTCGCTATATTTTTCACATACCTCTTAATAATAGTACATACCGATAAATCATCTCTTGATCACTCGTTTTATCACCAAACTTCTCAATAATGCGATCCAAGTCATTATTTTATTACTATAACATCTAAAAAAAGCTCTGCAAATGTCTGTGATATTCTTTGAGCGCTGGATGCAGAAGCAGCTATCTTGTTTGTTTATGACTGTGTTATCTATGTGGTGTCGGGGCTATGTGTATTCATGAGATACGCCCCCTTTTTTTCGGCTTATCTCGGCTCCTATCGGTCTCACTCGGCCACTGAATGGTTTTCTCGGCTTTTTTTCTGGAGAAAAACGACTAGAGACCTGTTTTTTATGTCTTTTTGATGATGTCGGACAGGGACTGGAAAGGGAAAATTGCAATGTCGGACCAGGTCCGACATAGGACCGCAAAGGGTTAAACATTTAAGATTTAAGACTATGAAGCAAATGCTGCGGAAATTTGATGGGGAAAACTGGGATCCGGGTGGGGATGCCGGTACAGGATAATATGATATTGTAGCGACCCGGGCACCGTTCCTTGTCTGCTGGACTTTTATGTGTCCCCTTTGTGTGTCTTGTCTGTCTTGTGCAGTGGTTCTCAACCTATTTATCATTTTGGGCTGCATATGCAGCTCTCTATGTGTTATGTGGGCCGCACCCACACAATATACTTACTACCTGTATATCTATAAAAAATATAAGTTTTGTATCTGTTATCTGACAGCAATGCCATACAAATCAATATAATACCTTTAATTTCTACACTGGCAAATGTCTACCAAGGGCATTTTAAATGAGCAAAAAAAATAAAAATATATTAACTGTTAAAATTAATTTGGTTTTATACTTACATTAGTGGGAGATCTGGTAACTTCCTTTGTTCGAAGCAGTAATTGCTTCACAGTCTGGTTGAAGATGGGTGACAGCACACCACAGCTGGGCATGAAGGTTTGCATCAGTCAAGCAAGCGCGATAGCAGGACTTAATCCGGCACATTGCTGAGAACGTACGTTCACAAATGTAAGTCAATCCAAACATAGACTGTATTTTGGCACTCAAAAGACACACATTTTGTCCAGCAACACATTTCCATAATTCTTGAACAGAATTTGCATGCTGTGCTGCAACTTGCTCCCTATCCCTACAATTCTGACAGCTCCTCCTCCAGTTCATGCCTGGGGACATAAAATGTTGTGTCAAGGTCTTTAAGTTTTAAAATGGGAAAAGTGTAAGGATCCCGTAGAAAAGCACCAGCAGACTGGACTTTCACGAAATCGCCAAAACGTGACAAAAACTTTTCTTGCAGCTGCTGTACCGCAGCAACTAAATTTTCTCTTTTGTCATTTTCCAGAGCCCCTTCACATGCTTCCTTTAACATTGGGAAATGCGTGAGCTCTCCTTCTTTAATCTGAGCGATGTACATTTCAGGCTTGACCTGAAAACGGGCAAAAGCGCACATTAACTTTGTCAATTATTTTTCCTTCATACTGCAGTTGCAAATTCAGCTTGTTTAGATGCCGTGAGGTTGGCAAGAAATGCTACGTCTTCCTTCTAGCTGTCATCTTTTAATTCAGGATATTTATCCTCCTCACCAATTTCAGAAAGAAACTGCACAATTTCTGGAAGTAATGCAACAAATCTTTGAAGAACCTTACTTCGACTTAGCCATCTTATTTCTGTGTGTAACAGTATATTGCCATATAACGAGTCAATTTCTTGCAGCAAAGAAACAAAACGGCAGTGTAGTAAAGATCGAGCATGAATGAAGTTTACTACTTTCACAACTGTGTCCATTATTCCCTTCATGCGACCGTCTCCTAACTTGCTGCAGAGGGCCTGTTGATGCACAATACAGTGAAATGACAACAAATTTGGCTGCTCCTTTGTCATTTCAGCAACTAGTCTCCGATGTTTACCAGTCATACACGGAGCTCCACCTGTTGTTACAGAACTGAATTGAGCAGAACATTCATTTCACCGCAGGCTTGGCAAACAGCAATGTATACATCCTCCATATGAGTTTGATCGTGCAGTGACTGCAGCGAAAGCAAGGCTTCCGTAATTTCAGAGTTGACTGTATCACTGCATCGAATCCAAATGCAATGCTGGGCCACGTCTCCTATATCTGTTGATTCATCAACTTCTAAACTTAAAGCTGCAGCAGAGGCAATCTTTGCTTTAAGTTGGGTAGCCAGGTTTTCCGAAAGATCTGAGTTGCACTGTGTCATTGCTTAACTGCAGATTTTTTATCCTTCTTATGACTTAATTTTTGTTTCTCAAATCATTAAAGAGACAGTCCGTGGATTCTAAAAAGCATTATTTTACTGGCTCCCCATCACTAAATGGTTTCCCGTGTTTGGCAAGCATCCAAGAAATTTTGTACAATGCAAGTGTCACAGCGCCTGCTCCAGTAAATGTGGCAGGCAACACTTTCTGCTCATTGTTTAGCGATTTCTCAAGGTGACTGATTTACAACTTTCTATCTTCAGATTTCTCTGCATATTTAGTTTGAAAGCCTTGATGCTTCGTCTAAAAGTGCCTTTTTACATTGTACATTTTGCACACAGTGAGGGCCGTACGACATAATAAACAGAATGGCTTCCTATCTCTTTCTATTACTGAAAACATTTCTTTCCAGTCATCTTGTAACTTTCTGCCTTCTATTGCCAAACTGTGATGCTTCTTTCCTTCATCTGCCTTTTTACATTCATTGCTTTCTGAAGCCATGCAAGGCTGTTTCTCTCCACAAACATCAAACTAATCCATTATTTTTCTCGTCTAGACTACTCAACTGCTCTGCTCTATAAAACTGCGTCAATCAATTTTTTTTTTGAGAACGAAGCTTTGGAGGGGCATAGAACAAGAGCCTCAGACAGAGAGGGAGCGAGTGCCTGAGTAAGGGAAAGTGGGATTCAGTGAGTAGGAAAGATAGGGTCTTTTATTATTTTTGTGGCGTGGTCTTGGCCCAAACAGGGACCATGTTAATTCAACCAATAAATTGGTTATTCATCGCGCCTGGCAATGTCTCCGTCTGCTGCTTTATCTTCCAAGGGCACAGGTCATTACATTGGTGTCAGAGTGGGATCATGGAATCCATGCCGTGGAAGGTGAGACAGAGAGAGCAAACAGAATAGGAGGAGCTGCAGGGGGCTGCGGCTGGATCCACAGATGGCAAGGAGAAGTGTGCGGCTGGATCCACAGACGGCAAGGAGAAGCCACAGGTGGAAGAGGGCTGTGAGAGCAAAATGGTGGCCTATATACTTCTCCCCCTGCAATACGATGGTAAGGCCAACTGGCATTTGTTTAAAATGCAGTTTGAAATGATAGCAAGCAGAGAGCTGGACAGATAAAGAGAAAGCAATTAATCTGATAGCTTGCTTGCAAGAAGATGCTCTGTGTAAACTAGAAACCACTGTATTACAAGTCACTGATTACAGACCAATGCATCAGAGGTGGGCATAGGAGCGGTGTTATCCCAGTTAGTACAGGGGGAAGAGCACCCAGTGGTTTTATTGAAGTAGAAAACTGCTAAAAAGAGAACCAAATTATGAAGTAATTGAAAAAGAATGTCTAGCAATTAAATGGGGAGTCGCGTCGCTTCGCTATTACCTCCTGGATGGAGATTTATTTACATTAGTCACTGGCCATGCACCCCTGAAATGGATGCATCAGAACAAGGACACAAATGCGAGGGTGATCCAATGGTTTTTAGCTTTACAACCACACCAATTTACTGTAATACACAGAGCAGGTAAGGAACATGTCTATACCGACTTTCTATCCTGGGAGGTAACCCTGGCATAGTGTTTTATTTTCTGTTTTCTCCTGTTTCCTGTTGCTGACACAAACAAAAGTGTGTCAAAAGACACCAAAATGTACAACAACTGTCTGTGACTTTCATTGAATGAGTGGTGGTAAGTAACTGGCCATTCTGACAATTGTGCCACTTTACCACTATGCTATACAACAATAGGTTTCCTACATTTTCCAACACTTCTTATTAGATCTTATTAGATGTTATCAGTGATTAACCATCAAAAGGAATCAGCACACTGTACTGTGAATATCATATTTAACAAAAAACCTGAATGTAACTGTGGCAATGTGGCCACGCCCTTGTACGTAGTTTATGTTTATATGTTACGTGTTGTGTGTAAATGATGGTGTATAGCGATGGCTGCATGGGATATAAATGGGTGTGTGCAGCACGAGTATTTAAAATGTATAATTGTAGTTAGGCACGAGGATTGCACATCACTTCACGTGCAGATAAAATGTGTATAAGGTGTGTCACGGGATTGCACTTAATTAATTCACGTGCAGTTGTACCGAGATTCCAATTGAATGATTGACTAGCAATCGAGTCACGGTACAACTGCATAAAAGCAGCATGTTTTCACTCAGTCGGGGTTGGGTGTTCGGTGAGTGGAGAACGGGAGAGAGATAAAGATATCTTAACAATTGCTATTGCGTGCAAGAGGCACGATACTTGTTTGTTTATTCCGACTCACCGTGTTTCGTTTGTCTGTCCGTCCACTGTTTTGTTTAGTGTTAGTCCGTTTTTGTTTGTCTATTTATTTTGGCGTAAGTGCCGTGTCCAGTGTTTTGTGTGTGTTCAAACCTTTTATTTTCTGTTCAGTTTATTTATTAAATGCTGAGCGAAACCATTCACTCAGCTCCACCAAACTCCACCTCTCTTGTTGTTTTATTTCCTGGCTCTGGTCTGACGCCACCCACTCCGGCCGTCTTTGTGACAGTAACACACAGAAATGTTCCCACAATTTGGATTAGGCAGGGGTGGCCAAAGATGTCCCTTCCAGTCCTGGTCATTGTTCCAACCCTGTTTTAAATTGTTTAATTGAACCAAACAACCATCCACATTCTGAAGTAGTTAATTATATCATTTTGCTTGTCAATCCTGGAGTGGAATAGCCCTCTTGAACCGTGATTGGACACCCCTGGTAAGGGTGCATGTTTTATTTATAAAATTACGGTATAAATTGTGTGTAGTCCTGTGTAAAATCCTGTCTTAGGTAATTTAGTAACAAGACAAGATGTTAAAATGTACAGGAGTGGTATCATGTATCACAAGTTAAAAAAAAAATGTTTCACCTCTTTTTTAAGTAATTCACTTTTCACTTATTTAGTTATACTAGATTATAAATAAAAGCTAGGGACTGTACCAGTTTTGAAGAATACAGGACTTGAATATAAATTTTGTATAGACTTCTGTAGACCACACACAGCTGGTATAAAATTAAATACATTCAAGTTAGCAGTAGATGGTGCCTGCAGTGTATATGGGGATACATATACATACTGTGCTGTTTATGAAGTTGAAAATGGAAAGCGATATCAGTTGTAGTCAAAAATTTACATACCCCATGGAAATTAACAATTTCTAGAAATTTATTGAAAACAAATAATTTTAGGAAAAATCTTTTGTAGCAAAACTTTTGCTTTTGTGGATGAGGAAAAAAGTTACAAGAAATAGATGTATACATTATTTATTTCAGCAGTTTTTTTTGCAAAACTCCAAAAATGCTAATTCAAATGTAATCATACTCTTTGATGTTATGATAGTATTGTCTACAAGGTGCTAGAAATTTCAATATGGCAAAGCAGAACCTAATTCTAGAAAAGTCTAGAAAATGCTGGATTGTAGATGAACATTCTTAGAGAGTATAATAAGGTTAGGCATGGGATGATTGCTGTCATTACCAATAAGTCAATATGGGAAAAAGTAAAGAGCGATCTGAAGACCTTAGGCAGAAAATTATTTATTGTCAGCTGGAGAATGATTCAAGAAGATTTCCAAGCATTTGAGTATCCCAATTTAACCTATTCCTTCTATTATCAAGAAGTACAAGACTCATGGTACTGTCACAACGGTCCCTCGGTCTGGAAGAAAGAAGGTTCTTTCACCAAGAACAAGTAGAAGAATTGTGAGGAAGGTTAATAACAATCCAAGATTGACTGCCAAAGATATTCAAAGTGAATTGGCTGCAAGTGGAACTGGGGTTTCCATTTCAATCATAGGTCAAGTATTGCATGATGAAGGTCTCAATGGTCACAGGCAAAGGAAAAAGCCACTCTTAGGAAAACGACACAAGGACAATCGCTTAATGTTTGCAAAACGGCATTTGAATGATGGATATGAGTTCTGGTCAAAGGTTTTGTGGAGTGATGAAATAAAAAATTGAGTTATTTGGTCACGTTGATAGTCATTATGTTTGGAGAAAGTCTGGTGAGGCGTACAAAGAAAAGAACACCATACCTACTGTCAAGCATGGAGGTGGTAATATCCTTCTATGGGGTTGTTTTTCCTCTAATGGCACAGGAAATGTAGTTCAAATACTTGGTAAAATGGATTCCCTAGCATACCAAAAGATATTGGCCTATCGTCTGAAACCCTCCGCTACAAAACTTGGTTTAAAGCGCTACTGGATGTTCCAACACAACAACGATCCAAAGCACACATCAACATCTACTTCAGAATGGATAAAGAAGAATAAAATCAAGGTTCTGGAATGGCCTACAGTCAAAGTCCCGATCTAAATCCGATTGAGAATGTTTGGTATGAGTTGAAGAAGGCTGCGCACAAGAGAAGTCATCGGAATTTGAATTAACTGGAACAATTTTGCGTTAAAGAATGGTCAAATTATGCCAAAAGCTCATGGACAAATATCCTAATCGTTTTAAGAGGTTATTATTGCTAAAGGTGCCTCAACTAGCTATTAATTTCATTCTCCTTGTCAGAGTAGGAATACTTTTGAATTAGCATCATTGGAGTTTTGCAAAAAAAATTGCTGAAATAAATAAGTGTACACATGTATTTCTTGTAACTTTCTTTCAAAGCAAAACTTTTGCCACAAAAGATTTTTCCTATAATTTATTTGTTTTCAAGATATTTCTAGAAATTATACATTTCCATTGGGGTATGTAAACTTTTGACTACAACTGTATGTGATTAGTTCCTAAAATGTGGGTCTCATTAATGAGAAGACAGTTGACGATCCCCTGCTGCACACATCGAACCGTTCCGTGATGTGCAATGACAAGAGACAATGAAAATGAGCCTTCACTAATAAGGTATCAGCAGCAACATTTTATGAAAGGACTACTTACTGCCATCTGAATCAACACTGATGCATTACATATGAAACCAATTTCTTCCATAATAAAAATACTTAATTAATAATGTATGCAAACACAGCATAGGTTGTCAGTGTCAGCATAGACATAGACTGTTTATATTAGAGATCCCCCCTAAGCTATATTTCCCATTGAAGAGACTTATTGTATGTATTTGTTAAGTTTTTTTTTTTTTGAAAAACAAAACTGTCAACAACATCCACAGGTAATTGTTTCATTAAGCTAAGAAGGCAAAAAAAAACGTCATTGCTATCTTTGTGCGATAATTTCCATTACATTGTCTGTTCAATACAATTATATTTCTACTATTTTCTCTTGATTTTCTTAACTGGACTTCTGGAAAACAAGAATACAGTATTTTTTGTGCATTATTTTCATTGTTGATTTTTTAATTTTTATTTGCATGCTTTATAAAATGTATCTTAATTAGAATGACTGTTTCTTAAATGATTGTTGTAAAAATAACATTGAGCTTATTTTGTTAATGAGTGCTACAAACTTAAAAAACAGTGTTTATGTCTATGTGTGAGCAACCTAATCCAAATTGAAAGAAAAAAAATTGTTTTCTAGTAAAAAAGGGTACTGTTGGAGCTATTAGTATGTAAATACAAGAAAAGAAACTCTACTAGAATCCCCTACATTATTCTTAATGTAGAGTAGATTTAATAGAAATTCGCTCACATCCACGATGGCCTGTAACTGGAGTTTCCCTTCATTTTCCACAGTAAAAACGCGGGTTGAACTTGTTCCTCTCCTGTCTTCTTCTGGTTCCATGACATTAGCTACATATATTGAGCATGACATTTAACCTGTCAGTTTAAGACTTTAATTAACCTATAAAGTTGCCACTTTATTTTATTTTATATTTTTTCATACTTTATTTTATTGGTTTTGTCTTTGCCTTTGAGGATAATAATCGGTTACATTTGTTAGACAGGATCAGTACAAAGCAAACACCAAATACTGGATTTCTATGTTGTCTGTTTTATATGGCATTACTTGGAGTTACAAAGAAATGTGTATTTATGCAAAGAAAATCACATGAGCCTTTTTTATTTAAAAAAAGACAATTCACTAACTGAATAATGACAACATTTATAGTTATATTATTTATAACTAATCACTCCTCTTAGTTCTCTCACAGAAAAAAGCAAAGCAAATTAAACCAAATCTACTGCAGAGCATCAGCTAGTATTAGAATGTTGAGTCAACGCAAGAGAAACTCAGATGCATAACTGCTGACTTGTAAATATGGTGACATTCACCAGCACCTTGCTTTACCTGAAAGAAAAAGAAAAAAAACACTTCATTTATGACACAAAATTGAATTTCCAGCAGACGTACGCTTTCTAAACGATGCACCTGCCTTTTTTTATGTGGCCGTCGTTTTTTAGATGTCATCACCTCTTTCTCAGATTTTACCTCCCTGTTTATCTCTGGGTAGATTTGCTACATCTTTGCACTTCTCGGTGACCGTACATCTCAGTCTGTGAAGCTAAAACTACGGAACAGTAACTCTGAAAATTGAGTACGATCAAGTGAGCTCGCAAAACAATAACTTCTAACTCAACTGCAAAAAAGAAAACAAATGATGCAGTACGATGATTGACAGTGCAGTCTCCAATGGGGACTGCAGAAGGTGATGTAGCAACAAATGAAATTGTATCTCTTTTAAATATTTACAGCCATGATATAAGTCAGTATATATTTATTTTATATGCATTTTAAAAAATAAGCATAAGAGATCTAGGGCCCTATTCTGATGCAATGAGTGCAACCACAAACACAGTAGATAAAGTCAATCGCGTCTGCCCCGCAGGGAGTGGCTTCTCCAAAAGTGTGATTCTCATTTTTTTTTTATTGAGGCATTGCATACATTTTTAGAAATAAAACCCCTGAAGATTTTAATAAGGCTGTTTGCTTTTTTTAAGCAAATTGATTAAGGCAATCCCATTTTTTTTTAAAATAACGAAAACAAATAGTTCCCACATACATGTGTATGTGCTGTTAAATCTTTTAGTTGCTCATTTTTAGTGTTTCTTATTTTTATTGCATTAGGAAATAAAGACATTTTTATTAAAACAATTTAGTTAACTTTCTGGTAATCATTTATTTAGTACATTGTGTAAAATGAAATGTAATTTGCTACTGTATGAATATTTCTATTTATTGCTAGAATTGTATATTGTATATTTAAAAATAGTTTACATGAAAATGTTGCGAATTGAGCTGAAATATATTTTTCTGAAGAATAAAGTGTAAAAAGCAGTTTAAAATATTTCATCATGCTTGTGAACGGAGTTCCTCAGCTCTTAAACTTTTAAAAACGTACCTGCTCAATATGTCTGACAGCCGTCTCAGTGGCTTAGCTATTATTAACATTGAACATAAGAGGCACAAGCTTTGGACCTGGATATATTTGTGGAGGTCTTTGCTGAGGAACACAAAAATGCCAAGACTGCTCTCTTTTGATCCTGAAAAATTGGTAAGTTGGGCTTGGTTATTCATGTATTATTTATTTAATGTAGCTGTACTTAATTGTTGATAATTTAGGCTTTGGTAAACCTATCAATTTTTTTTGCCTCATGCCTCTGCCCCTCTTTGCCTCCCTAGTTTACGTAGTCTAATTCTCAATAAAAAATATCTCCAATTAAATGTTATTAATACAACTCTTGTTTGTTCTTATATCTAATAACAATTATCACAAATGACAGTTGGCTAATGCTGCATGCTATTAAGCCAGCAATTCAATCTCTTTTCAGATTCATATTGAAATCTGACATCAACTATTAAAAAGGCACACCCATTTATTTTCCTCCAATTCAAGCACTGCTTACAATAATCAAAGTCAGTTGTGGGATTATATTTACTCCTCTCAAGCAAGTTTTAAGTCATGATTACATATGCAGAAACACTATTCACTACATATCTTGTTATACCGATGAACAACATTTTGAGGTATGTGTAAAATATTTAATTTAATACAGAAAAATTGGTTTCTAGGACTGGTACCAAGTCAATTGTTTTATATGCAGATGTGTACTTAATGTCCTAGTCAATAATTCTGTGCATTATGACTCAGTTACTTGGACACATTAATAGGACTGTTGTAAACAATATGTTTTCCTCAGGAATACATTGCTGTATGTTCTTTATTTCTTTCGTTAGTCTTTATGAGTATATAAGTCACTCATTGAAAAAGATCCTCAAAGGAATTTCACTCTCCATGAAAACACAACAAAGTTGAAAACTCTTTCTTTTGATTGGCATGTAATAAACTTCAATCTGTCAACCAACCACAGAGTCTAATCGCCATTGGAGATTTACAATTTTGCTTGCTTAATAGGCTTTGCATGCAAGTGAGACGATCCCTCAAAAAGTAAATAAACACAGGTCTCATGTACTGTATGCTTTCCAGACTGCTGAGAAACATAACAATTTAGCAAGCTGAGGACAATAATAAGAGCCCTGTCATATAGGAGGTTTTCTGGTTTGTATTTCATTGTTGTAATTCTAGATTTCAGTTCATTATAAGCTTTACTGTTGTTCTAACCTAACCCCTTTCCCTATTACATTGCCACTCTGTCAACTGCTGTGAATTTCAGTACTGACAGAAGCTACTGCAGTTTCTGCTTGGAAAATGCTTGGAACTCTGGGAGAGGCAGCAGATGTGGTTTCTGGGGCTCAGTCTCCACTCTGCCTTTGAAATGCGATACATATTTACACTTCATGGTAAACCTGTCCATGAGAAGGCCCAATGCAAATGGAAAGAAAACAGTACTGAAAGCATTTACATGAGCCCAGTTTCAAACCAACTCCATGGTTTTTTTTTTCTTAAAGAAAGATAAGTTTTAAATATATTTTAACAGAGTTTGGAATGGATTGGCATAAAATAATATACTAGATAAAAATAAAACTACCTTTTGGGAATGTAAATAAACTGGGCTGCTGAAAACGATTGTTTGTAATAGAATAATGCATTAAACAAACATTGAGAAATTCTACTATTCTAGTGTGAAACTGAACCATCAGTGCTTGAAGTAAGCTTTTTATTTTAGGCGGCAGCAGGCTCCTATTTTTTTTCTTTATGGTTGCCAGAAAAAGAAAATGGTTGCCCATAACAGCATTGAAGTGTTTTAAATATAAATAAAAACTATTGTTCAAAATAATATAATATTAATGTATACATGTTTAACTTAAACAATAATGTGCATCTCTAATTATGTTTTATTTCCATAAAAAAATAACTTATATAAAAAAAGGCAGTCCAAAACAAACTTTAGAATAGGTAATAGTGAATTGTAATTTTGTTACTATGCTTGCTTACAATAACTGCAGTACATTACCCCTAATCAGCTGAACTGTTGGCACCATGATGGTTGAAATCTCATGTGAACTTTTCGTTGAACATGTTCAGAACACAAAGACTCTGAAGTCATGGGTTCAAAATTTGAACTGTGTTCTTCTGTAAATTCTGACTCATTTGCATCGTTTGTATTGCTGCTGCTTAGAGATACTGGTGGAACTTTCTTTGTCTTTGAAACAAAATTGTATGCTGTCTGTTCAACGACATTTTATTAATCTTCTAATAGGTTTGCGTGAGGCTCTGGGTAAGTTGGTGCGCGCGCACATAGCCTCAGAGCTGCTGAAAACAAACAGCTGCCAGACAGTTTCCCTTAATGATTTGCTTTAATTGTAACTACCGTACACTGTATAAGTCATTTTCCCCAAAATGACAAGGAGTTGTGTGGTTGTGGGATGCCACTACCACAATTGTATGAAAGACAAGCGGCTGTCATTTTTTTAATTGCTGAAGTGGCGTTTAAACTTTAAGCCTAGATAGACGTGAAAAGTGTCTGGCTGCTGGATCTCAAGAACCATCTGCAGCGACCATGTTCACGGTAAACATAGGGGCAGTTTACAAGCAAAAACTGAAACGCGTGACAACAGATCTCTCGCGCTTTTATGGTCATGACAGTTCTGCTTCCACGTTTACATGAGAGTTTATTTTAGAGAGAGAATTTAGTCGTCCAAATGCAAACAACCTCATTAATAATAAAATAATGGGAGGGTTTATTTAAATATCACCAAACGCGCTGAAAAGAGATGCTGCGCGATAAAGGATATCGTTCAAATAATGCAAAAGGGTTTACATGAGGCTTTACACGCTAGGCAGAGATGAAAAGAAGGTTACCCCCCATCTGTCTAGAATGCAAAAGTCTTGCAGTTACAATGGTTCATGCTCAGGGCCGGATTAACAAATTCTGGGCCCCTGGGCACGAACGCATCATGGGCCCCTCCCACCCCCTCCCACCCTTCCTCCTAGTAACGTTTCAGAGCCTAGTGAAAACGTTACCATGATTACATTTTGCTGTGAGATGGTTGAAATAGTACATATAACTAGCTGAGGTTCTCACAGCAAAATGTAATCATGGTAACGTTTTCACTAAACTCTGAACGCTACATAACGTATTTCAGCGTTTTTGCTGCATTAACCACAATGCTTTGCAGGTGAAATTGTGATGTTTTCAAAACGTATATTCCAATTGTTACATTATACTGATTATTTATTTGATTTAGAACGACCAATTCGTTTGCTTTTAAACCAATTAAATTGTTAAAAAAAATACTATTCTATGTCCTTTCATTTTAATTCCGTACATGGGCTTGTTGTGCCAGTGCTAAAATATACACTGCATTTTCTCTTTATACATTTACACGAAACCTCACTTAATATAATTGTAGGAGTGTCAGCACTGTACTTGCATCCAGAGCGCGTCTGCCGATGAAAATAAAAATACAGGTAACAACAAAACAGTATTCGGTTCAACAGAGAGTAGCTTAAACACATTTAAGTGAAGTGCTCCGTGTTTCTGCGTAGTGCGGTGCTCAGCCAATAGGCAGGGACCGGACGTTGAAAAGAATTGTGGGATATGTGGGATCGAGCCAGAAGTTAAGGTATATTTCAAGGTTATAAAACGACATTTCCCACAATTCTTTTCAACGTCCGGTCCCTGCCTATTGGCTGAGCGCCGCAGAGCAAGCAGGGGCGGCACATTCAAATTTCAAACTAAGTAGAAACACGGAGCACTTCACTTAAATGTGTTTAAGCTACTGACTGTCTCTGTTGAACCGAGTATTGTTTTGTTGTTTCCCGTATTTTTATTCATTCAGCTTATTTGTTTTTAAGCTACTGACTGTCTCTGTTGAACCGAATACTGTTTTGTTGTTACCTGTATTTTTATTTTCATCAGGAGAAGCGCTCTGGATGCAAGTACAGTGCTGACACTCCTACAGTTATATTAAGTGAGGTTTCGTGTAAATGTATAAAGAAAAAAATGCAGTGTATATTTTAGCACGAGTACAACAAGCCCATGTACGAATTAAAATGAAAGGACATAGAATATTCTTTTTAAATTTATTTTTTAACAATTTAATTGGTTTAAAAGCAAACAAATTCGTCGTCCTAAATCAAATAAATAATCAGTATTAATGCAACAATTGTAATATACGTTTTGAAAATATCAAGGTATAAATGCAACAATTGGAATATACGTTTTCAAAACATCACAATTTCACCTGCAAAGCATTGTGGTTAATGCTGCAAAAATGCTGAAGTAGGTAACGTTTCAGAGCCTAGTGAAAACGTTACCATCATAATGTTTTGCTGTGAGGTCAGGTTGACTATGTCGGTTACAAAATTCAATTGATTGTTCGGTAGGCTACAGCAGCCAATGAAAAATGAACAGCACACCATCTACAAATGTAATTAAATAATACATACCAGCAGCGAGCATAACAGCATGTAATAATAAATAAACGTGCCTCTTACCTTAGAAGATCGGCCTCTTTCTTGATTTCTTCCTTGAGAAATCAGTCACCACGTCATCAAAGTCCAGCTCTCTGACAAGTTCAGTCTCAATAGCCATCAATGAAAGCGCACCAAGGTGTTTCTGACACGCTGCGTTTTTATTCTTGCCATTTTAAAAGCTGTCGATAGAAGGCACACTTTGTAAAAGAGCTGCCTCTCGCTTCTTTCTCCTTTTTGTTTTAAACTTAACGTACCCGCTACGAGTGCGTCGATCCATGCTTTTTCTGGTTTTGCTTTTAGCTGACTAGCTACGTTTTTTTTCTTAATTTTGTCAGCCTTTACATTAAACCCACCCTCCCTTACTATTGCACCAATCGTAAAGGGTGTCTTCTGGTAGAAAATATTCACACGATTTAATTAGTCAATTTGGTGTGCTTAACAATGAGTGTGTAAACATTTGACAGTTGACTTGCTCATTCTAATTTATTTCAAAGTGGCATAAATGCACGTTACATTGCATGTCGTAGGGGCCCCTGGTGGCTGGAGGCCCCTGGGCAACTGCCCCGTTGCCCGTTCGGTAATCCGGCCATGTTCATGCTGCCAAGAAGAAGAAAATAATAATAGTTATTGCTATTATTGTTTAGAATTAGTTGTTGTAGAAATGGTAGGCGTGTCATGTGTACAAAATGAGAGACCGACAGCTCTCACCAGTTCCCATTACTGCTTTTCTTATGCTTCTTAGGCTACTGATGTCCTTTCACACACCCATATATATTAGTCTTAGCCAACTGCATAACTGTTAATGTGCTAAACAAAAGTAGTATGCGTTCAGTAATCATAAATATGCGTTAATGTGGAACAAATATATTAAAACAACTCATGATGTGTTGGTTTCAAACACAGGTTCTTTGTTGAAATATTAAAATTAATTAGGCAGACAATGTGAAACTTACACAAACACTGTTAATATAATAAATACATAATTTGTGTGTATTTGCTAATTAGTTATAAGGGTATATAAAATCATAGGCCTACTTACAACTTAGTTGCGACAAAAATGGATGGATGGAGAAGACGCAGAGAAATACTGGCTAGATTAAGTCTTGTATGGGAAGAACTCCTTCAGTCCCATGCAATGGGTTTGCAGGAAAGGAATCGTGCATCTATTGCTTTCTTATCTAGAGCTTTCTTTCCAGCAGACAGCCTCATCTACTTCGTTCCTATGTACAGACCTCTATTTGTGCATCGGCAGGAAAGAGGCGAATCTTGGCGCATCATCGTCCCTCTGTTTGGTGGGAGGAGGTTGTGCTTCACGAGTCTTTCTCTGACGAACAATGGATTTAAACATTCGGGTCATCCGAGCTACGTTTGACCAACTGGTGGAACTTGTACGGGTGAACATGGAGCCATCACCAATACATGTCAGTACACCTGTGCGCTGCAGAAGCTGCAGAGTGGGTATTGCTCTGTACAAACTTCTCGGACCGCAGATTCGGCAGTACTGCGCACAGGAGAATGGGTGCCCATCTCAGCGGGGAGTTGAGGTAGGCACCTGCAGTTCTCTTGTTATTGTGCACAGAAATTCGGCGTGCAACGCAACCACCTCTTGGTGCTGTTGATCAGCGTGGTCCAGCCTTTCCAAAAGGTGGCTGTATTGCCGATCCTGCCTGGCAGCGGTGCGGCGCAATCAGACGGTACATCCTTCTGTACTCCAGCAGCTACAGCGTTCAAACCAACTTTAATTTAAAGAAGACCAGTTGTGAATTGCTTCACAGCTTTTGTTTTACATGTGAATCCTAAGAATAATGTGTGAAAATAAAACATGTCGCATATGTGCACACACTTAGCCTGACATGCGTAAAATGGCTTGATATCCCCAACCATTTGTTTTTCACAAATTATTATTAGGATTCACATGTAAACAGAAGCTTTGAAACAATTCACAACTGGTGTTCTTTAAATTAAAGTTGTTTTTAAAATGCTAGCTGCTGTGGTTGGGGATATCAAGCACTTTTAATTGACGCTGGGACGGTGGTGTGTATATGCGATATGTTATTGTATTCACAAATTATTCTTAGGCTTCACAGGTAAAACACAGACTGTGAAACAATTCACATTTGACATCCTTTAAATTAAAGTTGGTTGAGCTGCAGCTGCTCTGGTTGAGGAGATAAAGCCATTTTAGGCGTGTCAGGTAGGCTGTGTGTGTATATGCGGTATGTTATTGTTTTCACAATTTATTTGTTTGATTCACATGTAAAGGAGAGCTTGTGAAACAATTCACAATTGGTCTTCTTCACATTAAAGTTGGTTTGGACGCTCTAGCTACTGCGGTTGGGGAGATAAACCCCTTTTACGCGTGGCTGAGGCTAAGTGTGCGTATATGCGGTATGTTATTATTTTCCAGAAATTATTCTTAGGATTCACATGTAAAACAGAGACTGTGAAACAATTTACAATTGGTCAATCTGATGTTGCGTGCTGTCAGAAGGGGTGGAAGCTTGAAACATCCTGCAGGAAAAAAGCTACATTATTCGTAGTATTATTATTATTATAATAATGCTGGTCATAACGATCTAGTAGTTCTCATGCATCGTTCATAATACACTGAAATGAATAAATAATGTTATAATTTATCAGGAGAAGCGGATTGATAATAATGGATGGATGGATATTTAACTGTTTTGTATTAGCAGGATGAGGAAAATCTTACTTACACTACAGAGGAGGACAGAAAGACCGTATCCCAGAGAACAGCGTTCTTTTACATAGGGAAGTGGAGGAGGTATCGTGTTATTTCATGAAAGTCTATCAAGTATTTTGCACGACTGTGGAGTTTGTTGCTTTGGGACTAATGAGGCCAATTAGCGCGCACTTTACCGTGCTTTACAAAAGTGTAATGACACTTGAGTCACGCACTTTTTGCCGTGCACTTTTGGAGCGAGCACAATCATGCGTCATTTCGCGTGACACGTCATGAATGCACTATAGTAGCGCGATTAAAACTTGCATGTAAACATAAGCCATAGTTGTACTTACAGTATAAGTTACAGTAATACTCACTATTATAATTACAAGTATAATTTATACACAGACAATACTGTAACACTTTAGAAGTGCAGAGATGGGTTTTATCACTAAGCAGATACATGAATGTACTTGTTGTTGTTGTTTTTAATGCCCGTGACTTGCAATATATAAGTGATTTTTGTTGGCGTGTCTGTGATTTTTCACTTAAGTGAAAGCATTCAACTTTACCAACGCGACTAGTGTAAAATGTACGATAGCAAGCCAGAAACCTCTCAATGTACAACATACTGTATCAGAAATAATATGTAAATAAAAAACAAACAAACAAACAAAAAACGAACTTCTACGAGGACAGAAGAAAAACATGAATTGTTGTTAAAACTTTATTTTCAAAAGGTATGCAAAATCAGCTTTTTATTTTATTATCTTTAATATTATGTGTGCTGTCCTGTAATTCCAGGATGAAAACATGCCGAAAGTAAAACAAACTTTTCTGATTGTAAAGTAGGCTGTGAAGCTTACCTACTTACATAATTATGTGCACGCTAAGTGATCAGTTTGCCACGTCCATTTAGACTGATGTAGTGAAAATCGTAATAAAAATATTTAGAACAGCAGTGTGGAGTAGTGGTTAGGGCTCTGGACTCTTGATTGGAGGGTTGTGGGTTCAATCCCTGGTAAGAGATACTGCTGCTGTACCCTTAAGCAACGTACTTTACCTAGATTGCTCCAGTAAAACCCAACTGTATAAATGGGTAATTGTATGTAAAAATAAATAATGTGTTAAAAAATAATGCAATATCTTGTAACAATTGTAAGTTGCCCTGGATAAGGGTGTCTGCTAATAAATAAATAATAATAATAGATGCATTTTCCTTTTTTATGTGTCTAGAGATTCTGCATACAGTAACATCAGAATCTGTATGGACAGATGCGCCTGTGATGTAGGCACTAAAAGCTGTATTATTTTTAACATGGGTCCAAAGGTATTTTAATAATAATAATAAAAAATACAATAAAATACAGCACAAAGTGGTCATCTGTGGCGACTAAAATTGTCGCTACTTCGAACACTGACCATTGTGGGACACTTATCCTTTATTCATTTTTTTATATCTATATAACTTGGCCTCCGTTTCAGAGGCCAGGCAATTTTTTTTTATGCTTACCCTGACAACTAGTACTGGTTTTAGCTTCTCCACTATACTGTGTGGAGGCATTCTTCAGTAAGTTCTGCCATTTTTTAAAAATGTTATCAGCCATAATCTGCCCTGATGGGTGCTTCAAAGAGCTAAAGGCTTTAAACAAATACCTACTGTCTTATGGACAAATAAACACAATCAATCCCTTGCTGTAGCATATTACATAAGTATAATCCTCTCCAGGCCCCCCATACACTACTCAAATACATGCCAGAGACCCTGAGGGCTGAAGAGGGTATATTGGTATTTTAACAGTATCCTCCTTATTCGTTTTGCAGCTGTAATAGCCCAATAAGGAAATTACAGAATGCAGCAACATATGTGGACACTCTATATATTGTAGTACAATTATGCAAGACAAATACAGTACTGTGCAAAAGTTTTAGGCAGGTGTGAAAAAATGCTGTAAAGTAAGAATGCTTTCAAAAATAGACATGTTAATAGATTATGTTTATCAATTAACTAAATGCAAAGTGAGTGAACAGAAGAAAAATCTAAATCAAATCCATATTTGGTGTGACCACCCTTTGCCTTCAAAACAGCATCAATTCTTCTAGGTACACTTGCACAAAGTCAGGGATTTTGTAGGCATATAGTCAGGTGTATGATTAAACAATTATACCAAACAGGTGCTAATGATCATCAATTCAATATGTAGGTTGAAACACAATCATTAACTGAAACAGAAACAGCTGTGTAGGAGGAATAAAACTGGGTGAGGAACAGCCAAACTCAGCTAACAAGGTGAGGTTGCTGAAGACAGTTTACTGTCAAAGTCATACACCATGGCAAGACTGAGCACAGCAACAAGACCCAAGGTAGTTATACTGCATCAGCAAGGTCTCTCCCAGGCAGAAATTTCAAGGCAGACAGGGGTTTCCAGATGTGCTGTCCAAGCTCTTTTGAAGAAGCACAAAGAGCGAGACAGCGTTGAGGACCGTGAAGCGCAGTGGTCGACCAAAATTTACTGCAGCAGATGAAAGACACATCATGCTTACTTCCCTTCACAATCGGAAGATGTCCAGCAGTGCCATCAGCTCAGAACTGGCAGAAAACAGTGGGACCCTGGTACACCATCTACTGTCGGAGAAGTCTGGTCAGAAGTGGCCTTCATGGAAGACTTCGCGGCCAAAAGCCATACCTCCGGCGTGGAAACAAGGCCAGCGACTCAACTATGCGAAAACACAGGAAATGGGGTGCAGAAAAATGGCAGCAGGTGCTCTGGACTGATGAGTCAAAATTTGAAATATTTGGCTGTAGCAGAAGGCGGTTTGTTAGCGAAGGGCTGGAGAGCATACCGCGAATGAGTGTCTGCAGGCAACAGTGAAGCATGGTGGAGGTTCCTTGCAAGTTTGGGGCTGCATTTCTGCAAATGGAGTTGGGGATTTGGTCAGAATTAATGGTCTCCTCAATGCTGAGAAGTACAGGCAGATACTTCTCCATCATGCAATACCATCAGGGAGGCATCTGATTGGCCCCAATTTATTCTGCAGCATGACAACGACCCCAAACATACAGCGAAAGTCATTAAGAACTATCTTCAGCGTAAAGAAGAACAAGGAGTCCTGGAAGTGATGGTATGGCCCCAGAGAGCCCTGATCTCAACATCATCGAGTCTGTCTGGGATTACATGAAGAGAGAGAAGCAACTGAGGCTGCCTAAATCCACAGAAGAACTGTGGTTAGTTCTCCCAAGATGTTTGGGCCAACCTACCTGCCGAGTTCCTTCAAAAACTGTGTGCAAGTGTACCTAGAAGAATTGATGCTTGATGCTGTTTTGAAGGCAAAGGGTGGTCACACCAAATATGGATTTGATTTAAATTTTTCATCTGTTCACTCACTTTGCATTTAGTTAATTGATAAATATAATCTATTAACATGTCTATTTTTGAAAGCATTCTTACTTTACAGCATTTTTTCACACCTGCCTAAAACTTTTGCACAGTACTGTATGTGCTTGAGCTATAGTTTTACTCAATTGCTATCAATGACTGCCCATCTTGTGAATACCTGCTCTGTTGTCACCATTGTATGTAACAACTCACCACACACCGTTTTACGGAACTGCTGTTTGTTTCCTTCTTTTGTAACCTAATCTCTTCTTTTCTTTGTGTGACCAGTTAACACCTCATTGAGCCGCCTCCCACTGCATTGTTTGTACACATTGGTGTTTATCTCCATAGGATGCCTATTTTGACACCTGGCAACACCTCAGAATAAAGACCAGCTCCAAACGGGTCAGGGTGTGTGCAAATGTAATGGTTTACACGACACAGAGAGAAAAACAACTTTTGGGTTGAACAAACTGGTTTCAGCACAGCTTATTAATTTAACTGTAGTCTCTGGATCAGTTCTGCTTGTCTGGCTGTTTTTGCATCCCTATGTTAGTGATGTTACTGAATAAATACTAAGGGTGTGCCAATTGTACCAACTGTCACATCACTGTCTGGTTTTCATTAGTCTTAGGTAAGTTAACATTAGGTCCAAGGTCAGCGCTATTCAGGATCTTTGAAATCAAAGACCCTGTGAGATTATGCTGTTCTTATACTTTTTGTCCACAAACCACTATAATTTAAAGAGTGTAGTTATCTGATGGTTACAACACATTCTACAATTATGAACTTTAACATTTTCTTGTTTTGTTTTAAAATTTAAAGGGATTGTGGATACATTAAAAATAAATAAATAAATACCTTGACAATCACTATACTTTCAGTGACAGGCTAATCGCCTTTTTTGTCATATTAAATAATGTAATGTTTTATTGTGTTTCCAATGTGTTTTTGTTTCAGATACCACTTCTTTTTTTCACTTTATAACACACATACACATTAAGGGAATAGCAAAATTGTTCAACCTATATTGAGGCAATGTATTGCCGTTTGGATACGGTAAATGTAAATAGTAGCCTAGTCTGTTGAAAGGGTTAAGATGTGAATGTGTGTAGCGCAGCGGTTATGTAGTAAGTCCTCGCACTTACGACACAATTGGTTCCTGAAAGTCGCGTCGTAAGTTGAAGCACATGTTCCCATAGGAACAATATTATAAATTGGGGTTACATTCCTGACTCTTTGGCCAGATAATATATTTTTACAAAATATTGTACTCATGCAAATATTTATTTAACTCTTTACACTCAGCCCGGTGGTTACGCGCATATTACTCAGGCACATACCTGGCTTGTTTAAAAGTACAGACTAGGGGCTTTCCAATTACGTATTCAGTGTGTGTATGCTGTACTCCTAGCCGGAACTACAATCACCTGAAGTTAATCCCTTAACCTTGTGACAGAGTTCACAGCTTAGGTTTCGTTTTGAATCCATTGCTCTTATAAGACATTGTTAAGGGCAAATAAATTCTAAAAAAAAAAGTTACGTGCATAAAAAAAAAAACGCTGAGTGACTGAGTCCGGGCAACCACGACAGGTACTGCAGTTTGGCTCATGTTTCGCCGCGTCGTAAATGCCGTATCAATATCGTAAAGATACGACCGTGCCCTGCTTGAGTAATGAAGATCGCCTGGTTGCTATGGGCAGGATTGAAAGCGGCCGGTCTGTGAGAGAAGTTGCCTGGAGAATGATATGTTCTACCTCAACAATCAGCAGACTAGTCCAGAGAAACCAGGAAACTGGCTCTGTGAGAGACAGGCCACATCCTGGAAGGCAGAGGGTCACCACACCGGCCCAGGAAAGTTATGCTGACTGTTGCGTTGTTCAAGCCAACCGGTGGGGCAACCGCAACCAGCCAACCTTCACCAGGAAGAGCGGCGGAACATCCCACAGCAGTCTATCCAGAGGCTGATCAGGTCTATGCGTCAACGCTGCCAGGATTGTGTTAATGCTCAGGGAGGTCATACCCGATACTAACTTTGTAATGTTTTTATTTTGACAGTGTGTCATGTTTTATACTGAAAACTTGATTCTTTATACTGAGATCATGATTCTTTGATCTGTATTTGTGTTTACATTTTCTGTTATTTTGTTTGACATCTCTGTTTAAAATATTTGATTCCTGCGCAAGACCTGAGTGTTGCATTTCTTTTTTTCTTTTGTGCATCAGTATGTATATATATATATATATATATATATATATATATATATATATATATATATATATATATATATATACACACTACCGTTCAAAAGTTTGGGGTCACTTAGAAATTTCCTTGTTTTCCATGAAAACATACATGAAATGAGTTTGAATAGGAAATATAGCAAAATGAATAGGAAATATAGTCATTGACAAGGTTAGAAATAATGATTTTTAATTGAAATAATAATTGTGTCCTTCAAACTTTGCTTTTGTCAAAGAATCCTCCATTTGCAGCAATTACAGCCTTGCAGACCTTTGGCATTCTAGTTGTCAATTTGTTGAAGTAATCTGAAAAGATTTCACCCCATGCTTCCTGAAGCACCTCCCACAAGTTGGATTGGCTTGATGGGCACTTCTTACGTACCATACGGTCAAGCTGCTCCCACAACAGCTCAATAGGGTTGAGATCCGGTGACTGTGCTGGCCACTCCATTATAGACAGAATACCAGCTGACTGCTTCTTCCCTAAATAGTTCTTGCATAGTTTGGAGCTGTGCTTTGGGTCATTGTCCTGTTGTAGGAGGAAATTGGCTCCAATCAAGCGCCGTCCACAGGGTATGGCATGGCGTTGCAAAATGGAGTGATAGCCTTCCTTCTTCAAGCTCCATTTTACCCTGTACAAATCTCCCACTTTACCACCACCAAAGCACCCCAGACCATCACATTGCCTCCACCATGCATGACAGATGGCGTCAAGCACTCCTCCAGCATCTTTTCATTTGGTCTGTGTCTCACGAATGTTCTTCTTTGTGATCCGAACACCTCAAACTTAGATTCGTCTGTCCATAACACTTTTTCCAATCTTCCTCTGTCCAGTGTCTGTGTTCTTTTGCCCATCTTAATCTTTTCTTTTTATTGGCCAGTCTGAGATATGGCCTTTTCTTTGCAACTCTGCCTAGAAGGCCAGCATCCCGGAGTCGCCTCTTCACTGTTGATGTTGAGACTGGTGTTTTGCGGGTACTATTTAATGAAGCTGCCAGTTGAGGACCTGTGAGGCGTCTGTTTCTCAAACTAGACACTCTAATGTATTTGTCCTCTTGCTCAGTTGTGCACCGGGGCCTCCCACTCCTCTTTCTATTCTGGTTAGAGCCAGTTTGTGCTGTTCTGTGAAGGGAGTAGTACACAGCATTGTACGAGATCTTCAGTTTCTTGGCAATTTCTCGCATGGAATAGCCTTCATTTCTCAGAACAAGAACAGACTGACGAGTTTCAGAAGAAAGTTCTTTGTTTCTGACCATTTTCAGCCTGTAATCGAACCCACAATTGCTGATGCTCCAGATACTCAACTAGTCTAAAGAAGGCCAGTTTTATTGCTTCTTTAATCAGCACAACAGTTTTCAGCTGTGCTAACATAATTGCAAAAGGGTTTTCTAATGATCAATTAGCCTTTTAAAATGATAAACTTGGATTAGCAAACACAACGTGCCATTGGAACACAGGACTGATGGTTGCTGATAATGGGCCTCTGTATGCCTATGTAGATATTCCATTACAAATCAGCCGTTTACAGCTACAATAGTCATTTACAACATTAACAATGTCTACACTGTATTTCTGATCAATTTGATGTTATTTTAATGGACAAAAAATTAGCTTTTCTTTCGAAAACAAGGAAATTTCTAAGTGACCCCAAACTTTTGAACGGTAGTGTATATATATATATATATATATATATATATATATATATATATATATATATATATATATATATATTGTAACAGACCGTCAGTGATGAGCACACGAGGAAGCTATCAGAAAGACGTATCTTACGGTGGTAGAGTGGTATGCTCGGTAGTGGTACTGCATGTTAAAGAAACTTCAACTCTCGGTGGTCAGTAGTCAGGTGACTTATCTGCAGGAACAGGGAGTTTTAAAAGGAAAAAGCAAAAAGATCTGGGGAGAGACAGAAGGTGCTGGTGGTGTTTCCAGCATCAAAGGTGAAAGTGCAGTGAAAGCGTTTGCTCAGCCTGCATGAAAAAGAGTTTGTACTGCAACCGTTATATCAGTGAATATATCAGTGGAACAGAGTCAAGAGCAGCCGTGTTTCGTTGTGCAGAAATACGGGGGCAAAAGAGATCGAAAGGGTGACAGTGTTGGTGACCAGAACGGACTTCAATATTCCAGAACCAAAGGTACCAAAGGTGTGGAAGGACTGTACAAATACAAAGGGCTTTTATTTTGAAATTGCTGTGAAAGTCTGGGGTTTAAAGTGAAGACCCAGTCTTGGTTTTTGTTTATTGAACCAGGACTTTTGTTTAATGAACTGTGTTAAAAAATATACCCAAGAAGTAATCAAACCACACGGACAGTGGTAGTTTTGTTTTACTTTTATTTAAGTCAGTCAGGACCCAGCAATGCAGTAGGCTGCAAGTGACAGTGTTCACCAGCATTGGGCAACAAAGGAACCCAAAAGAACGCAAAGGTGCTGTGGTAATCACAAGGACTGTGAGAGGGCACTAAAGGAGCATCCTCACCTGTTGTTCCTGTATGGACCACACAGGGGTGCAACCTTCCTGGTACCAAGTGAGATACTACTTAGAATACTTACCTGTTCACCTGGAAAAGGATTACAAACATCATTACCCAACACCCCTTGTGGATTATAAAAGTAAATGAACACGTGACACTTACCTGGTGAGACTTTCTGATCCAAAACCGGATCTACAGTTACCAGCAGCAGCTGGACGGAACCTGGACTGGTCTGCAATTGCTAAAGCAATACGTTTTCACTTGCAACGAGGAAAGCTCGTGCAAGCAATAGAGAGGGTTGAACAAGTGAGATTAGCGGGCAGGTTTCCTTTTGTTTTTGTTGATTTTCAACTTTTGGTTGTTCGGTTTGAACTATAACCAAAGGAATAATAAAACTGCTTGTTCTTCAACCTCATATTCTGCCTCAGTGTGTCACCTCTCATATTGCCAGTTGGCTACCACATTCAATACGGAACAAATCGTTCACACATGGTGGTAGAAGTGGGATGCCAAACTGAAGACCTTTTTAAAGCTACAGAACCCCTAGCTTCACAGTACAGAGAGAGAATGACATCACAGAGAGCAATGCAGATCTCAGTGCGTTGGATCTCCAACCCCAGGACCCTACCTTGGCTGAAGACAGAGGGAAAAGCATATGCTGCGTTTCCTCCAGGCAACTCCGAAGACACAGCAGAAGCGAATGCGACACTACAATCCTCGCCTGAAGGAATCGCTGGAAGTCATTGCGGAAATAATGGTGGAGCAACATGTCCACTACCTGAGGTACCGAAGGGGCTAGAAGAGCCCAAAAGAAAAGTGCAAAGCGTGCGTGACCTTCGGCAGCCACCCGAGGCGCTGCTGAGGGAAGAAAAAGCGGAGCAGCTACCATGGAAGCCTGAAGCCCTCTGTAGAAGGGAAGTGTGCACTGCAGGTGTCCATCAACCACTGGAGGTGCCACAGAGGACCAAGCAAAGTAACCTACAGCCGCAGGAAGTGCAGCCATTTCCAATGCAGGATATTCGTTGCCAGGAGGAAGTAGGGGGTGACCGACAGCAGCCAGTGAAGGAGCTACTGAGTAAGGGAAAAAAGGACCCCAGGAGGCAAGGAAATGGAGGCTGGAGGAACAAATCAGGCTGGCAGACTGCGGTGCAGATTTTTGCCTTATCTGCGGAAGATATGTGGAAGACGGGACAAGCTGTCATGTCCAGGGCCAGCTGCCTACCCCAGAACCAGTACAAGTAGGCCAATGTGGGTGTGACCTGCAACTGCCAGTAGAGGCGTCGTTGTGGGAAAAGGAGCAGTTCAGAGCTCAAAAGACAGAACAGGAAGGACTACCAACCCACGAGTTAGTTGGAGGAGTTGATGTCCTGTATACCTGTGAAGGAAGAGCTAGCAGCCTGTACGCCTGTGAGAGTGGAACTAACGTCCTAACTACCGGAGCGGGAGGAGTTGCCAGGGGACAGGCCCAAGAAGGGGGAAACCAAGTGTCTAGTGCCCGAGGGTTTTTGTTTATTGAACCGGGACTTTTGTTTAATGAACTGTAACCAAAGGGATAATAAAACTATATATACAGTGCCGTGAAAAAGTATTTTCCCCTGTAACAGGGCGAGGTGCCTTGTACATTGATTTGTTTATTTTATTTTAGAATGGGGTCCCCCCCCTCCGCCCCTGTGTTATTTTATTATTTGTGTTTTATGATTTATTATTGTATTTATATATGGTTCCTGCATCTGGCGTGACGTCACGACCCTGTCTGATTTTCTGCATTTTTGCTGCATTTATCAGATCTTCAACCAAAACCTAATATTAGATAAAAGGGACCCTGAGTGAACAAATAACACAAAAATGTGATACATATTTCATTTATTTATTAAAGAAAGTTATGCAACACCCAATGCCCCCGTGTGAAAAAGTAATCGCCCCCTTAGACTCAATAACTGGTTATGCCACCTTTAGCAGCAACTGCAACCAAACACTTCCTGTAGTTATTGATTAGTCTCTCACAGCGCCGTGGAGGAATTTTGGCCCACTCCTCCATGCAGAACTGCTTCAACTCAGTGACATTTGTGGGTTTTCGAGCATGAACTGCTCGTTTCAGGTCCTGCCACAACATGTCAATGGGGTTTAGGCCTGGACTTTGACAAAACATTAAATTTCTTGTTCTTCAACCATTCTGATGTAGACTTGCTTGTGTGTTTTGGATCATTGTCTTGCTGCATGTCCCAGCTGCGCTTCAGCTTCAGCTCACTGACGGATGGCCTGACATTCTCTGATACAGAGCAGAATTCATGGTTCCTTCAATGACGGCAAGGCATCCAGGTCCTGATGCAGCAAAGCATCCCCAAACCATGACACTACCACCACCATGCTTGACCGTTGGTATGAGGTTCTTACCGTGGAATGCATTGTTTGGTTTTCGCCAATCATAACGGGGCCCATGTCGGCCAAAAAGTTCCACTTTTGACTCATCTGTCCATAGAACATTGTTCCAGAACTCTTGAGGATCATCCAGGTGCTTTTTGGCAAACTTGAGACGAGCATTCATGTTCTTCTTAGTGAGCAATGGTTTCTGCCTTGCTACTCTGCCATGAATCCCATTTTTGCCCAGTGTCTTTCTGATGGTCGAGTCATGAACACTGACCTTAGCCGAGGCGAGAGAGGCCTGCAGATCCCTGGATGTTGTACTAGGGTTTTGTGACTTCCTGGACGATTTTACGCCTTGCTGTTGGAGAGATTCTGGCAGGACGGCCACTCCTGGGAAGATTCACTACTGTCCCAAACTTTCTCAATTTGGACAATATGGCCGTGACTGTGGTTCGGTGGAGCCCCAGAGCCTTAGAAATGGCTTTGTAACCCTTTCCAGACTGATAGGCATCAACAACTTTTTTCCGGAGGTCTTCAGGAATTTCTTTTGTTCGTGGCAAGATGTGCCTCTAGAACCTGTGTGCTGACAACTTCACTCTGATGGTAAGGGCCAAAGTTAGTGAGATTTATAGTGGGCAGGGCTGGCCCAAATCAGGCCTGGTTGTTAACCAAAGTACTCAAACAGCTGACCCTAATTAACCCTTTAATTGGGTTGAGTTAACTAGGAGGGGCAATAACTTTTTCACACCTGAAGATTGCATGTTTGATTACCTTGCACACCAAACAAATGAAAGAAACACCAAACTTTGGTGTCATTTTTCTCTCAGACTCCTCTATATACTACTACAACCCACAAAAAATCTGACCAAATACAATGTGAAAAATGTGCAAAAATGCAGAAAATCAGACAGGAGCAAATACTTTTCATGGCACTGTATATATATATATATATATATATATATATATATATATATATATATATATATATATATATATATATATATATATATATATATATATATATATATATATATATATATATATATATATATATATATACATTACCGGTCAAAAGTTTTAGAACACCTCCATTTTTCCAGTTTTTATTGAAATTTACGCAGTTTAACATCTCAATGTACTCTGAAATTAAAGCATAGAACAAATAAACAATTGGAGATAAAAAGAAATCATGGAATCGTTTTGTTTAACAAAATTTAATCTAAATTTTGACTCATCAAAGTAGCCACCTTTTGCAGATATAACAGCCGAACACACTTGTGGCATTCTTTCTACAGTGGAAATCAAATATTGTTCGAAACTTCTTCCCAACACTGTTGCAGAAGTTCCCACAAATGTGTTGCACTTGTAGGTTGCTTTGCTTTCACCCTTCTGTCCAGTTCATCCCAAACCAGCTCGATGGGGTTTAAGTCTGGAGACTGTGCTGGCCATTCCATGATTTGAAGCCTACCGTCTTGTTCTTTTCTTCTAAGGTAGTTCTGACATAGCCTGGAGGTATGTTTTGGGTCATTATCTTGCTGTAGGATGAACCCCTGACCAACTAGGCGTATACCAGAGGGTATTGCATGGCGCTGCAAAATGCTGTGGTAGCCGTTTTGGTTCAGAGTGCCACTCAATCTGTGCAAGTCGCCGACTCTGGATCCAGCAAAAGAGCCCCAGACCATCACGCTTCCTCCTCCATGTTTGACAGTTGGTGTCACACACCGAGGAACCATCCTTTTGCCTACTCGACAGCGTACAAAAACCTGCGTGATGAACCGAAGATTTCAAATTTTGATTCACCGGTCCATAAGACCTTCTTCCAGTCTTCAGTAGTCCACTGGCGGTGCTTCATGGCCCAGGCAAGCCTCTTTTTCTTATTTTGCCATCTTAGCAATGGCTTTCTTACTGCCACTCGACCTGTCAAACCTGCAGCTCGAAGTCTTCTCTTCACAGTTGAAACTGAGACGTGCCTACTTCGACCTGTGTTAAGCTGTGCTTGAAGCTGTTGTCCTGTGAGCCGCCTATCACGCAAGCTGTTGACTCTCAGAAACTTGTCTTCTGATTCTGTTGTGGCTTTGGGTCTGCCAGACCTCTTCCTATCAGAGTTTCCTCCAGTTTCCAAGTGCCTTTTGATGGTGTAGGAAACTGTACTCACTGACACCTTGGCTTTCTTTGCAATTTCTCTAAAGGAAAGACCTACAGTTTTAAGGGTTATAATGGTCTGTCTGTCTTCCTTTGTTAATTGCCTTCTTCTCGCCATTATGATAGCAATATACTACTTCCTGCAGTACAATACTGTCCAAATAATGCTTAAGAGGGTGTAGTAACACAGTCTGTTCCAACACTGCTTTTATACAGACAGAGGGTTTGTAAGTAATCAACAAAAGTTGGGACACCTGTAGGAATTGTTAGCATCAACTTTCAAGGCTTAATTTACTTCCATTGCTGCAGAACAGCTGTAAGTTGTTAACCCATTACTTGTTCCCTGAAAAGGCCTTTTGTATAACTCTGAAATGTACATTATTTTTCAGTTTTTGGTAACCTAAATTTTTTTTTTAACCTCCGGCAGTTTACAGCTTACCTTTGTACCATTTCAGGTTATTCACTGGACTTGAACTGCTTAAATTTCAATAAAAACTGGAAAAATGGGGGTGTTCTAAAACTTTTGACCGGTAGTGTATATATAGTAGAAAATATAGATGCTAAATAAAAGTCTACATCCCAAAAGTGTATCAACTATTCATACTGTATTTAATAAAACAATATTCATTGCCAGACTTAGTAGTGTTGTCTAGTTTATATTTTCCTTCTGGTTTTCTGCCTGGCTGATCAGACCCCTTTCAGAAAGAACGAGTGCCCCTCCCGGGTGCTACATATGTTCAGCAGCAATCTGTCACATAAATTAAAGTGATTTTTTAAAAATAAATGTAATAATTGATTCAGCATAATGCAATTAACATACCCAAATTCAATCATGATTTCAAATTATTTCATCAACAGTATACAAAACAAACTATCAAGAATGTTAAAGTTATGTCTGCAAAAGTATGTATGTTCAGTGAAAGTGTCATTCATATCAACTATTTTTTTCACATTACAAATGTGTTTGTTACACATAAATAAAATACATTTAATCTTTTTTTAAGTTTGCAATATAAACCCTGTGTGGGAATCAAACCAAAGACATGCTTCTAATGCAGGTTGCAGTGCAGTCGCTGTAGCTTTCATGCCACGAAGTAGTATGCTTGCAAGTAGTAAGTTTGCAAGTATTATAGCAGTAAATTTACAGTTTTTATAACAAGTAACGAGATGAACAAGATTTTGTAAATAATGATTATGTATTATGCCGATTGTATGGAACGTTTTCATATAATTTTGCAAACTATCATAATAAGCTTGATCTGTTAATGTAGTATATTATAACATGTTCATGTTTAGGAAGTAGTACTCAGGGTAGGGCTGCCATGTTTCCCACAGACCAAACCCGGACATATTTCTCAGTCAGCCTTGGCCTTGGTCTATCAAAACTGCAGTATACTGTAATACAGTTGAACACAATTAAGCAGGTTGGTGATTCCCAGTCCTTACATAAAATTACAGTTAACAGAATGCATTATGCTCCATGTATTATTTTACTGAACTAATATGAAATCACGGAAACATCATGTATAACATATTTAAAAGTACAATAATTACAAACAGCATCCATCTACCTGTAATTTTAAGCAACTTGAAAACTGAACAGAAGTCTCCTTGGCTTATCTTTACCATTTAGCTGTCACTCGCTGCTTATTTTACAGGAAATATACAGATTCTAGTTACTGACGCTCGTAGAACAAAAGTTTTTTTGTTTTTTTTTACCCCCGTACAAAGTTATGATACTCTTATACCAAATATGCTATATACATTGTTTTATTGTGAGTCTATTGAATGAAAGATGTTACACATTTATAAATGAACAACATAGAAATGCTGTATATAATTCATATTAGTAATGTATTTTGTAACACATTTTTTAAAATGTATTTTTTCTTAATAACATCTACCGGTAAGTACGTTTTCTTAAAAGGAAAAAATAATCTTGGTCAAATCACGTCAAAGTGTGCTCACTAGGGGTCACAAATTCCAAGTATCTGGCACATATGATAACTTTCTAAATCTTGTGACGGAAGGTATAAGAAAAATACTCAAAATATCAACAGTATGAATTATTAATATTATTTATTTCTTAGCAGATGCCCTTATCCAGGGTGACTTACAATTGTTATACGATATCACATTATTTTTACACACAATTACCCATTTATACAGTTGGGTTTTTACTGGAGCAATCTAGGTAAAGTACCTTGCTCAAGGGTACAGCAGCAGTGTCCGACCCTCCGGTCAAGAGTCATGTAACATATACAGATAAGACAAACTGAACAGGCAACAAGTCCTGCAACAAAGCAATTGTCCGGGTCGTTACAATATATTTTTTAATTTGAAAGTAAAAATATATGAAAGCATGACGACCTTTATGTACAAAAATCTTCACTAATATACAATTGAACAAGAACTGTTGAATATTTATTTTCGTTTCTTACAGTAGTAAATGTCACCGTATATATGAGAGTGAAAAATAAATAAATAAATATCAAGATAAATAAATACATATATAACTGTCTATGTATTCATTTATGTATTCATTTATATAAATATTTATATTAAAGTATTTATTTATTTGTGTTTTACTTTTACCAAATATATAGGCTATCCTTCAGCATAGCTAATTCTCAGAAATTATGTTCCTTTTTTGTCCAGCGGGGACCGCAAATAGCGTTACTCTCATCAACCAGTATAGAGACAGGAAATTGTGCTTCCTTGTGCCAATAGGGACCACAATGAGCGTTACACTCACAGGAAACCAGAATCTCAGAATGAGGATGATGAAGGTGGATGATGGCAAAATCTCAAAAATGTGTTCAGAGAATTCTTAGCTGGCTGACTTCATCTTTCAAAATACTGCTTGCCTCAACTAATCATGTAGTAGTGACAGCTAACACAAGCTGCTTGCAAACTGAAGGTTGTAGGTTCAAATCCCATGTATACCAGACCTTTTTTATTCTTTATTATATAAAGATTTTTTATGTTCCATTTTAAAACAGAAATAAGTGTGTTCCCTGGTATGTTTCCATATTGACATACTGTAACAAGTTAATTGTCATTAAAATCAAATGTGCTGTAACATACATATGCATGGATAAAAGTGCCTGGGGGTCTTATTTATTTATTTATTTATTTATTTATTTATTTATTTATTTTGCCTGCAATGCGTGCAACTAGTCCATTTTAAAATATCAATAAATCATTTAATATAAATATGCGTTGATAAATGTGCCTGGGTTCTGCAAAAATCTCTAAAAAAAATATGTTGGGAGAAAAAGAAGGAAATGGACATTTTTACCGCCAGTACCCTGAAAACACGTAAACTATTCGTGCTGTATAGATAGTCACTTGCAGTTCTCACGCTTCGCTGTAACTTGGCACGAGGAACTATTGTTCCTCTCGGTACTAGTTTCTGTCATAAATAGTCACAAATTATCTGTGAAATGTTAAACACAAATAAGGAAAAATGAGGTATATTCTTATAATTTCATGTTGTTCTTAACGCCACATACTAAACAAAATTGATAAAAATAAGAAATACAGTAAAAAAAAAAGTGGAACAAATGTTCTTTTCCTTGAGACGACTACTCATGCTTTAAGAAAAAGCAGTCAAGGAAACACAATCCTTAGATCCTCTCAAATAGGAGGCTGGAAAATGCAGAGGGAGCCCTGGGGGTTGATTTACTGTTCCCAGAAACATGTGTACTAGATCTAAGAGGACCCTTACAACTGCACACATGAGAAAATTCAATGAAACGGCACACACCTCCTTCAGTAAGCCAATTTTCTCCTCCTTTATGTGTAGCCCTTGAGCACTAACCGACTTCTCTGACCAGAATTACAGGAACCAAAAAGGATTCTTGTACTGAATTGATAGTAGGAGATGCAGTTTAATAATAATCCCATAACTATGTTTGGTTGCTGTGTCTGATCCTCTCCAACACAGTTTTCCAGCACCAGACAATACAGTCATGCATGCAAGATTCATCAACACTCCCCATATAGATGTTAGTTTGTCAGATTTGTTATATATCTAGTCTATCTGTGTGTTTTTGATTAAAACACAAATAAAAGGATCTATGTATTCTTGAAAGCCTGTACAGTCAAAATAATCAACAAATTTACTTGGATTAACACTGAACTGTCACATTTCCACTGTGTTCCAAATACCATTAAAAAAACCTAGCAGGATATCACAGTACTTTGTGATATTATTTTATTCACATACATCATTTTATACATTTCTAAATGATTGTGCACACCATCTTTAATTGTCCAGAATAGGGCCCTTTATAGTTGAATACCTCCCTATGCTGTACTGTTATTTTTAAACTTGCTAACAGGCAACTCCTGCTGTAGAATCAGTTTTTATTTATGCAATGTTGGTAAAGTTTGTGTTGGAGATTTAGTTCTACCAGTGAGCAAGACAAGGGCCTCCTTCTTTTGGTCAGGGCAACGACTGCTCTGGCTTATGTATGGGGAGCGTGTGGAAGCCAAGGGTCCTGCAGTCGCTCAAGACTTCAAAGCTGTAATCTGAGTCCCCCTGCGACTCCACAATAAATCAAATAAACCATGCCGGAGGAAAGCATGGCAGGCCAAAGCAGGGGCAGAGAAAATAAGCTTGGCTGAGGCTATATAGGGGGAGATATCACTACAAGCTGAATTCAGAGGGTTCTTTTAAAGGGGCAGGACCTGATATCATAATCCAATCATGATTAAAAAAGTTTCTACCAATGTTTGATCTAAGACACACAAGAAGGTCTTTATCCTTGCCAAATAACCAAGTTACTCTCTGTATTGAGGGGCAATGGTAGCACAAGGGTAGCTACAATGGTACAAGCCAATAGTGGAATGGTACCACAGAATTAACATTTTATTTTATATACAATTATATCTCACTGTTATGAACAAATGCATACTGTCAGTCCATTATAATGCTATTGTATAATCAATGGTAGCAGGACAACTGTAAAATATTTGTACAGTTTACTCGTTGTTGCCTCTGCTGGTAATGGTATTTTTCAAACTTGTCTGTAAAACCCCATTTACAGGAGGGAATTAAGAAACCAGAGCTGATAGAACTGCAAAAGAAAAAAAATGGGTGCTGTTGAAACATGCGTTTAATTGTGGCTTAGTGGATTGACAATGTGGCATAAAGACTGTCACCTGTAGGTACCGGTTCAATTATATCCCAGCTATGACTGAAAAAACTTTGGCTGTGTGTGATTCAACACAGAATGTTTTCGATTGGTTCCAGCACAGTTCACAGTGGACAGATACAAACACTTTAACTTTGCAGTAAAACACTTTAACTACCCAAACTGTCTGTAAAGGTAAGCAAAAACAATACATTATAAATATAATGAAAACAATTGCACTCACTAGTATTTCCTCTTGCCCTTTTATAACCACCATAAGTATCTTGTTAATAAAGATAATTCAAACTTTCTTTTTTTTTTTTTTTACTAAACCACATAAGCAATTAAAAAATTGTGTCATAACTGCTATAACTAATCAAGTGCCGACCAAGGCATGTCACTGGTTTAACCATTATTCTCCACTTTGCTCCATTACTACAACTGCAACTTAGTCATTTATTGGTAATTTCAGGCATGGCATTTGCCTGTTTCCAACGGTGCAAAAAAGGGTGAAAACACTCAGCTCGGATAATGGAAACAGGAAAGGCATTTAGAAAAGGTGCTGCACCATTTAAAAGAGTCCTGTAATTTTGTTGTATAAAAACTGCCAATAATGGCTCAACATTAAAATGCATCCTTAGAGCTCCAGGGCAGGACTGGACCCAAACCAAAAACCTTCATATGGAAAATGCTGAAATATAAACTGCTTGACATTATTTTCTCACAACACTCCAGACAATAAGAAGTGTACTGTCTCTGTTTTAATCATCAGCTGCTCATATGAGGTCATTCTGCAGAATAAAACCAGCTGCCTCATTGTTTTAGGATTTATGTCTCATATTGATAATACCATATAGCTTTCATGTTCTTATTGGTCAGATTTATATGACCTTCAGCCAATCTCTGTGGCATGTATTCTTCACTTTTCCTCTGCAATAATCCCTGTTAATGCACTTTTTAATTGATACAAATGTAATTTGGAAACTCAAAGCCTCAAATAAAAAACAGTTCACTATTTGGTAAGTTTGGCAAACTTTAAGGAAAACTCTTATGATGTAAGTTTTTCCATTTTTCTAAAAAAATTTAAACAATAATGGATTTAACATTACAGATAAAATCTGGCAACCAAAAGAGACAATGGGCCTATTCACAAAGCTTTAATGTAAAAGTATTTTTTAAAATCTGTTTCGAAATTATGCTGCATTGCTAACCAGATGCGAAGCTTGATATAAGGAAAATTGTACTGCAAATTCAACTTTTTAATATGGGTTTAAACATAGTTCCTTTTACATAACAGATTATTCCATGAACTGTTGGGGCTCAACGGTTATTCGACATCCTCATAGTACTCTATAAACGTTCCTGGAGTATATATTCATGAAAAAGGAGGTACTGGCCTGTCAACTATAACCTGGGAATAAATTATTGATTTTACTTGCTAAAAGGTCAATGTTAAGAATGTAATTTTCATATGTAATTACTAACATTAGACAAAAAGTTAAACAAAACACAATCAACGGGGTTTAGGGACACCACCATGGGCAATCTCTAATTACTTCAGGAATAATACAAACTGGCATGCTAAAGACTTAGATGTTTGATTTGCATTACTGTGGTACTGAAATAACCCTATTTTAATAATATAAACAGCGGCAGTAGGATATGTGGATGTTTAGATAATTATATAGATAGATGTATAGATCCCTAACTCCAGTCGCAGTCAATTCCCACACGGTTGAGTCTTCATGGATGGGCACTATCACTTAAATAAATAAATTATATATATATATATATACAGTACTGTGCAAAAGTTTTAGGCAGGTGTGAAAAATGCTGTAAAGTAAGAATGCTTTCAAAAATAGACATGTTAATAGATTATATTTTATCAATTAACTAAATACAAAGTGAGTGAACAGAAGAAAATCTAAATCAAATCCATATTTGTGTGACCACCCTTTGCCTTTCAAAACAGCATCAATTCTTCTAGGTACGCTTGCACAAAGTCAGGGATTTTGTAGGCATATAGTCAGGTGTATGATTAAACAATTATACCAAACAGGTGCTAATGATCATCAATTCAATATGTAGGTTGAAACACAATCATTAACTGAAACAGAAACAGCTGTGTAGGAGGAATAAAAAGGTGAGGAACAGCCAAACTCAGCTAACAAGGTGAGGTTGCTGAAGACAGTTTACTGTCAAAGTCATACACCATGGCAAGACTGAGCACAGCAACAAGACACAGGTAGTTATACTGCATCAGCAAGGTCTCCCAGGCAGAAATTTCAAGGCAGACAGGGGTTTCCAGATGTGCTGTCCAAGCTCTTTTGAAGAAGCACAAAGAAGCGGGCAACGTTGAGGACCGAGACGCTGTGGTCGGCCAAGGAAACTTACTGCAGCAGATGAAAGACACATCATGCTTACTTCCCTTCACAATCGGAAGATGTCCAGCAGTGCCATCAGCTCAGAACTGGCAGAAAACAGTGGGACCCTGGTACACCCATCTACTGTCCGGAGAAGTCTGGTCAGAAGTGGCCTTCATGGAAGACTTGCGGCCAAAAAGCCATACCTCCGGCGTGGAAACAAGGCCAGCGACTCAACTATGCACGAAACACAGGAACTGGGGTGCATAAAATGGCAGCAGGTGCTCTGGACTGATGAGTCAAAATTTGAAATATTTGGCTGTAGCAGAAGGCAGTTTGTTCGAAGGGCTGAGAGCGTACGAATGAGTGTCTGCAGGCAACAGTGAAGCATGGTGGAGGTTCCTTGCAAGTTTGGGGCTGCATTTCTGCAAATGGAGTTGGGGATTTGGTCAGAATTAATGGTCTCCTCAATGCTGAGAAGAACAGGCAGATACTTATCCATCATGCAATACCATCAGGGAGGCATCTGATTGGCCCCAAATTTATTCTGCAGCATGACAACGACCCTAAACATACAGCGAAAGTCATTAAGAACTATCTTCAGCGTAGAAGAACAAGGAGTCCTGGAAGTGATGGTATGGCCCCCACAGAGCCCTGATCTCAACATCATCGAGTCTGTCTGGGATTACATGAAGGGAGAGAAGCAACTGAGGCTGCCTAAATCCACAGAAGAACTGTGGTTAGTTCTTCAAGATGTTTGGGCCAACCTACCTGCCGAGTTCTTCAAAACTGTGTGCAAGTGTACCTAGAAGAATTGATGCTTGATGCTGTTTTGAAGGCAAAGGGTGTCACACAAAATATGGATTTGATTTAGATTTTCTTCTGTTCACTCATTTAGTAATTTAGTTAATTTAGCATTTAGTTAATTGATAAATATAATCTATTAACATGTCTATTTTTGAAAGCATTCTTACTTTACAGCATTTTTTCACACCTGCCTAAAACTTTTGCACAGTACTATATATATTGCAAAAAAATTACATTAATGCAGCAGTTAAGGTTGAACCCATCGCCACAAAAGCAAGGAAATGTGGCGTTAGGGTTTTTAACCAGCCAAAGGAACCAGACAACACAAGCAACCGCAGAACATACAACTATTTCCAGATGACACAAGAGACAATGTCAATTACATTGTGGTCCACCAGAGCTATATGAACTTGTGCACAGGCTTAAATGGCTTTCCAGTGAGCACTGACAACACCAACATGAAGTCCCAAGGTGATGCACTGGACAGGGACAAATGGTCAGGTCTCTCATACCATCCCGTACCATCGTTAGCAAACTAGCCTATGTCTGACATGAAGAGATAGCTGCCGAATGCACTCTTTGTGTTGTCAACCACAGGCCAAACTGGGAAGTAGCAGAGATTATCCTGGATGCCTATCACTGAGCAGGATTAGGGCTCGAGCTCTGTGCCCCCACACCAAATGTAAAGGTAAAGGCACACAACCAGTATTTAGAAAAAAGAGATTGCAGAAACAAGTAACACAATATGGTAATGGGAGGTACAGGTGTGTGCTGACTTCCAGGTAGCAGCCCTGCAGATTTCTGGATAGGAATGTCCCTGGAAGCAGCCAATGAGGCAACAGTATATCTGGTGGAATGACCCTTAAACCCTGCAGGCTCCCTACCAGCCAACCTATATGATTATACTGAATGCTTTGAAGTGCTAGAAAACGGTAACAGTGCAAATGTCAGTTATTTACATAATTGCATTGGAATCAAAAATGCATGTAAGTATAGTTTCTTTTTTGTAAAGTTGACGTGCCTCTGCAGCCTGAAGTGGGCGTATGTGTTTTGAAGTGTACATGCATATCCATACACCAGCACTGGAAAACCATGATGTAATTGACATTGTCTCTTGTGTCATCTGGAAAGAGTTGCATGTTCTATGTCTTACTTGATTACAGCAGTCTGTAGTTGCTTGTGTTGTCTGGTTCCTTTGGCTTGGGGTGGGAATTGCGAGTTAGGGTTAAAAACCCTAATGTCACATTTCCTTGCTTTCGTGGCGATGGGTTCAACCCTAACTGCTGCATTAACGCAGTTTTTTTTGCAATGGATTTTCCTACTTCTTGAAGAGTTTTTATTTTTTATTGAAAATGACTTTTGTGGCGGTGTTACAAACATGACTGCTGCATTTTACCATTTTATTAGACATGTCAATACAAGAGTTCAAACTAATTCTAGGAAGATATTAAAGCAATGTTAATCATTTGTATCTACATAGTCTTTGAAATTTATGGTATAATGCAGGTGAAACAGGACTGTGCTGGGGAGACCTAAGTAAAACACCTGCATCCCAATACTTTTTCACAATTGACATAAAAATGTGAGATCAGCTACTGAAATGTGTCAACTGGCTTATTACAGTCTTTATGAAAAAAATCTGCAGCTATGCAACATGACTTTTATCATACACTACAGCAATCCAGTAATGAGACCAGCTTTGTGTTTGTATGCAAAGTTTTCTAATTGCAAAAACATGCTAGTTACCATCTATTAATGAAACATGTATAATGCTCAATATATACAGTATGTGTATACAGTAGCCTATATTATGAACATGAGACATAATATATATATATATATATATATATATATATATATATATATATATATATATATATATATATATATATATATATATATATATGTACAGTATATTACAATTGAGGGCAAATGTTTAACATGTTGCTCATTACTTACTAAAATTATAACTTTTTAAAAGTGATTCTATTAAATTTAAATCTACTATTAAACTGCAAGAACAATTTGACTGTACTGCAGCTGTGATTCTTGTCTGTTGCATTTTTTTAAATGTATTTTTTTCTTAATATGAGGAAATCAATAATAATAATAATAAAATTCTGTGGATGGTGTTATGATTATTAGAATAGAATGTTCATTCCCAGAGGTTCCAAAGTTCCCAGTTAGACTATTAGAGGTACATGTAAAATGTTCATGAATGATGAATGAACCTTTGAAAGGCATATATCCATGTAATAGACCACAATGTAATACCTGTAAATACATAAATTCTGAAACAGAGATTAGAGGCATTAAATCTTATTCAACATTCATGAACATTTTACATGCAACTCTAAAGGAATAGTCTGCTGCATTATCTGCAAGAAATGCAACAAATTGTATATTGGGGAAACTAAAAGGCATTTAACAGACCGGTTTGTAGAACACTTAAGAAGCATTCACATTAACACCACTGCATTTCCAGTAGCCCAGCACTTCAACAGTGATGATCACACTGCTGAAGACATCACAGTCTGTGTGATCAATCAATGCTATGGAACAAATGTTGCTTGGAAACAAAAGGAACGAGAGTTTATCTTCGAACTGGTAACTTTGGAACCTCTGGGATGAACATTCTATTCTAATAATCATGACGCCATCCACAGAATTTTTGTATAATTACAATTCTTGTATAACAACAAGTTTACTGCACTGTGTTTACTTTTCTTTTTAAACAGCTGAAGAAGGGCTTTTGCCCAAAACGTCCTGAAAATAAAAGATTTAATAATCTTTTAAACCTTTTGTGTACTTTTTACAAACCTTTTCTTTCTCATATATATATATATATATATATATATATATATATATATATATATATATATATATATATATATATATATTCCCAAAACCAGAATGCCACATTTATACAGTATGTATGGTACAGTATATCGGATATGGGGTGGATTCAATTAAAAAAATATAGAGATTCTTGACCCTCTAACTCCCTGATGCAAATTTTTAGGTAAAATGTTGTCATGAATTTCTGTGATTTATCCTGCACAAATGTCTATATTAGTAAAAATAGTTGCTATGTTGCCAAATTTGCACTATATACCTGAAATATGTGGTAAACAAGTTAATAAGCAAAACAGTTTATTCAAAACACAAAACACAGTGGAAACATTGTTAGTTTATAATCTGGTAATTTACACTTGGAGCCTGCCAGGAACTGGGCTGCTGAAACTGTAGTTTAATTAGGAGGTAAAGTCAGGTCTTCATACAGCAAGTCTTGTGTAATTTCATCCTTCAGTTTTTGGACTGGGACAGGAAGTTATTCACAGGGCACTGGAGACCTACATCTGGAAACAACACTCGGCCAGGCGGGATGAGGGGAGGGCTGGGAGATGTGGGGAAAACAAGGGGCACTGTCACTAGATGATGCAATGCAGAGTCTGCATTTCAGTTTTTTTGGGTTAGCCCTTCAAACAGCAAGGAACAGGAGGCAGAGCGAGAGCAAGAACCAGAACGCGCGAGAGCGAGGGGGAGGAGAAGGAGGAACAGGGCTACTGCCACCAAAAATCTAAAAGCTAAGTCTACTTTAATTGAATTACTAAGTATACTTATTTAGTTACCCAGCTATTGGCATCCATTGTAATTGCAACAACTACCATCTACCGAGCGAATGTAAACACAAAACAGTAGTTCCAACAGTAGCCCTAAGCTAACACAAAGCATTAAAATAAGTTATAAGTTAATACTATAGGGTAATATTAAACTATTGTCACATTTAACTGGTAAAGTAAGATAAATTGCAACAGTAAAGCTCCCTTGGGAACTAACCCAAAGTTATATAAAGGCCAACATACAGTGCCAGGTTTAGACTGTGGACTTTTCTGGATAACGCCATCCAGGGGGAATACACCTGTAAATGATGCCAGCTGGTCTCTGACCTTGAGGCTAGGGTGGCACGTCTTGAGGCAAGGCTGGCTGGACTACACAGCATGACAGAAGCAGAAGATTTTATAGAACAGTCTTTTAGAGAGGTGTGCAATCAAAAAGAGGAGGGGGAAGTGAACAACAGTTAGTACCAGTTAGGGACAGTGGGATGGAATAGAAGGAAAAGCAGTGCACCCTCTGCCAAAACAGCCGCTGCAGAGCTGAGTGTTTCGAACAAGTTTGCTCCCTTTGGGAGAGACAGCCTTACCGGACACAGCAAGCACAGTGGAGGGTGTGGTGCGTAGCCAGGATACCACGGTGCCGCAGCCCCCCAAGGAAAATTCAAAAAGGGCAGCAATAGTCATAGGGCACTCAATCATTATGAATATAGTCAGGTGTGCAGCCGTGATCCTAAGTTGTTCATAGTGTGTTGCCTACCCAGTGTCCGGGTGCATGATATCACGACACGGGTGGACAGGCCTGGGCCAGGAAGGATCCAGTTGTAGTTGTCCACGTAGGAACAAACAACATAGGTAAACAGAGTCAGGAGAGCAGATTACAAAGGAATGCAAGAGGAGTTTATAAACAGAGACTGGGATAGAATACTAATAGATAATGCAGTAGAAAACAATTGGATTCGATTTAGGCATATAATGTTAGAAATGCAGGATACATTTATCCCAAAAATGAGAAAAGGTAAACTTAAGAAAAAGAAACCACAATGGGTAAATCAATCTATTAAGTTGGGTATTAAAAATACAATAATTATATCTTTCAATTAAATTAAAGGGACCTAAAAAAAACAGACTAGGAGAGCGAAAAGGGAATTATAGAAACAAGTAGCGGTAGATAGTAAACTTAATCCAAAAGGGTTTTTTTCAATATGTTAATGCTAAAAGGAAACTAAAAGAGGAAGTCAGTAGTTTACATGACAGCAGTGGTAATTTAGTGACTATTTAGTGACAACCAAATCTCAGATGCACTTAATCAATATTTCGTACAAGTATTTACAAAGTAGGATTTGTACAATATACCAAATTAACAGAATGTACACAAACATCATTACCAGAGTTTGTTATAAAAGAGAATGAAGAACAAAGGGAGCTAGCAGCACTTAAAATAAACAAATTCCCAGGGCCTGATGGAATCTGTCCTGGGCTGCGTCCCAAACCACACCCTTGCTCACTCGTTACCTTCCCTTGAAGGGCAGAAGTACTATGTTCGCCCTCTTAAGGGTTGTCCCAATTCCTTAGGGAACGAGTGAAGGGTGTTTTATGTGCCCTTCACTGCACCCTTCGATTGAGTGTACAAAACAGTTGACTTCTGCAGAAGTGTTTTTGTGCTGAAGTCCCAGAACTCTTTGTGTTAAAAGCGGAGACAAGTGGAAACAATTCGCAAATATGGCAGACTCGGCTGCACATAAATATAATGTAAATGTAGTTAGCTAGGAAATTGTAGATATTGTTAAGTTATTTAACAAGCAAATTATTTGTGAAATATATGTATTGAGTCGCTTAGCTAATAAAATTAATCTTTTTAAATCTATGATCACGATTTAAATATATGATTAGAAAGTACAGCAAAAAATCTTTTCAGTACATATTGATTGCTGGAATTAATTATCTATCAATTAATTAATTAATGAATTAGATAGGTAGCTACAAAACTAGGAGATGATATAAGCGAGCAATATATTTCAAAATTATTATTTTGAGTATTTTTTTACGAAACACAGGGACAGAGGAAGAGACCCTAAAACTGATCCAGCTGCGTGTGGCAAACGATGTCCTCTGCACGGGGAAAAGAAACGCCGCGAAGCTGGGCAGGGAGTGACACTTGAAACTTTAGTGTATCCTGCACACTTTTATCATTTCCATTATATGTTTTTGCAGTGATTAATAAATTAGTTTAGAACCTTTAGCCAATTTGTAGTGATACTGAATATAAAGCAAAATATATTACCTATTGGATTTAAAGTAAAATAGATATCTTATTATTTAAAATATTATTTAAAACAAACAAAAAAAATGTAAGTATTAGGCTACATTATGAAATACATGTTCGTAAGATGTGGCAAAGTTATTTTATTAACCAATATCAAAGTTTTTCAAATTATCTCAAAGTTTATACATGTACATATACATGTAAAATGTTCTAAATACCTCTTGTTCGCTCAGTAGGGCAATAGCGCGGCGAAGACCTCTCCTTCTTGCCGAAATCCTTGCTACAGTTCTTTGGAACAGGAATAGTGCAAATGCTACAGCCATTCTTCCAAACTACAGTCTGACAACAAAAGATTGCGTAGCTTCTTGCTCAGCCAAAGGTAAAGGCGCTGAATGATGATGCTGAATGCGTCCCATTTAACGCTTTTAGCTCCACCCTACTGCCTCGCTCACCCAAGTGCACACTCTGTGATGTCAGTAAAATGTCACGCGAAGTGTACACTTGTCAAAGGGTGTAGGATGCAAGGGCCTGGTTTGGGACGCAGCCCTGGAGTCCTCAGGGAAACTAGAGAACAGATTTTTTAACCAATATGTTATATTGTAGCGTGCATGGGAGAAGGCAGCAACAGGGCTGGTAGGTGATGTAATCACACATGGAGACATAAGCCCGTTATATGCTCCTTGCAAAGGAGCCGGCTCTTTTGAACAGCGGTATTGGCGCTATGCTTTAGTGCAAGAGGTTCCGGGTTCGTGCCCACCCTCCGCCTGTGTGTGGATTGCCTCGCCCTGTGTGATGCACCTGCCTGCGTTAACCGAGATTGCTACATTGGTGTCAGAAGTGGACGCAGGTACCCCGGCACACACTCGTTGGACTGTAGCCTGGTGAGCAAGTCCGGGGCAGACTTGAGGCTGGCAGGGGAGAGTGTGGCGTGCAGGGGGGAAGGCAGCAGCAGGGCTGGTAGGTGACATAATCACACACAAAGACATAAGCCTTATATACGTGCCTTGCAAAACAGCCTGCTCTTTTGTACAGCAGTATCGGTGCTATGCTTTAGTGCGATAGGTCCCGCGTTCGTGCCCGCCCTCCGCCGGTGTGTGGATTGCCTCGCCCTGTGTGATGCGCCTGCCTGCCACCTACCAGCCCTGCTGCTGCCTTCCAATATATTCAACACATCTATAAATAAGGGAGCCATGCCACTGGACTGGATAATTGGCAATGGTGTTCCTATATTTAAAAGGGGAGATCAATTTGACCCTGGGAATTACAGACCTATAAGTTTAACATCACTCATATGTAAAATCATGGAAACTATAATAAGGAGGAGGAATGGAGGAATATTTATATAGTAATAACATTATAGGAGACCGCCAACATGGCTTTAGGAAGGGTAGATCTTGTTTAAGTAATTTACTAGATTTCTTTCAGGAGGTGACTACTAGAGTGGACAAAGAGCGTATGACATAATCTACTTAGAAAGCATTTGACAAAGTACAGCACGGAAGACTATACCTAAAGATTAAATCAGTAGGAAAAAATAATAATATCTTTATTTTTATATAGCGCTTTTCATAGTGGACCACCATCACAAAGCGCTTTACAGAGGTAGGCTGTGAACTGTGCATTATATGCAAAGTCACTTACAATAGGACATTGATTTAACATCTCATCTGCAGGATGGAGCACAAGGAGGTTAAATGACTTGTCCTGCTTCTTCTCCCACATCTCTTTGACCAGATCGAGCACACCACGGGGTCTCCACCCATACAGCAGCTCGAATGGAGAAAACCGCATGGACGCCTCTCTGATAGCAAAGAGGAGGGGAGGAATCAGCTGGTCCCAGTAGCGCATGTCACTTGCAATAAATCTACGCAACATGTTTTTGAGGGTCTTATTAAAACGCTCCACAAGACCATCGGTCTGAGGGTGAAAAACCGAGGTCCTAATGGTCTTAATCCCCAAAAGTTGACATGTTCTGCAGACCAGCCGTGACATAAAGTTGGTACCTTGGTCGGTCAGCATTTCCTTGGGGATCCCTACACGGAAGAAAACCTTCACTAGCTCATTGGATTTAGCAGACACAGAGCGGAGGGGAATGGCCTCTGGATAATGCGTAGCGTAATCCACAATGACTAATAGGTGCATGTATCCCGCCGCACTCCTCTCTAGCAGTCCCACTATACACATCCCAATATGCTCAAATGCAGCTTCCACTAGTGGCAATGGCACCAGTGGGGCCCGTGGAACGGCTCTAGGGCTAGCCAGCTGGCACTGTCTGCAGCGTTCGCAAAAGCACTGCACATCACCATAAAGCCCCAGCCAATAGAACCGTGTCACGAGCCTCACTTTGGTTTTGTCCCTTCCCAAATTACCAGACGGGAATAGTGTGAGCCAACTGCAACAATCCTCCTTAAAAGGCTGAGGAATGAGGAACTGATTTTTCAACATGATACAAAAGATCTCGATTGATTTCAAAGTGGGGGGTTGATTTCAAAGTGGGGGGTACATGGCGGCGCGTCTGGGCTAGGGGTACATGGCGGTGCGTCTGGGCTTGACTACCCGACCATTGATCACAGCGGCTTGGTCAAAGAGCCTGCCCAGCGCATTGTCACGTCCTTGCTTGAGTCGGAAGTCATGGGAACAAGCTAGAAAATCAGCTCCCATGGCTTCCAGCTCGGGATCAGGTTGGTTCCGAGTGGTGGCAGCCGCACCAGACCCCTGTACTGGCTCCACGGAATCCCCCTCACCAATCGCCCCCACCTGAAACTTCTCAAATGCCCTCCATTGCCAGCCCTCATTCTTAGCGGCCCGTTTCTCCTGTTTAGTTTTTTGGGATTTAAATGTATGACAAAACCATGCTGGATCGCGAAAGGGGAAGATCTCTCCAATGACTTTCTCTTTCTTAAACAATAGGGAGAATGGGGCTGTCACAGCAGCCAACCAATCTTTGAACTGCTCGCAGTCCCGCCCCAGAATGACAGGCACTGGCAAGCGAGGACAGAAACCCACTTGTACTCGCGTCCCCTGCTGGCCAATTTTCAAATTTACTGCAATCTTTGGATTTTTGAATGCATTTAATATTAACCTGTCCCGCTATTTGTTTATGCTCCAGTGAGATTAACCCTATAAACGCCAAGCCATTTTCGCCTGCTTTTCATTTTTTAGTTTTTCACATAAATCCTCATAACTATAGGGGTCACATGCAAGTGCCTTATATCAAATGAAAGAGGGCAAACTGGGTATTCAGAAAAATACATCAGTAACAATCCTAGACTCGCCATTTTTATAATAGGTGAGAAAAAGCACAGAAAATAATAAAAGCTTTTTTAGAAAAAATGTTAGAAATGCCAGCTCAAATATAAATATTTACAATAAAACTTCAATATCTAAGGAACATCTGGTAAAAAATAAATTAGCAAAAAAACAAATAAAATACATCAATATTATTTTAGTTGTTGCTGGAGTTCTTCAACCTCTTCACTGTAAATAAAATAAATGAATAAATAAATAAACAAATAATGATAAAATAATAAATACATGTATTATTATTATTTAGATATTATTTATTTAGAAGACACCTTTATAGCTATTACAGGTATTTGCATAGACACACACTCACTCAAATTCATGTAGCCTGGTATGTAAACAAATGGTTCTGATCGTATCAGTAAATGTGCAGGTGCCCAAGTCTGCACCAAGATCAGATTACAGCCCGCAGCAATGTTCAAGCTAATACAGACACGTAATTATTTGAGGAGGAAAAAACCTCATATACTATACTTTATAAACTATATTATATAAATAAGTATTATTAGAAGGAATATTGTACTTACATGTCCTGCAAAGGATCCAATCCTTCACCATATGCGTTCTCCTCAGCAGAATCGCAGCTCTCAATGCCGGAGCCTCCATCACTTTCGGTTTCTCCATCTCTTCTAAAACCTCTGAAGCAGTCAATTTAGTATTTTTTTACAGACTTTGAAGCCGGTCTTGTCCCTTCAGAAGATGCCATTTGCATTTGTAGTATGTTTTTCTTTCAGAATTATATATTTTGTTTTGTATTTTCGTTGTTGCGTTCGCTCTGTTTCTGTCTCTCTCTCGCTCTCTCTCTCTATTTCTTCCCTGTTAGCTCAACTTTTGCGCTTGATTACGCAACAACAGAAAAACATGTGCTACATCAGTAGAAAGCACCAAGCTTCCCCTTTCATTTGATACACGGAATCACAAGACCTGCCTGCTGGAGTGACTGAGGTAATTGAACACACTGGTCGGATGAGGTCACATTCCATGGCGGGGAAATCCCGAGCAATGTGACCCACCTCCCTGCACCTCAGTGGGCTGGTTTCTCGCCTTGAAGCTACAGCAAACGGTCGAAAGACCGGAGCCATCAAAGGGGCTCGATGGTAGGGTGACCGCGCAAGACCCTGCCACCACATCCCGTCCAAATATCTGGCTACCCCTTCCCCCCAGTCCCTTCGCCCTCCCTGGGGCCAGTAGTGGGGATGATGCTGGAGTTCCGACTTTTCCAGACGGCTTAGCAGCCGTTGGTTCTACTGCCTGGTACCGTTCAGCCAGTTGTACTGCCTGATCCAGTGTAGCTGGTGCTTGTCGTTGCACCCACAGGCGCGGCCCCGGAGCCAAGCACTCCAGGAATCGCTCGACCTCGATCACCTCCACCAGCATGGCTTTGGTGGACGCCTCCATGTTCAGCCATCCCCTGGCGTAATCCTTTAGTCGATGGGCGATGGTTCCAGGGTGTTCCTCTGCCGAAAAACCCTCCTCTCTAAACTTCTGGTGGTAGGGTTCTTGCTGCCACCTGTGCCTCCCCCGTAAGCTGTGGCAGGAGGTAGCTAGCCCACTGGGACTGTGGCCAACTGAGGCTTCTGGTCGATCCTCTGTCGTCATCTTGGTTGGCCGTTGTAGCCTCGGGTCTTGTCCCGCAGCCCTGGCACCTCCCTGCACTGCTGCGGTCAAAGTTTGGCGCAGGAGGTCCATCATTGCAGCGAACTGCGTGGGATCCATACTGCTCCCAGTGTATGGCGATGCTATGTTTTAGCAGGGCCAGTGAATCCTACTACTGAGGGTACTGTTGCACCATGGAGGAACAATACCAGCGATAGTAAAAATTCCTCCCGTCAGTCCAGCTATGGTGCACATGCAGGTGCCGAAAGAAAGAAGTGAAAATAAAATATAATAATAAAACTACAAATAAAAGGTGGTACCTCCTGCAGCGTCCTGCAGCCTCCGCTCTCCGGTACGGCTCCGGTTTCAATGATGCTTTGCTGTGAGTCCCATGGCCCTGTGCTGGGGGAGCAGAACATAAAGGAGCTTTGTTAGAAAAGGAAGAGGGGTTAGTTTGTAAGCAGGGTATACAACCTTTGTTGCGCACCTCAATATCCTGAGTCATAGAGGGCCACCAAACAACCTTAAGCATGTTTTGTAAAGGGTAACTTCGGAATAATGGCCAGCCATGGGGTGTGTATGGTAGAGCTCAAACAGCTACTTTGTGAAAAAAAAAATAGGTTGAAAAATGCCACGATCACCCCCCTGTCCTGCTAAATTTGGGTATAATCTGAAGGCAATATGGATCGGATGCAAGCTGCTGCATGGTTAGTGCTCCGAAGAAGAAGAGAAAGAAAGAGAAGAATGTAGATTCACCCTGTAAATGAGCAACAGGGTGCAGAATGTAGATTCACCCTATAAATGAGCAACAGGGTGCCAATAAAAAAGGAGCATAAGACAGCGACTGGGAGACTGTGTGAGTGTCAGGTTGGCTGCTGTGTTGTTATTGCTGTGTCCTGTTGTGCCTGTCAACTGTTACGACTTGTTGAATATAAAGTCTGGGCAGAACTGCTGTTTACCAATGAAAGGGACTACCTTGTTTTATTCTCCCATATATATACAGTATATATATATATATATATATATATATATATATATATATATATATATATATATATATATATATATATACAGCCTAACTTCACTATAACAAACAACCCCCCTGGGACCTGGAGAAATGTCTGTTATATTACTATGTGTTCACTATAATAGGGTTTGCCATTTTTCTGTATCAGAATAATGACAAAACGGCGAATTTGAATTGAACATCAATATGTAGTACTTTTATGAAGATTCTTTCACATTTATATTTAAAAATGTATTTTTACTGATGACATGACTATAAAAAATATTTAATGAGCTATATAAGACTAATGTATTTTAAACAAATTATTAAAATCTACATATGTATTACGTACTTAACTTACACTCTCAGTCACTCCGCTGAGTACACTGTCAAACTTGAATCACCTAATCATTCATGTTCCACCCAGTAACTGGATCCATCTCTCTGACTTGTTATTATGTTATTAATAATGCTGTCCTTTTTATACGCTAGTGCCAATGGAGTTTATCATGTTACTTTTTGTTCTGATGTTTCTTGTTCCGAATTTGCGGGTAATATTGTTCTGAAGTGTGACGTAGGTTTTATATATATCTTAATTCCTATCCGGCTGTTGCTGATGGTACTATGCAATGTTTAATAGACACTAAACAAGACACACACAAACACAACATGGTGGTGAAAAGGACATCCCGATAGATAATGACAAAAATGTCTTACTGCCCACACTATAGCCCACCATTCTCGGTCAAATGTGGACCACTTGCCTCTGTAGACGTTAATATATGACTCGCGTAGGTGACAACTTTTTCAACACTTTGCTGTTCTTGAGCCAGTACTGAGCCATTGCGTCATGTGAAGCATCTGTGTATAAGATAAACGGTTTCTTGAAGTCTGGGTAAGGATATTTCAGGTACTTAAAAAGGTAGAACAATTGATTACAAATCAATTATCAGGACGTTTCGGACTACAAGTCCTTCATCGGCTGAATACAAAAAAACATGGTAGGTAGATAGATAGATAGATAGATAGATAAATTGTTAGATAGATAGATATACACACAGTATTGTATAGGGAGCTATGGTGCTATAAGCTGTTATCCAACCATGAGAGAGAGATATTTGAGAGGTTTCTGGCAGAACTAGAGTAGGGAGGAAATGAGCTTGTATCTTACAGCACCCTGTACTACATAAGAATAATGAAGCAGCACAGCGAGCATGACGTAAGTATTGGTGATTGGTGATAGGGCCTGTCGAAAGAAATTGAATGCATCTTCACATTTGGCATTCACGTGAATGTGAGATGCTTCTGTGTCAATTTATGTAATGGAGCAGCTTTTTGCGCAAACCCTTTAATGAAGTGTCTGTAGTACGAACAGATACTTATAAAGGCTCTTATCTCTGTGGCAGTAGTTGGTTAAAGCCATTGTAGGACTTTTGGTGTAGTTGCAGGGTCTGGATGAATGCCCTCCTGTGAAACAACATGTCCCGAAAACAGCACAGATCCTTTAAACAGGTGACATTTTTTAGGATGCAGTTTCAAACCAGCCTGACGAAGCCTGCAGAATACTTCTTGGAAGCTATTGAGGTGGTCTTCAAATGTCTTACTAAAGACAATTATGTCATCCAGGCAAACTAATGTCGGACCAAAGGAGACCACATAAAACTAACTCCACTAAGCGTTGAAATGAACATGACCTTAAAATGATATAGCCCATCGCCGGTGGTAAAGTCTTTTCTTTATCATTTTCATCATTTGGATTTGCCAATAGCCACTAGACATGTCAAGCGTGCTGAAGAGAGTGGCACCAGACAAAGCATCCAGGCTATAATCAATACCTGGTAAGAGATGGGCATCCCTGATGGTAACAGAATCAAGCTTCCTGTAATCAATACAAAATCTGTATGAGACGTCCTTTTTCCTGACTAGTAACACTGGGGAGGACCAGGAACTCTGACTAGGCTCAATCAAATCGGCATCTGTAGCAGGGCGATTGCCCTGCATGTGTGTATTTAGTGTTGGTATAATTTGTATGGGGAAATGGGTTTATTATGTGTCGTTTTGGAGTTGATTTGTTTAATTGAATTATTGTTTTACAGACGGCGCTCGATTGAGACTTGCTGCCTGCTAGGCTTGGTTGAGGGGAAGGGCAGCAAGTGATTGGCTGTGCTGGACCTCAATCAGCTGGTGGGCGGGTGTTGACCGAGTGTCCATCAGTTCAAAAGCATCCGCGGGAGATGGTTTGAGGCGACTGCAACGCCATTGCCAGAGGGGAGCGGCGTGTACTCGGGAGGAGAGGGTCCGCTCTGCAGGAACGACCGCTACACAACCCTGAGACTGCAAGCGGTGCTTGTGAAGGCAATGCCCAGCCAAGGCCGTATGAAGCAGCACGAGTCGTTGTATGAATACCGGCTCGTGAGTAGGTTAGTTAGGGATAGTGATCCCATGTGATGTATAGCGAGGGTTACGTAGTGTAGCCGGTTCCTGGAGCGGGACGCCTCGTTTATAAGGCTAGCGCTCGCCTTCTGGGGCACCTTTTATTTGTAGTTTTTGTACTGTGTTTTATTTTGCTTTTTGTACAGCTTGCTGTATGTGTCCTCTGTGCGTTACCATGGCTGGTAACGTCACATGACCACCTTTACTTTCTTTTCTGTTTATATTAATAAATCCTGCGCGCCTGTGCCGGCCTTTCAAATCCACCCCCCAATGTCTCTCTGTGTTGCTTGAACAGCGGTGATCCACACACGTGACGTAAGACCCTGTCACAGCATCCAATAACTTTTGGACCTGGTTGTTGATTTCTTCACATACTGGTGGTGAGGTGTGATATGCACACTGTTTGACTGGAGATGCCGTTGCAGTACATATTTGATGTTTAATTAAATCAGTTTTACCATAGTCAGAAGGACTGGAGTCGAGTATGTCATGGTTGTCGGCTAGAGGTTTATTAACTAGTGGAAGCTGAGCTGTAGTGAGACTGTCTTTGTCAATGTGTAACCTGGGTAAGCTGACATTAGATGCAGTCGGGTTTGTAGTTATAGTTGACAGTGTACAGTCCATAGGTTTGTAGAGGTTAGAAGGCAAGTTGCGGACAGCATACAACTGGCCTACCTGAGTGTCCTGTGATAACTGTACATCATGGTGGGTAGGGTTGAGCAGGTGAACTACGGTGAGAACATTCTCCAGTGATGAGAGGCTACAGACAACTGCAAGGTCACCCTCCAGCTGTAGGCGAGACTCCAACATGCCATGGAATCCATGCAATGATGTCCCTCCTTTAATCGAAGAATTAGCAGAAGCTGCAACGATAACTTTTGTGAGTGGTGGTATTGTAACAGGGGATAAAGTTGCCACATTGCAACAGTGAGGCGATGACTCAAAAGAATTCAAAAGTGGAAGCGTTTCACTTCAAATTTGACAGACACCTTGATCAGTGTCAATAGCAGCATCATGAGTCTTAACCCTTTGCAGTCCATTTATTAAGTGCGTGTCAGGCGCGTCAGGTCCAATTTATTTTCACACGTGCAGTTAATTTTAGACATGCTGTTTAAAAGTATTTTTTTTCCACAGTCAAACGGGTTTAAAAGGCCCTGCATATCAACAAAGCACTCACTAGGCATCTCCAGCCCTGCCCCACCCTTTCGTTCACTATAGCTTTCACATAAGAAATAATGAATAAATAATAATAATAATAATAGTCGTACATACCGATCAATCATCTCCTGATCACTCGTTTTATCACCAAACTCCTCAATAACACGATCAAAGTCATTATTTTATTAATATAACATCTCAAAAATGCTCTGCAAATGTCTGTGATATTCTCTGTGCGCTGATTCAGTAACAGCCCCCTTGTTTCCTTATGGCTGCTGTTATCTGATGCCAGGGGCAAGTATGACTATTCATGAGATACGCCCTTTTTTCCGTCTTGTCTCGGCTCCTGTCGCTCCCACTCAGTCATTGAATGGTTTTCTCGGCTTTTTCCGGAAGAAAAAACGACTAGAAACCCGTTTTTGCGTTTTTTGATGATGTCGGATAGGGTCCGACATTGGACCGGATAGGACTAATTGTAATGTCGGACCAGGTCCGACATAGGACCGCAAAGGGTTAAGAATGTCTCACCCAAGCAATGCATCTTGCTTAGAGTTCTGTACTACATCAAGTCTTAAGGTTACAGTAATTATTCTAAGAATATCCAGTGATTCCCCTTTAAAGGTGTGAGCTGGGCCCCATCGCCAGCTAATGCCAGTTTCCAGAATTCTGTGATTCAGAGAAATTGACCCACCTTTGATGGTGTGGCACTGGGTTAGGTGAACGACGGTAATACTTTGGTCTCTCCTCACGTCGGTCATACCTATCACGTGGGCTGGGACTCCGATTGGACCTGTCGTGGTAGTCATGGCCACTCGTGAGGATTTCGGTCCTGTGTAAAGCTGTTTCTCTCGTGCATCATGGGATATGCCATGTGCAGATGGCTGTTGATGGTCACTGCAGTACAAGCAGAAGTCGTCATCTCAGCCCCTCTCAGAAGATGGTGTTCTCCCGTGTGAGGTAAAACTACTTTTCCGGTCAGGTGAGTATGCATCACTCACTCTGCTGTGAGTGTGATGCCAGGACATCTTGTTCTTATCTGAGTAGGAATGCCTCCAAGAATTTACATCAGACTGCAGTTGCTCCACTTTAAATGTGATTTTATCAAGTTAAGCAGCTAACCTGTCTGCTTCAGAATCTGGCAGGCTGTGAACAGCAGTGGGGCACTGACATTATAGGTGCATTCACTACTGGGTTGTGGTATGCCAATGTATTAGTTGAGCTACAGCCTGGTGGAAGAGTAGCCTGTAAAGTTGTGCAGGCTCTCTCACTCTGACATGCAATTTTGAGTGCTTCTTCTAGCGTGTTAGCTCAAAATTTGTATATTTTAGCTTGCAACACAGGGTCAAGTCCAACAATAAAACGTTGGAAAGTTTCCCCTGCTGTAGCTACTTCTCCATAATCAGTGAAAGCCTGTTGTACTAGGTGTCTTAATTCGGCAGCATAAAGTTCAAGTTGCTCGTGGGTTTGGTGAGGTCTAGCATTTAAGTATGTCTGAAAAGTTCTAAGTTCCTGGTTTTGTCCAAAAACAGATTGCATGCTCTTGCTCACCTCATTGTAGTCATTCTTCATAGTCTCTGAAAGACTGCCCCACTAACTGAATGCAGCCCCTTCCAATCTGCATGGTAAGTTTAGCAAGTTGTTCTTTCAGTTGTTGCACAGCACACTTGGAAACAGTGGCCCCATTAAGAAAAACCTTCACTTCCATCACCAGTAAAAGGTGATGGTAAAATAGCCTTAAATTGTACTGCAGGTACTGCAGGTGTGTGTGTATCTTTTTTCAGAATGGAATTTCCTCTGTTCTATGTATTGCATTTAAATTGCTTTGTTTAGCTCTTAAAGTTTTGCGATGAAGTTGGTGTTGTTGTCTAATTAGGAAATAAGCAATACAGTTTGGCTTTTGTAGGTTAACAGTTGTTGTTTGTAGGGTTTTCAAATTAATCACATCAGTTGAGAAAATGAAACAGAAAGCGTGCAAATCACGGACAGTACTGCAGGGTAAGCCAAAGCAAGGGAGATGCTGCTGGGCTTCAATGCGTTTCAACTATTCAGTGCTTGATGATGCAACACAGGGAGTGCTGAGCTTGTAAACAAACAAAAACAAAAGCATGTAATCCACAGTTTGATCAATGCTGATAGTAAAGCAAGTACAACTGAGTACATTGCAAAAGAAAGTCCTTATGTATGTTTGCCATGAATTACTGTTGCTGGCAGCAGACAAAAAAAAAAATGTATATCTTGCTGGTGTTGAAACAACAATCCACACTACCCTTATACAAGTCTACCATGGTATTTTTGCACTTTACCATGCTTTTTCCATGGTAATACCATGTATTGACCATAATTTACCCTGGTTTACTATGTTTATTAATATGCTTTACCATACTATGCTTTACCATACCAGCTTGCTTACCTTGCTACTGTTTTAATAGTAAGTGCCTCTGTAACCAGATCAACAGCTGAAAGGCTATGCGGTGTAACCCTGGAGATCAAAGCCCTCCCTGGTGGTTCACATACACCACTACTGACATGTTGTCCGTGTGGACAAAGACATGTCTGTTCTGGAGCACAGGAAGGAAATGTTGAAGTGCAAGGTGGACCGTTCTCAGTTCCAGTGCATTTATGTGCAGGGATGTCCAACGGCCCGACCTTGGTCCGTGGACACCTCTGCCTGCCCAGACCGCCCCCCAACCACAGTTGGATGCATCTCTCGTCACCACTTGATGGTTGTGTATCACTGCCATCCTTCCGCCTTTGCTCAGGTGAGAGGCTTACCTCCCCCAGCGTAGGGCTTCCCAGCATAGGCGAGACACCTTCAGCCGATGGTGTGTCACGCTTGGGGTTGAAACAGGGCTAAACAGTTATGAATGGTGGCTACTCTGTCATCCGACAGGTTTGCTCGCATTGTAAGGGAATCCAGCTGGAGACCCAAGTAGACCGTACTTTGCACCGGTATTAATTGGCTCTTGGCAGCGTTGAGGGTGAGACCCAGCCTCAGCAGTTGCTTCGTCACAATCGCTGTGTGGGCCACTGCTCCTTCCTGCGACTGGGAACAGATCAACCAGTCGTCCAAGTAGTTCATCACCCTGATCCCTTGCAGCCGCAAGGGAGCTAGGATGGCATCCATGCACTTTGAAAACATGCAGGGGGCTAAGGAGAGGCCGAATGGCAGCACGGAAAACTCGAAGACGCTCCCCTGTAAGGTGAAGTGGAGATATTTCCTGTGCACTGGATGAATAGGAAAGTGGAAATATGCGTCCTTTAGGTCCACTGTTGTAAACCAGCTGCCTGGCCGGACAGACTGGAGGATGTGGCGATGTGTGACCATCTGGAACCTAGGAGGTCTAGGATGGGGCACAGACTGCCATCCTTTGTTGGCACTGTGAAAGAGCAAGGAGCCCTGCACATGAAAAAGGGGCAAGGCAAAGCCCTGCTGTAAAATATATTTGTTTTCCATTATGATATAAAAATGTATTGTTTATGGGGACTCCCGAGTGGCGCATCCAGTAAAAGCACTTGCTAGAGTGCAGGATGCGCTCTATAGCCTGGACGTCGCCGGTTCGAGTCCAGGGGGCGATGCTCAATTAGCCGAGCGTCGTCCGGGGGGAGGGAGGGTTAGGTCGGCCAGGGTGTCCTCGGCTCACTGCGCACCAGGACCCCTGTAGTCTGGCCGGGCGCCTGCGGGCTTGCCTGTAAGCTGCCCAGAACTGCGTTGTCCTCCGATGCTGTAGCTCTGAGGAGGCTGCACGGTGAGTCTGCAGATTGTAAAGAAGCGGGCGGCTGACGGCACACGCTTCGGAGGACAACGTGTGTTCATCTTCGCCCCTCCCGAGTCAGTGCAGGGGTGGTAGCGGTGAGCTGAGCCTAAAAATAATTGGGCATTTCAAATTGGGTAGAAAATAATAAAAAAAATACTAATTGGCAACGACTAAATTTAAATTATATATATATATATATATATATATGCTGTAAAGTAAGAATGCTTTCAAAAATAGACATGTTAATAGATTATATTTATCAATTAACTAAATGCAAAGTGAGTGAACAGAAGAAAAATCTAAATCAAATCCATATTTGGTGTGACCACCCTTTGCCTTCAAAACAGCATCAATTCTTCTAGGTACACTTGCACAAAGTCAGGGATTTTGTAGGCATATAGTCAGGTGTATGATTAAACAATTATACCAAACAGGTGCTAATGATCATCAATTCAATATGTAGGTTGAAACACAATCATTAACTGAAACAGAAACAGCTGTGTAGGAGGAATAAAACTGGGTGAGGAACAGCCAAACTCAGCTAACAAGGTGAGGTTGCTGAAGACAGTTTACTGTCAAAAGTCATACACCATGGCAAGACTGAGCACAGCAACAAGACACAAGGTAGTTATACTGCATCAGCAAGGTCTCTCCCAGGCAGAAATTTCAAGGCAGACAGGGGTTTCCAGATGTGCTGTCCAAGCTCTTTTGAAGAAGCACAAAGAAACGGGCAACGTTGAGGACCGTGAGCGCAGTGGTCGGCCAAGGAAACTTACTGCAGCAGATGAAAGACACATCATGCTTACTTCCCTTCGCAATCGGAAGATGTCCAGCAGTGCCATCAGCTCAGAATTGGCAGAAAACAGTGGGACCCCTGGTACACCCATCTACTGTCCGGAGAAGTCTGGTCAGAAGTGGCCTTCATGGAAGACTTGCGACCAAAAAGCCATACCTCCGACGTGGAAACAAGGCCAAGCGACTCAACTATGCACGAAAACACAGGAACTGGGGTGCAGAAAAATGGCAGCAGGTGCTCTGGACTGATGAGTCAAAATTTGAAATATTTGGCTGTAGCAGAAGGCAGTTTGTTCGCCGAAGGGCTGGAGAGCGGTACACGAATGAGTGTCTGCAGGCAACAGTGAAGCATGGTGGAGGTTCCTTGCAAGTTTGGGGCTGCATTTCTGCAAATGGAGTTGGGGATTTGGTCAGAATTAATGGTCTCCTCAATGCTGAGAAGTACAGGCAGATACTTATCCATCATGCAATACCATCAGGGAGGCATCTGATTGGCCCCAAATTTATTCTGCAGCATGACAACGACCCCAAACATACAGCGAAAGTCATTAAGAACTATCTTCAGCGTAAAGAAGAACAAGGAGTCCTGGAAGTGATGGTATGGCCCCACAGAGCCCTGATCTCAACATCATCGAGTCTGTCTGGGATTACATGAAGAGAGAGAAGCAACTGAGGCTGCCTAAATCCACAGAAGAACTGTGGTTAGTTCTCCAAGATGTTTGGGCCAACCTACCTGCCGAGTTCCTTCAAAAACTGTGTGCAAGTGTACCTAGAAGAATTGATGCTGTTTTGAAGGCAAAGGGTGGTCACACCAAATATGGATTTGATGTAGATTTTTCTTCTGTTCACTCACTTTGCATTTTGTTAATTGATAAATATAATCTATTAACATGTCTATTTTTGAAAGCATTCTTACTTTACAGCATTTTTTCACACCTGCCTAAAACTTTTGCACAGTACTGTATATATATATATATATATATATATATATATATATATATATATATATATTATTGTTTATTTATTTTACAGTGGTGTACCCCTACACCCCTGTGTTTGTGTGTTATTTTGTATCTGTTTTGTTTTATTATAATTTATGTATTTTTAAATATGACACCGTAGCCGTGTTATTATTAGTTTAAAAATATATATGTGCGTTTTTGTATTATTTTGCAGTCTGGATGGGGAAACCTTGTGCAGAAGGTGGCCATCTCCCGAGTTAATTAATTGTTTAATTGTTACTAATCGGGAGATAGTCACCTGCATATAAGCCTGCATCTCTCTGCACTCAGGGTGGGTGTTCGGGCGTGAAGCGAGGCGGAGGAGACAAAAGAGAAATCAAATCAAATTGAAAATAAATCTAAGAACAGTGAAGGCTGACCTGGATCATTTGTTTGGTTATTGTGTTTGTGATTTTTGTTTTGTTAAAACTTTTGTTTTTGTCAGTGTGTTTTTGTTTAAACGTTTTATTTTATTTTTGTTATTTGTGAAAATAAAACGGCGTAAGTGCATTTGCACCACAGTACTTTGTTTCCTTCCTGCATTCTGGCCTGACGTCACCACATTGGCTACCCTGTCACAGGCACCAAAAAGTCGAGTAGAACCCCTCTTCTTGAGAGGTGTGTTCTACGAGACGGGTGGCTTGTTTGAGAAGTAGTGTGTCTACTTCTTGCCTGAGGGTCAAGACCTGGAGAGGGTCATTCACAGATGTAACCGTGATCCCTCGAAAGGGAGGCGGGCCCGCACGGAACTACAGCACATAAGCAGTATGTACGGTAGTGAGCACCCAAGAGTCTGAGGTGCAATTGCGGAGGTATTGAAGCTGGTGTTGTGTGAACAGGTGGTTCTGAGGCCGCAAGCCTTCAGGGCCCTTGTTGGGGCTGCTGAGGCTGAGGCGGAGCCTGTCTTGGAGGCTGCCTGGGGCGGTTCCGTTGGAACTGTCTCACTGAGCGCTGATGCGCTGGGGTCCCACGTCCAGCATTTCCCCATCCTTGCTGATGCCTCAGGTCGCCCCGTGGCGCAGTGGGGATTGCAACTGTCCAGGTTACCATAGTAACTGCCAGACGCCATCGCCTCTCGTGCGAGGAAAATGGGAGGGAGCATCGGTGGGGCGTTGCAATATCTCCTCCATTGCTTGCCCGAACGTATGGCCAGGGGAGATAGGTGCGTCCAATAAGGCGGACTTGTCTGCATCAGAGACCCACACCTGAGACAGCCGCAGCTGTCTGCATGCCACCACTAAGCCTGCCAGGCTTCTACCTAGGGCTTTTGGAAGCCTTTGGCAAGATGGTTTACTTGCGCTTCAGCTGCATACGCCTTTTTTGAGGTGGGCTTCTGTGATCCTGCATTGGTCGTTAGGGCATACAGGATCCTTAGCCAGGCCTCCTACCGTGGGGAGGGGCTTGTACCAAGGCCACTATGGTGTAGTCCACCGGCAGAAATGGTGCTAGCCCCATCGCCTCTGCACTTTCCAAGGAGGCCAGTGAGGCCACGTTCTTGGATACACTGGGTGCCAAGGCCAGGTGGTGCCAGGAGGATTTGACCTCCTCCAGAAAATCCAGGAACACCGGAAAGAGCTGGGGGGTCAAAGCTTGCGCTGGTCTGAAAACATGGTCTGAAATATGACGTTGTGCTCTCCTACGCTTATCGCCTCATCTCACTCTGATCCGGGGCAATTGCCAGAGGCGGAGCTGGGGCAGGAGTAGGGTCAATAGCCTGCTGCCTGTCCAGGTGCTCCAGGACCTGAGCCATCTGGCTCTTCAGGTCTGAGATGTCCTTGGCCTGCTTCAAATGCCTCGACTGCATGCTGCTCCTTGGAGGAGAGCTCGAGCGGTTGAACGTGAATTGGTCTTGAACGTGAATTGTTCCAGCCTATTGCGCAGGGTTTTCTCCCTGGAATTAGCGCAAAAGATGCAGAATGTCCTATCTGCTAAGGCAGAAGAGGCATGCTGCCTTCCCAGGCACCGGGGTGGCACAGCCTACAGACGTGGAAAAAAGAGAGACAGAGAGAGTATATTTTATTATATACCTACACACCGCTTTTTTGGGTCAGTGTCTCAAATGTGCGTGGGGTACTCAACAGTAGGACCAGGTAATATCAGACCTAATAGAGGAAGCACACGTTGTTTTTGTTTTTGTTTTGTTTTTATACCTCAATGCGGAAACACACACAGACACTCAACAGCACGATGTACTGTAAGGGTTTTTCTTTTCTTTTTCTGGAGGATCAATAGTAATCAACAACCTGTAGGGGCACTAGGCCACGCACAGAGAGTGGGCATGCCGAGGTAGCCCAGAGTCCTCGACTCAACAGCGGCATGCAGCAGAGCTGGGTCACGCTGGAGGAATGTCTCTCTTTTGGTTATTTTTCAAAAGCTGCCAGGTGGCAGAAGAAAATATAAAAACACACGGTGCCTATTTATTACCTCGGTGAGGCAGGACCGAGGACCTCACTCCACAGAGGCCTATCGGCAGCTTTGATATAAAATGGTCAGTGAGGAACCTGTGCCGGCATAACCCAAAGGTATTGGTTGGTGGTTGTCTTCGAATTGAAAGGGAACTAATATTGCTTTTGTTTAAATCTAGTAAAGCACTTTTTTTTAAAAATATATATACCAAAGTAGCATTGAAATCTAAAAAATTTATAAATATGGTAAATGGCAAACAAGGTCAGCAACACTAAATCGAAAGGAAAAAAAAACAAACATTTGAAACATCCTATGTTTTCTAATAAGCTCATACCTTAGCGACCACTAGATTGATGCATTTACATGTCAGGTTCATCTATTAAGAAAGCTGTATGACATAATTGCTAATTTACAAAAAGTGTAACTAATACCTCAAGACGCAAAGGAGTTTAGTCTGTGCCTTGAGAGTCTCTTGGCAGAATATTGGCCTTTTTCACACCTAGCCAATCAGAATTGATAGGGGTGGGATGTAAACACTCTCAGCTATTTCTTCTTTTTATTTAAAATAATTCTCAATTCTGACCGGTTAACGTGACCCGATGTGAATTAGTCAGAATCTGCGGCTGTTTTTAAATGAGTACAATACTAAAAAATGAAATGTTCTGGTTAAAAAAATATATTTATTAAAAAATACCCCTGAACTTCTGCGGCCCTTAAACGAGGGTGGCGAATATACGAGGACGGCCTTTATTAATAATACTATGCTTTATAAACGCTGCAATATTTTATTAAATGATTTAAGGCATTTTAGAAATGGCCCCGATCTGCAGCACTATACTCTTGTGTGTTTTTGGGGCTTGAATACAGTACATTTACTGACAGTTAACGAGAGCCTATTTGGTGGGAGTTGGGAGGTCAGGGGAGTACTGTACCAGCGAATCAGGAGTGTGTATTGGTTGCTATGGGGTGGGACAAGAAGAGAATATCGGTTTGATTTCCGTTAAAACTAAAATATATCCTACTCGGATTTTTTTTTTTCTCTGTGTAATTTACATGCTTGTTTGTAATTTCTCTGTAAGAGAAACCAAAACTAAATCTTCTCATAGATAGTAAGCAAGTTTTTTTTTTATTTCTTTTTTTATATAATTGTACAGGACTGAGTAAAATTCCAATTGAATAAAAAACAAAACAACTAAACCCCCTACAAGAAGATATCTTCAGCCAGCTTTCGGAGAGCGCTTAGTGACCAGCAAAGCTCTAAGTTCCTCTGAGTTTAAGTTTTCACCATCCAGTCTGATGACGAGGTAAACAGACAGCCCTTGTTTTATCCCCTGCTGTGTTGGCACTGAACTTTGCTGGAAAAAAGGGACATGAAGGACTGCTGTGCTGTAAGTAGTTCATCTTGGGTTGTCTGTCGGGACTGTATTATAAAATAACACATTTTCTTACTAAGGTGGGTGTACATTAGTTTGTATTACATGCTGGATTGAGGTTGCAGTCTCTTCGGGGGTGTCATGTACATAGGCAGAGTTGCGCGTTTCTTTCTTTATTTTTTGAGAAGAGGTATAAAGAAATACCTTTACGTTTCTTTATTGAGAGCGGCGTTTATTCAAGGTTCAAGGGCGACGTCTATTAAAAGCTGATATCTGAGTAAGGCGTTAATTGAAGTAATATGGTATATATATATATATATATATATATATATATATATATATATATATATATATATATATAACAAATTAATGCACTTACCCGTCACACAGGATTTCCGACTCCTTCACCAGTTTTCTGATACAAAGCCCATCTCTTCAATGCTAGGATTTATTTGATAATCCATCGCATACCAAATTATTCTGTTTTTATTGTGCAGTTACACAGTGCTTCCTCCAATTTCTCTTGACAAAAATGCAGCAAAAACAAAGCTAACAAGACAAGCTACAGTAATGTAAAACAGTTAATCATTAAAAAGCTTTAGATACTGTGATGTATTTTAAAAAAATATGTGATTTGTGCATTTGTGAGGAGGCTGTGTGGTCCAGTGGTTAAAGAAAGTGGCTTGTAACCACGAGGTCCCTGGTTCAAATCCCACCTCAGCCACTGACTCATTGTGTGACCCTGAGCAAGTCACTTAACCTCCTTGTGCTCCGTCTTTCGGGTGAGACGTAGTTGTAAGTGACTCTGCAGCTGATGCATAGTTCACACACCCTAGTCTCTGTAAGTCACCTTGGATAAAGGTGTCTGCTAAATAAACATAATTTGTGCATTTTCATTTGCAAGTGAACTGTGAGGATGATATTCTGCAATTTTTAATACTGACTTTGGATACTGTCTTAATTCTGGAAACTGTTGTTTTTTGTTTTTTCAGTTCTGTGCATGGGTAACAATGATTTCATTTTGCTCTTGGGTCGGAATTTTACATACTGCTACAATACGTACCGGATTTAAAAATATGAACTGTATTACAGTCCACGTGTCGTCTCTTTTGGCAAGTGATATTTTCAGAATCATATCGTTTTGAATTAAAATACTTCTTCTGTTGAAACTATAGTACTGTGCCAACAAAACCAACTACAGTACATCTAAATGGAAGCCCTTTCAGCTATGTATTTTTCACATTGTATCTTTTTTGTGTTCCCTGAAAAATGGACAAGGGTTGGAACGGGCCAAAATGAAACAATCAGATATGTGTCACACATGTTTAAATGTCACTGAAATCAAAATTAAACGAAAATGAAAACACATGACACACTGAGGAATAAGCATGTACGCCTGTGTTCATCACTTTTTAAAAATAATGTTCTTTATAATCCTAGTACATTTTATTTTATTTTGTTTTCACTGTAGGTGCCATAAACTAAAAGCGGTTGTTATTTTGACAAAACGTATTTAGAGTGAGTTGCGCTCCAGGAAGTAGCTGAAAACCGGGACTTTTTAAAGATTTTGAGCAAAATGTCGGGACACCGGGACCTTTGATGGAAAACCGGGACTGTCTCAGCTAAACTGGGATGCCTGGTCACCCTAAGCATTGGGCACATATTCTATTGTCTAAATAATCCCAATCTCAAGAAAGAAAGGACCTGGATTTTCAATTTACAGGCTAAACAGCAGCACATCCTAGATCTCTCCCCCTTTCACTGCAGTGAGAGCCTGACAGGTGCCGGGCAAAGAATGCAACAGCAGCAGTAACACATGTGAGTTATAAAATTCCTATATGTGGATACACACCACTCTGCCAGTATATGCTACAGTTTAAAAACTTCACCAACAGCTCTCCCTGTTTTACACACAAAGTAGCAGTTTGTCAAAACTCCTACTGCCGCTCTTACTTCTGAGACCAGCATCCATACTCACACGAGCTGCTCCTTATCTCGAACATCCTCCCAGCTCTCCCTCATTCTTCTTATACACTTTATAAACTATCCTTTTACACACAATTAGACTAATTGGTTAATTACACTGTGATTTCTTTACACAAATTCGCACATACTTTCACAACATACCAATATAACATATTCAAAGTGCAATGAAAAAAAAGAAACTTTTTAAACAGAAAAAAAATAAGCAAAGAATGTTTAACCCTGTTACACAGTGCTACCTCTAGTATACTGTGCCTTGTTTGCTGCAGATAATAAATACTTAACTTAAATAATAGTTTGCTTGCACATTAGCAACTTGACTTGAATCAATCGAATCGATGCTGCACAGATTAGACCCCATATTGACAAATTGTTTTTGTCTGCTGAACTTAGCACGTAATTTCTCTATTGAGTTCCGCAGAAGATTACAAAGAATATCTGGTACATTTGCATTTTCAAGTTTATTAAAAGCATGAAGCCAGTGGAAAATTATTATGTCACAGAGGCTAAGCTTGCCAAGTTCTGTGTGCATACTGCAGTGATGGGTTTGAAGTTGCAAGTCTATGAACATCACACAGTAAATATATCCTTTTATTGTGGTTACAAAATATATACCACATTGCATTTAAAGCTTCAGAAGACTAACATTAATCCCCAATCCACGCCTGTTAGCAGGTGTGTTGGCTCTGATTCATGGGTGAGGCTATGGTCTGCAGTATCCCCCATGGGACATAAAACATGTTGCATGACCCTATTGTTTCTGTTGTCCTATTAATGAACCACAAAACCCTCCTCATTACAGAACATATTGGCTGTTTTATTTTCATTGTGTTACAGAGACACTCGACTGCAACAAGAAATTTTAGCTTCAACTCAATAATCCCAGCATAAGGGTGGATTTAATTTAAAAAGTAGAGTTGCTTTGTGACCTGCTTTCTCCCCCCCTGTTTTATAGTGACACTAAATTTAAATTTTCATAGGGTGTTTGAGAGCTGTGCTCAATTAAGGGATTACTGAACACTATTGTTTAAATGTACAACTTGAATCTTTCATGCTCAGTCCGTCCAGTAGTATACAGTACTATCATGATTCCTCAGTATGACTGTATTTCTTTCACGGTTATCACGAGATATCTGTGAAATTTACCCACTACCAGAGTTGGGGTAATGTATTGTTGTAATAATATTACTTTTGTCAATAACAAGGCAATATAACATGTTTATAATATAACATGTTTGAATATTACAGTTACTTTCTGCAAAAAAGAAACAAGCTTGTTACAAGACATCACATTATTTTTATATACAATTACATTATTTTTTACACATTGTATTTTGTATTTTTACATACAATTACCCATTCATACAGTTGGGTTTTTACTGGAGCAATCCAGGCAAAGTAGGGTACAGCAGCAGTGTCCCCCACCTGGGATCGAACCCACGACCCTCCGGTCAAGAGTACCAGAACTGCCGGTAGGCCCCTTCTTGGGATGATGCACTCGGTCCTGCCCACCGAGGGATTAAAACTGTCATCTTGAGGAAGCCATTTCTCTTTTTCCTTCTCAAGATGGTAAGGTAAGACCTCTGTGTTGAGCTGAGCATGTTGATAGAAAAGAGCTTGTCAAGTCGAATCGAGTCGATTATATTTCCCTTGCATTCATGCCGAAAGCTGGCTCGCCACTTTCCCGGAATCAATGACTTTGAAAAGACCTCGCCTTTCGCCTTTCTGTCTTTCAGCGGCCTCCTCGCTTGCGTGGTAGGCTGCTCTTTGTTATCTGTCTGTCGTGTGTGAGCGACTGCCTGTGCATTCACCTGCGAGTGGTTGTCTATTTCTTTCTTGAGAGTACACAGTTCCCAGTGGCCACTGCTACAGAGCTAGTGCAAGAGCGCACGGTGCTGCATGGTACTCGGTGCACGTAGTGCTACGGTACTCGGTGTGCACGGTGCTCAGTACACACGGTGCTTGACGCCCACTGCTAAACGTTACTGCAAGAACACACGGTGCTGCACGGTACACGGTGCACATAGTGCTTACGGTACCCGGTACGCACGGTGCACGCAGTGCACATGGTGCTCGGTGCCGACCGCTACAGCGCTAGTGCATGAATGCAAGGTGCCACACGGTACATGGTGCACGTATTGCTCACGGTGCACGATACACACAGTGTTCGGTGCACATAGTGCACATGATACACTGTACAATCAGTGTCTGATAAGCACGGTGCTTGGTACAACCGGTGCACATGGTGCTCGGTGCATTGCACATCGATGCTTCAGTGATTGGTGCAAGAGGTGAGCGCGGCTCACGGTGCCCCCGGTGCTTAGTGCACTCAGTGCACACCTGGCTAGGTGTGTAGTGCCCCCGTGCTTCCGTGCACATAGTGCTCGGTGCACCTGGTGCCCCCGGAGCTTTGCTCACTTGTCACGCACGACACGGGGCACTAAGTGCCCCAGTGCTTGGTATAAACAGCGCTCAGAGCACTCTCCGCACCCAGTGCTTATTGCACTCGGTGCGCGCGGTACTAAGCAAGGATGCTCGGAACACCCGGTATGCCCGGTGTTTAATACACTCAGTGTGCACGGAGGTACGCTAGGGTTCCAGGTGTACGCTTGGTGCTCACAGCTCCAGCAAGCTAGTCTGGGCAGTGGGCACAGTGCATGTCACTCGGTGCGCACAGAGCCAATTGCGCACAGCACTCTATTGCTTGCTGCACTTGTGACGCATACTGCTAGGTGCACTTGGCGAGCATAGCTCCAGTGCACGCACAACATTAACAAGCACCATGTGGAGAGAGGATTTTTGCAACCTATACGTGGCTCTACAGCCCAAAATATGTCGCTGTAGGCTCAACAGGACCATGGGGTTAGACGCTGAGTCTCCCATGGCCGAGTTGTCAGCAGCACTGGGAGCCCCACCCCTGCTCCTTCAGCTCTCGCAGAGCCCCTCGCAAGAGATTCCCTGTGCTCAGGCAGCCGCTCCCCCTCCCCTCAGACGAGAAGGGTGAAGTGGTCGAAACAAGCGAGGGACATTATTTACTTGAAGGAGCAGATGACACAGGTCCTTGAGCTTCTGTCTAGGCAGCAAGTTTCTGCAGTCCCAATACAGTGCACCAGCCCTGGCCACTGAGCCTCCCACGGGAGCCCAAGCCAAGCCTGAATCGCAGCCATTGATGGCGGAGGAGGACACATTATCGTTAGCAGCATCCTGGGATGACTCCTTCTCCACTGAGATGGAGCAAGAAGGGGAACCAGTGCCATTGACCGTGACAGAACCTAGCTCAGAGGTTTCCTCCGAGTCTAGTTTACCACCGTTGCCCAGCTCTGTGCCGGTTAAGATAAGGCTCTGCCAGTGGGTTCATTGCCCAGAGGTCCCATGTGCCCTAACCCTTGGTGTAGGGTTATGGAGACACACGTAAAGAGGGCTTATGCAGCGGAAGTGCAGGCGACTCGCCTAGCTAATGGTGAGTATTCTCACTGCATACCTGGATGGTGTGCTCACGATGACCCCACTCCCAGAGCAGGTGGCCACGGAGCTCCGCCTCATATCTAGTACGCTGCTCCAGATGTCCGGCCTTCAAGGGCAAGCCCTAGGCCGAAGCCTGGCAAGCCTGGTGGTAGCTCGCAGACAGCTATGGCTGTCGCAAGCTAGGGTACCTGATGCTGATAAGGCGGCATTATTAGACATGACGATATCCGCTGGGCATACATTTGGTTCAGCTGTGGAGGAGATCCTACAGCACTCCCTACGGTAGTGCAAGGCATCTTGCTCCTCTATGCATTCCTGCCAATACCATTGCTCCTGGCCTTAGAGAAAGCAACAGTTCTCCTAGTGGTCCCTCGGTGACCCAGGAGAACAAGGTTTTCGACTCTATGCCAGCTCTTACGAGGCTAGCCCTGGAAGATCCTGCTTCGCCTTGATCTCCTCAGTCAGGCAGGAGGCACTCTCTGGCATCCAGAACCTACCAGGTTCCAGTTATAGGTCTGGCCTTGAAAGGGACCACTGGACAGCCCTAAGGCTATCTGAAGCAGTGGTGGCTACTCTGCAGAGCACTAGGGCAGCCTCCACTAGGTCGCTGTACGCGTACAAGTGGAAGTATTTCCAAATTCGTGTCTGACTACAAGTCACGACCCGCTTTCTTGCCCCATGCCGGTTATCTTGCAATTTTTGCAATAACTGCTCTATGCTGGAAGATCACCTGCCACATTGAAAGTGTGTTTAGCAGCTATCTGCGTGTCATGCCCCCATAGATTCAGTATCTCCGGGTGCGTATTTTCTGACGACCCAGTTTCTCAAGGGAGTTCGGAGGTTACGCCCTCCTAGGAGAAATTTCCTCCCTGAGTGGAACCTTGATGTTATACTGGGGGCTCTTACAAAGGCCCCGTTTGAGCCCATACACTCCATAGAGTTGAAGTACCTGTCTATGAAGACAGCCTTCCTCATGGCTATCACCTCCACCAAGTGGAGGCTGTGTGGTCCAGTGGTTAAAGAAAAGAGCTTGTAACCAGGAAGTCCCCGGTTCAAATCCCACCTCAGCCACTGACTCGTTGTGTTACCCTGAGCAAGTCACTTAACCTCCTTGTGCTCCGTCTTTCAGGTGAGACGTAGTTGTAAGTGACTCTGCAGCTGCTGCATAGTTCACACACCCTAGTCTCTGCAAGTCGCCTTGGATAAAGGCGTCTGCTAAATAAACAAACAAAACAAGTGGGTCAGTGAACTGCAGGCGCTGTCTGTGCACAGCTCCTGCATGTGTATTTGGGATGATGGCAGCAGGCTGTCTCTGCACGCCAACCCTGCTTTCCTCCCCAAGGTGATCATAGCCTTCCACATTTATCAGTCTGTGGAACTGGAGTCCTTCCATCCATTCTGCATTGAGATGCTACGTGGATAGGACAAGAGCTCTGCGTCAGTCTGACCAGCTCTTTGTCTGTCACGGGACACGGACCCTAGGACAGCCCCTCTCAAAGCAGCGTCTGTCACATTGGATTGTGGACACAGTCTCGACTGCGTATGATGGTGTTGGCTTGCCCCCACCTGGCAGGGTAGCTGCACACTCCACTAGAGGGTTGGCTACATCTTGGGCCGTCTTCAGAGGGGCCTCAAATTTGTACTGCGGCTAGCTGGGCTACGCCGCATACTTTCTCCAGGTTCTACCATCTTAATGTGGTAGACCCTGCCTTGCCTTCTGTAGGCACAAGGGTCCTTGAGGGTGTAAGTTAACACCGCTAACCTCTGGGTTAGGCAGTGCTTGTGCGTCCCTCATATACTGCCGTTCCTTCTCCCTCGCGACTGCTCTGGTATACATTATGCCATACATAATGTTCGTTGGTGGTCATCTTCAAATTGAAAGGGAATGTTTGGTTACTTACCGTAACCCTGGTTCCCTGAAAGAGAAGACCACCACCAACCATGAGGTTGCATCGGTCGCCCTCACCAGTTTGATGGAAAAAGAGAAATGGCTTCCTCAGGATGACGCATTTTAATCCCTCAGTGGGCGGGACCGAGTGTGTCATCCCAGGAAGGGGCCTATCGGCAGCTCTGGTATAGAGAGTTCAGCGATACCTACCCAATGGGCAGGCATATCCCATACATAATGTTCATTGGTGGTCGTCTTCTCTTTCAGGGAACCAGGGTTACGGTAAGTAACCTAAGGTTTTCTTTTAAAAGCCCTAATTTATTTTTGTATAAGCTCATTCGTGTAACTAAGCCCTTTAACTTTTTTTGTTTTAATAAAATGCACACACTTGTTATTAAGTCATAAGTCATTTAAATGTTATCAAATCAACTTTAAGAATATTATTTTCAAACTGTTTACAGAATTCAGAACATGGTAAAATGTAAAAAGGTACAGAATTGGCAGAAAAAAGTTCAAAACATTTCTTAAAAATAGTTTTTCAATGACAATGTGTCCTACTATCCCATTTCAGTTTTTCATCCCAAAACATGGTGCTACAAATAAAGGAATGTCCCCACAAGAGACAGAGTCCTACTCTTTTCCGTAACTATTTACATAATTCAGAACATGCTGGAATATAAAAAGGCACAGAAATTACAAAGTCAAATTACAAACATATTTCAATAACCATTTATGTATTCACTTCATCGTGAAGTGTACACCTCTGACTTTAAATAACTATTGACCTCTGTCAACCGAAATGTAATGACACCAAGGGATGATGTGAATGTAAAAGTCCAAATCTGAGGAGAAATAAAAACAGTTCTCCAATAAATAATAAGACCACAAACAAAATTAACTTTGACCTCTTGAGGTCAAATAAGTAAATAACAAAATAAATAAATTAAATTGTAAATAAATAAATCAATACAAAAATATTAAATAAATACATACAGTATTGTAAATAAAAAAAAAAATGTGAATAAATAAAATAGTAACCAAGACCAAAAAATGAATAAACAAATCACTGTTGGGTCACAATTTTGTTTTATTTTATGTTGTGTGCCAGAATTCAAAACAGGGTGCAGTGCAAAGTGGAATCTTCCCACTAGGTATGCAGCGGAACATCTCCACTTGCCTTCTTGAGTCGCTCTGCTGATGTCGGTGCCCAGAACCCTCATTGCACACTTTGCACTGCTGAAACACTGCTTTGTTCTCTTTAGAGAGGATGACGCTTGGGAAATGGCGAGCTGTCAGCCTCACTGTGGTGCGTGGCCTGCCTCCCTGATCACCTGTACTGGGGTCTGCACTGTCAAGCATGGTAAATCAGAGTATGGTAAAGCCACTTTCTCTATCAGCAAAAAAAGGAAAGCACAATAAATGATTAACTTCATGATCAACTTTTATGAGGGTAACATTATTTGCTTCTTAGTAAAACACAATGCCAATGTACTACAACTAAGCTGCAAAAGGTAACCATGAAAATAAAATGTCTATTGCTCAAACATTATAAATCGACTAATAAACAACAACTTTGTACCTAAAATTTCTGTTACCCTCCAGATGGTAAATTACAGTTAAAAATACAAACCCGTGCAGGCATTTGGTTAAGATGATTTGTGGGTGACGTTAGACCAGGAAGAGAATTGACACAACAAAAAAGTACTACGGGATGAGATGCAAACAAAAACGCTTTACAAAACAAAATGGCACGATGACCAAAAGAAACAGTCACACAAAACAAACAAGTATCATGCTGGTATAAAACCAGCACAGGGTAGCAATTGTTTATATTTATAAAGCTTACTGTCTCGCTGTATCATTCCACCATTGAACACCCAACACCGTTCAGCCAAAGCTGCAGGTTTCAGTGTCGCTGGATTTCTCTTCAGTATCTACTACGAAAGTTGGATCAAAAAACCTCTTCATCCTCTAAATCAAGATCCTCACCCCCACTGTAGTAATCAAAATCACTCTCATTCTCCAAAACTAACTAGATTGCAGCCTGACATGTCTCCTCACAAAAGTAGCTCTCTCTGTTTTCCCTCTTAAATAATAACTCATCTGGGTTCAAAGTTCATCTAGCACTACCTTCAGTACATACAGAACACATTTCAGCGCCATTTTAAATGATGCAATTCAAAAACAAACCAGGCAAAGCTGTGAAAGGGTGGGTCCCGAAATATTTGTGCTCGGCCTTGAAAGGGTGTGACGGGGTAACCCCCACCCCTGTGTGTGTGTATATATATATACTATATATATATATATACAGTATGTCTATATACTGATATTATAGATAATATATAGATGTATATAGATGATAATATTGTGTTGTATTTATATTTGTTGTATTATTTAAATGTATGGTTTGGTGTTTTAAAAAAAAAAAATTTTGTTAATTATTTTACAGCATGGATGGAGTTAAAATCGCCATCCATGTTAAACTCATGTAGAATGTGACCATCTCCAGATTGATTAATTTATTGCTAATCTGGAGATGGTCACATGTATAAAAACCAGCAGCTTTGGCTGAACGGGGTTAGTGTGTTCAGAGGCGAAACGAGAGACGTGAGTCGTGAGTAAAGAGAACTGAAAGAGAGATAACAATTGCTATGCGTGCTGGTTTTACACCAGCATGATACTTGTTTGTTCCGTGTCTGTTTTGTCTGTTTATTTTGGCCACTGTGCTGTTATGCTTACTCAGTGTTTCGTTTAAATAATTTTGTTTAATAAATCTGTGCAGCAGCGCCTTCACTCACCATACTGTGTCCTTCATTTCCTAGACTCATAACTGGGAGCATCTATCATCCACTTCATGGCCCATATTGAAGCCAGACACTGCCTGCATGATTTCCATCTTCCCATGACAATGGGAGTTCTCACATTTCCAATGTTATTTTTATATACAGTGTTCCTTCTGAACAGACTGCAAGCCAGCAATCTGCAGCTTCTTCCTGCAGATGTGGAATGGTTACTTTGGAGCCTTTTAGAATGCTGTCTGTATGTGTTTTATCTCGCCCACAAGTAGGTGTCTGTCAAAAGCATTAACTTTTGTTCTGCCTCAGAAATAAAACAGCTTTATTCAGGAGACAATCTGTAATGTGCTTTATGAACACATAATTCTTCTCACATATGCATATATCCAGAATTCATTCAATACGTACATTATACTGTTGCACTTTGTCTACTCATAATGATGATTTTTTTTATACAACTTCGCATTTCACAAACAACAGCCTGCTAATGTACAGTAGCTTGTGACAGGTGTGGGTATTAACTGTATTCAAGAGCCGGACAAAGAAGATTATCTTTGAAAACGCAGCTCAAGAGTCCAAATTTTATTTACACATGTTTCACAAACTGTTGCAGTGGTCGGTGGCTGTCACTAGGGTACCAGCGATGGTAGTGCAAAGGGCGGAGTGAAACAGTGCAGGGAAACCACGTGAATGTACCAACAATGGTAGGTACATTATTATTATTATTATTATTATTATTATTATTTATTTCGTAGCAGACACCCTTATCCAGGGCGACTTACAATTGTTACAAGATATCACATTATTTTTTACACATTATTTTTACATACAATTACCCATTTATACAGTTGGGTTTTTACTGGAGCAATCTAGGTAAAGTACCTTGCTCAAGGGTACAGCAGCAGTGTCCCCCACTTGGGATTGAACCCACGACCCTCCGGTCAAGAGTCCACAGCCCTTACCACTTCTCCACACTGCTGCCCTACTCAAACAAGGAGTGCAAACAAGGAGTGGGGACAAACAGCAACGAAAGATTCAAAAATAACACAGTGAAAACAAAGCTACGAAATAAAAGGTGGCCGAAACAGTGGCCGAGTGCTACCTCCACTAGAAGGAGGGTCCCGCTACACACCCCTCACTATACTGTACTGGGATCTTTCCTTGAACCCCTTAAACTAACCCTTCTCTATGACACTGACAAGCCCCGGTTCACACATGGTGACTCTGGTTGCACAGAGGATTAGGGTAGATGACTTGCGCTGCCTTTTGGGTGCTTTCTAGCCAGTTACTTTCCTCTTCATGTCCGACACATGAAGCAACCCGCCTCTCCGCCACTCAGGGATCCACGGTCAGCCAAACCCTGGCCCAGCCTCCCTGTTCAACCAATTGACTGACAGCGCGTCTCCCCTGGAACATCCAAGCTGTTCATGTAGTGGCACACATGCACAGAGAAGCCAGTGACAAAGTCTGCCCATGTCACAACAGGTTATTATAGTTTTTTTCAGTTATTGTAATTAATAAAAAACAGAAATTCAAATAGGTAATTAAAAAAACTTTTTTTATTGCTAGTTAAGGTTTCACATATTTACGAAATGTAGTGCCTCGTTTTTGTTTGTTTGTTTGTTTTTACAACCTGATATCTGATTTGTGTTTCCTGTAAAATATTCCTATAAAAAGCATATTTTTTATTTTGCTCTTATGAGTTACAATGGAGAATGCAGACAACACTCAAAACCTCCTGGTGCTGCAGGTAGAAGCAGGAAGTAAAAGCAGTGCACAAGATGACATGCAGACTTTAATTGCCTACATTTTTTTTTTTTTATAAATTTAGTCGTTGCCAATCATTTTTATTATTTTCTCCCAAGTTGATATGTCCAATTATTTGTAGGCTCAGCTCACTGCTATCACCCCTGCGCTGACTTAGGAGCGGCGAAGACGAACACACGCTGTCCTCCGAAGCGTGTGCTGTGAGCCAACCGCTTTTATTCACACTACTACAGGGGTTGCTGGTGCGCGGTGAGCCAAGGACACCCTGGCTGACCTAATTCCCCCCGGGAGACGCCCGGAAAATTGTGCATCGCCGCCTGGGAGCTCCCGTCCACAGTCGGCTGTGGGATAGCCTGGACTCGAACCGGCGACATCCAGGCTATAGGGCGCATCCTGGGCCTGGGCTGAAAAGAAAAGGTATGTTTGTTACACTGATTGCATTGCATCAGGTTTTAAAAAAATGTATCTGAGAGTGAGTGTATTATTTATTTTTGTTTTGGTAGTTCTGTCACAAGTGACTCTCAAACCCCTTCTCTCTTGCACAAGGTGCTTGCACCTTTGGAATTAAAGGCTTATGCTGCAGAAGTATATGGCCCTTTGATAGAGCCAAATGAAATGAAGGTGAGGCATGGGAACCCATTGATTTGAAAAATAGTGAATTCTGGCCAACACAGATATTTTGGATGGAAGGGATACCTAATAAAATAACCCTATGTGATCACACTAAAATGCATAAACATAATTGGGAAAAGACAGGCACATACCAAACCTAGAGTGTGGATGTCAGAAGTGTAGAACTGGACTGTCAAAGCAGGACCAAAAACATGCCCTGCTTGCATGCACATGGTGAAACACTGAAAAATACATTTTGAATGAATGACGTACAAGGTTTATCATTTTCTCATTTGAATGTTGAACCAGACAATGTAAAGAGAATTTAATGTATGGGATGTGATGCAGTTCACCCAGTTAAGTGGACTCATATGGGAAAATTAGAATGCAAAGATGGGAGTCCAAGTAGCTGGGTTCAAGTTTTTTTGCAGGTATCATGCATTTAAAACTGTCACCCACATATGCGATATTCAGAGATGGATAAAGGGACCAGTGGTTGCCTTTACAGATCCAATGAGAGCAGAGCCGGTCAAAGATTTTCAATTCTGTTGAAAGCAATCTGATATCTGGAATGCGAATTGGACATTGTGATTAAAAGACAACTGTTACAAGTAAACTGTTAAGGGCAATAATATTATAATATTGTAAAACTCTGTACTGTGTTTAAAAGTTGTTAAACAATCAGAAATATTATTGTAGAAATTTGTGTTCGCCTAAATTGATAAATATAATCTATTAACATGTCTATTTTTGAAAGCATTCTTACTTTACAGCATTTTTTCACACCTGCCTAAAACTTTTGCACTGTACTGTGTATATATATATATATATATATATATATATATATATATATATATATATATATATATATATATATATATATAATTTTCTGATTCATTAAACTTTGTATAAACTGAGTCCATGTGATTATTCTTGATTGACTGTTGTCTGGGTATGTTAAAATCTGTAAGCTAGTACACAAACTATCCACTTATAGCAGTTTAAACCACCCATTTGTCCTCCTGATCCTCGCGATTCTATTAGAGAATAAAAGAACGTCCAATTATTCCCTTCCCATTTCTTCAAACAGCAAATTACTACTGTATCTTAATCACCTGAACCTTTTTAAATAAATAAAAATAAAAACAATAGCTTGATGTAACTATCACTGTCACTTATCTGCTGTATTGAATTGTATTTTGTCACACTTGCACTTGCTTGAACTTGTCATTGTATTTATCTTGCTCTTATTGTATTAGCTGTAATGTAACACTTGAAATGTATTTGCTTACAATTGTAAGTCGCCCTGGATAAGGGCGTCTGCTAAGAAATAAATAATAATAATAATAATAGCTACCTGAGTAAATTCCAGCTCTGATATGCAATTGAGTCTGTTAATGTATAAATGTTAAAGAAATTGGGGCATTTTGAGTACATACTTGTCTTTCTGATTAGTGTTTTCACTCTTCTGTACTGGCTGACTATTTTGTTTTGTTTTATTTTACAGTTATGTTTGTGAATTTGTATATTATGTATATCGGGTCACTGGTATTAACTGCCAGTATACAGTGTGCTGCTAATTTGTTGTGTTTGTATCTTCTGAATTATATCAATTTCTGTACTTTGTGTATTACGATTTATCTAGTTCTGTACCTCATATATTCTATAAAAGACTATTTCAAAAGTTGACATGCTGAACAAAACGGGATGCATTGCTTATTAATGTGACTGTGGTGCAATAATTAACTGACTCAAAATAAACAATTTTATTATTTTAGTGCAGTGAGATTTTGGTTCTTCTGCCCATTACTTGAACTGTATCTGAAAATGTGTGCTGCTTATAATAATAACAGCTGGAAAATTCCAAAAATAGTTGTACTGTAGGTGAAATTCCTAAATGGTCTAGTTGGACAAGTAATCCATAAACTTGTAAAAGGATCTCTGTGACTTCACATGGGGTATGATAGCGGGTGGCTATGTAACCAGCTCATCCCTCAAAGCAGTCGCTTCAATAACCATCAATTCAGTCAAGATAGTAAAACTATTCCTGGATGTTGCTGGAATGGCAACGTTTGCAGAAAACCACCACAAGAAAGCATATCTCTGGTTGTAAGCTGGTCAAGACTCCGACATCTACAACATATTGTGAAAAGCAAAATCACAGAAAGACTCGTCTGTTAGCATTTAAACAATGCCCTGGGAGCTACTCGTTATGGGCTACGGTACTATTCAGTCTGATTTGGTGGTTATAGTATTTAATAGTATTATAAATGTTTATTAAACTATTGTTTTACCATTTTAAATCAAATTTATTACCATTGCTTTCACAAGCTTACTATCTTTAACATAAGTATATGTTTTTGTTGGTTGTTTTTTTTTCTCTTTTTATAATGCTGACAATAGAGACAGATCCAAAATGAGCAAAACTAATCCACATGATTTAGAATTCAAGGGACATGCATAGCCACCTGCTGCTCTCTCACACCTCCCCTCTATCCACTCTGTGGCAGGGCAGAGGAAGAGCCCTGCACATAATTAGAGGGCAGGGCAAAGCCCTGCTTGTAAATATGTTTGTTTATTAAGCACGGGTGGATGTATTGTCATGATTTCAAATGTATTGGTATATTATTATTTCAAAGAATGTATTGTAAATACTGTAGTTTTTTATGTTTATTTAAATGAGTGGTTGTTATTGTTTGGTTTAAAGGGGGTCTGGCAGATGCGATGGTAGCAGCTCGTATCTGCCAGACAGCTCGTGAGAATGTGGCTGGAGCCGTTTATAGAATTATTGTTTGAATGGTTGTGGCAATGTGCCCCACCCCTGTGTTATATGTTGCGTGTGGTGTGTTAATGTTGGTGTATAGATATTGGTACACAGGATATAAATGGGTCTGTGTAGCACGAGTGATTTTAAAATATATAGTTGTATTTAGGCACGGGGATTGCGCTTCACGTGCATTTAAAGTATTTAATAGCATGTGAGCACAGGGTTGCACAAATTAGTTCACGTGCTGGGATTCAAATGAATAATTAATTAGTAATTGAATCCCGGCACAACAGTATCTATAGATGCACGTTTCACTCACTCGGGGTTGTGTGTTCGGTGAGTGGAGAACAGGTGTGGTGAGGAGGTAAAAACTATTTCAAAGAAACAAAAATAATAACAATTGCTACTACATGCTGGAGAACCAGCACGGTACTTGTTTTGTGTTTAGCGTTCATCCACCCTGTTTGTTAGTGTCTATTCATTTTGTTTGTCTGTTTATTTTGGCCTCAAGTGCAGTGTGCAGTTTTTTTTGTTTAAATCTTTTATTTGTTTCATTCATTAAATATACTCGGCGCTGCAGCGTCTCAGTTTCAACCCCAGTACTGCCTGTCTGCGTGTGTGATTCATTCTGGCCTGACATCACCCCTACAGCTAGCCTATTCACAATGGTGTAATTATTATTAAGTGCACATGTGACAGAGGGCAGGGACCTCTTCAGGCTAGACTAGTTCATTTGATGAAGTTGAACAGATGCCCAAGGATAGGATCACGGTCAGATGATTAGACACAGGGAGACAGGTAATTCCAGAACGTGTGCGTTTATTCAGAACGTGCATCAAGTAAACAATCCACGTTTTATAATCACCAACGAGGAGATAATATTATCCATGTTATATATTTGTGTTCTGATATTATCCTTGTAATGATAATATCCGTGTAATGTAGGTATCCGTGGTCTGTAATAAACAACAAACAACGATTTCTATAAACCCTGCTTGTGCCAATAAACAAGAGATTAAGTAAACAAAGGAAACATTGTGGTTGGCAGATTAACTATGCATGAGCTTGCTATGCTATGTTTACAATCGTTAAACTTAAATATTACGTATAAGTACTTAGCTCAAGTTAAACAGAAATGATGGCAAAATACTTATAATTAAGATTATTACTTCCATTTCGGCACTGACGCACGGATGGCTGGATTATTCGTGTAAGAAAGGGCTTGCTTACTCTCAGCTGGCTATGACAATACAGAAAAAAACCCGACTATCTAAGCTGACTCATAAGGAAAGTGTCTCACTAAGATGACGTGTACAAAGACAACAATATAACATTCATGAACACTAGAGGGCAGCATTTAGCTGTAAATCAAATACTTTCTAACAGCACGTGTAAATAAACCTGTGTGTTTGGGTGTGGGTGTTCAGGAAGGAGGAACTGTGCAAGAAAGAGTGAGAAACAAAATGAAGCAGAAAGTAAAGAATAACAATTGCTTCATGAGCTGGAAGCACCAGCACGGTACTTGTTTATTTGTTTGGTGTAATATTGCTTGTAAAGAAAATAGACCAGTCTTGGTTTGCACGTAAAGTCTGTTTATTCTCTAAACACAGGTTCCACACCTCCTAAAGCCCCTAGCAGAAATGCCTACCCAATACCTCCCACAAACCCCTCTAACAGTACCGGTGCAGTGGTTGCTAGGCAACCATATAAACAGGCACCCATATTCTACATTCCTTCTCTTTAAGTTTAGATAACCCCTCTGGCACATGACTGGAAGATACCTATTTGCGACTGCAAAGTAAGAACTGAGGGTATAATAACATGAATAGAAAAGAAAAAAACAACTGTAAATGTGTCAAATAAGAACTTAGTGGCCCAGCACTACAACCACTTTTTTTTTTAATGCATGAAGTCTGATATCGCACAACAGTACATCAAGTCACAAAGTCCTTGAACTTAGAGCTTGGCTTGCTCACCCTCCCTGAGCGCGTAATCACGAAAGGCTTTTGATCCTGGGGACTGTCTTGGCGAGCGTCCACATGGTGCGAAACACCTAGCAATCCTGCTGTCTGCATGTTTGCCTTGGGGGGTGCTGTGTTGGTCACAGGCTGAGACGCCACCTGCTCTGTCACAAAAGACGCATACTGTGGACTTGTCGCTTCCACTGGGGCAGCACTGGGTCGGTAGGTCTCCGGCACAAGTAACAGGTGACAGCTGTTCCTCACATAGGTTTTGTCATCCACGTCAGCGTAGTAGCTGTTGGGTTGTGGTGCTCTGCTGTGCACAACAAATAGTTTGTCGTAACCTTGTGCTGTTTGCTTTCTGATCACTTGGCTCGGTTTCAATCCTTTTTTATAGCAGCTACTATTGTGGACACCCATTCAGTGGGTTCTTCTATGGGGGTTATGACACCCAGCTTTGTCATTGTATTACTTTTTGTTTCATGGCAAGGGGTACTCTCCGAGGCGCACACACGGTGAGTGGTACAGAATCATCAAGTCTCGTGATAAATTACAGACAGCTTCTCAATTGTGTCACAATCGAAGAGGTCTTTGTATTCCTCATCTTCTGGCGCTTGTTGATGTATAGTGTGTACGTCTGGTCCAAGATGTATTACTCCTAATGCAATGCTGTCAGGGAGACCCAGTAGTGGTTTAACATCCTGGTCCACTACATGAAATTGAAACTTCCCACGTGTGCAGAATGACTGTGCCTGTATTGTCTGTCCACCATATGCAACAAGGTTGACTTTGTTTGTGGCATCCACTGAAGCGCATGTCTCAATTTTCTCTAACAGCATTTTTGATGTAACATTACATTTTGCACCAGGGTCAACCTTGACTTTAATCTGAGCATTGTTGAGCGTTGTGAATATTTCCCCCTTTTCAGTTGTAAGATCAACACTTTCACAGAAGAATGTTTCGCTGGCTCACCGTCTTGTTTTAATTCCAGCTCATTTACTCTGTTTGCATTTCTCACTCTGGGCTGGTAATTGGCCGTGGCATGTTTAGTAGCAGAGATTGTTGGTGGTGGCTTGAAGTTGCTGGGTGCCTTGATCTACAACACTTAACAAAGTCATTCCATTTTCCATAATTATTATAGCGTTTATTAAATGCAGGGCACTTACCCCTTTCTGGTGGGTGCTGGCCATTGCAGTTTGGGCATGGTGGGCCTTGTACTGAGAAAACTTCAGCCTCTTTTCGCAGTTATTTTGTACTTCTCTCAGACTGTTCATTTAACATGCAGCTGTTTATTGCAGATTCCAACGTCAGGTTTTTTTCACAGAGCAGCTGCTTGTGCAGCTGTCTCTTTGTATTCCACATACTACTCGGTCCCTAATGAGTTTGTCTGTTAAAACGCCAAAGTCGCATTTCTTTGTTAGTATTTTTAGTGTGGAAACATATGATTTGATCAACTCATCTGGCTTCTGATTAATGGTATTGAATGCGTGTCTGTCCATAATTACATTTTTTACAGGAAGACAAATCTGTTTGAATTTCTTTAACAGTACCTCAGGATCTTTTTTATCCTCCCCCTCAGCGAAAACGAAAGATTCCGACTTTTCTACAGCGTCTGGGCCAGTCAAATTGAGAAGAGTGTAAGCTTGAACTTTTTTCGTCTTCTCCAAGAGACCTGCGTAGCAGTATACTCACCATTCTTTTTCAAACTTTTTCCAGTTGTCAGCGATATTTTCATCAAACACATGCGGATCAATGCGCCGAGGTCCTTGTGCCACTTTCTGCCAGCTCTGACACCATGTAATATTGCTTATAATGAAAATAGACCAGTCTTGGTTTGCACGTAAAGTTTGTTTATTCTCTGAACACAGGTTCCACACCTCCTAAAGCCCCTAGCGGAAATGCCTACCCAATAACTCCCACAAACCCCTCTAACAATACCCGTGCAGTGGCTGCTAGGCAACCATAATAACAGGCAGCCATATTCCACATTTGGTGTCAGTTTGTGTTTGTGATTTGTTTTTGTTTGAATTTTTATTTTGCTCTGTGAGCTGTGTATTTTTTTCAAATATTTATTTAATTTTTGTTTAATAAAAACTGCACCGCAGTGTGCTTTTCACCTGAGTACCTGCCTGTGTTGTCTCTGTCAGCTGTTTTTCTTGTTTTGTACTGCTCCTTTTGAAAAAAAAAGTTTTGTTTTCCATGTAAATATAGTGTTTCTGCTATGTAAATGTTTGATAAATAAATAAAACTTATGAGTTTTATACAATTGTTTGTCTTTCATTATCATATTACAGCTGTTTAAAAAGCTACCGGTTAAAATGACCGGTTTGGCGTTTCTAGGTAGTTTGAAATTCTGGCGCTTCTAGTGTTACAATCAACCTCTCCAAATCAGACCTCCCTTACTTCCCCCCTCTTCTTCCCGCACCACTGATCTCTGTATCTCTAGTCCTCTTGAATCCACCACCCTCTCTCCCTCCTCATCCACCAAGAACCTCCTGGCCTGGTACTGTCCCTCCTACTGCAACTCCCTCCTGACCGGCCTCCCTGCCTCTGCTATCCGTCCTCTCCAGCTCATCCAAAATTCTGCTGCCCGCCTTGTCTTTTCCCTTCCTTGTTTCTCCTACGTTACACCACTAGTAACTTAATACTTTTAGATGTGTTGTGCATTCACACACAAAGAAGATTAAATAACTTCTGGATTGGCTAGCCTGTGCAGTGAAGTATATAAATATTTCGGTTTTGAGGTGGCTGATGATGGCATGGAATGGTAAAACAATATAATAAGACCTTGTTTTTCTCCATGGATATTGTGAAGCAAAGCCAAGTTCAAGTAAGTTATTGTTTTTCTTATGTAAATATCTGTTAACATCTATATGTTTCATATTGCAAAGTGTTATTATATTTTTCTGTATTTTGGAAGACTTTGAGATATTATCGATATCGGTATCAAAATACGTGCACGATATCGATATACAATTTTCATATCGATGCCCACCCCTAATTATAACTATTTTCTGTATCTTGTAGTTGATTTTACTCTTACAGGTATCCGTATCCGTATACACGCTTTTTGTAATTGCTCTTAATTGAAATTGTTCTTATCCATTTATCGTACTTACTACATGCTCTTATTGGAATTTACTCTTATAAGCATATATCTTTTTTTTTTTTTTTAAATTTAGTCGTTGCCAATTAGTTTTTATTATTTTCTACCCAATTTGAAATGCCCAATTATTTTTAGGCTCAGCTCACCGCTACCACCCCTGCGCTGACTCGGGAGGGGCGAAGATGAACACACGCTGTCCACCGAAGCGTGTGCTGTCAGCCGCCCGCTTCTTTACACTCTGCAGACTCACCGTGCAGCAGCCTCAGAGCTACAGGGTTGGAGGACAACACAGCTCTGGGCAGCTTACAGCAAGCCCGCAGGCGCCCGGCCAGACTACAGGGGTCGCTGGTGAGCGGTGAGCCGAGGAGACCCTGGCCGACCTAACCCTCCCTCCCCCCGGACGACGCTTAGCCAATTGAGCGCCGCCCCCTGGGAGCTCCCATCCACGGTCGGCTGTGGAATAGCCTGGACTCGAACCGGCGACGTCCAGGCTATAGAGCGCATCCTGCACTCTAGCGAGTGCTTTTACTGGATGCGCCACTCGGGATCCCATAAGCAAATATCTTTACTAAAATTGTATCTGCTTGTGACGGCGTACACCCCATCCCTGTGTGTATTTTGTATTATTATTTTAATGTATGGTTTGATGCATTAAAAACACTGTTTATTGTTATTATTGTTTTACAGCCCGGATGGTGTTAAAATGACCCATCCAGATAATATCGTGAGAATGCGTGGTCAACAGCGAGTGATTATTGACAAACTTGCTGTTGACCACGCATTTGAGAAACCCTGTGCCGAATGTGGTCGAGGGATAGACTAGGTAATTGATAGCCAGTTAATCCTCGGCCACAAGCAGCTTTGGTTGAACAGGGTTGGTGTGTTCAGAGGCACAACGAGAGTCGGGAGGTGAAGTAAAAATTTGCATTTGCTGTTCATGATGGATATATACCAGCGCAATACTTGTGTGTTCCGTGTCTGGTTGTCTGTCTGTTTTGGCCACCATGCCGTTTTGTTTTGTTAAGTGTTTTGTTTTGCTTAAATCTTTTGTTTGTAATAAACGTGCGCATCAGCGCTTCCATACTCCAGTACTGTCTGTCTACTTCCTTGTATTGTGATACTTTGTAAGAACTGTAAGTCGCCCTGGATAAGGGTGTCTGCTAAGAAATAAATACATAAATAATAATAATAATATAGCAACTTATACTGAAACATACCACAAGACAAAGGAAAGAAAACATACCTCCAAGGAGAGATCAAGTCAGCCATTTCTGTTGGCACAATTCTAAGTGTTAAACAGTGAAACTATGCGACTAAAAAATTTGATTGGTAAGTCCCAAATTAGGCTGTAGCAAAACAATAACAGATGATAGAATGTTTTGGATTGTAAAACCAGAATAATTTTGTTCTGTTATTTTTAATATTATTATTACATCATATGGAGGGTAAAAAGGCAAATATCTTCTCTGACGAGGTCCTTAAAACAATTAGGTAAGCGAGGAAACTGAAACAGCAGCTGGATCTATAAAACCATGTGGTGATTCTCCAGGGGGCAGCATCACCATTGTGATACAGCTGTTTTGGGTTTGTCCAAGTGTTTTTAACAAGGAATAAGTGGATCGGTGCTTTGGATAAAATGCACTCTTTCTAGTGAGCAGTTTTAGTCACTCATTATTTACCTCATTGAAAACACTACCTTGGTGTATTTTCTATTTGTTGTACAGAAAAACATACATAGCTCCTAGTCCCTACATATCCTACTGTGGCTCACTGAGGACCTATAATTAATACAGCAATGCACATGAAGGACAATGTGAAACCACATAATCAGATATATAAATTCCTATATCTTAATGTAAGTTGACATATATCATAAGAAGGATGTATTTCACATGCATTCCACTAGAAACGATAAAATAATAAATAATACATCCAAAAAGCTTCTCTTTGTAAAAATAAAGTGTCTAATTTGCCTCCTCTCCTAGGTAGTTTAACCTTTTCTATCCCTAAATATTGAAGAGAAGAAACTGGATATTGGACTTCACAAAAATGAGCAGCTACTGGATATACTACATTTCTGCATCTAATTGTACTACGATGTTCAGCTGTTCTAGATTTAAGATCTTGTGTAGTTTTGCCTATATAAGATTTACCACAGGGACATAATGGCAAGATCTTCACATTAATCCAGACATGTTTTATTTATTTTATTTTTATGGTTTTTTTTTGTTTTAAATACCTTTTCATAGTGAGCCACTTTGGGTTCCTTATGGGGAACTTGCTTCTAATTTAAAGAGTATCCATCCTTTTGTAATTTAGTGTTTATGTCCTCATTAAAAAGTCGTCATACAAAAATGAATTGCTGTGTAACAAAGCACCAATTTATTTGCCACAAGACCTGCATAAAACTTAGCAGTGTTGCCTTTTTTTACCTATCAGTTTGAGTAACAATACAAGTCATTCGTCTCAAAGGGCCATTGTTAAGGCAGTTGCAGACTGACTTGGAAATCATAAACTACAATTTTAAACAGGAAACCCTGGGGGAAATGAATGAAAGCCATGTCACAACAAACAGATGATTTGTCTTCATGGAAATTTGTCACATTTCTAAGATTGGAAATTTAAGGTCTGTTACAAAAAACAGGTGATGATCAAAAGTGGGTCCTAAACATGTTCAGGATGTGGTGATAAGTCCATAATTCTATATACAGTAGTAGAAAATACTGGAAACAAATGGTGTTGAAAAAGGGACATTTAGTGGGCAAATAAGAAGACATGTATTTATTTAACACTACCTTTTAGAACAGTGCAAGTCCATTATTGGATGAAAAGAACATGCGATCTGCAAACATGAATATTACAGTTGGTGTTTTACAAAACAAAAAGTTTGGGCTTCTAATTTTGTTGGTTTTGAATAATGAACGATGTCTCATTGATGTTTCTAAATATTAGAGTTTAATGTTATATTCTGGGTAAAATATCATTCATATTATCCCCACCAAACTAACACATAAATACATACATAAATACTGTTGTAGTGAGGAGCTGAAGGAGAAAAATTGGCCCAGAAATTGAATGAAATTGAGTCAGAGTGAGTACATGTTTATGTTAAAAAAAATACAGCTGCTGAAGGTTTAGTAATTTGGTTGCAGTATGTAAAGGACATTCAGTTTTCCTTTCCTCACAATATTTACTATTTGGAGTAACAGTGTTGAATACCATTTAATCATCCGATTCAAACATCGTTTTTGATCTCAGACCATTTGCTATGTAAGTGGCTCAGTTTTCCTCCAGCTATTGACTGCTGCACTATGCTAAACCAGCATCAGCCTAAATGATTTCCAGATGGAGACTGAGGTTTAAAATGAAGAAACTGGTTAGAGTGTTCTTTGCCACATCCTGTAGTCTGGACCCCAGGCTGACTTGTGTTCTTTAGGAGTGCCTTCCAGTAACAAGACTGGTTCTAGTACACATTGTTCTCTTCTTCTGGGTTGCCAGATACAGAGCCATTTCCAAGGTAAATGACAAAATCATAGGTGATAATTCAAGAACCAGCATTGATAATATACCTTTGTCCACAGGTTGTGTAATCTTGTTTTGTTAGATATTTCAGCAAATACTGACAATGTTGCCACTACTTTATGAGATAAAATAAAATAATCTCCCTATTTCATTCTGAGAGGGAATTATTGTATAGTGATCTGAAAAGCTCATGAAGCATCCACTTGAAGTTTAGAATTAAGGGTGACTATTCAATTGATCTAATATAACTTTGTGTACCACGGTCTAACTGTGCAAATGTGCCTCTTTAGTGCATTTATGTTTAAATATTTAAACAGACAGGAAAGGTCTTTATTAGTGATTTATATGGTGGCTTTATTTAGATCCGCCATTGCTTCGATCAATTGACTAGACATACTTTACAGTCGTAAGAGAGAGGGACAGCTAAAATTATTTGAGGACAAAAATAACATACCACTAATGAAGGCATTAGGCAAAATGCTTTGTCTACTCATAGTTTTACTGGAAGACCTATTTGTTTGAGAATGTAGTATTATTTTATCACACCATCATCCTGTGTTTAACTTATATGTTTTGGCACAAATGAATATATTTAAATGTCAGTTGTATTGAATAGTTGTGTTGAAAAGCTTGAAAGGAGAATGGAGACATTATCCACCAAGCTGAGAATTCTGCATTGTCAAAAAAAAAGTATGTACTGTAACTGTTCTGCTTCCATTCAGACTTAAAACATTGCTAATTATGTGAAGCTCCATATAGGGTCCCCCCATTCCTGCCATTTTCAATCAGATACAGTATGGTAATGGAAGCCTTGAACAGGAGTGTGGTTATTTATCCCCTCAGTGCGGAGAAGAGCTGGAATATGTCTCTCCGTAAATAATTCAAGTAGAAGGTGGACGTGGGAGTGATATTATCTCAGTTTGATTCACTTAAAGTGAATTAAGCAAATACTGCTGTGCTATGCAGATTATTTAGCTAGAAATTGCAGCACATACAGCAGGATTTCCCCTGCAACTAAATAGATGTAAAGCAAAGGGGCCCTGTCAGGGAGAATGACTGTGATGGAGAAACGTAATTCTCTCTCTCTGACTGTAGTAAGAGACCCTGTTTTTCCATCACTCAGTCAGAATGAGCTTCTCCACCCACAGTAGTTTTAAAAACTGCAATCTAAAAACTGATTAACTTTCTTTTTGTAAGTGGACAGATAAAACTACCCCATACATTAATGTTTATTCAATCTGTGTGTATTTGGTTGTCAGGAATCAGGGAAAGGCATAAGAATGAAATCTGTATTTTAATAGATACATTTGTAGTTGTTTTTTTCGAGTGTGATGTATCGTTTTGGGTAGCAGGGTGCACACTGCTGGTAAAGTGAACTTGTATCTTTTAAGTATTCTTTGCTAATGAAAATGCTTATTTATTTATTTATTTATTTATTAGCAGATGCCCTTATCCAGGGCGATTTAAAATTGTTACAAGATATCACATTATTTTTACATACAATTACATTATTTTTTACACATTGTATGTAAAAATAATTACCCATTTATACAGTTGGGTTTTTACTGGAGCAATCTAGGTAAAGTACCTTGCTCAAGGGTACAGCAGCAGCGTCCCCCACCTGGAATTGAACCCACGACTCCCCGGTCAAGAGTCCAGAGCCCTAACCACTACTTTACACTGCTGCCCGTATATAAATGGGTTTCGAGTTTTAAGATTGTTAACAATTAATTATAGACATGGTGCTTCCCACTGGATTTAAGGAGAGCTGGTAATGCACGTATGTTTGTTCTCTGTGGCAGGCTGCTGTCTGTGTGGGGGAGTGCGCGCCTGAGGCTCTTGCTTGATATTCGCTGTTCTTTCGGGGAACGTGCTTACCTTTTCCATAGAGGGGACGTTTAATCTTGCTTAACCTTATTATTTTAATATTGGTAAATTTAATAAGGGTAAGATTGAGTTTATATTGAAATGAATATGAAGTAAAGCATTCTTATTGAATAAATAATAATAATAATAATAATACTCTGGATCAAGGTATTTAATTATTATGGGTATTTGCCCAGTAATGGTTTTGCTGAGGGAGAGATCTACCTGAGAGGTATAAAAGAGGTCAGTAACGGGAGCTCTGGGTGTGGGCTGGAGGTTAGTACCTGACCTCTGTGTTAGCCTAGGTATAGAAGGATTGTGTTACCTGGACAATATTTCTTTGTTTTGGTTCAGGATCAGTGTAAATAGTTATCTGTTGAAAGAACAAGTTTACTTTTGTTCACAAATAAAGTATTTGTTTCTTTTAACTTTCTTTTAACTGAATTTTTGGTTGTGCATCCTCCCTATTTAACATCAGCCACTTGGCACACCCTCACAATGACCCTGACGGGGAGATTATTAAAAACATTTAAATTAGGGCCTCCACCCATAATGAATACAAATGAGTAACCAGTATGGCAATTTCCTTGAGTATGATCAATACACAAGTAAAAATCCTTTACGTATTCAGAGCATTTTTTTGTATTAAAAAAATGCATTAAATCAGCTTCTGGTTCCAATAGGGCACTGCCGACTTAATCTCAATTCTAGGGATAGAGAGCAACTGCATGTGGGAAGGAGAAGTGACCATCAGCTACAGTCTGACTGGCAGTCAGTGGAACTAAGGCCCTGTCCACACGACATAACTGATCTCAAGAACCGTACTCAAAAACGTTTGAATTAATCCAGCTCAAAGCATCAACTCTAAAGTACCATTTCATGTTTAGTCAGGCTTAATGTGTACACACTATTAAAATAGTTTGGTTACAGTTCCTAACAGCGCAACGAACTGTGGTACTTAATATGACATTATCCCACCATGCACTGTATTTTATGTTTACAACCGGGCAAATATGGAGCCCGTACCCACAGAAGACATAGCGTTTCTTAGCATGAACATTGTGGCTTTGTTTCTTAAACACTTGGTACATTTTGTCATAATGTGTGCGTTTCGTGTTTAACTCAAGTTCTCCTTGACCGATTTAATCGCTCCAGATTTCAATGTACCTTGATTTTGGCATCTTATGACGTTGCTCCATGATCCACCATTTTATAACAAGCCACAGAAATTACATACGATACAGCAGTATCGTTCTCAACTCCTTCAGGTGCCTGTTTTGAGTACTGTATATGTAATGTCCAACCACCAAAACATATCAGAAAGCATTTTGGGATATTGGAGGATTCACAAAATAAGTAGTTTGGTATTACAGCGTCCACACTTCTGACAAACCGCACTACCCGATGTGATCTAATTTAGAACCAGACTCGAGACTACCCCCTGAAGTGGTCTCGAGTCCAGTTCTCGAGTATGGCATTAAACGCTGTGTAGTGTAGGCGCTAACCGTATTTAGCACTTTTAAGTCGGTTCAAAGACAACTAATATGGTTTAAAGGCATAGCGTGGATAGGGCCTAAGTTTCATTCTATGTTGCAGACCATGAGTGAGGAGGTCAGACAGAATATTTCTCTCAGATCAAACTCTTTTCAGATACATACTTTCACTTTAAAAATGGAATTTCCCAACAACTTTTCCAAAAGGATATCATTTTTATCATATTTTGGTCTTTTTTCAAAAATATTACTTCAGGCTGTGCATGTGCATTTCACACATAAATTGTATTAAGATTTTTCAAAGAAAAAAAAAGATTATATTGTGAGCCAGCTCACTGCTAATCCGACAAGGGGCACTCATGGCGGGCTGGAATCCGGCTCAGAGGGACCACGTCAGACCACTGAGGGAATTCGTGGTGGGCTTGGAACTGGCCTGCCATGAAGCATTGGAGTTAATTGGGGTTATAGGCTGTAGGTGCTGTTAGGAAAGGGATAATTTTGAATTGCTGAAAGGTCAATCAGTGCCTCGTTGGCCAGCACCTGTAGCTGATACGAAATCAATTGAATCTTCATTGAGTGCTCCATAAAAGGGCAACAATTGGGATGCCTGGGGTCTCTTATCTTGACCTGAAACAAGCGCTGGAGCTGTCTTCCCCATTGCTTGTTTTATATCGAAACTTTGTTTATCTATGAACTTAGCTTTTGCTGAATGGATGGGACTTGTTTGCCGGATTGGACTGATACATGAAAACAACACAGAGCTGGAGAACAGCCGCAACTGCCCTAGGATTTGTTTGCATGGACTGCCTGATCTACAAGGTTTGTTGGACTGTTTGTATTTGTGACCTGGACTGTGTCCTTACCTGAACTTTTGGGTTGAACCTCTCATGGATCACCCTGATTTGTTTAAATAAACACGTATTATTTTGTTAAACCTTTGTGATGATTATTCAGCGTCTGACATCCTGATCACAATATATATATACTTTAAACTGCTGTATATTCCATACAAAGTTTTTTCTACACATTTTTTGATTGCTCTCATCATGCTGTACTTTACTGATCTTATCATACACTGTTACAATCAACACCAGAAAAAACTAATACATAAAAAATAAAATATATCAGACTTGCAATATGCTGATGACATAAGAACCTCTCTCATCTCTATAAATAAAAATAAACCTTAATTTGTAGAAATTGTCAACCCTGTCCATAGCCATTGTACTCAATTTAATTACAGATAAATTGGTTCGTTTTGTAACTGTTTTGTAATTTTGAGGTCTTATTAAATCTTATGACCTCAGTGGTACTGTACTTTATCATCCGTAACTATTAAACACTCTAGCGCTCAATTTAGAAATAATATAGGTCACTTACATTCAATGACAAATGTTTTGTCTAGAAGTCTTTTTCAGTGTCTTCCATTGAAAAAAATTATAGTTTAAAAGTTTCCTTTGTTATTCGTGTACTAAAAGGATTAAACAGCAACACACAAAGATGAACCAGTGTTCCTGAGCACAAGGCTTAGAAAAATATTTCCAAAAACTGTTTTTCATGGGCAAAGCATTAAAATAAATTTATTTGTACTATTTTGGTTTTCATAATGTTTTTTTTTTTGTCTATTTACATCAACAATAATGTGTGTTAAATTTTGTACTCAGTAACTGTAAATGAATGTGCCAGCTGTGTCTGTTTAGTTTTTGAAATGAATATCTAGACATCTGTGAACGGACTCCAAATGAGTGACACGCACAGGGCACTCCATGCATTTCGTCTTTGTTTTAAAACAGACTATTCATGAATTTCTTTTCTAGGAATGCTGAGCAGGACTTTCAGAGCAAACAAAGCATTTGATCTCATTTCCCACAAAGCTCATGAAATGCAGATGTGACATTCATCAGCCAAATCTCTGGCTATGCTTTTTCTTGATAAATAGCAATTTACAAAGATATGTACTAAGAATGCATTCAAATCGTGCATTGCAAACACTAACAGACCGTGCATTGTGTAAACCTGATTGCGTAGTGTATGGAGAGCAATATACAGCACAATGATTCATGGAACTGGCTAAACTGTCAGATTCTTTGTCAGTAACTAATTATCCTTAGATATCCACTGAAATCACAATGGAATTAACTGATTTTTTTGCAGCTGGTGTTAGAGCCCTGTCATTAGGCATTGGATTCCAACAGTGACTGCCTTTCCTTACTGATCATATACAATGGCCTAAGGTTTTGCCGTTATGAGGAATGGCTTTATTAACCATTTTAAACCATTAGATTAGTTTGTGTTTCACCTTTAACTTCATATTCCATACATGCATACATAATTTCATCTCACACAAGGAAGAAACAGCTGTTTTACTGTTTTAGAAAATTGATGGCTGGACTTCACCTGGTTGTCTCCAAACACAGACATAGTATGTGTTGTACCGGAAAACATGCTTTCTCGATTTCTTTATTTAGCTAGGAGAGAAACCAGGGAGAACAAGTTCTGATTAACGTAACTAACCAGTCTAGGAAGACTCACAAGCAATACATCATTAACAATCCTAAAGTACATTCTAAGGGACCAAGTAGATAGCATGAAATAAGTGATATGTCAGTGCCAGTGTCAACATCTGTTAACTTGATCAACATATTCTTCCAGTTATGGAGGCACCACTGGCTATTATTTTTGTCTAAAGACATGCTTTTTCCTGGTGAAAGCAACTAAGTTGTGTAAAGAAAACAATTGAGATGCATGCAGTCTCTTGCCTGCCATAGAGGAATGGAACATTTTCCACTTTGCTGAAATGGTAAGTGTGGCAAAGTGATTTGCAGTGCGCAGGTGTAGAGGTGATGCAGTGCTCATTAATAACAAACACAACAAAGTTCACAGTGAAAAACAGCTCTTTATTTGTGCTAGGTTGCTTGCTGGGCAACCTTAAATAATAATACCTGGCTCTACACAACGTGTATAGCGCAGGTAAACCACAGGGTTCAGTCCCGAAATAATAATACTAATAATGACACACACTTTATACACACACGATCACAAGTCCAATAGTGAGGCTTCTAGTGCTAGTGGTAATTTATACAGCAACAGTGAAACTGTAGTGCAGTGCAGTCTGGGTTTGATGCTGGCTGATTAGTGACAGCTCCCAGATTTAGTTTTCTGTGAATTACAAAGGTGACAATTAATAGACAGATACAACACGAAAAACACTCACGGTTATGTTTTACTGGCACTGTCCTTTACAGATCTTTTCACAACCATAACAAAGGAACACATTGCTTCACCACATCCCCTGATATACCTCAGTCACGCCCCCCTTCAGTAGCAAGTGCAATCACGTATCCTCTAATCCATGACTGACACACCGCCTAATGCATTAAGGTGATGACTTTTGGTATTGTGTCTCTGCCCCCTTTCTGGAATGCCAACTTCCGACTGAATCTGGAATGAACTGCCAAACTATTCAGTCCGAGGGGCACTGTTATACAGTGCCTTCACAGGTCGGGAGGGAGACTGTTGACTAGGATTCATTCGCTCTCTGTCACATATCCCACCGCTCAGAGTGGAGCCAAAGGTACACTTGGCTGAATCTACTTTCCCCATTACACCCCCTCCTGGGAAAAGTAATCCGCATTTTGGTGATCTCTCCCTGCACGGTGTGTCATAAAATGCATGAAGGGTTGCAGCGCCAGATAACACCGAGTTATCCAGGTGTTTCTATCCTTCATCGTACTTAACCAACTGAGTGGGGCATGGTCAGTGACGAGATTGAATGAATGTCTCAATAGGTAGTAGCGTAAGGTCTGAGTAGCCCATTTAATGGCCAGACATTCCTTCTCAATGACGGAGTAGTTACGCTCCTGCGGGAGCATTTTTTTTTACTTATATAGAGGATGGGGTGTTCTACTCCATCAGCCTGCTGGGACAAGACTGCCCCCAGACCAACACGAGAAGCATCTGTGTGGATTATGAATTCCTAATCAAAATCTAGTGTGATAAGGGTAGGGGCTTGGCAAAGTCTCTGCTTAATGATATCAAATGCCCCCTGACATTCTTCTGCCCATTTAATTGAATTTGGTGCGCTCTTTTTAGTGAGGTTCAATAAAGGGTGACCACCGTGGCATATTCAGGGATAAATCTTCGGTACTAACTGGCCAACCCCAAGAGAGACCTCACCTGGGACTTGGTTTTCAAGATTGTTGTGTCCATCAAAGCCTGGACTTTGGTGGCGACGGGTTTCACCTGCCCATGTCCCATAATAAATCCCAAATATTGAGTCTCTAATTTGGCAAATGCACATTTACGCAAGTTGGCTGTCAGCCGGTCTACCCTCAGAGAGCCGTGAGCCTAGCCATATGCTCTCGCCAGGTGGAGCTGTAAATAACCACATCGTCAATATACGCTGCTGCATACTCACGATGTCGGCGTAAGACCTGGTCCATTAGTCTCTGAAAGGCAGTGGGCGCACCGTGTAGCCCAATGGCATGGTTATGAAATGAAACAGACCAACGGGTAGAAAATGCAGTTTCCCCCATTTGAACTGCGAGTTAAGGGGATCTGCCAGTATCCCTTCGTCAGATTCAAAGTTGAGATGAACCTCGCCGTTCCCAGTCTGTCGAGAAGCTTGTCAACCTGAGGCATAGGGTAGGCATCGAATTTGGCAATGGCGTTTACCTTACAGAAATCAACGTAGAAGTGATTGGTGCCATCCTTTTTGGCGACTATCACAATTAGACTGCACCACTAGCTCCTGGAAGGCTCAATCACCCCACGTTCCAGCATCGCCGACACCTCTTCGCTAACACCACTTTGTCGACTTTCCGGGATCCGGTAAGGTCTCTCTCGAACCGTGATATCTGGAGGAGTGATAACGGCATGCTCAACAAGGTTAGTTCTGCCGGCACATCAGAAAAAAACATTCTTGAACCCTCCAATTAACTCGCAGATCTCTTTTCTGATCTGGAAGTAACAGTTTCCCCATCAGAATGGTCTGAGTGTTAGAGGCCGCTATACAGGGTCCAAAGTCATCCTCTACCTCTACATGGTAAATTGCACTCATTGCAACGATCAGGCTACCGAATATCATAATTCACTTTCCCTATAGCACGAATCACCTCATACAGCCCCTGCCATTTAGCTCACAGTTTGGATTCTGATGTGGGAAGAAGCAGCAGTACCTTGTCTCCTGGTCGAAAGGTCTGAATGCGTGCATTTTGATTGTACTGCTGCTGTTGCCAGTGCTGAGACAATTTTAGATTGTCCTGGGCCAAACAACCAAATCCAGGCGATCACGGAGTAGGATCACATGCTGCACTAGGTTTTTGGATGAGCCTTTGTGCTCTTCCCACCCCTCTCTCAACAGATCGTGGATGCCGCGAGGCTGTCGGCCGTACAACAGCTCGAAGGGGGAGAACCCTGTCGAATCTGCAGCACCTTCGAATCTGCCCAATGTTTTTGCACAAAACACAAATCCAAACTCTCACTGCACTCATGCTGGGTAGCAGGCAATTGAAATATGACGCTGCCTGTCTCCTCACACACAAGCAGCAGCTCAAGCAAGCTATGACGTAGCTAGTAGCTTGCTTACATACACACACGCCCACATATGAGCACAGCCTCAACTGAGATGATGCAGACAATCTTAGAATATATCACATTAAACTTATTAATGGTATACAGATTAAGGATATGGCAAGTTTACTTTTAAAGAAATTCTTCATGCAACAATATGAGGTAGATTACTTATAGTCACTTCATCAAGTTCCACTAAAAGTTATTTTACATGCAAACGGTGCAAACTGAATAATTAACCGTTCAATTCTATGTGAATGTGTTACAATTAATTAATTTAGTTCCATGAAAGGAAAATGCAACTGGAATTATACTCAACGGTTCCTTGAAGCTTAGACCTTTGGTCCCCCACTGGTTTGGAAACTCAATCTGTTGAAGTGTCCAGTACAAAAGGCTCTCCTCTCAGCAACAAAGTCTTCAATCCCACGTTGGATCACACTCGGCAACAAAGCTTTCAATTCTCAATCCAATCAACAAACAGCTGCAACAAAGTCTTCAGTACTCGGTAGAGGATTCACAACAGCACCTGTCCGCTCTGTCCTCTTCGCTGAATCTTTTAGCTACGCAGGTAGCAGGGCACAATTTCTTTTGGATACTGTGGTTTTAGGTGTACAGCAGACCTAGACTGGTTTGTCTGATAACAGTCTCTGTAAGTGTTACGGCAGTCCTTCAGCCGGGCCTCAGTCTCGTTGCTTGTGGTCGTTGACTTGCTTGCAGCTTGCTTCCTCGTCTTGGTTCCGTTTTTAGGCAGAGTCCCGGAGTTGCAGCGTTACTTAGCAGAGTGACAGCACCTTGTTTAGCATTCGCTGTGGAGTGCAAAATGTTTAGTTTTGTTTGGATATTTTCACTCTGCTAAATAGCCACTTTCATGAGATCATTTGTGTATCTTGCCTTTTTTTAAACTCACAGTCCTTTGATGTTTTAGTGTCCTTTTCCACTGGGACATCACTAGTTTATGTCTTCCTCTCGGTCAAAACGATTGTTGTTGCACGTGTGAATTATCTGTACATAATTCAACTGTCCGCTCAGCCTAATCCAGTCCAGGCGCAGGTTACCCAATCAGTAGGTCACATAGTTCAGTATGTCTGCAAACAAGAGGCTCCCTTCTCAAGACACAGCAGTTTGCCCTGTTTCTCAAGACACAGTTTCATTAATGAATCCAGTTACATTTCTAATACATGTTCATGTATTATTATCATATTCAGGGAATAAATATGTCCCACACCGGTCTGGGAGAAGATCAGGGAGTCCTCGAAGACCTCCGCCAGTTTGACCGCGGCTTCCATGGTGGCCGGATTGTGGCACCGTATCCACGCGTGTATCTCGGTGCCGACCACATTGTAGAATTGTTTCAGTGCTATGGCTTCGCCCATTTGTGCCCCCATTTTCCAGAGGGGGCAAAGCCAGTGCACCCTGTGGTCGCACAATTGCTGGCCAACCACTCTGGGGCGGGTCTTCCGTGTCCATTTGTACTCCTGATGCGCACCCGATGCATTTCTCCCATGATGTTGAGTCGCTGGTGGATGGCCTGCCTGACCAGGTCGTATTGGCTGCCCTCTTCATTGGTCATGGCCTGGTAGGCTGCTTGGGCCTCCCTGATTAAGCAGGAGCCTAGCTGGCTAGCCCAGTATTGCCGAGGCCATAACGCGGTGGTAGCCAGCCGTTCGAAGGCGACCAGGTATCCCTCCAGGTCATCCTCCGCCGCCATTTTCTGCGCCCTTGCTTTAGGGGGCGCCATCACAGGTCCTGCTGGTACGTGGGGTGCTTCCCTGCTGCTGACTCTCTCGATCAGCGCTGTGCACCTCTCCTCTCTCTTTCTCTCCGCAGCCTGCTATCTCTGATCCAGTGCTTGTAACAGTGCGGACAGTGCAGTGATGTCCATAATCCATGTTCTGACACCACGTATGGCAAAGTGGTTTGCAGTGCACAGGTGTAGAGGTGATGCAGTGCTCAGTAATAACAAACACAACCCAGTTCGCTGTGAAAAACAGCTCTTTATTTGTGCTGGGTTGCTTGTTTGGGAACTTTAAATAATAATAATACCTGGCTCTACACAACGTGTATAGCGCAGGTAAACCACAGGGTTCAGTCCCGAAATAATAATACTAATGATGACACACACTTTATACACACACGATCACAAGTCCAATAGTGAGGCTCCTAGTGCTAGTGGAGATTTATACAGCAACAGAGAAACTGTAGTGCAGTGCAGTCCGGGTTGATGCTGGCTGATTAGTGACAGCTCCCAGATTTAGTCTTCTATGAATTACAACGGTGAAAATTAATAAACAGACAGATACAACACGAAAACACAGTTACGTCTTGCTGGTACCGTCCTTTACAGGTCTTTTCACAACCATAACAAAGGAACACATTGCTTCACCACATCCTCTGATATACCCTCAGTCACACCCGCTTCGGTAGAGAGTGCAATCACATATCCTCCAATCCATGACTGACACATCGGCTATGGCATTAAGGCGATGACTTCTGGTAGTGTGACTCTGCCCCCTTTCTGGATGGCCGACTTCTGACTAACCCTGGAATGGACATCCAAACCATCCAGTCCGGGGCACACTGTTCTTGTTATACTGCGCCCTCACAGGTAGGGAGGGAGACTGTTGACTAGGATTCATTCGCTCTCTGTCACAGTAAGCCATGACTGATTTCATTTATTTGGGTCAATAATTGGCCATACAGTGTAATACCAAACCATTCTACTTGTATCACATTTTATTTTACAAAATTAAATTAAATTTCATATTTCAAATAAATGAACATTTTTTGCAGTTGAATAGAGAAACGGAAAATCCAGCCCAGTGTTCTTTATCTGGATTAATATCAATGCTATACAGTAAGTCACATTTTTGTTGGGCCGTTCCAGTGAAAACAAAATAATTAAGACAATATTAATTAAATAGTTATTTATTTATTTTTTTATTTTTTAATAAATTTAGTCGTTGCCAATTATTTTTATTATTTTCTCCCAATTTGGAATGGCCAATTATTTTATTATGTTCAGCTCACCGCTACCACCCCTGCGCTGACTCGGGAGGACACACACTGTCCTCCGAAGCGTGTGCCGTCAGCCGCCCGCTTTTTTTTCACACTGCGGACTCACCATGCAGCCACCCAAGAGCTACAGCATCGGAGGACAACACAGCTCTCGGGCAGCTTACAGGCAAGCGGCAGGCGCCCGGCCAGACTACAGGGGTCGCTGGTGCGTGGTGAGCCGAGGACACCCTGGCCGACCTAACCCTCCCTCCCCGGGCAACACTCGCCAATTGACGCCGCCCCTGGGAGCTGCCGTCCTCGGTCAGCAAAAGAGTAGCCTGGACTCGAACTCGCGACGTCCAGACTATAGGGCGCATCCTGCACTCTACGCAAGTGCTTTTACTGGATGCGCCACTTGGGAGCCCCATCAATAATTATTTTAATATAGTACTATTTTGAAAAGTTAAACATATGCCTCTTTTTTTATCAACGCTACCTTTCACTCATCAGCCGTAAGATATTGCGGTTATGTTAACCCTGCTACTTAAAATCAAGTAAATATGGAACATACATAAAACCAGCAGTGGAAAACAAATAAAGGCTTTGTAAAACACATCCATCTATCTGCTTAATATCCGATGAATGCAGGTAGTACTATTCAGGGAGACCTCTACTGGACAAAAAAAATGCAACTCACAGTCTGTGCATTAAATTAGTTACAGCAGAAATTCTGTTTTGCTATGGCTGGTAAGTTTTCGCTCTGTAAACAATGTTACTTTTCTAACTGAAATATTACTTACAAAAAACACGCATCTTGTTAAAGAAATGTAAGATACTTACATGTGTAATCTGAGTCATTTTGCTGATTTATATATCGAAACTGATTATATTATTTTTCTTAATGTTAATGCCACGTTATTGTAGGCCGCAGTGCTGTGGTAACTACGACTACTAGAAACGGGATTACATTCAGAAGAATAAAATTGGTATTTATATTTTTGTAAAGTATGTATTTGTTTTAATTTTATTTTAAATAAGGTAAATAATTGGGAAACATAAAATGGTGCTTAATAAAATAATATTTGTATTTTGTAAAAAATCTATGAACAACAAACACATAATTCGTTCTATTTTGGGGAAAAAAGAAAAACAGCTAATCTTTACAAAATGGTTTGAAGTTGCAATATCTTTGAACCTAATATTATATATTTTTTATTTTGTTTTTGTTGAATGTGTATTATACTAAAGAAAAAAAAAACACTATATGGTCACCATGTGAACAAATGTTCTTAGAATTCATGTATTTGATACCATACATTCTATATTAAGCCAGTGTATGTTGAAATTCATCAGCAGACATTCTGTTTTGCTATGGCATGCACAGACTGGAAGTTTACCTGATTGTGTTTTTAATATATATTTTGTCAAATGCTCAAAATAAACCAGAATAAACATAGGTAGCTCCTCTGATGTGCAGTGTGTCTCCTTTGGTACCACGAGGGTTACACTGGTGCCGTGACTCCTTGAGTCCCTTTCACACTGGCCCCCCTACCCGTATCCCAACCCAGGTTCTGGCAACCCGGGTCACAATCCTAGGTGGTGTGAAACCACTTACCTGGGTCAACACGCTTTGACCTGGGTTGAGCGAGACAAAATGCATGATGGCCATTTTGTAAGCGGACAAAGTAACAAACAGCCATATCTGCGTGAAGGTTTCACTTCCACAAGTAGCATTTCTGTTTATTCTGTTAAGCCATATTTCTGTTGATTGAGACACACCATGAGCCAGATTGCAGCAGGGATGAAGAAACATTTGCTTTAATCAACATTTGGGCTGTCGATTCAATCCAGAGAAGCTTGGATGGAAGCGTCTGTAACAAGCATGGCATCCTGAAAGCCTTAACAGATGAAAGGGTTTGTCATGTTATTTATTATTATTTATTTCTTAGCAGACACCCTTATCCAGGGCGACTTACAATTGTTACAAGATATCACATTATTTTTACATACAATTATATTATTTTTTACACATTATTTTTACATACAATTACCCATGTATACCCCGGTACAATTATATATGTCACCCCGGTCGACCCAGCTTCTTCAAAAAGCGGTGTGAAATCGAGTAGCCGACGCGCATGACACCCAGTCGTGACCCGGGTAGAGCATACCATTGTGAAAGGGGCTTTGGATGAATGAGATCAGCTTGAAGCAGTTCGTCAAGGGAAAACAACGCTTAGTTCCAGGTTCTGCAAGAGGGTTTTGGTCCGTTACGGTAGGACTGCACGACCAGCTAAGAGACTTGCGTATTTGTATTTGAAGATTTCGTTTTTATATATTTACAGAGATTTTGTTTGTTGTTTTAATGTAAGAAAATGGCTTATAAAGCAGATATAAGTTTTGATCTTTCTGATTTACAAAATGTTAATAGAGGAAGAGGTGTACTACACTTTGGAAAAATAACTTACAGTGAATGTAACAAATGGCTATCAAAGTCAGGGTGCAAGTGCCTTCCTCCCCTTTGCTACTAATGTAGCAACTATGGATAAATGTGCAAGCGTGGGTAGAACTGATGAAAGCTTACATCAGAAAACAAAAGTGCTGCATTTCTGAACAGGCGGAGGAAATACTGAGTAGGTTAACTGAGAAAGCTCGGGATGCAGTTACAATAGGCCGGAGAAGTGACCTTTTAGTAGATCCCATACAAAATCCTGAAGTGATTTATAATATGCTTTTACAGTATTGTGACGTTCTGCATGGTCGAACCCCCTAGAGACATTCCGGACCACATTGCTCAGGTACAGATAGTTTTTTAGGCATTTGTGACGGGAGCCCGCCCTATATATATTGTGCGCTATTTTTGTGATTTATTTTGTATTGTTGTTGTTATTATTATTATTATTATTATTATTCGTAGTCGTAGTCGTAGTAATATATATATATATATATATATTGTGTTTTGTGCGGACGGGCGAAAGCCGTCCGTCATTGTTTACTATTTGAGACTGGCGAAAAAGCCAGTCTCAGTGTAGCTGGTGTGGATGGGGTTGAATCCCCATCCCTGTAAAAGCTTGTGGGAATGTGACTGGAGCCTTAATAAGGTCATTGTTTAATAGGTAATTAAGGCTCCAGCCACAGATATAAAAGACCCACTCCCAGCTCATTATGGGGAGAGAGTGTCAGAGGAGAGACTTAAGTCTGTGGGAAAAAAGAATTAAACAATTGCTACATAAGCTGGTTTCGCAACCACCATACTACTTGTTTAGTGTTTGTTTGTTTGGCCCTTGTGCCCTTGTGTTTAGTGTTTGTTTTGTATGCATCTTTTGTTTGTTTTATTAGTTTTATTAGTTTCGCCCCGCTATTTCCTTGTTTTGGTTTCTGTTCTGCTCCGTAACGTCACCGCAGCTATGCACTGCAGCCATCCTGTTCACAGTTGGTGTCAGTAGTGAGACGACAGCACCGCCAAGCGTCAGGCCAGAAATACTGCAGGTTTTTCAAAAAGAGTGTTTTTTTGTTTTGTTTTGGGAAAAAATAAATAAATAAATAAAAATGGGAAGAAGTGGCTAGAGAAAGCAGCAACAGGAGCAGCAGGAGGTGCATCAACAGCAGCCCGGGCCGGTCGCAAGTCCCGTCGCATCTCTACCACGCTAGATGTTTGCCTCGCCTGTCTGGATGAGGAAGGGTGGTGCTTCTTGTGTGGCAAGGTCAGGTACCTTTCACTCACCTAGAGCCATGCATGGCAGGAGACGGAGGAGCCTGAGCGTCCGGTGTCAGGGGGAGAGGTCCCGCTGGCTCAGAGGCCGACAAAGTCACTCTCCTCTGAGGGAATCTGGGGCTTGCTGGTGGAGCCTGGGAGGAATGCCGAAGAGGCCCTCACCAATGTGATCACCCTCCTGTGGGCCAGAGATGGAGAATGATGGGAAGCCTGAGAAAAGCAACACCGCCCAGTGTCCCTCCCAGACGTTGCGGACATGGTAATCCACTACCTGGCTGCAGATATGGCAGGGCTCCAGCTATCTCCAGCTCCATCGGTAGAAGCCCCACCACTGCCAACTCCAGCACCAGAAAGAGAGGAGCCATCGCTGTCGTCTCCAGATGGAGAGGAGCCATCGCTGTCATCTCCAACGCCAGAGGGAGAGGAGCCATTGCTGCCATCTCCAGCGCCAGAGGGAGAGGAGCCCTTGCCACTGTTTCTAGTGCCAGAGGGAGAGGGGCCATTGCTGTCGTCTCCAGCGCCAGAGGGAGAGGAGCCATCGCTGCCATCTCCAGCGCCAGAGGGAGAGGAGCCATCGCTGCCATCTCCAGCGCTAGAGGGAGAGGTCCCACCGCTGCCATCTCCAACGCCAGAAGGAGAGGAGCCCTCGCTACTGTATCCAGCACCAGAAGGAGAGCAGCCATTGCTGCTGTCTCCAGCGCCAGGAGCAGAGCAGCAGGAGCTGCCTCTGTCTCCAACTCCTCCACTGCCATGGGAGGACTACTGGCTGCTCCCACCTCCTCCAGCAGAGGGTCAATACCTGCTGGTTCCGCCTCCACCGCCATGGGTGGACTACCTGCCGCTCCCACCTCCACCACCATGGGAGGGGCTGCTCCTGCCCTGCCTCGCTCCGCCCAAAGATGCCTGCCTCGCTCCGCCCAAGGATGCCTGCCTGGCTCTGCCCAAGGGTGCCTGCCTCACTCCGCCCAAGGATGCCTGCCTCGCACCGCCCAAGGATGCCTGTCATGCATCGACTGGGGTTGCCTGCTGCTCTGCATCGCCTGGGGTTGCCTGCTGCTCTGCATCGCCTGTGGAGCCACTAGTCACAGGGTACGAGGGAGAAGTGGAGCTCCCGCTGCCACCTCCATGGCCATGGGCTCCCCTCCCGAGTTTGCCTCCCGAGGGTCAGCTGCTGCCGTCGCCTCCCAAGGGTCCGCTGCTGCCATCACCTCCCGAGGGTCCACTGCTGCTGCCGTCGCCTCCCGAGGAACCGCTGCTGCCGTCGCCTCCAGAGCGTCCGCTGCTGCCGTCGCCTCCTGAAGGTCCGCTGGTGCCGTCGCCTGGGGTCACTACCACCTCCGCTTCGCCTGGGGTCGCTGCCAGCCCTGCTTTGCCGCAGGAAATACGGTGGCCAGAGCCCCACAAGGAGGAGCTGTCGGCTACGAAAAAGGGGGAGAGGTCAGGAGACCACCTTCCCCCGCAGCACTTTCGCTACAGGAAATTTGGTGGCCGGAACCCCACAAGAGGGAGCTGCCGGCTACAGAGAAGGGGACACTACAGCTGTTGGGGTGGGATATATATATATATATATATTATATATATTGAGTTTTGTGATAAAAATACACTGCCTAGATGGCCATTACGGGGTATAAGTTCATTTTTAAGTCCCCAGCTCTTGTCTAGTTTATACAAATGCGAGGTGTTGCTGCTTTGCCGAAAAGGTGTTAAAGAAAAGACAGCTATAGTTCATCTTTCAGAGAGAATAGTGCTAGTGACCAGAATGCATAGGTTTATTTTTAATTGTAGAAAATTCAGTGTGCAACTATACTTTATAAGAAAAACTATTTAGCAGCAAGCAAGCAAGCTCTTCTCTTCAGGTCAAGAGGGACCCCATCTTTTTCTGTTCTCCTCTTCTCCCTCAAACAGTAAAGCTGGTCCCGGGCACCCAATATCTTGCATCACAGGTAGGGTGATCTCTCTCTGGTTGGCACCTGTAATGTACTGCAACTCCCTCAGTAAGCTCCCTACACTGCAGGCATACCATGCTTCCCATGGCTCTCCAGACTACTGTCTGTTTACACCTGAGGCAGGTTGCTCTTATTATTTCCTTTCCATTGAAATTAAACACTGGCTGTCCTGAGCTAACCTCAGTATAAACACAACATCTTCCAGGGGAACAAACTGTACAAACTTTTTAAATGGGCCCTGTCTTTGCTGGCACTTGTCACAACTATAATCTGGGTGTCTTGGAGACGCTTGTTTATTCCTGGAATGTATTAATCTCAAACCGAATCTTTTGGAATCCCCTGCAGGACAGTTATGGAAAATCCTGGGTATTCATCTCAGTCTGCTCACATGAATACACTAATCTGGGCACACCATGGGCCATTTTAATGTCTCTAACATAATATGGACGCCTCCATGTCTGCCACTTTCCACACCTCTGTGGTGTATTCACTGTCAGTGGGTATTTGCAACAACAGATTAGACAAGAAGCCTACCTGAACACCAGTATTTATTTTATGTATTCTCCACACCTTGCCAGGCTCAAGGGTTTTGATCAACTCTGTGACATAGTCCTGGCCTATTTGTCGTTTTCATCCCCAGGTGGTCGGCCATAAAGCAGCTCCGTGGGCGTCCTGAGCTCCCTGCCGAATATGATGGCAGATGGGGAGGTGGGTGTCCCAGTCACGCTGGTGCTGCTCCACAAACAAAGACAGCTGAAATTCCAAGATGCGGTTGTATTGCTTCACCATGCCATCACTCTGGGGATGCAGTGCCGTGGTGCGCATCTTCTGTATCCGCAAAAGCTTGTAGACCTCTTGGAAGATCTCAGACTCAAAATTTCATGGCTATGGAGCTCACTCGGGAGCCCAAATTGGGAGAAGAACTGTCCCACGAGGACCTCTGCCACCGTTGCAGCCTCTTGGTTGGGTAGGGCGTAGGCTTCAGGCCACTTGGAGAAATAGTCCATGATATAAAATTGGCTGCCACTCTCCGTTGTTGGCAGGGGGCCAAAAACAGCGACCCTCTCCATGGATGGGCTGACCTACATTATACTGGTGCATTAGGGCATGCGCTCTGTGTTGAAGCCCTTTTCACTCCATGCAGGCCTCAGAGCAACGGCACCAGCTCTTCACATCCCTCAGCAGCGGACCCAATAAAACCATTGGCGCACCCGGAGCAGAGTCTTGGTAACACCAAAGTGACCAGCTGTCTGCAACTTTCAAAATGGATGGGCTGGATGGCAGTGGGGGCCATCAACTGCCACACGGTGTGCCCTCCACTTTCGGTACAACACACCTTCTTTCATGTCCAGGCAGTCCCATTGCACCCATAGTCCCTTCACCAGTGCTCTGTGTGGGGCAACCTCTTCCCAAATGGGCCGTTGACCTGCTCGCTTCCACTTGAGCAGGGGTGCAATGTCCTCATCTTCATTCTGCAGCTGCTCCCATGTCCACTCTTCCCGCATCTGCCAGATGGCATGGACCTGAGAAGCCTCACTTTCTCACTCTTCCCTCCATTGACAGTATTTGCACTCTGCCTCAAGGCAGGGGCAACAAGACAGGCATCAGCATCAACTTTGAAGTAGTACTGTTGGAATGTTTAAAATAAACAAGTATTCTGTGTATATATATGCATTTGGAAAGAGTCCAATGTTAGCCTGGTGTTAGGGTGTAAGTGTTCTATTGCAGGGTATCCATGGTTAGAATGTTGGAAAGGGCCTTCATTGTATAGGTTCATTCTATGTGTAGAGCGCTGTATCAGCTAATGTGAAACAGATGTAAACCAAAACCAGATGTATGGAATTCTATAGGATTAAAACTGTGCATGTTCAGAGCCAAATGAAATGCAAAACTATAAAGCAAAACTATATAGCTTAGGGAGACTATATTTCAATGAATCGCTCGGGTTGAAAATGGACTAACAACTACCCCTGGACCTGTTCTGAAAGGGTGTTCCCAGTTGAAGGTAATATTGGCTAATTACTGTTTTGACTGCAAGTTAGGTGACTACTATTATTCGACTTGAAGAATGGGTTGCAATAATTGTGATGTTTCTGTATCTTAAATATAAACCAATGAATGTAAACTAATGTAATCATGTATTGACTATACTCATCTGTTAAGAATAGTCTTTCATTAATCAATAAACCGTGTAATTAGAATAATTATAAAAGTAGAATTGCCATTATAAATTAATAAAGCAACCATACCCTACTCTTCGGCACCCCAATTGAGCAGAGCACTGCTTTAACCATAGTATACAGTGTTTTGAACAAACTTTAAAAAGAAAAACATATACATATACATGTATTTTTGTTTACGACTGTAAGTCTGGATAAGGGCGTCTGCTAAGAAATAATAATAATAATAATAATAATAATAATAATAATAATAATAATAATAATAATGTAATGTTTTAGTTAATTCCAGCTTGTGTTTTACATATAGCTTTCTAGACTCAGTAAATCAAATTCCAGTTCCTTGGTTTAGAATATACATTCAGAGAGTAAACAAAGATGGCAAACCTCACAGAGCACTGGAAGTGACAGTTCTTTATGAGACTTTAAAGAGCTAGAATCTATTGGTAAAAACGTTCCAGTGCCGTATGAATTTGAACCAATGATAGAGCGCCAAATAGGGCCTATTGAAACTGAAAGAAAGGATTGCTGGGAATCTGATCCAGATAGTGAGATATCCGGATCCTGACAGAACTGCACACAGTTTCTCATGCAGCTGCTGTAACTGCACAGTAATGCCGACCCGTGAGGAATGTGTTTGTTGTTTTGAAATTCCTTCCGTACAGCACAGAATTCTTGAAAAACTGCCAGGCCAAGGTCCACCCTGCATCACGCAAAATTCCAGTTTAAAAATTGTGTGCCTGGATAGAGATGTCCTGGATACTGCACTGCTGCTTTTTACACAGACACCCGAGCTGACTCTGTTATACGACCTATCGCCAGCAGGTAGCCTGTGTATGTATTTATGTGTTTCACAATTGTGGAACACATTACATTATTATTGCTATTATAATAATATTCCCCCTTCATACGTATTAAAAAATACATATAACAGCTTTAATGTTTTTAAAATAACTGGTAAGTTGTTAAGGTATTATTATTAATATTTTATTTATTATTATAAAAGTTCTATTATTTTTTCCTTGTGGGTATAGTTTCTTTCTCACAAAACGGCACCGCTAAAGACACCGCTTGTCCACCTTTGAATCTTTATTGTCACTCTGGATCTGGAAGCCTAAACGACCGTACATATGCATGCATACTCCCCAGTTACCGCAAGTGCTGTTCAAAGATCTGATCAAAAAATCTGTTTTGTACACAAACACCTTTTCATGATCCGGCTAAAAATGAGCTGGGATCCAATACTGTTTTTTCTTTTTTTATCCCATAGTCATTGATGCTAAGTGCATTTTCTTTACTACTAAGTATTATGAACATTTGGAAACTGAACTCATGTAAAAGCTAAATGTAAATCACATGTAAATTACTTTGTTATAATGAAGTCATGTATTTTCATTGATGGGAGTTCATCAAGAGAAGCCTTCACTTCACTGATAATTAAAAAAAAACAGATGACAATACTGACCGCCTCATCAAGTGAAAGAACTACTTGAACGAATCCGTATAAATCTCAGGAGCATTCCAGTGGAAAGGTGTCTTGTAGTAGATGAGCAAGTAGTTCCTTTCAAAGGAAAAAAGCAGCCTGAAGCAATACAATTCAAAAAAGCCAAAGAAGTGGGGTTATAAAATATATTTGCTGTGGGGAAAGTGGCATTGCTTATGATTTTGAAGTGTATGCTGGACCATCAAATCATCCAGCCCATTTGCCAGACATCAAGCCAAGTGGAAATGTTGTGTTTTGACTTGCTCAAGCAATACCACAGCACCAAAATTACCAGCTGTTCTTTGATAACTGGTTCTGTAGCCCTGCACTTCAAGTTGAAATTGCAAAAATTGGCATTGGCAATGAGAATGAATAGGATCACAAACAATAGAACGCCAACAGATCTCCAACTAAAAAAAGAAGGACGTGGATCATTTGTGGAGAAAACTGCAAATGCAGACGGTGTGAATCTGAAACTGGTGAAATGGCAAGTCAACAGATCTGTACACTTGTTGAGCACATTTCTGGGTGCATATCCAGAAGAAACTGTGAGAAGATGGGACAAGAAAATCAAAAAGCCAATCAATGTGAAGTGTCCATCTGTTGTCAAAGTATACAACAATTTTATGAGTGGAGTGGACTTGTTGGATTCTCTCATTGCACTCTATCGCACAAAACTTCTTATAAATAAAATCAAACAAATTTAAATCTGCATTAACATTCTACTACTTTAAGTTCATCTCAGTCTTAAGGAACTGTATTGTGGCCTTCCATGGCTTCCTGTTTTACTGGGGTATAAAAATGAGGTAACACGCATATGAAATCCATTTGTCATCCATCACCATGGGGAAAGGCAAAGAACTCACAAATGAAAAGAGACAAATGGTTGTTGACATTCATAAATCAGGCAATGGGTACAAAACAATAGCTAAAAAAACTAAATATACCACTTACCACTAGTAGGGCAATAATTAAGATGTTCAAAACCACTGGAACAGTGGTAAACTTGCCTGGTAGAGGACACACGTGTATCTTGCCCCCACGCACAGTGAGGCAGATGGTTCGGGAGGCAAAGGGAAATCCAAGGGCCACAGTTGGAGAATTACAGAACTTGGTTGCATCTTGGGGTCACCAAGTCTCCAAATCTACAATTAGACGCCACATCCATGCCAATAGGCTATTTTGAAGGGTTGCCAGAAAAAAAGCCTTTATTGAGAGCAACCAACAAGCATAAGCGCCTGGAGTTTGCTAAACAGCATTGGCACTTCGATTGGAACCGGGTACTATGGTCAGATGAGACAAAAATAGAGAACTTTTTGCCATGCACACCAGCGATGGGTTTGACGTCGAAAGAAGGATGCGTGTGCAGAAAAGAACCTCATACCTACTGTAAAATATGGTGGTGGATCTTTGATGTTATGGGGCTGTTTTGCTTCCACTGGTCCTGGGGCCCTTGTTAAGGTCAACGGCATCATGAACTCTACCCAGTACCAGGACATTTTAGCCAAAAACCTGGTTGCCTCTGCCAGGAGGCTGAAACTTGGCCGCAAGGGGATCTTCCAGCAAGACAATGAAGCCAAGCACTCATCAAAATCCACAAAGAAATGGTTAATTGACCAGAAAATCAACATTTTGCAATGGCCATATCAGTCTCTGGACTTGAACCCAATTGAAAACCTGTAGTTTCAATTGAAGAGGGCAGTCCATAAGCGCAGACCGAAGGATATCAAGAATCTGGAAAGATTCCGTATGGAGGAATGGTCTAAGATCTCTCTCAATCTCATTAAACATTATAGAAAAAGCTGTTTTCCTTGCAAGGGGAGGGTGCACAAAGTACTGAAAACAAGGGTGCCAATAATTTTGACACTTCATTTTTTTTGGAAATAAATTTATAATTTGAGAAATGTGTAATTTTAGTTGATTCCATTGAATCATTAATAAAGTCAAATATATTCCATATGTTGGAAAATTACAATATAGCTCAGTACTGGTATTATGTATTTTATACAGTCTTTTTTGCTCATCTTTATCAAGGGTGATAATTTTGGAGGTGACTGTATATACAGTATATATATATATATATATATATATATATATATATATATATATATATATATATATATATATATATATAGATATATATATAGTGAACCAGATGTTCAGTATTTGTATGTGGTAGCCAACTGGCGGTGTGAGAGTTGAAATCATTCATTTCAGAATGTGAGGATGCAGACACGAATTGACCAGCAGAATATTAACAGATATTCCTGCACCTCCCAGATTCCCATTCACAGCCTCATCACAGATTACAGTGGAAGTGAGTATAGATGACAACCCGCTAGTTTATTTTGAGCTGTTTTATGATGAGCCCTTGTTTCAGTTGAAAACAACAGAGATAAACAGATTTGCTGAACACGACTTGAGAAAAACAGCTGGGCGGCCACATTCAAGGAGTAAAAATTGGACCCCTACTACAGAGAATGAGATGAGGGTATTTATTTATTTGTTGATGTTACAGGGGGTTATAAGGAAACCTTGTCAGGATTGGTACTGGTCAAAATGACCTACAATTCACACACCGATTTTTGCTAAACTCATGAGTAGAAAACGATGTATTCTGCTGATGAAGTACCTACACTTCACAAATAATAATGCATATAACAGCGATACACACCTATACCCGAAACTGTGGAAGATATATGACGTGGTTGAAAATTTGTGATGTATGTTTTCTGATTTATATGTACCAGATAAAGATGTTAGCATTGATGAGAGTTTGATGATGTACAAAGGGGGTCTGGGATGGAAAAAGTATATCCCTCTAAAAAGAGCGATTTTGAGTGAAATTCTTTGTGTTGTGTGAGGCAAAATCCGGGTACATCCGTGATTTCATTATTTACACTGGACAAGGTACTGTTTACAATGAGAAATACAGTGAACATCCATCCACTCAACACAAAAGTGGTTTTGCATTTGATAGATAGTTTGCTGGGGAAAAGGTCTTGTGTGACAGTGGATCATATTTACATGTCACCTGTACTTGCTGATTTGTTAGTTGCTGAGAAAACTAACATTTATGGAACTGTCAGGAGCAACAGGAAATATTTACCTGCAGGCTTTGCAAAGGAGAAACTGAAGAAAGGGGACAATGTTGCTTTTCAATGTGGCAAAGTGATGGATCTGAAGGGGCAAGACAAAAAAAACAGTTTATCTTATGAGCACCATCCACATTTCTACAACAACAGTTCTGCTGAACAAACATGGGGGATGATGTAGTCAAGCCTAGGGTGGTTTGTGACTACAATAACACAATGGGAGGTGTAGATCAGAGTGACCAGGAACTCTCATTTTGCCCCTCCACAAGAAAGCAGCGGAAGAAATATTACAAGAAAATATTTCGTCATCTTGTAGACCAGGCTCTTTGGCATGCCTTTCTGCTGTTTACAAAGAACTCCCCACAGACATGCTTTGAATTCTTGGAATTCCAGATGCAGGTAATTGAGCAGCTGATGGAGAAGTATGCAGATCCAGACATGGTGTCTTCCAAAAGTCGACCAAGCAGCACAACCAACTCTCTGCGATTGGACATCACTTTCCGAACCACATACCACCAAACCCAATCAAACAGCACTCCGCTGGCAATGTGCAGTGTGCTGTTCTAAGAAAGATGACACAGGGAAAAAGGTGCACAAAGAAACCAGGATTTGGTGCAAGGAATGTGAAGTTGGACTGCCTTGAATCATGCTTTGAAATCTATCACACAAAAAAGAATTTCTAAAAAGTGATATGACTGCAGAATGACTTTTTGCCACATCTTGCTATTATAATGCTGCAATTGTATGCCATTTATACTTATATAATGCTGCCATTGTAAAAAAAAAAAACATGTTATGTTGTTATTTATATTGTATAATGCTACAATTGTAAACAAATTGTTGTTATTTTGTTATTTAAGTTCTATTGAAATAATATATTTCTGTTTTTCATAATAACAATAAAAGTGTGTATTTTTAAAAATAAAGCAAAAATGTTTGTGAAAACTGTCCAAATTGCTTACTTGAGGACTAAGAATGAAACATCTGCAAATAAAAAAGAGCCAATTTTTGAGATGGGCAGCTGGGTGGTTAAAAGACCATCTGTGCTATTAACTCAGAAGGAAAACCATGGAAACAGCACCTCTACAAGTTTCTCAGAAACTATAGAGCCACGCCACATGCCACCACTGGCATAACTCCAGCTGAACATATGTTTGGTCGTGAACTCCAAACTGCACTTCCAAGTATGCACTACCAGTCACATGATTCACCACTTTGGGAAGCAGACCACAATGCCAAGCAACTCCTAAAACACCACGCAGACCACCGCAACAGAGCACAACCCTCCGCCAGCCTTACAGAGTAGTCCAAATCAAAGGATCCATGATCATAGCCGAACGAAATGGACACACCTTAACTAGAAATTCCTCGAATTACAAAGCAGTAGCAAATTCAAACAACCTGGACTACGCATCTGACACAGAGGAAGATGGTGAACATGTTCAACCAAGAGAAATTATTGTGCCAAGAGAAAACGCTGATCAGCAACCACTGTTACCACTCCATAGGAGATATCCTTTAGGAAACCGAGGAACTCCCAATTACCTTATTGAAGAAGTCTGAGTTTCTAATTGTCCTCCCCACAGAACAGAAAGATTAAACAAGCAAGAGGCAATTCAAAATATAATTTTGCTTTGTTTTTTCTGAAATAATGGAGAGATGTAATGTTGTAGTTAATACCAGTTTGTGTTTTACATACAGCTTACTAGACTCAGTAGATCACATTCCAGTTCCAGAGTTTAGAATACATTCAGAGAGCCAAGAGTTAAACGTGTGATGTGTTCCTTGACGTAACAATACAATATATTTAACTATACAGTGTGTTTGTGTCTTCTCTGAACACCTCAACCCCGACAACTCTACAATTAGAGCAATTAAAATGTGTATGTTTTGTAAGCTGAGAAAGTAAATATTCGTTGGGTTTGTGAATGATACAGTGACATAACAATGCCACCATTACATTTAAGAGATTGTGGGTAGGATTTTTAAAAAACAGTGTTATTTTATCGAACTTGTGGTATAGTAACGAGAGCTTTAGTAGCAAGTGATTTTCAAACTAAATGTGTTAATTAAATCAATCCGTTAATGCTTTGAAATTCAGTCGATGAGGTAGTTAATGAACACATTTCTCGTTAAAAAGCTTAATTGTCGCAGGTCACGCATATCACTTCATGTCTCAATGACTAAATAAGTGGTAATCGTTAATCAAAATGCATGTTAACGAGAGCAAGAAAAATGAATGGAAGCATAATTCGCTGTACGGGGAGATGGCTCTCCCACCACTGAGCAGCAACCAAATGGAAATAAAAAATAATGGCAATATCTATTTTGTGTATAATTTGTAGACTTCATTTAAAATTGTGCATTTTGTCATGCAGAATGTACATTTACTTAGAACACTTCACATATAAAATGCAGATTTACGATTATCTGGCGTGAAAAATCCGACGGCACGGATTAAAATTAAAATTAAAATTAAACCCCACTAGTCATTTCTCCTCAATTTGGCCACAGCTTACTCTTTCAATGTGCATTTTGCTTTTTTTTTGGTTAAAAAGAAAAGAAATACTTTTTTTTGGATGGGGCGGTGGTAAGCCATCTATGTACATTGGTTGGAATTTATTTTCTTATGTACGATTGTAGGCTATAAATAAATATGTTTGAATTGCCATTTGTGTTTGTAGTTGTTAGTTATTATACATGTATACCATGTATGTACCACTTCATTATATATTTATTAAGCTTTTAAAATTATGATAGAACTTGCTAACCCAATACACAATTTATTAATAATTAATTGTTCAGTGAATTCCTCTAATCATGCATTTTCTGTGGTACTCTGTTTGCCTCTGCGATAAATAACCTCAACATGATTAGAAGTAGCCACCAAACGCTTTACAGTATTAAAAGAACAATTTATATGCATACAAACGTGTGAAGGTTAAAGTGTACATTGTAAATAAAGTGTGGGGGGAGTCTGACAACATTACAAATATGTTTAGGCAAAATCCATGTCAATGATCACATACCTAGTGCATCGCTGTGTGTCCTTGTACGTCTGTTCTTTGTTCTTGTGTGGATAAGACACAGGTGTTAAAAGCCAAGGATGCATTGCAACATTACACTGGTGCAAATAACGGTATATAATTTTAGCAATACAACAAATTTTCTGTGAGGTTACAAATGGTTAAAACAAGTGAATGAATCTCATTCATAACCACAAGTATAGAAAGGCTAACATATTTTCATAACTACAAATATTGAATTATCTAGGTAGTCTGTAAGAAATTATCTCTGGTCCTGTACCCTCTCTCCCTGTATCGTCGGCATCACAGCTGCGTTCTGTTAAATGTCTGTTTCAAGGTGAGTTATATAACCCTCCTTTTCCATTTACAACCTTTTGGAAAACCTGCCCTGTATTTCTTGTGTAAGCTTGAAGTTAAGGCAGAGAAAGTTCCTACAATAAATGTTAAATTACAACAAATGTGGGTAGGTTTAAAAACTATCTGGCCAAGGTTCCATAAAAAGAACTGCCTAATATGACAAATATAGAGGGGATGTTTACACAGACCGATGTACTAACAAATAAAAAAACAGGGGAAATGAGATATCCCACTAGTTAAATTCACATTGGTATAGAGAGAAAAATCTGTTTAAAACAGATTAATGCTCTTGGCATCCAAAAAGTATAGCATTTCGGGGTAAACGTGTAAATTAAAATAAGCCTACACAGGCCTGGTTGGGCGTCCGTATACGTCAAATATACGGACGCCTCGGAAGTCGAATGCCTTCAACCCACGAGAAGTCTGTATATTCCCTATAGGGCCTTATTGCATTTATAATCCAGGTAAAACAGTGAATTTGAAAAAGCATAAATCATATTTTAGGCAAAAAATTTAGTGTTTTTTATTAAATATTCTTACGCCAAATAAAGTAGTCCCATGTATAACTTTGAACTACACACTAAGTTAAGATGAGTAAATTAATTCAATTAAAAAATGTAAAAGAAAGTAAATAATTTTTTTGATAGTGTGCACATTGCCATTGAAAAAATACACCAGGGGACGGAGTTGAGATGGTACTGTGTTATTTTCTTTCTTCCTGTCAGTGCAGACACACTGAGCAGAACAGACGGGAGGAATAAAAATAAATTCAACAATGTCTCGGATTTGCTGTCTTCCAGTTCATTTCATTGTTCTTCATCCAAAACGGCATGTCTACCTACTATTTTGGGATTTTTTGCAGGTAATTGGTCACTCAGTTTCATAGAGCTGTAAGTAGGTGTAAGCAAGACGGCTACCGATACTTAGTTTAAATTCTGTGAGGCAGTGCAGTGATTTAGAATATGTGACAAGGCTCCAACTGTCTGTATCCATCCAATATACGGACAGCTGGAACCTCGCTCGACCAATCACATTATATATTGTAATACGATTGCACCACTCACGGGTTCATGCCCCTTTAAAAACTACGACCCAGCACACAGAAATGGATTTTCAAGCGCGGTTGCTCTAATATTTTAATAAACACAAAAATAAATACAGCGAAACAAAACAAACAAACACCTAACTCCGATTTGGAGCACTTACTACACAGGTAATTTCCCTGACTAACTTGCAGGACGGCTAAGCCGTTTACTTGGCATACAAACAAAAAAACCCCCACAGGTTTTCACAGCACTTACTTCTTTTATGACTGCTCAGAAGCAGAGCACCTCTCTTCTGCTTCCTTCTACTCAGCAGCCTTGAGCAGACTGACTGCTCCTCTTCAAATACCCTGCACCTGGTCCCAATTTAACAGTAGCTACCAGGTGCAGGGGATAATTAATAATAAAACAATTAACACCAATTAAACAATTAAATAAACCAAAAGGTGCATTTTCTCTTCAGGGAGGTTTTAACCCCCTCCCTGCTGTCTCACACATCCCGCTGCCTTACAATATCTATCTATCTATCTATCTATCTATCTATCTATCTATCTATATATATATATATATATATATATATATATATATATATATATATATATATATATATATAGATAGATAGATATATATATATAGATAGATATTGTGTCGTATAGGCATTGACAGAGAAACAGAACAATCAAGATGTTTTGTATGACTAGTTGAGATATACAGGAAAAAGTCAGAAAAAAAGCATGACCTTATTGGGAGGAAAGAACACCAGAATTATTTCTTAGCCTGTATAAGTGCAAACCAAAGGAATTTGAATAACATTGGTTAAAAATATGTTACAAGCTACGCAGTAATATTGTAAGAAGTTATTTTCTATAAAAGAAAGCAATGCTAACAGACCACATCTACACAGAGAGAGAGAGACAGAAAGAAGGAGGTGCCCAGCAAGCAACAGACATGGAAGCAGGGGGAGAGAGAGAGAGAGAGAGAGAGAGAGAGAGAGAGAGAGAGAGAGATGATGTTTTTAACTTTTAGAGAGAAAAAGAGAGAATATTACATTGTAATACAGAAAGATATATATGATGTTCTTCTGAAAATTACATTTGTAGCAAACTAAGATATACTAGGGAATATTTTATTTAAAATATTTTTGTGACAAAATGTTGTTGGATCTTAAGTATTGTTTGTGTGTGAGTCTAAATTCTGTTGTTGTTAAAGTACATTTTTAACCAAAAACCTTTATTTTTGCTTTTGTGAAAGGAATGTCACATGAGATGTTATCGTGAGTAATGCAAAGCAGCCATTGTTTTTTAGATTCAGAAAAGTAATTAAGTTGTTAATCACGATGGGAATACTGAAGCTGTTAATCACAATGTGAATGGTATATGCTGCCATCTAAGGGTTACTTTATATACTACAACTTTAAAGCAACTGCAAGTATATTAATACTGCATTTATTTCATTTAATTGTGTTATATTTTGTTGTTTTGTTACAAAACAATCACAACAATAAAAAAGAAGAACAAGACAGTGTTTAGGAAAATGAATTATTCATTTTAGCAGATGCTTTTATCCGAAGTGACTTACAGAAACTATGAGGTGAACTATGCATCACATGCTGCAGAGTCACTTACAATAGGACCTTGTTTGTTTTACAACTAATCCGAACGACAGAGCACAAGGAGGTTAAATGACTTGTTCAGGGTCAAACACAGTGAGTCAGTGGGTAAGCCAGGATTTGAACCGGGAACCTCCTGGTATCAAGCCCCTTTCTGTAACCACTGGACCACAAGCCCCCTATACTGCTCATATATAGAATACTATTGTTAAACCTATCATTTTGCAGTTGTGTGTAACTTGAGGTTTTACATATAATTCCTGTCTACGACAAGGACAAAAGGAGTTTAGTTGGCAATTTCAACACAGTTAAGAACTAAAATGGCCTGTTCTCTACATGAATACGCTTTCTGGTGAATAGAGAAAATTAATCAAAGATTAAATAATAAAAATATATAGATACAATTCTAGGTATGGGTTAAAAAATAACAACATCACAAGAAAAAAAAAAATCAATTGTAAAAACAAATTGCTAAAATGTAGTTATTAAATAGAAATTGGGACAGGCTCTTACCAATAAAGAGTTGAATTAAACATACATACAGGAAATGTGTATGCTATTGCAGACAATTATGAAGCTGAATTAACAGTGAGAAGTTTAACAAAGAATATTAATAATGTGATATAAAACTTTATTGATTTTGTAGACTGTGTTATTTATTTATTTTCTAAAACTGTAGAAAAATACATTTAAATCCCATAAAGAAGTGTCGACACAACATCGTGTTCCTGAGGAATATGAGGGTCTGCAAAGGAACCGCAAAAGAAACTGCAACGCCACAATGACCTACAAGTTTCTGAAAAACTATAGTACAAGAAATGTAAAAAGAAATTCAGATACTGCTGTATTTTTAGGTAACCAGCGACAGAGGGATTGTCTGGACCTGCCTAAAACCATTGGGACTGCAGCAGCACCGACAGACAATCACAATAAAAGGGATCAGATAAAAGCTCCTCCAGCCATTGAGCCATATGGCCCTCCGGGTTACTGAAGCTCATCAGCCACTGGAGTGAGACATGGTCTGTGCTTGCCATGATTTGCCCATACAGATAGGGGTGGAAATGCTCCATCACCTTCACCAGAGCCAGGAGCTCCCACCTCGTCATGCAGTAATTGCTCTCTGGCTTGCTGAGGGTCTGACTGTAGAAAGCCACCACTGTCTCCCCCTTCTTGGTCTCCTGGGAGAGCACTGCCTCCACTCCCTGGTCACTGGCATCGCTGTCTAAGATGAAGGTGCGGCCTGGGATGGGGTAGGCTAACACTGGGGTAGTGCAGAGGGCTTGCTTTAATGCCTTCTCGCACTCCTCCATCCAAACACAACTCTGCTAGGCCTCTGTAAGCCTATGCAACAGCCGCGCCACTGTGGCAAATCCCCGGACGAACCATCGGTAATAAGACGTCAATCCCAGGAAGCTGCGCTGCTGATGGACATTCTTGGGCCAGGGCCACTTCCAGATGGCGTCCACTTTCCTCTGGTCATTATAGATACCGTCTCTGCTCACAACATGGCCTAGAAAGGGGGTCTTTCTTTGAAAGAGATTGCACTTGGCTGGGTGAAGTTTCAACCTATCTCACCGTAGGCGTTCCAACACCAGCTGTAGCTGCTTCATTCCCTCCTGCACTGTCCTTGCGTGGAACAGGATATCGTCTAAGTAGACATGGCACATCGTCTTGGGAAGGCCATCAAGGACTCCCTCCATCAACCGCTCAAAGTTTGCCGGAGCATTGCAGAGGCTGAATGGTATGACGGTAAACTGCAACAGTGCTTGGCCCATACTGAACGTCGTCTTTGGCTGTAATGCTGGCTCCACCTCCACCTGCCAGTATCTGCTCTTCAGGTCTAGTGTGGAGAACCACTGCGACCCGGCCAAAGCATCCAGGGACAGTGTAAGAAACTGAAGTTCTGTTGGAAATTTTGGTCAGACACCAAAATCATGCCGAACTCGGCAAAACTCACAAAATAGTAAACTTTATTCAATCTTCTGAAATTAATTTGTTTAATGCTGACATTAGGAGAACCCTGCAGAATTTCGTAAACTGCATTCTCGTACTGTAGCCATTCAAGAAAGGCATCCATTAAATTACTGTGTTTTTGATGCAAGTTCAATCCACTTTTATTGTACCTGAAAAACACAAGCCAAGTTAGTAGAAACAATTGGGGCAACCTTGACCCCCACCGCTTTTAAGGTTGTGCCTATTTGCTTGGTGCTGGCCAAGGTTGCTCCAATTGTTTCTTGAAACTTGGCTTGTGTTTTTGATATCTCCACTTTAAATGGCTGGGAACTTTTGATAACTTGGCATTTTTTCACATTTCCAATGTGTTTTTGTTTCAGATGAGTACTCATATTCAATTTTATATGTGCCAGGTAAGACCATGCACGGCTTAAAGCGAAGAACACCCAAATGATATGATTAGAAAGACTAAGCATCAAGCCTCAAAGACTGAATCTTTGAAGGACTGAGACTGTGTTAAATGTAAATATAAAGTTGTTTGTATGTTAGGCAATCTCAGGAGCATTGAAAAAAAATACAATAAAAAAAAGTGAATAAGGAATTGCTGAGATTGCAAAAATATAAAAAGTTAGTTAGAAACAGGCCTTCCAGCAAGAGCAGAATAATCCCTTAAAAGGTGCTACCAAGACAAAGGTAGTCCGCCTTTGCTCTCAAGAAAGGGAGATGTGGTGTTAGGTTAAACGCAGTGTTGTGTACTGGTATGTGTTAAACCAGATGTTTATTAAGGAGGGGATCAAAGGTCTGGCGGGAGAGTAGCTATGAGACTAGAATGTGACCTGGTAGCAGGCTGAACTAGCTCTGCTAATAAAAGTATTATTCGTACATTACTACAGATGTGTATTGCAGTTATTGAAACCCACAAATAAGAGACCACGACAGCTATGTTTACAACAACTTTTAGCAAGCCAGAATGGTATGTTATTTTCCCATAATGCACTACTTTGTCACACACTTAATTTATTTGTGTGTTGATCTACTATGACCTTTGCAGAATGCATGAATAGGACATATTTTCAGTTATTATATTAAAATGATAGAAAATTGCTTTGCATTCGGTGTGTGGCAGCCTTTACAGATGTGTTGACTTCACTAAAGCTATTTTCTGCATTCAATTAACTACAAGCTAGCAGCGAGTCTGAATCACAAGAATGTATTATTACAATAGGTTACCTACAGGTGGGCATTCGTGGAGTGAGCCAATAAAAAATAATATACAGCAGTGCAACCACACAAGGAAAACTAAAGTCTGAAATACGTGATATTTGTTTAGTGTAAAAGTAGCACATTGTTATTATTTATTTGTTTATTTAGCAGACGCCTTTATCCAAGGCGACTTACAGAGACTAGGGTGTGTGAACTATGCATCAGCTGCAGAGTCACTTACAATTACGTCTCACCCGAAAGACGGAGCACAAGGAGGTTAAGTGACTTGCTCAGGGTCACACAATGAGTCAGGGGCTGAGGTGGGATTTGAACCGGGGACCTCCTGGTTACAAGCCCTTTTCTTTAACCACTGGACCACACAGCCTGTTGCTTAGTCCAGAGGCAAAAGCTTGAATTAAAAGTTTAGTTTAGCTGCTTGTCTTTCACTTAATTGTAGCATGCAACTAATTGTATTTGGACAGTAGCAAATTTAGCTCTCATTTAAATAGTGCTAATTATCTATTTAAATACAAATAGTCACATACTATAATTAAAAAAAAGGCAAAAAGCTTAACTCAACTCAAAAAGCTAAACTGACTGATATACCCTAGTGGTGATTAATCTTTTTTATTCAATTTACACACTTTAATGTTGAAAGTGGTTCAATCATCCCTAATTTATACAGGTCCCAATGCAACTTCTTATTTGCAATTACAATATTATGTTACTTGTCACTTTTATAATTTGGCTGTCTGGTGCTCTAGCCGACTGTTTTTCATGCAGTTAAACTGACAGACCTTGTCCACTCAGAGGAATACATTTCCAGCCATTTCCTGTGCCATGCTCTGATGTTATAACTGTGTTAAACTCGCATTAACTACAGGGTCCCTGTAGAAGAGCTGTGGGTTTTCACTGAAAGAAAAGGGTTTTTATACACTAGGCTAATTCCTGGAATGTCACCTGGTATGTCACTTTTAGTTAAGCATCGTTTTTTTAAAGTCAAAACAAAAAATGTATACGGTACTAAACCCTGCAAAGTGAGTAAGTTACTGTACATAAGGTAATGCAAACCATAATTTTATCAATTCAGCTCATGTTTAACAGCTGCATATTTTGCATTAGATCTGAATAATCAAATAGGTGAAGACAAAAGATGACTGTTTAGACCTGACTGCAATGCCAGTTCATAGGAAGTGCATAGCAAGGTCACTGGAAATAGTGACCTCACAGCCTGCCCACATCTATGAATAAGGGAAAAGGGCAGAACTTTGACTGGAAACAGAAGAAGAATACCATCGCATATTCATAAACCAGGCCTAGACACTACATCAGATATGAATGTACATTTGTTCATATTTGCCTTGCCAGTATTGCTGGCCATGTAAAGACAATAACCTACTGTAGATTTCCAAAAAAAAAAAAAAAAAACATACAATGACGAGGAAAATTATTCAGACAGCTGTTACAGATTTAAATATCCATAGTTGTATATATTAGATGTGCTGTCAAACTTTATTTCCTAAAGAATACACATTTATTAAATATCCTGACACCAAAAAAAGGGAACAAAAAGTAAAGCTGAGTAAATTAATTTAATTGAAACAGGACAATTTGTGTGTGTGTGTATGTGTGTGTGTGTGTTTGAGGCAGCGTTACGCGACGGCACCCTTGATAATACGGTACGTCTACCGTTTTGGTTGACAGAGCTTCAGATTTCATTAATTTTTCAAGGTCTGTGTCAGAGAGGGGTGGATAATGTGTAGAAGTGTCTTTTTGTGTTTTTCTGTATCGTTTACAAATCGCTAAAAAGACATTATTTGAAGTGGCAGTCAGGGTGTGTGTGTATATTGACAGATTCACCAGTTTTGTTTTCATTTATATGTAGGTTGATTCCAGCTCAGAGACTAACGTAGCTTGAAATTGTATATTCTTCCCCTTGGGCACTTTTACATTTCTATAGAAATACCTTAGTATTTTATTAAGATGTGCATTTTACTCAGTGGAGACATATATTTCAATTTGTTTCAATTTGTTTCTGTTTTAGCCAGTCCTGAAAGATGTCAATTGCCCACTTTGTCATTTTATTTAATTTTTTTTTCGTTTTGCTATCTTCCAGTTTATTTAATTGTTCTTCATCCAAATCGGCATGTCAGCTTACTACTTTGGGGATTTTCTTTGGTGGTTCAGTTTCTTCAGAGACATTCATATGTTCAGGTATTTGCTCACTCGGTTTTACTAGTGTAAACAAGGTGGTTACTGTACTGTACATTCTGTGATGCAGCGCAGTGATTTCTGTGACAAAATTAATTACAAAGCATACTCCAAAAGAAAGAAAAAACTTGTGGCATGAACTTCAAAAACATTTTCTGTTATTTGTTTATTATGTTATTTAGTTATTTACTTATGCTGTATCAGCTTTATTTAAACAAAATACTGTAAAGCCACAAATATTTACGACCAAAATATTTGGCACTCATAAAACCTATTATGGTCCAGAAATGTTGGCGACCTGTTGCACTGGTCGTAGTATATTACTTCATTATATGTACAGCACTAAGATATTCGTGCCAAAAATGTTTACATTTTTTTTTATCATAAGTGAAAAACGCATAATAAAAGGCTTGCAAATATTTCTGGGTTTACAGTATATCCAGCCTTGCCTCTCTTATTATTTGGACTTACTCATATATTAAATATGTACTGCAGACTCAGCTAATGGTGGAAAATTAAATGCCCCTCGGGAAGACTATTGTTACCTGTGGCTTTGGGCATTATAGCCCCCTATCGGTAACAATAGTCTTCCTTTGGGTCAATAATTTTCTACTATAGCCCTCCTCTCCAGTCCACACACACACACACACACACATATATATATATATATATATATATATATATATATATATATATATATATATATATATATATATATATATATTTCTTAGCAGACACCCTTATCCAGGGAGACAATTGTTACAAGATATCACATTATTTTTACATACAATTATCCAATTAACCAACAAAATACAATCCACAATAAAACATACATGTACATTCATACTTTATAATTCCCTTCTCTACATATACATTCCCCCCCCCTCACAAGTTCATACTCAACTGCCCCTCCTTTTCTGCACACACCACCTCCCCCACTCCCCCAACCTTCTCAAACATGTCCAGTTGGTGCACAAGCTTGTAATACGTAAAATCAACTCTTACTCGGGAGGCAACCAATACCTTAAATACCAACATCACATCCCCAGTCATTACCCCCCTCTCCCGGTTCTTACGACTCTTTAAAATAGCCATCTTGGCCTGACCCAGCAAGAAATTTGCCAGCTGCAAACCACACTTATTTTTTCCAACATACTTTACACCAACAATAAAAACAATGGAAGAAAATTCGATGTTCAGCCCTTCAAATAACTATTTTAAAACCCCAAACAAAGGCTGTAATCTGGAACAGTACAAATAGCAGTGGAAAATAGTTTCTCGGTTATTACAAAAACTACACTTATCAGAAACCCCTGGTTGAATTACCGCAAAAAAGGAATTAGTAGCCATAACAGTATGTAACACCCTCCATTGTAAATCTCCACCACGTTTCTGCAGTGGTGGCTTATACAGAGACCTCCAGGCTGGAACTATGGCCTCATGCACCTGTAATTTTGCACGCCAGTGTGTGTCGGGACTCCCTTTAAGGTTTTGGTAGTATTTAATTTTAACACACAAACAATACAATTCTTTCTTATCAGTGGCCCTAAGGTTTAAGGTATAACTATCTCTAAACTGCAAAATCTCTCCTGGCCTGTCCTCAATCTGCTCCACAACTGGACTACACTGTAGCTCAAAATCTGGGGGCTCTGACTCTAAACCAACAGCACCTGTAAAAAACTCCTCCAGTACAGATAGCCCATCCCCTGATAAGGCAGCACTCATCTGCATTAGAAAAACATTAATAAACCGTACTGACCTCACTCCCAACTGACCTGCCAAGAGCTCAGGGCTTTTCCAGTCTCGTCTATCCAAGTTTAATAGATGGGACACTTTAAGCACTTTACTAGAGATTAAAATCTTAATAAAACTCTGAGATTCAAACACTGGACAGGTCAAGGCTTGATTATAAATCAAAGGCTCCTCTAAAAGCCAATACAATCCCTCTGTACCAACCTCCCACTGAACCTTAAACCTTCCCCACATTTCCAGCATCCCTTTATAGAAATTTGGCAAAACAGCAAGATTACGTTTTTGTGAATTTATTATAAATATTTGTCTGTCAAAATCCAGATCTTCTACCTTTTGCAGGAAACCAAAAGCTATAGCTCTCCAAGGGAGAGACTCTGCGTGAAACAGCAGCCTCTGTAGAGACTGCAGTCTAAAAGCTGCAACTCTGCTACTGACATCCACCAAGCCCTGTCCCCCCTCTGCCACAGGCAGAACCAGCACACTCTGTTTAACCCAGTGAATACCATCCCAGAAGAAATCTATCAAAAGCCTTTGGATCTCTTTAACTAGGGACTGTGGGGGGTCAACTGAGTTTATGCCATAACATTGAGACAACCAAATTATTTATAACTAAGACCCCTCCTCTAAAGGATAATTTCTTTATAAGCCAGCGCCAATTTTGAAGCCTACCTCGTACCTGCTCAATAATCCCATCCCAATTCTCTTTAGCCCCCCCCCTCTCCTCCCAAAAAGACTCCCAAATACTTAAACACTTTTTGATTCCACTGCAAACCTGCAGGTAAATCCGGGGGCCTAACACCTACCTAATCCCCCATTAAAAAAGCATTACTTTTAGCCCAATTAACTTTTGCAGAAGACACTCTTTCAAACAATTTCTGACAGTCATCTAGAACTTGTACATCCTGGCTATTCTTTATAATTACTGTACTGTCATCTGCAAGAGGCCACCACCATTAGCACACTTGGAATAACCAGACCACTCAGTAAAGTGCGTAGTCTATGTAAGAGGGGTTCAATTGAAAGAGAATATAGCATTCCAGATAAGGGACAACCCTGAAGAATGCCCCTCAACACTGGGAAAGGAAAACTAAGACTGCCATTAAGTTTCAATACACTATAAATGTTATTATAAAGCAACTTAATGTGTCCTACAAACTTCGGACCAAACCCAAATGCTTAACTACATTATACAAATAATTATGGTCAACTCTATCAAATGCTTTCTCTTGATCCAACATAATAAGACCTGCTTTGAAACCAAACAGTCTGGAGGTGTCTAAAAGATCTCGGACTAAAAAAATATTATCAAAAATTCACCTGTTGGACACACAAAAAGTTTGTTCTGACCGCACAACAGTATTCAATACAGTACCTAAGCGGATTGTCAATACTTTAGACAGTATTTTATAATCCGAACACAAGAGACTTACAGGACGCCAATTCTTTATATTACACAGGTCTCCCTTCTTTGGCAGTAAACTTATGACTGCACGACGACAGCTCATGTGTTCTCATACTCTCCGTAAAGACCTCCAACAGATCTTGTCCAATCTGTGGCCAAACAGTCTTAAAAAAATCAACAGACAGTCCATCAATTCCTGGAGCCTTCCCCATATTTAATCCATCCAGAGCCTCTGTGAGCTCCTGCAATGTCAACTCTCTTTCAAGCAACTCCTTATCCTCTACCAGACCCTGAGGCAGATCCTGGAGGAATCTCTGAGCCTCCTCCGACACATCCAGTGCCTCATCCCGGAACAGTTCTGAGTAGAAATCCACTGCCAACCTCCGGATCTCCTGAGGCTCATACAACAATTGTCCCGTTTCTGTCCGCAGACAGTGCATCATTTTTCCCTGAGCGTTTTTCTTTTGCAAGGCAAAGAAATACTTTGTAGGTGCATCCATCTGGGCAATATTCTGAAATCGCGACCGTACCAACACCCCCTGTACTTGTATGTCCAACAGATCAGCAAGCCTCCTCTTTTTTAATCTCAAGTCCTCAAACAATTTATTACTGTATTTGGACTCCAGAGCTCTATGGAGCTCAGTAATATCCTCCTCCAGATCTTTCATTTCTACACTAGTGCTCTTTGTAACATTTATAGTATGTTGTTGACTCAGCATTTTAATTTGAACCTTTGTCACATCCCACCACTGTTGCAATGAAGTAAAACCTATTTTTTTCTGTCTCCATCTTTCCCAAAAAAAACTAAAACATTTTAAAAAATGAGCATCCTGCAGCAATCTATTATTAAAATGCCAATAAGAAGAATGAACATTTATTTTAGATACAACCATATCTAAAACAACCATACTATGGTCTGAGAAACCCGTAGGTAAAATGTCACACTTAGTGAAAAGATTTAAAGAATGTTTAAAAACATAGAACTTATCTAACCTGGCTAATGAAATCCCCCCTGCACTACCTCTAGCCCAAGTGTATTGTCTGCCATTATTATGAATTGATCTCCAGATGTCTATAAGTTCATGAGCATCCAACCCTGTAACCAGTTCCCTAACTGCTTGAGGGTGAGGCTCAAGGCTATTCCTGTCAGATTTAGCATCCAAGGTGCAATTAAAATCACCACCCAATACAATCACTTCTTCAGGCTTACACTGGGCTAACAACTCATTTAGTATTTTAAAAAACTTAATTTTTTCCCTCCCATCAATAGAAGCATACACGTTAATAAAAAGAAACGTTCTGCATCCCACACAAGCCTTCACTTGCAATAATCTTCCTTGTACCACTTCAGTTACAGTAAAAGAATCAGGTTTAAAATCTGGAGCAAATAATACAGCAACGTCTGCACTAAAATTCGTACCATGGCTTAAAACAACCTCCCCTTTCCATTCATTAAACCAATCTGCCTGATTAACCTTATCTGTATGTGTCTCCTGAAGGTAAGCTACCTTAATTTTCTTCTGTTCCAAATACTCAAAGCAACTTGCCCTCTTTATTGTATCCCTCTGTAACAGGGCGAGCAGCCCTGTACATTGTTTTGTTTATTTTAGTTTAGAACGGGGGTTCCCCCTCCGCCCCTGTGTTATTTTGTATTATGATTTAGTATTATATTTATGGCGGAGTGCCGGGGCTTATTATGTATTTTGGCCAGTAGCGTTGGTTTATTTTGTTATTGTTTAGTAACGTGGATGGGAAGCCCCATCCACATAGTAATTAATAAACTCGTGCAGATTGTGGCCGAGGGGTAATAGAATAATTAATTGCAAGCTAGTTAAACCCCTCAGCCACGATATAAAAAGGCTGCAGCTCTCTAGCTCGGGGTGGATGTTTTAGGAGCGGAGAGAACTGAGACGAGAAATTTATTTAAAAATTAAACATAGGAACAGTGAAGGCAATCTGCCCAGCCTGACCTATATTATTATTTACTTTTGTGTTCGAGATTTGCTTTTGTTTAACCTTTTGTTTCGCTCGTTGAGCAAAGTCTTTTTGTTTAAACTGTTGATTTGATTTATTTTGGTTTTTGCTTAATAAAAACGGCAAACGCCAACTTTAAACTGCAGTACTTGCCTGGTGGTGTCAGTGTTTGTCCGTCCCTGCTTCTGCCGTGACGTCACCTCTCAGTCACCCTTTCACACATGGTGTCCAGCGTGGGATCACCAGCGCCTCCTAGACTCAGGCAGAAGAGGGTACTGCAGTTTTTTTCGTTCGTTTTTTTTCCCGTTTATAGCGTGTGGAGAAAAGGAGGGAAGAAGGATGGGAGGAAAGAGGTTGGAGGAAGCTTCGTGGTGCCTGCACTTCACGGAGGTGAGGCACTACAAGAGGGAAAGTGCTCCACAGAGGCCACCTCTCCAGAGAAGGATGGAGAGGTATGAGAGCTGGCTGAGGGACCCCAGCGCCGCTGTGGCTCAAAACAGAGGGGAGACATCTGCTGGGGACAGCAACCTGGATATCCTCTTGGACTTCGTCAGGCTGGAGCCAGATGTTCAAGAAAAGGCCATCGCCAGAGGATATCCAGGGCTCATAGAGGCCTTGGAGTGGATGACCCAGATGGTTGACTGGGTCTACCAGGAGCGAGAGTGGAGAGAGTAGAAGGTGAGGAGAAGGAGGCAGAAAGGGAACACGGACCTGGAGAGGGAGTCGGTGCATCCACAGCCCTAGAGGGAGGAGACTGAGCATCCACAGCCCAAGAGGGAGGAGTCGGTGCATCCACAGCCCAAAAGGGAGGAGGCTGAGCGTCCACAGCCCAAGAGGGAGGAGCCGGTCGTCCCACAGCCCAAGAGGGGGAGGCCGAGCGTCCACAGCCCAAGAGGGAGGAGCCAGTCGTCCACAGCCCAAAAGGGGGAAGGCCGAACATCCACAGCCCAGGTATCCGCCAGCAGAGGGAGAGTTCCTGCTGGTTCCACCTCCACCACCATGGGAGGACTGTGTGTCGCTCCCACCTCCGCCAGCAGAGGGAGAGTTCCTGCTGGTTCCACCTCCACCGCCTTGGGAGGACTGTGTGTCGCTCCCACCTCCGCCAGCAGAGGGAGAGTTCCTGCTGGTTCCACCTCCACCGCCTTGGGAGGACTGTGTGTCGCTCCCACCTCCGCCAGCAGAGGGAGAGTTCCTGCTGGTTCCACCTCCACCGCCCTGGGAGGACTGTGTGTTGCTCCCACCTCCGCCAGCAGAGGGAGAGTTCCTGCTGGTTCCACCTCCACCGCCTTGGGAGGATTGTGTGTTGCTCCCACCTCCGCCAGCAGAGGGAGAGTTCCTGCTGGTTCCACCTCCACCGCCTTGGGAGGACTCTGTGTCGCTCCCACCTCCGCCAGCAGAGGGAGAGTTCCTGCTGGTTCCACCTCCACCGCCCTGGGAGGATTGTGTGTCGCTCCCACCTCCGCCAGCAGAGGGAGAGTTCCTGCTGGTTCTGCCTCCACCGCCCTGGGAGGACTGTGTGTCGCTCCCACCTCCGCCAGCAGAGGGAGAGTTCCTGCTGGTGCCACCTCCACCTCCATGGGAGGACGACGTGTCGCTCCCACCACCACCAGCAGATGGAGCATGCCTGCTGGTTCAGCCTTCATCGCCGCCACCAGCAGAGGGAGCATGCCTGCTGGTTTCACGGCTGCAGCCAGAAGGGGAGGAGCCCCTGCCGCCTTAGCAGCCTGAAGGGGAGGAGCCCCTGCCGCCTTCGCCAGGAGCAGAGCAGCAGGAGCTGCCTCTGCCTCCACAACCACCACCCGAGGGAGAGGAGCAGGAGCTGCCTCTGCCTCCACCACCACCACCCGAGGGAGAGGAGCAGGAGCTGCCTCTGCCTCCACCACCACCACCCGAAGGAGAGGAGCAGGAGCTGCCTCTGCCTCCACCACCACCACCCGAGGGAGAGGAGCAGGAGCTGCCTCTACCTCCACCACCGCCCAAGGAGGCCAGCCTCGCATCGCCCAAGTATGCCAGCCTCGCACCGCCCAGGGATGCCACGCCCGCTCCACTCAGGGATGCCACGCCCGCTCCACTCAGGGATGCCACGCCTGGATCGCCTGGGGCTGCCTGGTGCTCCGCATCGCCTGGGGCTGCCTGGTGCTCCGCATCGCCTGGGGCTGTCTTTTGCTCGACACAGGGTACAGGGTACGAGGGAGAAGTGGAGCTCCCGCTGCCGCCTCTATGGCCAGGGGCTCCCCTCCCGAGGTCGCCTCCCGAGGGTCCGCTGCTGCTGCCGTCGCCTGGGGTCACCGGGGATCCTGCTTCGCCTGGGGTCGCCAGGGATCCTGCTTCACCTGGGGTCATCCAGGGTCCTGCTTCGCCTGGGGTCGCCGGGCACTCTGCTTCGCCTGGGTCGCTACACTGTGGCGGAGCCCCATGAAGGGGAGCTGCGGCCATGAAGAAAGGGGGAGGTCAGGAGACCAGCTCCCCAGCCGCATTTCCGTGGCAGGAAACGCTGTGGCCAGAGCCCCACGGAGGGAGCTGCCGCCACAAAGAAGGAGGGGAGGTCAGGAGACCAGCTCCCCTCGCAGCAGTTTCGCTGCTGGAAATCGTGTGGTCGGAGCCCCACGGAGGGGAACTTCCGCCAATAAAGAAGGGGGGGGGAGGTCAGGAGACCAGCTCCCCCGCAGCAGTTTCGCTGCCGGAGATTGTGTGGTCGGAGCCCCACGGAGGGGAACTGCCGCCATGAAGAAGGGAGGGAGGTCAGGAGACCAGCTCCCCAGCCACACTTTCGCGGCAGGATAGTGTGTGCTGAAGCCCGGAAGAGGGAGCTGCCAGCCACGAAGGGTTGGGGGTGCCAGACATTCCACCATGGCCACCCCAGAAACAACTTGCTTCCCCTCTTCCGGGACTTTGGGACTGAGGGGGGAGGTGGCCGTTGGGGCCATGTGTGCGTTGCACAAGGGGGGGGATATGTAACAGGGCGAGCAGCCCTGTACATTGTTTTGTTTATTTTAGTTTAGAACGGGGGTTCCCCCTCCGCCCCTGTGTTATTTTGTATTATGATTTAGTATTATATTTATGACGGCGAGTGCCGCGGGGCTTATTATTTATTTTGACGGCGTAGCCGTTGGTTTATTTTGTTATTGTTTAGTAACGTGGATGGGAAGCCCCATCCACATAGTAATTAATAAACTCGTGCAGATTGTGGCCGAGGGGTAATAGAATAATTAATTGCAAGCTAGTTAAACCCCTCGCCACGATATAAAAGGCTGCAGCTCTCTAGCTCGGGGTGGATGTTTTAGGAGCGGAGAGAACTGAGACGAGAGAGAAATTTATTTAAAAATTAAACATAGGAACAGTGAAGGCAATCTGCCCAGCCTGACCTATATTATTATTTACTTTTGTGTTCGAGATTTGTTTTGTTTAACCTTTTATTTTGCTCTGTGGCGTGTTCTTTTGTTTAAATATTTATTTTATTTTTGTTCTCAAATAAAACGGCAAACGCCACTTGAACTGCAGTACTTGCCCTGGTGTCAGTTTTTGTTCCTGCTTCTGCCGTGACGTCACCGCTCAGTCACCCTGCCACACCCTCCCACCATTTACATTTAAAATGCCCAACTTAATATTCTGCATGGCGATATTATATAGAGAGAACCATGAAATTATCCAAATAGTAAACAAGAAGTAATCAGGAAAAGAAAAATACATTTTATTTGAGTTCATCACTGTTACTCTTTTTAAGAGAAACACGAACTTTACTAATCCAGTACTTTAATCGATCTTTTTCTTTTTCTCAAGTCCTAAGCGCCGCATCTCTCATCACCTGATTAGTGGATCCTACAAACAACATGACATCGGGAAAGTGATCCCTCACATTAATCCCTCTACGATCTTTAACAAACTCTAAAAACTTTTGGATACTCTGAGCGCTATAACCTCCTCTTGCCTGCTGGCTCGCTGAAAGCTCATAACTACACAAAGAATCTGTGTCACTTCCTCCCTCTTCACCATCACAGTCTGCACTATCATGCTCTAGAGCCTGAGGTGCAACGCCTTTCTTTGGGACTGAACCTTCCACCTCCATCACTGCTCTCTCATCGGACGCAACATTACCCAAACTCATACCGCATTTAGCAGGACTATCACTATGTTGGACTTTCCTTATTCGTTTCCATTTAGGGAACTTAAAAGCTACATCTTCATTACTTCCTACTTCTCCAACCCCCTCTCCTTCAATCACCGTTCCTGTTCCTGTCTGTTCACTAACCTGGAGCTCGTCCCCTCCCTCACTCCCCTCCCTGACTTCACCACATACCTGTTCTCTATCCAAACCGCCTTGACCTGCAACCTCAGGCTCTGCCACAGCCTCTGTAGTTCCCACAGTATCAAGCTCAACCCTCACACTCCCCGCCGAAACCCCTGCCTCTGAGCTGGCCGGCTCAGCTGCGCCTTTTTCCGTCTCATTCTCAACCACATCACTTTCAGCAGCAGATCTTTTACATTTTTTTGCAATATGCCCTACACGCCCACACACCTAACATTTCATTTGTTCAGAAGATGCAAAAACGATATATTCACTGCCATCAACACGAAACCTAAAAGCAATATTCAGTTCGGTATCTGGATTATTTAGCAACATATACACCTGTCGTCTAAATGAAATTACATGTTTTAAATCTTGTGCTTTACATCACAACGGAATCATTGTGATTTCTGACATTATTTTGCCATGGCGGCTCAGCTCATTAATCATTCTTTAAATAAGGTGGTACATTTGAAATTATAATTTTTCTCGCAGGAACAGCGAGAGGCAAAACCGAAAACAAAACCCCCTCAATGACTAACCCCTCCTGAACAACTCGATGCACAAGCTCTTCACTACTTAAAAATACAACCACTGTCTTGTTCATGCGAGAAGCCGATTTTATATTCTTCCCTGCTACAACTTTTGCCAACTCAGTGGCACATTTCTCCACACTAACGATGGAATCGACAATGATTTTTATTCCGTGTTTTCTAGTTAACTTATCAAAGGAGGAATCGTGTCCTCTTGGGACTCCCTTTCCCGGAACCATACTGACTAAATCAACTGACTATTCAGCTTTTTGTTAAAACACACCCAGTAACTCAAGAATAAAGTGAAAACTTTTTAGAAGAAACTAACAGAAAAAAAGGGGAAAAGGAAAAACAAACTCCACTCACACAAGCCGCTCTCGCTCCCTCCAGCTTCACTCCCATACACTCCCGACAGACACCAAGAGTAGATAGACGATAGATAGATAGATAGATAGATAGATAATGTTAAACAATCATATTAACTATAGATGCTGTATTGTTTAATTATTTTTCTAAAGCTGTAGAAAAGCAATAATAAGTAAACCCAGAGATGAATACCTACACATCTCCTTCCTGATGGCTGGAAAATAAATCTCCAAACTGCAACACTGTGAAGAACAACCAATGAACTGGTCTTTACAGACAAACCATTTAAGAGCAAAAATAAACAACAAGCATCTGTGGATTTAAAGCAGATTTGGATAACTTGTTTAATAGTAGCACACTTATATTTACTAAATTGTGTATTACAAATATATAATTAGTAAACAATAGCGCAGGAGGGAATGCAACTGTTCAGTAAAATGCATTTTGTTGAAAATGTGTTTTTTTTTTAATGCTTATTTAAGGAAGCAATGGAAAATTGTAAAACAAATATTAAGTGTTATATTGGATAGAAATTACAGATTGATATATTTTCTGAAAGGGTAATGATTAAATATTTTTCATGAGGCAGGAGCCAAGAATGCATGAAGGGACTACTAGAATAAAGACTAAGTGCTTGTGACTTTAGCAACATCTTAGGGGTTTTCCCTTAACAACTCGGAGAACCGCCCTCGCTGAAGTGAGGCCGAACCGATCGACCTCCAAGGCCGGGAAGCAAGGACTTCCCTCAAGGGAAAACTAAGGAAAGAAGGACGAACTAAGGTCTCACTGGCTTATTGAGACATCTAATTAAGAGAGGTCAGACTCGGTGACGCTCCGAGGCTGCATGGAGAACATAAGTTCTGGAAAAGAGAATAAGAAATAAACACATAAAGAGGGCTAGGGGTCTCCTCCCCCCCACCCCAGCTGCAGGAGCCACCTTCAATAAGTCTGACCAGCAGGAACCTTCCTTTTGGAGGGCGAGGCAATGTTGTCGGCCTCCAAGGTTGGGAATTGAGCTTCACTTGCCCACAGAGGGGAACATTGCAGACATGTGTGGAAGGGTGGTGGACAATTCACTGGCACACAGGAGACAGAATTTTTGTAACGCCGCTCAGGCGCACTGTTTTATTTTAGCACGCAGAGGGCGCTGTTATCCGTGGCCTGAATACCGGCAACGGTAATCAGGTCCACGGGAATACCAACACAGGTAAACAGTTCACAAATGACGGTGCACTCACAGGTGTTCTGAAAATAATACTAATGAATGACAAAAGGTGAAAGAAAAAGGGAAAATAAAACTAGAAAATAAAGGTGCTGCACTCTGCAGCTTCACCCTGACCGTCGCTACCCACACGGCCCGGGTCTCCATCCTATGCTCACTTGTTCCCTCAGTAACTAGGCGGAAACTCTCCGGGGTTCTGCCGAAGTCTTTTCCCCACTATTAAAAATAATCTTATTTTTATTTTTATTTTGGTCCTCTCCGGCTGTGCTTGGTCCGGCAACAGTGCTTCTGCTGGCACGTTTCTCGTCTTAGAGGGGCAGACCTGAGGGAACAACAAAGCGTTATTTAAAGGTTCAGCAATTTATTTATTTATTTATTATTTATTTATTAGCAGACGCCCTTATCCAGGGCGACTTACAATTGTTACAAGATATCACATTATTCTTTTCCCCCAAGGCCTGCCTCTCAGCCACTCAGAGAGAGGGAAATCCAACACACCCTCTTCCCCACCTCTCCGTGTCATTGCCATGACTGACAGGCAGAGTCTGCTGCCCTCTTCCTGCAGCACCATACCTACACCAGACAGTCAGTACAGATTTCCCCTGTTACAAGGTGACAGAGCAAAGTGGAGGAGGAAGGGAGGATGCAATACAATAATTAGGAAGCTGGCTCAGTTTAAATAGGGTGACTGACAGGTAATTAAAGGGCGCCAGACAGGTATTTTAGCAGGATGACACAAGGGAGGATCCCTGCTCCAGCCCCCCGAAATACACAATGGTTCTACTTCACGAGGCAGGAGTCAGGCCTGCATAAAGGGACTACTGTGACTGTAGCAACAGAATAGGGGTTTCCCTTTGACTACACAGAGAACCGTCCTCGAAGCGGTGTGGCCAAACCGATCGACCTCCAAGGCAGGGAAGCGAAGAACTTCCCCCAAGGGGAAACTAAGGAAGAAGAGAGGACAAACTAAAGTCTCCCTGGCTTACTGAGATGTCTCATTGAGAGCGGTCAGACTCATTTGATGCTCCAAGGCCACATGGAGAGCCTCACGATCTGTGGAGGGAGAACAAAAGTGGTAGAAAAGAGAATAAAGAAATAAACACATAAAGAGGGCCAGGGGTCTCTCTACAGAAACTGCACATGTGTAAAAAACAGCATCCTTTGGAAATGCAGAATAAAGAATTGAAATTATTATATCTGCAACCGGAATATTTGGGTCTTCCATGAGAAGAATGAATAGGAGAAACTGCAGAAACACAAACTCCACAAGCGTTAGCATGGAGACCACTGAAGAATCTATTAAAGAGATCATGATCGGGTTGAGACCAGTCAATCAGTGTATTGTCCAATGCTAACCAAGAAGCTGCTTTGTCTGAAAAAATGGTACTGCTATATCTGACCGAGAGATCAAGCATGAATTCTCCAAGAGTGAGTTTTTTACACAGCCGAAGATCCCAAAATTTTAAAGTAACAGACAGATCTCCACAGTCAACTACCCTGTGATCCAGAAATTCTGAGGTTGCAATTAGATACCAAATTAACGTCTCTACCTTCAATAATATTGCATCTCAGTTGAGGAGAGAGAGTAGCGATGAACAACTGAAGCAGAGGAGGTTCCTGAAATACAGCAGGTCGCCAGAGTGAAGACTGGCAAGTCGAGAGCAGGTGTGGGCGTGGCTGAAGTAGCGGGAGAGATGAGCGGTGGTGCTGTTACCACTGATGAGGAAGTAATGGCTGCAGAATCAGTATGTTAGTATGAGAATAATAAGAGCTTGTTCCCTGCAGCGTAATGGGTTGACCACAAGATGTCACGAGTTCCCACATGTATGCACGCCCACGAAAAATCCACAGATGCTTTTCCTTAACGAATTACATATAATGATCAATTGGTTAACTGTCTGCTTGTTAAAGTAATGGGCTTAGTAGACAGCTTTGTGATGGAGGTATAGAGGAGTAAGGAAGCAGAAGAAAGAAAAATAAACCAAACTGTGTGTAAGAGATCTAGTGTTTGTTCCACACACAGTATTGTTTACTTAGTGCTCCAACTGAGAGCTAGGTTTATTTTGTTTGTTTTATTAACGGTTGTTTTGCCACCACAGTGTAAGAAAAATAAAACCAACACCGGTTTAAAACTGTAAATCAAGACTCCAGCCTATAATTTACACTGTCCACGGCCACTCTGTCGCATTACAATTAGCAAAAGCGTGCCATCAAGCAGTTTAAATACAGTATACAGATGTCAATGGTGCTCAGTCACTGAGGACAATACATCAAAAATTAGTACTCGTGGGTAAGAAGCTTGTTATATGATCATGATTATGTTTACTCAAGGGTGCAGAATCCTATTTTACTACAGTATACTTGAGAAGCGATCATCTCTTGAGAGTGCCTAGTTTAACTGCCGTGTGGTTACATGTAATGGCCTTTGAATTAAAATGACATTACAGTACAGTAATTCACTGTCAGGACTACCACTGCATTTAAGCATCTGTAGCTTAATTATTTTCTGTTGCAATGCAAATCTCACAGTTTGTCATTAAGCGGAGATGCAAAGCTCTGCAATCCCCTCCCCTCCTCCTCACCACGCCGCGCTGCAATCCCACTCCCTCTACATGCATATTGCACAATAACACTGCTGTACTCGGTATGTATTCAGTGAATGTGTATTCACTTTATTGAAACCCATTTTCACTAACAGAGAACACAAAAATCATATCTGCACAATGCAGTGGAGCAGTCATGTTTGATTACAAACAATGCAGTGTTTCCTGCATCATTACACTATCCACGCTGCGTACGTGCCTAATCACGCGAGATGTGATCAAATTCAAATTCAAAATCAGCTTTATTGGCTGTACACGTCATTGCACTTGATCAGGTACCGTATTACATGTAGTCAGTTTGCCACGAAATTATTCTTATAAGCGGATTGTTTGATTCTTACAAGCTGAGTATTTTACATGGTTAGTATAGGAATGATTTTGTCCCAGGGGTTTTGATCACTATATGAGGTTGAGTCTTATATCAGTGCTTCTTATAAATGGAGTGCACTGTATTATAAAGATGAGATGACCCGTAAACAGGAAAAATATAACGAACATTTAGCATTTCCTGCTATTTTAATTGATTAACTTGTAACTACAAAGTTAAAATGTATTATTTTAATTGGTTAATTTGAAATTACTAATTTCAAATTTGCTCTAAAAACTTGAATATGATTTTAGGTTATGGAAGATGACCAATACACAGCTACTGACGGTTGCCCTAGGGTAGCAAAAGAGGACTGGATCTAAAACGGGCAATAGCTTGGACAAATGGTGGAATCCTTTGACCTTGTTTAAGAGATGTGGATATCTATCTAAAAGGGTGTAGAATGTCCGATTCAGATCGCTTGATCACCCTGTATATATTAGAGCATGACCCTGCTCACAAGCATATGGCATTGAGGATGCAGAAGCATTTGAAATTCAGGATAGCCCACTGAATTAAGCTCTATTAAATATAGTGTCTGTCAATCATAAGTCATTTGAATCGTGATTATACTTTATTAATAGAAGTTATGTTTAGGAGAAAAAATATTGCAGGAGTAAGACGTAATTACAGTAATCCGTCACATATCCACCCGTCACATATTCGCCTGTGGCAAAGTGGCTTATATTGCGCAGGTGTAGAGGTGATGCAGTGCTCAAACAATGACAACACCAGATCGCACCAGATCCAGTACCTTTTTGTGTAACTGGCGAGAATAATCCAGTTAGCAGATCAAAGTTTTGAAACATTTAAATTTCCGTAATGTTGAGATTCCGGACCTTTTTTTTTTTTTTAAATACAAATGAACCCCTGATATATCTTATTTGTTACATATCACTGTGTTGAAGGCAGGAGAGCGTCCGATGTTAGAACACTGCTTACAATGTTGTGAATTTTACCACTGTCCGTTTTGTAAACCATCAGATTACAAACCAAGGGACCGACATAATATAAGGCAGCACTTGGAGGTCCATCTTAAATGGGCTGTACAGCATAGAAGTTTGTATTATTATTGTGTTCAAAGTCATTTTTTGTGCTTTCAACTTATATGAAAAATAAGTAAAGTTGTAATTGTCATTGTGCTAAAAAGATCTTAATCTGTTATTTTAAATATTCTCTTTAGAATAAATGCAGCTTTACTTTTTTTCATTTTAAAATGTCATAACTGATTTTGTTACAAATATTCTGTCTATTTATTTTTACTACATAATAATTTTAAAAGATGCTTTAAAAATGTTTTGTCATTTATCTCAATTGAACTAGCTATAGCTAACTATGCAACAAATACATAGTTGTAAGTAGACCTAGGGTCAATTACAATGGTAGTGATGTAGTTTAAAATTATAGTTTAACTTTGGCACACCTGTGTACTTCTAATTATACAATTTATCGAATACAATTCTGGAATTTGATAAACACATGTAATCCACTGAACATCTGGATTACTTTAACAATTACAAATACATTACTTTACATTATTTTTTTTAATAAATTTAGTCGTTGCCAGTTATTTTTTATTATTTTCTCCCAATTTAGAATGGCCAATTCTTTTTTTTAAGCTCAGCTCACGCTACCACCCCTCGCTGACTCGGGAGGCGAAGATGATCACACACTGTCCTCCCGGCGTGTGCCGTCAGCCGACCGCTTTTTTTTCACACTGCAGACTCACCATGCAGCCACCCAAGAGCTACAGCGTCAGAGGACAACGCAGCTCTCGGGCAGCTTACAGGCAAGCCCGCAGGTGCCCACCCAGACTACAGAGGTCGCTGGTGTGCGGTGAGCCAAGGACACCCTGGCTGACCTAACCCTCCCTCCCCCCGGGCGATGCTCGGCCAATTGTGCGCCGCCCCTTGGGAGCTCCCATCCACGGTCGGCTGTGGAATAGCCTGGACTCGAACTCGTCGGGACTACAGAGCGCATCCTGCACTCCACGTGGACCACCTTTACTGGATGCGCCACTCGGGATCCCCCTACTTTACTTTATTTTGTATCTTTTATCTATTTAGTATATTTGTAGTGTTATTGTGGTTGTAATTCTACATTGTAATGGTAACTGAACAAAATAGAACTATAATTGTAATTTCAGCAATTGTGTAATTTTAATTGTAATTGACCCATGGTGTGATTGTTGGAGCACCGTCGTCCAGGTACTTCTCTTCAAAACTTCTCCTCATCTCTCTCTTTAGAATACAACATATGCACATGCTTCCTGGACTGCAGACAAACTGGACATTTCCAAAGATAAGAAGGCAAGATTTAATAAATCATCTTTGCATATGCAAAGGTGAGGCACAGTCCACACCTGATGTTCCAGCATTGGAAGCAAGCCCTTCCACACTCCAGATCACATCCTCGGTACTTACACAGGAACTTTGTCCTGAACAAGCAGTCACCTCCACTCCTCCTCTGTCCACACATGTACATGTGGGAAAAAGTTGATCTGTAAAAATATTGTACTTAAAAAAAAAAAAATCTCAAACAACATATCCACAAAAAACACAGGGACGAGAGTATAAAAGACATTACAGGTACATCAAATCTTGAGACCCAATGTCTTGATAAATGGCATATTTGCTGTCAAGAAATCTTTTCATGGTCCTTGTGTGCCAAAAAAAAAAAAACCTGGGGCATGGATCACCAGATCCATTGTGAGTCTGATGAATGTCGTCAAAACCAAGCCTTTGCAGTAATGAGTGGTTTGACATCATTTCAGTGCCACCATGTAAGATCTTTGGATTATTGCACCTCTGCTACAGCTACAGAAGTGTTGAAGGAAGAGGTTCTAACTGAAATGGTCCAAAGGAAACGGTTTGAGGAAAACCGAAAGCAAGAGTGTCTCAAACACCAAACAGATGCTAACACAATGAACGTTTCATTATTAGTTCATGTCACCTTTGTGACACTGCAGTATAAAAAGTATATTTCAGTTTATGAACCATCTGTCACCTACTACAGCTGCCTGGGGAGAGTCATCGTTGTGTACGACTCCAAAATGAACACATGGCAATGCCCTTGTACAAAGCCACGTATTTCCTGCCTGCACCTTTTTAAAACGGTACCTTTTTCAAACCCAATGCAACCTTTTTAAAAGTTAGAAGTACAGAGTCAACGAGTACACTCAAGATCCTCAAGAAAATCTGACAGGGATTAAATATCCACCAGACAATGAAGGACTTGTACAGATGGTGACTTACATTCGTTGTTACAAGAATCTACCAGCTGTGCTCTCTGACAACTTAAGGTCTGCCAGGAGTGAGAGAGAACTCCTCAAACACCTCATCCCAGAAGAGACTGTATGTTCCGTATGTCCTGGAAATCTCTACCTTGGTCCACCACTTCTCATTACAACAAAAGCAAAAATTATCACTTGGAATGGTGTTGTTGAAGGCAAGTGATTTTAATGTGATACGTATTGTTGTTCAATCTGGTGCAAATGAGACATGGTTTATTTGATTTGGTTGTATAAATGTGCCAATCTATTCGAATTCTCTGAACTTTTTATAGTAAATTCAGTAGGTCTCAACTTTTCATATTTTTACCTTATTTTTTTTTAAATCAATAGTACTTTATAAAGTAAAAGTTGTTTCTTTCAAGCTAATTTTGTGCTGCTTCCTTTTTACATGCTATAATCTTAATTTTTTCATACGTATGTACATACTGCAAGCATTGCTATGGATGTGGTATGCTGTATCAGTACCAAGAATGGAAGGATGGCTTGCATAATTTTGATGATCATGTGCTGCTGTCCTTACATCTGTGCGACTTTATTAACTCACTTCAGGTGTGTAAGAGTTTTGTGTGTGTAGCATTTCTATAATTGCGCATAAACATGAAGAGACAGATTTTCCAAACTTGGTTAAAGTTTAACTAATGAGTAACACGAGCAGTTTTATTTATTATTATTATATGAGTATTTATTTCTGATTTACTGTTTGAGCATACCATAAAATAGCCATTATTTTTGTTTTATTTCATTTTGTTGCAAGCTATATTAGTAAACTGTTTCTTAGGCTATGCGCAGAAGGTCATTTTGTTATATTTTTTTTCAGTGCTGTTATTAAACATTGATTTTCTGGATCAATTCTACCGGTTCCCTTTAAATTCTTTACTGCTATAGCTATTTTAATTAAATATTTAGGGGTAGATTAGTAAAGTGTTGCGTCTGTCACAAACGCAACGCTGTGCATCATTTTAATGAATGTTTTGCAGCTGCAGTTCTTATTTGCGCTTTAGCCTTAAATGAATATGTGATTCTGGGCATTCCTGCAGAAATTTGCAAAAACAGGGTGGATACAGTACAAATGAGGGATCAAAAATATTGTAATGAGATGTACTAAAGCTGCAAGCAATTGTGACACTTACAATTGCATCAATTTGTTAAGAACTTTTGAAAGTTTAAACAGTTGCAATTGTTGCTGGCATTTCCCAGTCCACTTTTTTCTTGTGTGTTGCCAGTTCTGCTCAATGTATTTGAGACGAACACCCAAGTACCTAATTTTCACTGAAGTCAGGGTGTACTTACAAGCCTTGAAAACAAATTTCTTTGACATTTCTGGTTTTCCCAGCATGTTGGGAGCAATAGACTGCACACATGTGCCACTAACCCCTCCAGCTCATTGTGAGCATCTGTATAGGACCATGATCTATTGTGTGTTAATTGTCTAGGCTACTAGGTAGACCAAGTTAAAAATAATAATAATTAAAATAAAATAAAAAAACCTCAAACATTTAGTTTCAATTTAAAATAATCTTTTATTCACATAGTACATCAATGTGCAGCATGATTTATTTTGTGTTACCAGTAGGTTAAAGTACAAACAAGTGCGCTAGGTATTGATTTGATTTTACTACTGTAGTGAATACTGTATAGGCCTACTGTACAGATCTATATTTTTACAAAATGTAATGTGTAGTGTACCCAAAACACATTGGTGTTGTTTCAGCACAAAAATACACTGTAAATGAATGTGTGTGCGATTTTATTGTATTGTTTTTAAACCTCCTTATATCGGACAAACATGCCTGGTTTAGCGAGGGGTTACTGATTGATTATGAAAAGCTTTTTGGGGGTGAAGGTTGGGGCCCCACTATAGAATCTGATGGGATTAAACTGCTTTTCATTTTTTATATATATATAACACTATTAAAATAGGTAAAATGAAGATGGAACAGAATGCATTGTACAGATGACAATGTTTTTTTAATTCTTTTAAAATGTTTCATTCTTGCACCCTTGCATATATAGACGTTATCCTTCGGGCACTCTTTGCTGCAGCAAACCACAACTCAACTGCCACTATTTTATTTGAAAAAATGTCGCACAACTCTCGCCAAGATGATGCAAATAATATTTAAATGAGTATATTTCTTAACATATGTTTTCTTAGTACACACAACAAAATGTGCACTTTGTAAATTGTCGTAAAGAAAATGCAAATTATAATCGCTATCAAGTGATATCGATATCATACCAAATGTCAATATTGGTGCCCACATTTATTATTATTATTATTATTATTATTATTATTATTATTATTTGTGGCACATTTGTGTGACAGTTTCCAAACAAGTCACGACGAAAGGCTTGTCTGACTGAAAAGTGTGCGAAAAATCAACCTGAACATGTTTTAACTCTTTGCAGTCCATTTATTCAGCGCGTCTCAGGCGTGTCAGGTCCAATTTATTTTCACACGCGCAGTTTATTTTAGACGCGCACTGCATATCAACAGGACACTCAATACTGCATCTCCAGCCCCGCCCCACCCCTCGTTCGCTGTTTGTTTCACATACCTCTTGATAGTAGTGCATACCGATAAATCATTTCCTGATCACTAGTTTTATCACAAAACTCCTCAATAATGCGATCCAAGTCATTATTTTATTACTATAACATCTAAAAAAAGTTCTGCAAATGTCTGTGATATTCTTTGAACACTGGATGCAGAAGCAGTTATCTTGTTTGTTTATGTCCGTGTTATCTCTCTGGTGCCAGGGCTATCTGTATTTCTCAGATACGCCGTTTTTTCGGCTTCTCTCGGCTCCTATCGGTCTCACTTGGCCATGGAATGGTTTTCTCAGCTTTTTCCAGAGAAAAAACGTCTAAAGAACTGTTTTTTACGTCTTTTGATGATGTCGGATGGGGTGAGACATTGGACCGGAAAGTGAAAATAATACTGTTGGACCAGGTCTGACATAGGACCGCAAAGGGTTAAAACAGAGTTTTGCACCCATAAAAAAAAAAAAAACTAAAAATGCACTGGTGGATAACTATAGAATTACAGTCTGAATAGTTTATAACAGTTAAAAAATATTACTCACGCTAATTAAGTTATTATTAGAAAGAAAGCAATAAGAGATAATTGTGATGCTTGCATGAAAGACTAAAGAAATGTAAATTGTATTGCATTTTCTATTGCACTGAACTAACGTACGGTCTCGTGGCCTACGATGTCCCATAACCCCTCGAAGCCCTTAACAGGCTTATTACATACACTTACCTATAGTTAATACTCCATGCATTGTATTTATCTTGCTCTTATTGTATTATTACTTGTACTGTAACACTTGAAATGTATTTGCTTACGATTGTAAGTCGCCCTGGATAAGGGCGTCTGCTAAGAAATAAATAATAATAATAATAATGCAGTTTTAATACAGTACATTAACAAAATGTATTAGTGCAGAAATCATCTGATCAATGCAGAAGCAGGTATTCGTGTGCTATATATTTGTGCAGATGTAACCCCAGTTCCCTGAAAGAGAAGACGACCAACAACAATACTTTTGGGATATGCCTGCCACAGGTCAGGTATTTACTGAGCATTTTATGTCAGAGCTACCGATAGGCCCCTCCGGGGAGTGACGTCCTCTGTCCCACCTACCGAGGGATTAAGTAGTCACTTCGCAGAGATTACGTTCTGTTTTGCATCGAATCCACGAATGCGAGTGATGCGACTTCGCAAGGCTTGCTGGTCATCTTCTCTTTCAGGAACTAGGGTTACATCCGCAACCTATCATTCCCTTTCAATTCGAAGACGACCAACAGCAATACTTTTGGGAAAGTATATCAGAGCCATCGCGAGGGAGCATGAGCGGACAGCAGATGAGGGACATCTCGTTACCACAAAACTAATCTTTGTGGTGTGAGTGTGGACCTCAAGGACCCTTATGCCTAATGAAGGCATAGAGGGATCTGCCACATTGAGTCGGTAGAACCTGGTGAATGTATGCAGAGTAGCCCAGCTAGCCACAGTACAGATATCAGTCAGTGAGGCTCCTCTAAAGAGGGCCCATAATGTAGCCACTCATCTGATAAGAGTGTGCGGCCACCCTCCCAGGTGGGGGTAGGCTGGCATTAGTACATGCAGTCGAAACCGTGTCCACAATCCAGTCCTTTCACCGTGACAGACGAAGAGCTGGTCAGACTGACGCAGCGCTCTCGTTCTATCCACATAACATCTCAATGCCCGAACTGGGCAGAGGAAATTCAATCTCCGATCCTCCTCCGAAGATAAAGGAGGGGGATGCAAAGCCTCTAGTTCCACTAATTGATTCAAGTGGAAAGCCGTAACCACCTTAGGGAGGAAAGCAGGGTTCGTGCGTAACGACACCCTGTTTCCATCATCCCAAACACACATACAGGAACTGTGCACTGACAGAGCTTGTAGCTCACTAACCCACTTAGCAGAGGTGATGGCTAACAATAATGCTGTCTTAATAGAGAGCTATTTCAACTATGGAATGTATAGGCTCAAACGGGGCCTTAATGAGAGCCTCCAATACCACATCTCCCCATTTCGGGAGGACGTCCTTCTTAGGAGAACGTAGCCGCCGATCACCCTTTAGAACACAGGTCATCAGAATATGAGCGACCAGGGAAACTGATTCAATAGGGACATAGCATGCAGATATAGCTGATAGATACACTTTCAGAGCAGGGGGGGACCTGGCCACCTCCAGCAGATCTTACAGAAACTGTAAAATAGTTGCTATAGGGCAATAGATGGGATCATGACCTCTGGTCATACACCATTTTTGAAAATACCTCCACTTGTAGGCATAAGTCGGACAGACGATCCCGTTCAGGGGCCAGTTTGGAACCCCCTCTTCCTCAAGAACTTTTTTGGCACCAGAAAGTATCTCGAGTAGAACCCCTCTACTTGAGAGGTGCATTCTATGAGGCGGATGGCTTGCTTGAGAAGTAATGTTTACTTCTTGCCTGAGGGCCAAGACCTGGAGAGGGTCGCTCACGGATGTAACAAATAAAATGTATTAATAATAAATGTACGGATGTAACAAATAGTTTTTTGACATCCATTGCTTAATGTCGGCCATACAGATAATAAAGATATTTGCGATACCTGCATAGATCTGCATAGCAGTGAAAATTTACCTCATGTCTACGGATAACATCAACCAAAGGCAGCATGTAGAGGGAGAACAAAATTGGCCGAAGAACAGAACCTTGTGGGACGCCACATTTAACTTCTGATAAAGCAGAGGAATCTTCATCAATTCTAACATATTGAAACCTATTTGAAAGATTTAAACCATGACAAGACACTACCCGACAGTCCAACAAGATTCTCAAGACATCCAATCAGAATTGAATGGTCAATGGTATCAAAAGCACCATTTTTTTTATATTGCTTGCGATGAGTCATGCGATTTGGATGATATCACACAGATTGCCCTTCTTGGTAGATATGTGAATTCACAAGGACCTCAAGAAGAACTGATCAGATTAAAGGCCAAACTTATGGGGAAGATATAGCATCTGCTGTCACCAAATTCTTGAAAGAAAAATAAATCAACATAAACAACATTGTTTCTATAGGTTCAGATGGCTCTATTTTGAAAAAGTATGTAATAATATTTCACTGCATAATTAAAGAGGCACTCTGAGTTTTCCAGATGAGATGGTGAAAGTGATGGATTTAGTTGTACAGATCGTCAACAAAATAAAAATAATGGCAAGTCTTAATCATCGGCTGTTTTGTGAGCTTCTTCAAGAAGTCAACAGCCAATATTCAGATCTTCTCATGCATAACAAGGTACGATGGTTTTCAAGAGGTAAAGTGCTTTTGCGTTTTGCGGCCTGTCTCGAAGAAGTCAAAGTGTTTCTGCGGAAGAAAGGCTTTAAATTTGCCAAGCTTACAGATCCACTGTGGCTACAGAAATTGTATTTCATGGCAGATATTACTTCTCACTTAAATGTGCTAAATCTGAAGCTACAGGGAAAGGGAATTACTGCTCTTTTGCTTTTCGAAGAAGTGCTTTCATCACGAAAGCTGACTGTATTTGCGAGGGACATTCAGACAGTCACAATGCATTTTCCAATGCTGAAGCAATATAAAAAAAAACAAATGAGTGTGACCTTGACCTTACATTCTTTGCTGAAACCATCATCAAAATGCAAATTGCATTTGCAGGGTGATTTCAAGAGTTACCTTTTCTTCTCGGAACACTGTCATTTTTGTTGAAACCCCTTGAAGCTGACACTTCTGCACTTATTTTTTCAGCATTTGCTGGAGTTGATCGAGCACAATTTAAACTTGAATTAGCGGACTTGCAGGACAAGGATTTGTGGAATTCCAAAGTCAGAGACATGGTGATACAACTTGAAAATCTAGAAAGAGAGAAATCCACCATGGCGCTACAACGTAAGTGGTCTGACCTGGAGGAGCTCAAAAGACAAGACGTTTGAAGTTTGGAATTATTTACCCGACACCGACATCAATCTTCGGCTCGACATACCTGTGTGAGCGAGTGTTTTCAAATATGAATTACATCAAAAGCAAACTAAGGAGCCAGCTCAACAAAGTGAGTCTCCGCCTAAAGGCCCAACACTAACTGCCAGACAGACCCTTTTGCCTCCCAAGCCATCTGGGATGGAGGATTAGACACCCTCCTTGCAGGCCTGGAGGTCGCTGCCTTGCATGGGAGTTCGGGCACATGGTGGTGCACTGCCCCCTCCAAGAGGAAGAGAAGGAGCTGGGGGAAAGGGGGAAGATCCATTGCCATTGCCAGTGAAAAAAGGGGAGGAGCCATTGCTGTCTTCAGAGCCAGAGGGGGAAGAGCCACTCTCATGCTAACCGCACCAGCAATTACACTTGTGGCTGAGGGGAGCAATGGTGAAAACTAGCTGCAGGTCCGGAGGGTCCAGTGTCCGTATGTCCGAAGGGTCTAGCATCGCTATTGCCCAGCGCTGCTTCCCCTGCCGGAGTGCCCCGCGCTGCCTCCCCTACCGGAGTGCCCAGCATCGCCACTGCAGGAGTGCCTGGCCTGGGCCGCTGCTTCCATAGCCAGGGCTGGATTCCTTTGGGAGGGCGAGCCCCAGCGCTACATCATTAACATTACTGTATAAAATCCCAAATTTACAGTCAGACTATCGTGCTTGTACTGGCATCAACCTCCCTCCACCTCCTCCTTCTCTGCCTTTACAGCTGCCTGCAGACTTATGTGGAGGTCTCTGATCACCAATTAAAAAAAACAAGAAACTTTTGTTGTGTATACATCCACAGTGTTATATAGTCCAAAAGGACATGACCTTTAATTTGCATTCAATAATTATTTTAATAAACTAAACTAATAAATAAAATAAACTGCACATTTGTGCATTGAAAGTGGCGTCTGAAAAGTTGCACAAGCTGATGAAGTGAATAGTCTGGGCAGAGTTTCAAATGAAATTGAGGAAGGAAGTACAGCAACTGCAATGGAGTCTGACCGGATTTCGGGGTGAGTTTGAGGATAAAATTGAACTCTTCTCTGTTCTGTATTGCAGCGTCTGAGTCCAATAGCTTAGCAAAACACTCTCAGATTGCTGTCCGGTTACAGATGTTGTTCCAGGTTAATATGAAGATCAAACCAGCCTTTGTGTACCAATCCCCTTAGGAGTGAGTGGTTTACTGGGACATCCTAATGCAGTGAATAAAAGTTGTATACCATCAACGATCATTCAGTGTGTGTGTGTGTGTGTGTGTATGTGTGTGTGTGTGTGTGTGTGTTTGTATAACAGACCACATGTACCTAACCATGTTTGGTCCAAAAAATCAGTTCTATGTAGCCTGTATACAAGGGCAAAAAACGCAAAGAAAAAAACATTTAAGAATAGGCTGACAAGGGAAAGATTTTCAAAAAAATGGGTATCCAGATCTCAGAAACCACGTAAGGTAGCGACATGAAAGCTCCCACATTTATATAGCTGTACAAGCGGATCTAAACACTGAAATCGGTATGCAATTCTGACAAACACAGCCAAAGTTATTGAGGTGCACAGTTATTTGCTCAAGGGAAAGTGTGTTTGAAAACAAACATTGGAGCTATTTATAGGCTTTTTTGATGCCATGGTAACCACACATTTAGTGATGTCATTCACTATATGGCTAACGATCTACTGTTCCTTTCTATTTAAACCATCAGGCATCATGGTATCTAGTCTATTTATCCAATTATGTTCTTTTATTCTTCTATATTGTACATTATCTAATTACATTTTTTCTAAAACCACAAACTTTAGGTCATCCATGGTGTGTCTGTTCCTTGTAAAGTGCTGAACTATTGGTTCATTTTCTTTATTTCTTATATTTAACAAGTGGTTCTGTATTTTTATATAATGATGTACCTGTCTCTCCTATATATTTTACTTCATTACATTTTATACAAAGTATACCATATACAAGGTTGCTATCCTTACATGACAGATTTTTTAAGACTGAATATTTATTTTCTTTATTTGCGATTTCACTTTTATCTTTACCAATATATTTGCACACTTTACATGTGCTTTTACAAGTTGCAATGTCCCTATGACCCCTTTATGTTTACTGTGGACTAAAATGTCAGCTAAATTTCCATCCCTTGTAAAAGCTATGATCGGTGCTTTCGGAAATATTTTTTTTATTTTTTCTGAATTATCCGTAAATACTTCAAAACAATTTTTTAAATATTGGGTAATAATTTATAATATGTAATTATTAATGGTACTCTCTTAAGCCTCTCTTCCCTTTTCTTATAATCAAGTAGTTCATTCCTATTGAGTTTGTCAACTTCTCTCATTTCGCTCTCAATAATTTGCTCTTTACAGTATATCCTTTTTTCTTAATATATATTTTAAATGCCTTTCTCTGTTTTTTGTAGTTATTTTCATCAGAACAGATTATTTTTATCCTGATACCCAGTCCTTTAGGAATTGCTCTTTTAGTATAGATAGGATGTGCAGATGACATATGAAGGTACTGATGCATATCAGTAGGTTTCAAGTAAAGATCTGTTCTAATAGATCCTTGTGGCAATGTTGCCCCGCCCCTTTGTTTATTTGTGCGTTATATGTTGCGTGTGGTGTGTTAATATTGGTGTATAGATACTGGTGCACGGGATATAAATGGGTCTGTGTAGCACGAGTGATTTATAATATATAGTTGTATTTAGGGACAGGGATTGCAGTTAACGTGCATTTAAAGTATTTAATAATATGTGAGCACGGTGTTGCACAAATTAGTTCACGTGCTGGGATTCAAGTGAATAATTAATTAGTAATTGAATCCAGGCACAACAGTATATATAGATGCGCGTTTCACTCACTCGGGGTTGGGTGTTCGGTGAGTAGAGAACGGGAGAGAGAAGAAGAGTAAAATAAAAATTCAAAACCGTGTTTTTTTGTCTGTTAGTCCACTGTTTGTTTAAGTGGTAGTCTGTTTTGTTTGTCTATTTATTTTGGCCTCAAGTGCCGTGTGCTGTTTTTTGTTTAAATCTTTAATTTGTTTCATTCAATTAAACGCACTGAGCGCCACAGCGTCTCAGTTTCACCTGCCACTACTGTCTGTCTGTGTTTCTTTCTGGCCTGACGTCACCCCGTTCACAATCCTTTATCAAGATTAACCAAGGTGTCTAAGAATTCAGTTTCAGATTTTGTCCACCTTAAATCCACCGAAATGTTAGGCTGGATATAATTTGCTAATTTATGAAACTGTACAAGAGATTGTTCTCCATGTGTCCATATTCCAAATATGTCATCCACATATCGCATGTATTTTAACGGTTTCTTGTCTAGTTTACTCAGTAACATTTCCTCCCATTTGCCCATATACGTGCTTGCAAAATGCATACCTAATTTTGAGCCTATTGCTGTGCTATCGTTCTGTTTGTAACTTCTATTTCCAAATGTAAAATAAGTATTTTCTAAAACTATCTTGATCATATTTAATATTTCTTCCGTAGGTATCATGTTCTTATTTACTCTATTTTCCAATGCATCTTTACATGCTTCTAAAGTTTCATGCCTGGGTATGCTGGGGTACAGGGATTTTACATCCATGCAAAATAAAATGGTATTCTGTGGAAGTTTAATCTTTTTCAGAAAATGTGTCTTATCTTTAACATAGCTAGGTAAGCTTTCAACATGTGGCTGCAGCTGCTTTTCCTCTATTTCCACCTATTTCCACAATAACATATGTTGGGTTATCAATTGTGCTAGCAATCATTTTCATTGGGTGTTTTTCTCTGTGCATTTTTGGGTTACCTCTAACCAAACCTGTTCTTGGATTTTGCAGAAGCATGTCATTTTAATTCTTTCGATTTTTATATAATCTATCTTTCAAATTTCTTACTTGTATTATGCCGTTATTGTTATTCTTATGTATTTATATTTTGCAATTCAGTCTCTACTGCTTTTATATAATCATCTTTGTTCATGACTACCACCCCAGAACCTTTATCTGCTGGTCTTATAGTCATGCTATCATCCTTCTGTAATTCCTTTAGCGCTTCTTCTTCATTCATAGTTCAATTTAGTTTACCTTTACTTCTAAGGCCTGTTACTCTTTCATTTCTAATTACTTGAATATACATGTCTAACCATATGTTTCTTCCCTCTGGAGGAGTCCAATGTTGCTTTCATTCCATGTTCATGCACATATTCTGATTCTGTGTGTGTTTTATTATAAAAGTATTCCGCTAACCTCATTCGTCTTTTCCATTCTTTTAATTCTGTTATTAATTTATCCTTATTTATGTATTTTCTTGCCGGAACAAACATGAGTCCCTTGCATAGTAATGTTTTCTGTAAAGCTGTTAATGTTTTATCAGATAAATTAAATACTGTTTCCACTTCATGACCCTTAGTGATCTTCTCTTTGTTTTAACTTTGATATTCTTACTTGTGTACACTCGATTTTGTTAGTTACTTCTTCATTACTAATATTTGATGCTTTTCCTAAGTCCCTATTTCGCATTCTTTTGTTTTTGTGTGTATGTATTTGTTTTGTATCTTGATTCTGATTCTTGCAGTTCATATATTTGATATGTATCTATTGCTCTTACAATTAAGTATAATTAATTCAAAATGATTATTTTTACTGAGCAGATTAATTGGTTCTCCATTGCATGGAACTGAAGTTTCTGTTCCTTCATATTTAAAGTATTCCTGACCTACAACATTTAAGTAAACATGTATTAGTCTATTTACAATATTTACAGCAGCAACAACTTCTGCCTCTGTAGCCCAGGTCTCTATGCCACCACTGCTTCGTTTCATTTTCTCAATTTGTTCTTTATAATCCTCAAGGTAACATTAAGGTAACATTGGTATCTATTTTCACTTCTGCTCATGTGCAATTACCATCTTTCTCTATCGTTAATATTTTATTTCCATATTCATCGTTGTGACACTGTTCTTCTGCTACCATATCAAAGAGTATAGTTTCAATTGCTTTTAAATATATATCATTTTGTATTTGACTCGTGTACATTATTACATGGCATATTTGAGGAAATTATTTTTGGATTTTTTTTAATTTTTTTAGCTTTCCTGTAATTTAAATACCTCAGTTTATTTTTCTTGAAATACTCTGCTTCTTTTGTTATTTCTCTTATTTCTGAAGGCAACAGTTTGACACGATTCATCTGTTATTTTTTAAATTTCAAAACGAATTTCTCGAATTCTCTAATTGATGTTCTTTTCGCTTCCTGTATTTACTTTTAACAATGTTTCTTTAAGTTATTTACATTTTTTTTATTTCTGGACCATTTCTTTCTGAATGAGAGAGAAGGAGAGAGAGAGAGATTGTTTACCTCAAGAAAAAAATGAAATAAGGAATATTTAATGAGAATTAGACCCCTATTACTTATTTAATAGTATTGCTTAAATGGAGATGTATGACATTTGTGGGGAACTGTCATATCTGTTATATTAAAAAGAGCAGAACATTTTCAATTACTGCTGCACAAACACTTCCAGAAAGCCTTTCATTTTCAAATAAAGCATTTGTCTTCAACAGCATACGGCACAAAAAAAGTTTCATACAGGACTGTTTCATGTTTTATTCCTTTTTGTGCCGGGAAAAATAAATATATTTTTTTCTTTTAATATTATGTAGCAAATCCCTTTTGGAGTTGCTGCCTCTGTTAATTGGCTGTTCTGAAGCTTTGCCTTTCAATCATAACCTGATTCAAAAACTGACTTGATTAAGTTGTTTCTGCAGTTTAGCGCCATAAGACATGTGAAACGGCTGGGAAAGCAGGAAGAATAAACTTAAAGTGCTGTTTTAATTTTTTAATTTTTTAATTTTTTTTAAGTTGACTTGAAGGTTATGCAGCACAACCCTCAGCTCCTGCAACTAATGAAGGCAACTGGGACTCTGAGGCTGAACAAGTTATCTTCGGTTTCTTGGTTAAAACGAGTTGGTACTGATTACTACTTCATTAGCAGTACGTAATCATGCATTCAGGTTTTATTCACCTGAATAATACATCATGTTATTCAGAGTCACGAGGGGTTATTCAGAGTTATGAAACCAACAAGTACAGTAAGTAGTAACATATTGTATTTTAGCAATTGAGACTTACATACATTCATAATTTGGTCACTGACTGTACACCTCTGGGAACATATAGCAGCCACTGCCCCCTGAAGAGGACATTTTCTGGTAATGCATGCCAGTCAGAAAGACTGTGGAAGGCTGTACAAAATGCAATCAAAATGCATTGACAACAAGTTTCCCACCCAACCTGCATTTGGTAATGTATCCATTTATTTACAAGCTTTCCCTATTTTATCCACTTGATGGCAGCATTTGCTGCTTAATCAGTGGATATGAAAAACATTCTTACTGAATCCTCCAAAGTGATATAAAAGCAAAATAAGTGCAATCTTAGAGAACAGTTAATATAAATGTTTAACCTTTTGAACGAAGAAGGCAGACATCATGCTGTACTGATTTAAGAGGTTTCTGTAACACTATTGTAAAACTATTGTTTTGATACTAATGATTACCTTAAATTGAATAAAATATTGATTATTAGAACTAGGCATGTGATTTGTTTTTAGAAAGCCCTTATTTGAAATAATCAATTTTACTGAATACTGATTTTTGTTGCCAAGGCCTCATTTGATAAAATGTACAGACTGTGATCTGATCCTTTTGAAAACCAGTACAATACACCCAAATGAGGAGACATGGGTAAACAAGACAGGCACAAGAAATATTACTTGTGAGGCCACGAGAAAGCTTTGCAGAGCAGAACATAGCCCTGTCCAGGGACCATAAGGGTGCCCAGAGGGCCAGCAAAATATCTGGTTCACCCACGTAGTGCCAATTGGTTTACATAGGTTTTACTGTATACCCATACCCGTGCATGCTTTATGGCCTGTTCTGGGTCTGTTTTAATTTCACAGAGTGAGTCTCTATGGTAACACCATCATTTACAGAACAAAAGGACCTTATTGTGTAAGTTGGAATTTGTTCAAAAACAAGCTAGTTAAGTATAAGGACACAGTCTGACATACATTTGCATAAACATTTACCAAGGTCAAATTCTTCAGTTTGTTAGGCTGTATCAACTGCAATGTAGTAACAAGGAAAATAAGTTCCTCTAGAGTTCCACACTACTTGAAACAGACTACACTTAAGAATATACACTCATGCCTTTGAAGTCCCTGTATGGACCATTCACTAACTTAACTTTGCAGCAGAGAAATCCATTAGCATGTCAAAGAGTGAGCTTCATGTTGTGAATGAGGACTCTATTTGAAGTCTTGTGCTCAATGATGTGAGACTGTACAGACATCTGAATGACCTGCTGTTCTTCCAGATGTACACTTTCTAGAGCTGAGTGCAATTTCACAGTCATTAATTATTTTTTTTTTTGTTATTCAGAACTAATTACAACTGAAAATATAGGAGTTTTCTGAAAACCTTTGGAATTGGTATAGTATTGACAACATTGTCTATGTAAGAAAATAAATCTTAAGTTCTATATTCAATCACATGGGAGAGAAATCCTGTTCTCTGATTGGCTGAGAGGGCATTCGTAAATCATGTTTAGCAAATTGAGCATACCGCTGGAATGACTATCAGTGGCTTACTCACATACAGTATAACCATAGCACTCTACAAACCTAACAAAAACATAATGGCTTCAAGTATTGAGGTTATGCTGCACAAAGGGAGCACTAACCTTCTGAATATACAGTTGCAGACAAAAGTATTTCTGTCCTACACTTAATATAATATAATTCAAGTAAACATGTTCAATCCAAGCATTTACTGAACATTAACCACTAATTAATATGACAAAGACCAACAAACACAATTTCTGGTAGTTTAACAAACAAGCTTAAAAAAAAAAAAGAAAAACCTCAAGCAATTGCAAATAATTGTTCTTGACAAAACTATTGATACCTTTACATTCAAAGTCTGTAAAAATGTTATCGAACTCATTTAAAAATGCATTAATTGATTGAAAACTATTACACAGTAATTAAGCTGCATTATACAGTCAATAGCCAGAAAAAGAGGTAATTATTCCCAACATCTGTTGAAGAAGAATGTTTTGGCAACACAGCAGATGATGGTCAAGACAAAGAAGTTGGATTCATGTTTGAGAAAAGCACTCGTAGCAAACTACATCAAAGGAAATCGCTGTTATAAAAGAAATATGGCATACCAAAATTCACAATCCGAGCAATAATGAAGAAGTACCACAGAACAAATTCAACTGAAATGCTTGAAAGAAGTGGACGTCCAAAGAAAATTACAGGCACAGCAGGTAGGAGAATTGACCAAGCAGCTAAAGAAAAGACAAAATTAACAGCCAAGGACAAAGAAAGATTTAGACGCATCAGGCATAATCGTGCACGACAGAACTGAACAAAGGCACCTAAACACAGAAGAGCTGTATGCATGTAGACATCTCTGCAAACCATTTTTAAAGAAAATTCATAAAGCAAACAGTTCCTTTTGTCAAGAGCTGTGAACAGGAATCTGCTGTAGAGCAATGAGGCTAAAATAAAACTTTCACCCCAAAATGGACGACAGTATGTTTGGATAAAAAGGGTACACCTTCAATGAAGAAAACCTTATACCTACAATTAAACATGGAGGTAGTTTGATCATGATATGGTGTGTTTTACCAGTTCAGGGCCTGGAGACATTGATGTGATTGAAGATCGAATGAATGCAGCCATGTATCAAAACATTCTACAAAGTACAATAATACCATCTGCTCATAGGCTGATTGCCAGACAGCTTATCTTCCAACACAACAATGACCCAAAGCATACGGCTAAATCAACCCTGGAATTCTTGAAGAAAACAAAGATAAATGTTCTAGATTGGCCATCCCAATCACCAGATCTCAATCCAATAGAAATGTTTTAGACTGATCTGAAGAGCTGTAGTCAAGCATTGTGTATCCAATCTGAACTGAAATCTGTGTCTGTGCTGAAGGAAATATGCAAGACAGAATGGGCACACGCAAAAGGAGGACACACAAAATACTAAAGGGGTGCCAATACTTTTGTCATGAACAAATACTTTAATAAAGATAAAGATTATTTGCTAAATTATTAGAAATTGTGTATTTTCCTTTTTGTTTTATTAAAAAGTCATTAATGTTTACTAAATGCTTCTCCTTAATCTGCGGTCTAATTCCACAATCTGTAAATCGCATATAATGTACATCCGAGTGTTCTTTATTGCTTACTTTTGTATGCATTCAATAAGACATCATCTTCATGTCATCTTGTAGGTTCTGTTTTGTGCGGTGAAGCAAAGAGGACACAAAAATAAGGAGGTTATAATCCTCCAACAATCAAAAACACATTATTCAATGGAAGGTTTTTTTTTTTATTTCCTGAAAAAATGAAACTGGAAACATATGGCTATAGAAGTGGGTGTTTCTTTTTTTTCCCCTTGCTGCCACAAATTTCTTTTGGGGTAAAATGCATGCAAGTGCAAAGTGGCTTCTTATAGACAATAGACTAGACTGTGCATTAGGGCTTTACTTGTGTTGAAACTGTTCACTTCGCTAGTGACAGTTTCACTCTTGGTGAAATGCGACATGTACAGCAGTTTGATGTTTATAATGGATATGTGTTAGTTTTCTTTTGGTTTATAATTAACTTGCTGCATCCTATTTCATATTGTATTTTAGTAGTATTATTTGCACTTACTGTAAACTATACTTCATTTAAATATTAAACTTGCATTGTAACCCTGTACTGCCCTGTAACATCTGTAAGTCGTCTTGGATAAAGGTGTCTGTCAAACAAATAAATAATAATAATACATTATTAATTACAGTTTTTCTCAATTGATTTAACACATTTATTGAAACCATTTGCTGAGTTACAAAAATTGTTAACACAGAAAACAAAACTGTCTTCTCGTTTGCAAAACTGCATATAAATTTGCTAAATTAAATAATACTTTCAAATCCTGAAATACAATGCGCAAAACCAAATAATTGCAACAAAATTTGCAAATAAATGCATAATGGACACTTAGGTTTACAAGCAAAATGAAATACAGTTGTTTTTTTAAATTTACTGCAATTCTAAAGCTCACATCATATGTTTAACACACACACACACATATATATATATATATATATATATATATATATATATATATATATATATATATATATATATATATACAAAATATTTGTATCACTGTTTATTGACACACTATATATTTACATAACCACAGAAACAAACAATACTACTTCTATTCTGTATCACTAAGCCTCTCATTTCTATCTGGCCACATATTTTCATCAACATCACAATGGATATTTTCTCTAGAAATACACCTAGGGAAGAATCATCTAGTGTGATGGATCCAGCCTTGACATGCTTCTACCCAGATGTCAGGACACGCCTCCTATGACATGGAGAAGTGTGACCTGTTCCTGGGTATTTCGATCGTACACCAAGCAGTGAAAAACTCCTCAATTGGGTTAAGGAAAGGGGAGTATGGTGGAAGGAAAATCATACAGAAGCGTGAATGTGCATCAAACCACTCCCCCACCAGCACAGCACGATCGAAACTCACATTGTCCCAAACAATGACAAAAGTTGTAGTTTGTGCTCCTTCCAGGACTGCTTCTCCAGGTTGATCCAGACGTTCATACAGTGTATCGAGAAAAAAAAAGCAGTCGTTCTGCTGGCATCGAGCTCCATAATTTCTAAAACCACCAGAATAATTTCACAAGAATAAAACTTTACATAATGTTGATTATTATTATAGATTTTACAGTAATAACTTACTTGTACATACTGATATCGTAAGTTCTTCATCCTTTCATTATTTCTTTCATAGGGAACTCGGTAGATTTGCTTCATTCGAATACTATGTTTTTTTTAGAACACGGTCAATTGTGGACAAGCAAACATTATTTATGTTGTAAAATGTGTCATTGTCTTCAAGAATCCTGCTCTTTATCACATGAAGGCGGATGTCGTTATTGGCAATGACCATATCTACAATCACACTGTTCATCAGTGAAGCCACGACCACGGCCACCAGCAAGTTTTCTTTCAATTCTGAAAACTGATGGAATGTAAATTACTCTATTATAAAAATGAAACAAGTTATAAGTACAATAATTAGGTACAAAACTGTACATTCTGCAAAGTTCACTTACCTAATCTCATTTCTAAAGGCACGAATGATGGATGCAACTGTTGATCATTTCACATTTAGTTGCACTCGAACCCCAGCTTCTCTCATTGTTAATCTATGATTCACGACATGGTCAACAATTGTTGCCTGAATTTTATTAGAAACAGTGACATGGTGTCACACTCGCTTTGGCTGTCTCCGATGTTGAAGCCCGTGTCGAACTCCACCACCGTGACCACGATTACCCCTTCTTCCACGAGCACCAGCTTGTCTGTCCTCTACGATCTGCTCCATTTCTCTACATTTGTGAGGTCACCTGGGGTTCATTTTATTCATGATTAACATCTGATGAATGACTGAAGAATTGTGCAATTTTCATTTGAACGTGTCGAATGTTAATTCAATGTAATTGGAATTGCAGATATGTGTGTTTTGAAAACGAGACACTCACTTTTGAATCTTGTGTTAAAGATATAACATTATATTGAGTGATATGCAAAGCTGGGTTTAAAGTAGGGGATGCACCGAATTCAGGATTCGGTTTCCGATTCGGCCCAAATACCAAATTTTTTAGCTGGGTTCGGATTCGGCTGAATACTTAGGATTCGGTGAACTGAATCCGAATCCTATAGCCGCCCAGATGCGCATCCATTTTAATACATCCCTCCAATGTGTGCAGGTCTTCTTTAAATAAAAGACACGAAATCGGTTTTGAACGTAACTGTTGTATTTAATAACAAGAACATGTTTGATGAACTCTGTCGCAGCTCTCAACTCCCTAAATTAATAGTGGTGCACGCACTAAACACGTCATGCAGCTGCTGAATGCAAACATACCCCCGTATGCAACAGTATGCAACAGCACATTCACATCACACTTTTCATGGAGTAAAGTTATTCAGTAAACCTGTAATATATAGTAACTGCAAACTGTTGTAGACTTTTGTGCTTTGTTGCTTTGTCTGTCAGACGGTGCACAGAAATATATATTTGTTGAACAATATGCTTTAGTAAATTAAATGACATTATTGTAATGTGCCAATACAAGTTGAACCATTTGGGAACTGCTGTGTTTTATTAAGATAAAAATATTTGCGATGCGTTACACACACGGTGCATTTAAATCAACGTGGGTTTTTTTCCAAAGGGAGATTCAGTCACTCATCACAGTCATTTTTTCCTCATAGCTCTCAGATCAGGTGACACAGATTGAATCGTCGTTAAAGAAAATAGAGGGCTATGGCAAAGATGCAGCTCTCCTTTCTTGTATTTTGATGTTTCTGTTGTGGTGGGAGTGGGCTAGCGGTTAATTGTGTAAGTTTCAAACTGAACTCTTAGATTGTGCGCATCCCTTGTTAGTAACTGCCAGTCTGTTTTTCATTCAACAGTTTCCTTCAGTTTTTCTTGACAGTTTTTGTAGATTTGGTATTTGGCCGAATCTTTTGAGATGGATTCGGTATTCGGCCAAATTCCAAAAACTTGGATTCGATGCATCCCTAGTTTAAAGTTTGCATTCTTTTTTGCGTAAAGTAGTGAAGAGTGTTCATAGTTTTGCAAATGAGAAGAGGGTTTTGTTTTTTGAGTTACCTGTTTTGGTATCTTTGATAACAGTTTCAGTAACTGTGTTAAGGCAACAGAGAAAAACTAAACAGAATCTCTACAGTCCAAGACTAACACTATCTATTATGTATGTAATGTACTGAATTTTACTGTATGTTCTGCATTCTAAAAATGATTTTCAATGTAATCCTAATACATTTTCAAAAAAATGTTCTTCTTTTTTTGCCCCTGTTGAAAATAGAAGTGTTTCCTGTTAAGCTTTATTAGTATTAGGGCCATGCTGATAAACAAGTACAAACAAATATTCGTCACAAGTATGGCCATTTTTCTGAGTCATTTTGCTATTACACGTTATTCATGAGAAAAAAAGTCAAATAATGCATTGAATCAGCTCCAATAAGGCAGTGATGACTGTCAATCTCAAGTCTAGAGATAGAGAACCAACCAATCCAGAGGGAAGGAGGAGGGACCGTGAGCATTACAGTTTCGGAGGAGAGCTGCTGTCAGCGAATTCCTACATACATACACTTTGAAAAAGGAATTTCCTAAAGATTTACTTTTAAAAAACACACATTATTTAATATTTTGTTACATTAATTATTAATAAATATTACATTTATTTGGGAATTGCAGTCTTTTTTCAAGGTTATTAATTAGATCTGTGTGCACACTTCCATTAAACTAAGTTTTTTTTAAAATTATTTATCAAAGAAAAAAGGCAACTAGCATATCCTTTTTTAAAAGGTGTTTTTGTGTTGGTATTTCAGTTGTTTCTCAGTATTACTATGTCTGTCTTTCCCCTGATAAGGGGTAAACACTTACTGCGACTGCATGCTTTCAATGCATGTTGTTAAAAGCAAAACAATAGTATATTTCACCTATCTTGTATGGACTGTGATTTTATCTTAACCACTTTTCGAAACTCCAGATTTAAAAATGAAACCCCTTCCCAGGTACCAGATTTTGAAAATAATAATAATGTTTTCAAACCTGTAATTGCTATAAAATGTTAACATATGATAAATAAAACACAAATAAATGACTTAAACTGTGTTTTTCATTAACCCTTTATGCTGCTGTGTACTACATACCCATATTCAATATAGAGATAAAAAAAACGTTTTTTTTATTCAATATAGAGAAAAACGTTTTTGTTTTTTTGTTTTTTTAACAATGTAAACAAAAATGCTGCTAATAATGATAATAACAATAATAATCAGTAAACAGTAATTATCAAATAAAAATCAAACAACATCAAAACGTGTGCCAGTATCGACTTGCTCTGTGCCATTTATTGAAATGTTCAATACAACAGAACCCAGGATTGCCTTCGCAACCACTGCACATTTTTCTTTTGTCTTTTCTTTTGTTTTCATTTTCGTAGCAGACCCTGTACCTTTTTTACGGTGTCTGCTTCAATTGCCTGCTGTACCCAGCGTTGTGTTTTGATAGTATTTCGTCACAACAAACAGCTTCCCGTTTGCAGCTGGCTTACCTGTAAAATAGCTGCATGCTCTTCTGTTTGTACAGTTTGTACTGTTCTTGGCTCCAACGCACGTACGGCATGGTACTGTAAGTGGGTTTTCAATTGACAGACGTGCGTACGTCATGGTGTTGAAGTGGTTAAAAGTAAGATACTATTTATTTCTTGCTGTTAACAAATTGGTATTTCTTCTTGCCGTGTCTAGTTGTTACATACAAAAGAAATACTTCTGTGAGACTGCTCACACTATTGCTATAGAAAGGCAGAGCAAGCTGAATGGGAAAATAACTGACACCCAGCCTTTCAAAAGAATTTGACCGACTGCAACATAGGTATATATACATACAAACATACATTCTACATAAAAGACCCATAACTAAAGTCTTCATTAAGGCCATGTGGTGCAACTGAATTAAAAATATACAGTGGCTCTCAAAAGTGTTCACCCCCCTTGGACTTTTCCACATTTTATTGTGTTACAACATGGAATCAAAATGGATTTAATTAGGAGTTTTTGCCACTGATCGACACAAAAAAGTCTATAATGTCAAAGTGAAAAATAAAATCTACAAATTGTTCTAAATTTATTACAAATACAAAACAGAAAATAATTGATTGCATAAGTATTCACCCCCTTGAGTCAATATTTGGTAGAGGCACCTTTGGCAGCAATTATAGCCATGAGTCTATTTGGATAAGTCTGTACCAGCTTTGCACATCTGAACTCTGCAATTTTTGCCCATTCTTCTTAGCAAAATTGCTCAAGCTCCGTCAAGTTGGATGGGGACCTTTGGTGAACAGCAATTTTCAACTCTTTCCACATATTCTCAATTGGATTGAGGTCCGGGCTTTGACTGGGCCACTCCAGGAAATTGACTTTTTTGTTTTTAAGCCACTCCAGTGTGGCTTTGCCTTTGGGGTCATTGTCCTGCTGGAAGATGAATCTTCTCCCAAGTCCCAGGTCTCTTGCAGACTTCAGCAGGTTTTCCTCCAGGATTTCTCTGTACTTTGCTGCATCCATTTTGCCCTCTATCTTCACAAGCTTTCTAGGCCCTGACGCAGAGAAGCATCCCCATAGCATGATGCTGCCACCACCATGCTTCACAGTAGGGATGGTGTTCTCAGGATGATGTTAGGCTTGCGCCAAACATAGCGCTTAGCGTTGAGACCAAAAAGCTCTGGTCTCTCAGAGTCTCCCACATGCCTTCTGGCAAACTCTAGCCAAGATTTTATGTGAGTTTTTTCAACAATAGCTTTCTTTTTGCCACTCTCCCATAAAGGCCAGTTTTGTGAAGCACCAGGGCTATTGTTGCTGTATGCAACAGTGTCTCCCAGCTCAGCCGTGGAAGACTGTAATTCCTTTAGAGTTGCCATAGGCCTCTTGGTGGCCTCCCTGACTAGTGCCCATCTCGTCTGGATACTCAGTTTTTGAGGACGGCCTGTTCTAGACAGATTCACAGTTGTGCCATATTCTCTCCATTTCTTAATAATGGACTTTACTGTGCTCCGGGGGATATTCAATGCCTTGGAAATGTTCTTATATCCTACCCCTGATTGGTGCTTTTGAAGAACCTTATTCCGGATTTGCTTTGAATGTTCCTTCGTCTTCATGATGTAGTTTTTGTTAGGAAATGTACTAACCAACTGTGGGACATCCCAGAGACAGGTGTATTTAATCTGAAATCATGTGAAACACCTTAATTGCACACAGGTGGACTCCATTCAACAAATTATGTGGCTTCTAAATTGGTTGCACCAGAGCTTATTTAGGTGTGTCATAGCAAAGGGGGTGAATACTTATGCAATCAATTATTTTCTGTTTTATATTTGTAATAAATTTAGAACAATTTGTAGATTTTATTTTTCACTTTGACATTATAGACTTTTTTTGTGTTGATCAGTGGCAAAAACTCTAATTAAATCCATTTTGATTCCATGTTGTAACACAATAAAATGTGGAAAAGTCCAAGGGGGGTGAATACTTTTGAGAGCCACTGTATATCCAAAAAGTTTCCCTTCTCAAGAGTTGTTTGTCAACTGAGCCACCTTTAAAGCCATTTTTGACTGTTTCCAAAGCCCAAAATACCAGATCAGATGTAGAATGTTATTTTTTATTAAAATGTACAGCTAAAGTATAGTTGGTATCATTAAAGTCACTCATTAAAGGTCCCAATGTAACTTCATTATCAGTACTGTTTTCCAGGAATGCTTCAGTTACAGTGGAAGTTCCCTTTCAATTCGAAGACGGCCACCAAAGACATTACGTATGGGATATGCCTGCCCATTGGGTAGGTATCGCTGTGCACTCTATACCAGAGCTGCCCACCGAGGGGATAAAACTGCTATCCAAAGGAAGCCATTTCTCTTTTTCCTTCTCAAGATGGTATGGTAAGACCTCTATGTTTACCTGAGCGTACTGATAGAAAAGAGCTTCTCGAGTTGAATCGGGTCGATTTGTATTTCCCTTGCATTCGTGCTGAAAGCTGGCTTGCCGCTTTCCCGGAATCAACGACTTTGAAAAGACCAAGCCTTTCGCCTTTCTGTCTTTCAGCGGCCTCCTTGCTTGCGTGGTAGGCTGCTCTTTGTATCTGTCTGTCGTGTGTGAGCAACTGTCTGTGCAGTCATCCGCGAATGGTTGTCTTTTCTTCCGGAGACTACACAGTTCCACCACAGGGCTAGGCCTTGCCGTATCCCCGTTGTTGAGTGACTTTTCCAGGAGCATCTCCTTCACGGGGCTAGGTCTTGCAGCATTCCCGCTGTCGAGTAGACCCTCTCGGTTGTGTAGGCCCGCCCACCAAGTGTGCTCTCCCCAATATTATTTTTCCACGTGTTTGCTGTCTGCTCCTACTCGCCCACCGTGGCTTCGGCCTTGTGTCCTCCTGGTACAAGCTACACGCTGACCAGGTGTGTTGACCACGCAGTTAGGGTAGGCACATTGTGTAGCAGCTTCCCCAGTGCTTCGGTACCGCGGCGCACGCATAGCCCTTGATACCCAGGTATCTCGGTGCACGGGTGCTTAATGCATATGGCACACGGTGCCCAGCGCCTCAGTTTCAGTGTACGGTCACAGCGTTGCACGGTGCATGGTACACGGTGCACATAGTGCTCTCGGTACTTGGTACGCACGGTGCACGTGGTCCTTCTTCTTCAATTGTTTCTATATTGGATTACAGTTTTTTTCTGAATGGCCACTCATGTTTTTTTTTTTTATTTTTGGGATGGTTGGCATAGGATTTTTCCGGGACATTGTTTGTTTTTTTTGGTGATTTTATATATTACCTTTATTGTTTTGTTTGATCAAGACTGTTATTGTTGTTTCTTTATTTCTACTACCAGTGATATTTATTGCCTTCCAAAAGTTTGCTATAGGATGTTATTCAGACAACATTTTTGTTCATTTCCTCATTAGCAATAAATTTATTTTTGGTAGCCTCGGTTTTGCCCCTTTTTCATAATTATTTTTACGTTGTGGCAATTGACTGCCATTATTAGTCAATTTTGTTACAAGTTACTCGCGTTGCCGTGGTGACTGTTATTTTTACCCACACAGCTTGCTGCGGTGTGTATGTGTATTCGTTTCTAAATAAATAATAAGCGTGATTCTTCCACCGGGACCCAGCTCTGCTGTATCCCGCTGTTGAGTGGCATCCGCCGGCTTGTTTCAGCTTGCCTACTTAGCGTGCTTGGTCACCCGCCTGGCATGATGAATGTGTTTCTCACATAGCTGAATTACAGTGTGTATAAGCCTCTATGTTTTCCGATTTACTGCCATTGCAGTTAGAGAAAAAAAGCAGTACACTTTTTATTCTTGTGCCGCAGCTCCTTGGGCTTGTGCTCCACTCTGGCATACGCTAAGCGCAGCCACGTTGTGTGACTGCACGTGGTCCAGAGCCAGGTTATTGCCGCTCTGCACTGTGGTGTAGCACTGTGCGCTCACCTGTACTGCCCTCCTGATTGCTTACCGCAGCCACTCTAGCCTGTGTATCCACCCTGGTATATGCTATGTGCTCCCGGGTTGTGTTGACTTCATGCAGTTAAGGCTAGGCGCCTCTCAGTGCTTCGGTGCCCTCGGTGTTTAGATGCTCCATGCCTCGGTGCTTAGCGCCACAGCATGTCAATAACACCTGTACTCGATGCCCCGATCCTTCAGTGCATCAGTACTGTATTCTGCCTAACTCAGTGTCCTCGGTGCATCTGCACCCTTGTGCCTGAGTGCTTCAATACACGGCTAGCCATACGCGGAGTTGGGAGCCCCTGGCCAGGCAGCAGGCTCAAGCCCTTGCTCTGGCCACAGCTCAGCCGATAATGTCGGCCCCGGAGCTGACCCCGCCTGCACCAGTGGTTGCCCCGGATGTTACAGAACTGGATTTCAGCATTGATGAGGAGGACCATGATGCGATTCTATCGCTGCCTCGTGGGAAGGTGGCTCCTTCCTTCAAAAGCAGCCCCTACCTCCCCTGACCATTCCTTTGGACCATGGTTGAGGAATTGTTGCAGTGCTCTCACAGAGAACGCAAGGCGTCTCGGCAGGTAGAGGACGAGATGCTGGTGTCCGTTGTACTTGCCAGGCTGTCCGGCCAGGCAAAAGAACGCGGATTCCACGTTCCTGTTCATGCAGCGGAAAGGAACTATCTCTACTTCGCCTTACAGGGGAGCGTCTTTGAGTTTTCCATGCTGTGATTCGGCCTCCCCTTAGCCCCCTGCACGTTTTCAAAGTGCATCGATGCCATCCTAGCTCCATTGCGGCTGCAAGTGATCAGGGTGATGAACCACCTGTACGACTGGTTGATCTGCCCCAGTCGCAGGAAGGAACAGTGGCCCACACAGCGATTTGTGGTGAAGCATCTCTTGAGGCTGGGTCTCGCCCTCAACAATGCCAGAGCCAATTAATACCGGTGTAAATTACGGTCTACTTGAGTCTCCGGCTGGATTCCCATACGATGCAAGCCTACCTGTCGGACGACAGAGCAGCTGCCATTCAACAAGGGTTCACAGTACAATTTGTGTTGGGTCTTCATCACCCACCCAATTAGGGTTACTCCACATGCGCCTCATCCAAGTATGGCTCAGTGCCTTTGGCTACACCCCAAGTGCGACAGACACCATCGGCTGACTGTGTCTTGCCTATGCTGGGGAGCTCTACGCTGGTGGAGGCAAGCCTCTAACCTGAGTGAAGGCGTAAGGATAGGAGTGATACACAACCGTCACTTGGTGATGCAGAGCGCTAGGGCAGACTCCACTAGGTCCTTGTACACCTATAAGTGTAGGTATTTCCAAGCTTAGTGTCTGGCTAGAAGCCATGACCCCATACCTTGCCCTATGTCAGTCATCTTACAGTTTCTGCAAGAACTGCTTGATGCTTCTAGGTCTCCTTCCACCTTGAAGGTGTATTTAGCGGCTATCTCTGCTTGCCTAGCCCCCGTAGATTCAATGTCTCCAGGCATGCATTTTTTGGCTACCCGTTTTCTTAAAGGCACTTGGCGATTTACGCCCTCTTAGGAGGACTGTTCTTCCTGAATGGAGCCTCAATGTTGTACTGGAGGCTCTCATGAAGGCCCTGTTTGAGCCCATACACTCCATAGAGTTGAAGTACCTGTCTATGAAGACAGCCTTCCTCTTGGCTATCACCTCCGCTAAGCGGGTCAGTGACCTGCAGGCATTGTCTGTGCACAGCTGCTGCATGCATATTTGGGAAGATAGCAGCAAGGTGTTTCTGCGCACCAACCCTGCTTTCCTCCCCAAGGTGATCACAGCCTTCCAAGTTAATCAGTCTGTGGAACTGGAGTCCTTCCATCCATCTTCGTTTGCTTCAACGGAGGATGAGAGATTAAATTTCCTCTGCCCAGTGCGGGCATTGAGATGCTACGTGCATAGGACAAGAGCTCTGTGTCAATCTGACTAGCTCTTCATCTGTCACGGGAGATGGACCCTAGGACAGCCCCTCTCTAAGCAGCGTCTGCCACATTGGATTGTGGATACAGTCTCGACTGCATATAATAGTGCTGGCTTGCCCCCACCTGGTAGGGTAGCCGCACACTCCACTAGAGGTGCCTCGATGTCTGATATTTGTACTGCGGCTAGCTGGGCTACACCGCATACCTTCTCCAGGTTCTACCATCTTAATGTGGTAGACCCTGATTTACCTTCTGTAGGCACAAAGGTCCTTGAGGGTGTAAGTTCACACCGCTAGCCTCTGGGTTAGACAGTGCTTGTGCGTCCCTCATATGCTGCCATTCCTTCTCCCTCGCGACAGCTCTGGTATACATTATCCCGTACGTAATGTCTTTGGTGGTCATCTTTGAATTGAAAGGGAACGTTAGGTTACTTACCGTAACCCTGGTTCCCTGGTATCAGTCGCCCGCACGGGTTCGACAGAAAAAGAGAAATGGCTTCCTTTTGGATAGCAGTTTTATCCCCTCAGTGGGAGGGACCAAGTGCATCATCCAAGGAAGGGGCCTATCAGCAGCTGTGGTATAGAGAGCTCAGCGATACCTACCCAATGGGCAGGCATATCCCATACGTAATGTCTTTGGTGGTCGCCTTCTCTTTCAGGGAACCAGGGTTACGGTAAGTAACCTAACATTCTCAATGGCACTTCATGATCCTCTCTCAAGTTTACAGTTGCTACATGGTTGTTCACCTTCGCCCGTGTCTCTACTCTCACCTGGAAAAAGAATAAAATATAAAAAACAGCATTATTAGAATATAAAACCTCAAAGTAGACAAATGTTTAAAATAGCAGTGTCTTCACATGTATGGCTATATTTTAAAAATTCAATTAAAAAAGTTATCAGTAAAAGCATATCATAATGTATTTTAATTGTGCAGAAAAAACTGTTTATGAATAATCAATGGACCAAAAGTATCAGAACACTGTTGTGAAAAATATAAATTACCCCAGGAAATTGTTTTCATATTTTTTTTACCCTGTGGAGGTAACATTCTGCAACAAATGAAATTGTGCATATTGCTGGTCATCCATTTTTCTGTGATTTTTTATTTCTAAAATACCTTACTTGCACAAACATACTTCCAAAGTTTTTCTACAATGATAAGTTTTTTTGTGGCCCTTTGTGATTACTAGTAATACATTTATTACAGAAGCGTTTTATACTTTAAACCGTTTTCGTGGAGTAGTATTAGAGAGTGAATCATCAGAGTTTTCATCTTTCTCTTGCAAATTGTCCACTTTGGAGCTTTTCAAGTGATGTCAAGTCTACAATACAGCAATCTGAATCTCCACTTGCTGCAACATGCTTGCTCTCAGAAGACCATGCAGGTGTGATATCTGGAAGCAAGTGAAATTTGAAGCAAGTCACATGCTGTTTGTTTACATTTTAGGATTTCAAATCTGCAGTGGCCAAGTTTTCTTTTTCTATTTGTTTATTGTTTTCAACTGGGGTTGGAGGAGGACTGCTGTCTTCTTTAAATTCACCTACCGCCGTCTGTACGATTTTTTGTGCAAAGATATAAGCAAAGCATTTTCATTTTGCTAGACTCATACACCTCTTCCACTGAGCAATGACTTTGTATTTCTCGTTGGCTAAAATTGCAGATTTCAGTAGTGAAGTCTTGGATGATCCATTTGTAAAAAATGTTATCTGCAGTGATGTGGAGTTCCTCAATCTTTGTCCCTTTGTCAACCCAAAGATGTCTGGCTCCCCCTCCCTTTGCTGCACGAACCCGTTTGTAATCGTTATCCTTGTCATCATAATCCATCCAACCAATCTCCAGTCTTATTTTCTTCTTTTTGCACTGGTGTTTCCTAGCCATGACATTGGCGGGGTTTACATGCAAGTTTTAATCGCGCTACTATCATGCATTCATGACGTGTCACGCGCAAATGACGCATGATTGTGCTCATTCCAAAAGTGCACAGCAAAAAACGTGTGTGACTCAAGTGTCATTACACTTTGGTAAAGCACAGTAAAGTGCACGCTAATTGGCCTAATTAGTCCCATAGCAACAAACTCGATAGACTTTCATGAAATAACACGATACCTCTTCTCTGGGAACGGTCTTTCCACCCTGTTGTCCTCCTCTGTAGCGTAAGTAAGATTTTCCTTATCCCAGTCTTACTAATACAAATCAGTTAAATATCCATCCTTCCATTATTATCAATCTGCTTCTTCTGGTGAGGTTCGCGGCTAAATTATATATAAATTGTATATAGAGATGTTGATTTATACCAATACAATGATGTCAGCAGTTTATAACATTATTCATTCATTTCAGTGTATTATGAACAATGCATGAGAACTACTAGATCATTATTACCATTATTATTATCATAATAATAGTACTACAAATAATGTAGCTTTTTTCCCACAGGATGTTTCAAGCTTCCATCCCTTCTGACAGCACGCAACACCAGGTCCGCTGGACGGATGAGGAAACTCATTCCCTCCTCCAAATTATTGCGGACCTGGGGGTTGTGGATGAACTGGGTCGACCTCGCCAAAGAAATGCCACCATTTTCACCAGTATTACAGGTGCTCTGGCTGAACTTGGTATAAATAGAATGCTCCTGCAGGCACGAGATAAATTCAAGAAACTGAAATATCTGTACCTGCAGGAGAGAAAACGCCGGCAGTCCTCCGGTCAAAGCTCGAGGACCCAATTTCGGTTCTGGAAAGGAAATGCACCGGTTAATGGGTGACCAGCCAGTGGCATTGGACCATTTGCTGGAATCCTCATCTTCCAAGACGTCCTGTGAAATACCAGCCCCATCAATACAATATAGTAATTGCGCCAGCCATCATTTACTTTTCTAAACTAAAATATGCTGCAATTGTAAAATACCAATGGGGGGGACATTATAAGAATATGTTTACACAGCTTAAAAACAGACCAGCTGATATTACTGATATTCTAATTAAGCATGTTAACTACAGGTGAAGACCAGCCAGGTAGTTCTACTGCTGCCTCATGTCCGGGACCAGCTGTGTCACCTAGGTCCATGCAAGACAGCTTGGCCTAAGTATCCTAATCATAATGTTCGGAAAGTGAATTATTGTATTGTGCACAATTGAATAACTTTACCTGTAGCGTATCCATAGGTTAAAACAGGTTATGAAAGATGTTCCCCACACATACGAGTTTATGAGTGTGTGTGTGTGTATTTTTTTGTAATGTAGCTTAAAAACTCACTCGAGTTGGCTTTTGCCGTTTATGTGATATATTCTTTCCATTTGTAGTTATTTTACTGTTTTGTACAGTGCTTTGAGTAGCCTATGTGAAATGCACTTTCTAAATGTTATTAATAAAGTTAATGTCAATTCTCTTATTTTAAAGTGTGTAGATGGTATTAAACAAATGGTCAATTCTGGTGGCAATTTAAGTTTTATATTTTGTTTCAGGGGCTGCTGAAGCCACTCGACGTCAAGGGGGGGGGGTGGCCTTGACAGAGTGACAATTCAGACAGCATCTGATCCAGGAGCATCACCTGATGCGCCTGGAGTACAGAAGGATGTACCGTCTGATTGCACGCACCACTGCCAGGCAGGATCGGCAATACAGCCACCTCTTGGAAAGGCTGGACCACGCTGATCAACAGCACCAAGTGGTGGTTGCGTTGCACGCCGAATTTCTGAGCACAATAACAAGAGAACTGCAGGTGCCTACCCCAGCTCCCGCTGAGGTGGGCACCCATTCTGCTGTGCGCAGTCCTGCTGAAATCAGCGGTCCGAGAAGTTGAACAGCTGCGGCGAATCACAGGACCACCGAGCAGAAGGAGTTCTTCGAGGGGACACACCAGTTCAGCTAGAGGGCGAGGTCGAGTCGGGTCACGTGCTGTCAGAAGTCCTGCACGCACAAGAGGAGGAAGACTATAAAATTTAAGTTAAATAAAAAATAATAATAAAAAAAAATAGAGTCGCATTGTTTGTATTTTGCTTTTATACCATTAGTATTTTTTTTAGGGGGGGTCGATGATGTGGTGATCAGAATAAAGTAAGGAGGGCATCTCGGATGGCTCGTGAATCGCCGTCTCCCTGCTTACAGATGGAAGTCGGTGGTTGTGGTAACGCCAGCTCACTTCATTCCACATCGGCTGTCCACTGTTTGTCGTATGCTACATTTCTTGCCTCGCAGATGTTATGGAGGATACAGCAAGCTCTGACAATGTTGGTGGTATTCTGTAGATTTTGTTCCATTCTTATAAGAAGGATGCGCCATCTCCCCTTTAACCTCCCAAAAGACTGCTCAACGACAACCCTTACCCTACCCATGGTGTAATTAAAGGCCTCCTTTTCAGGCGTGATGTTATTTGCAGGGTAGGGTTTCATGAGCCAGCAGAGAAGCGGGTAGGCAGCGCCTCCAACTATATAGAATGGAACTTCACGGTCTTCGACGGTCTGTGTCCCCTTAAAAACAAGCCAAGGAATAGACTATAAGTGATACAAAATGATGTGTACCTCGAACTATGGTTTCTTACTGTAAATGCTTTACATGTGGCAATCTGTCCTGATATAAATAGAGTGCAGAAATCTTCAGGACATAGGCGTCATAGGAAGACCCTGGATGACCAAAAGAGATGTCCCACAAGCTATATTAAAGAAATCTGTTTGGGAAAAAGGGATGTAATATAAATGCATGATATGTAGCTTATACAGTATAATCGTATATATAAAAGTGATTGTTGTTTCACCAACCATGGTCATCCACTACAGCCTGGAGAATTAAGGATGCCCAGGATTTATGATTAATGTAATCGCGGTGGTGGCGGTGTGGGGCAGTAATTGGAATATGGGTACCATCTATTGCCCCCATTACCTGAGGCAGACCGTATGTATCATACATATGGTGAGCTGTCATCTGACTCTCTCTCATCAGGCATGACAATATAGGTAGACATATGTCTGCAAACAAGACAGTGGCAGAAAATGTTCAGGTAGCGATGGACACTGCGGCCGATGTGAGTTTGTGCAGAGCAATACCCACTCACTTCTGCAGCGGCACAGGTGCACGGACATGTATTGGTGACGGATCCATGTCCACCCTTACAAGTTCTACCAGTTGGTCAAACGTAGCTCGGATGACCCGAAATGTTTCAATCCATTGTTCATCAGAGAAAGACTTGTGAAGCACAACCTCCTCCCACCAAACAGAGACATTATGATGCGCCCATTTGTCTTTCCTACCGATGCACAAATAGAGGTCTGTACATAGGGACGAAGTAGATGAGGGTGTCTGCTGGAAAGAAAGCTCTAGATAAGAAAGCAATAGATGCACAGTTTCTTTCCTGCAAACCCATTGCATGGGACTGAAGGAGTTCTTCCCATACAAGACTTAATCTAGCCAGTGTTTGTCTGCGTCTTCTCCATCCATCCATTTTTGTCGCAACTACGTTGTAAGTAGGCCTATAATTTTATATACCCTTATAACTAATTAGCAAATACACACACATGATGTATTTATTATATTAACAGCATTTGTGTAAGTTTCTACATTTTCTGCATAATTAATTTTAATATTTCATCAAAGTACCAGTGTTTGAAACCAACACATCATGAGTTGTTTTTAATATATTTGTTCCACTGCTTAATTGATACATTAACGCATATGTGTGATTATTGAACGCATAATCATTTTGTTTAGCACATTAACAGTTACGCAGTTAGCTAAGACTAATATATATGCGGGTGTGTGAAAGGACATCAGTAGCCTAAGAAGCATAAGAAAAGCAGTAATGGGAATTGGTGAGTGCTGTCGGTTTTTGTACACATGCTACTTCTACCATTTCTAGAACAACTAATTCTAAACAATAATAATAACTATTATTATTTTCTTCTTCTTGGCAGCATGAACCATTTTAACTGCAAGCCCTTTGCATTCTAGACAGATGGGGGGTAACCTTCTCTTCATATCTGCTTAGCGCGTAAAACTTCACGTAAACCCCTATGCATTATTTGAACAATATCCTTTATTGTGCAGCATCTCTTCAGCGTGTTTGGTGATATTTAAATAAACCCTTCCATTTTATTATTAATGAGGATGTTTGCATTTGGACGACTAATTCTCTCTCTAAAATAAACTATCATGTAAACAGAACTGTCATGACCATAAAAGCGCGAGAGATCTGTTGTCACGCTTTTCAGTTTTTGCTTGTAAACTGCCCCATTGTCCACTCTTCTTTCTGTGCAGTTTTGTTTTTTTTGGGCATTAAGTTTAACTCTCAGTTTCTGAAGCAAGTCACTTTTTCTAGATGTTACCGCATCCAAAGCATTTAATTGTCTACAAAAAGCTACAGTAGCCGGTCCATCACCATAAGTAGGAATGTATTTGGCAAGATCATCATCCATCACCAGGGGTATAACAGTGGCATCAATCTACAGAAAACATCAATATTATAAAATACCAACTATGTAGCACGTGTTATGTATGCATCTCTATTCACCACATATGAAATAGTGTATTTGCATAATATTATAATCTGTGCTTTGCATGCAAACAAAACTTTTTTTTTTCAATTATGAATTAGGAAAATAAAAAGTTACAGCACCGCATAGCAGCACTCAGTTTGGCAGGGCATGAGTCCGAGATTGATAGTGAAGACAATGATGACCCAGTTCATTGGAGGATGCATGAGGAAAGTGAGGAAGCAGTGCAGAAGAGATAGAGGTGGAAGATGAGGATGTTGACCTCGCAGAAGAAGAAATTAAACACCAGAGAGGGAAAGACTTACCGTCAGTTAGCATTGCACAGAATGTAAAACAACGAGGCCACTCTGTAATCTGTGATCGTCAGCCTAAGAAAAAAATAAAAAAAATCTCTTGCTCCTTGTTACGTGTCATGTACATACTACCGGCACTACAGACAGTGCGGGGGTCAGCACATATGACTACAGAGACAAGCAGGTTAAGCATGATTTGACTTTGTCAGAGTTATTGGTTATTAAAGATCGACTTGTCAGATTTGCACGTACTCTTTTTATTTATCTATACATATATACTCGGAGCACGCTCTTAAACCCAGGGGAGATGTTTAAGGAGGACAGAGATGTTCAAAACTCCTGTAAGTGATTTTGTTCATGCACTTTTTAATATTCAAGAAAATCACACAGACTCATTTAATTTGAAGTTTTAACAAATCAGGGCAGTAGTAGTGCCCCTTCGGTTTATTAAATGCTTATGTTAAAAATTGGATTGGTTGGTTGTGCAGACCACCGTAAATCCCAAGTAATAAGCAGTCCAGGCGATCCATTGTGTTTAATGTTCATTAAATTAAATGAACATTATCCAAAATGTGTTTTAACAATTTATTTACAATATTGCCAATGCCATGCTTCTGTTATAATAAGCTTTTAATATGTTCTTTCAACAGTTTAACTTTAAATGACATTATAAGATGTATTTCTAATTAAGTTACTTCAGTATAAAAGTTGCTTCTAGAAATTGTAATATTATTTTACTGCATTGATAAATCTTTTAAGCTTTTAATGGAAGGTCCAGTTATTTATAATATATTAGAGTGCCATAGTGTTATAGTAGCTGAACTAAGTCTGACCTTCAGTGTTCATACAAAATCCAGTCAAAGCAGGTTTTAAGACAACCTCTGCTTTTTGCCAATTTTAGGGTCGATTAATATGAAACACTATCATACTTATTTTCCAATACTCATTATTTCAAACCAATATCTAACTTAACATATTAACACATCCTATGCTTTCAGTTCCCATCTCTTCCTGCCAGGTTCTAATTAATTTCTGTTATATATAGAAAATGATTACTGTAATATAAACTCCTAACTTCTGTTATCCGAAAGGTATTTTGTTTGTTAATATTAATGAGATCGCTCATTATAGAGAGGGTATTGGCTGTTAAATCGCTGACCATCAGAAAATAATCGTCGCTTCATCGGCCAAAACCAATGAGTCATCTTCAACACTGCTTTTACTACAAGCAGGTGAGAACGCGGTTACAACATTAGTTGTATTCCTTCAACAAGTTTACTGTTAGAGTTACAGTTTATACTATTTTTATTGTATTGTCTTGCTTCTTTTAAATACAACATTCTTATAGCTGTATTATTGTAATCTAAATAGAATATTTACTTCAAACTCAGGGGATCCTTTTAGATCAAGTCTTAATACATATTTCAAATAAGATACATGACTGCCAATCCATTTAAACTATACATTTGTTTAACTCCAAGAAATATAGCAGCAGTTTTAAGACTTTTGTTGATTCAAGTATTCTGTTTTCATTACTTTAGAATACTTACTTTTAAATCAGAGACCGTCTTTAAATCGGACTCACTCCTTTCTTTAAATAAGAGACTTGACTGTGAGTCTGCTCTTTAACTGGTTACCCTGTACACTAATTAAACATCTACACTAACAGAACATATATATTTATTTTAAAGTATGTTATTCCTTTTTTACTCAGCTCAGCAGCTTTCTCCAGAAAGTTGGCTACCGAGGTCTGGCACCTAAATCAAAGAGTTGCCTACCTCTGATAAGGGCCTGCCAAAAGCTGGTCAGCCTGACCTTTCCCTGCATGCCTTTTCACAAACTGCACATAACAGCTACCTAATATTTTCTACCGAGTATACAGGTTTATTTGAAAAAGAGTACATACAGTATTACTATGATTATTGACTAAGAGTATGTCATATTATTTCAATTAATACATGTTTGGGTAGACCATCCAATTCATGTCTAACAAATTAGCCCGTTCCCAGCAAGATTCAAACTCTGCGCCAGGCTCAGCTCGGACTGGTTCTGCAAACACCACAACAGGCCTTTTCATCCAATTCTTCACATCGCAGGTGTGGGCCACCAGGGTCTTCACTTGATACCTGCAAGACACTTGTACATGTTTGGCAGGAACACCCTCTTCACATTCTAGCTTACCCAAATGAGCCCATGTCACTGAATTACCACCTTCACAACCCATGCATTCAATTCTCTTTACATACCGTGGGTCTACATTCAAGTGTGAAAATGACATTCATTCAGGACTATTACATTCAAACAGAATTCAGCAGTGTCTGACTAAGTGACTGCAGGCTGGGCAGGGTTTGAACCTGGTCAGGGGTAATTCATCACAGCTACACTTGTCACATCCACACTTTAAAAAAGGATTGCGTTCAACTGCTCTGTTCAGAGTTAGTTCTATACCATGAACAATGGTCCTGTCACTGTTTCCTTGACACATGTCATGTTGCTCACAGAGGGTAATTTTAGGAGGCGCTCTCTCCATCCAAAATACAGGAGTGGACCAGAATTCACTATTTTTCATATCATTGGGTTTCCATCCTAGTTTCTCTTGCACATCATCAGTGGGCATACTCATTGTAACTGAATCTGGGTCCATTAAAGAACCATTTACCTTGGCAACTGAGATCTGCCATGCAAAGGGTCCCAGTGATTTATAGCACAAAAGATCTATGCCAAAGCTACGTGTGACAAACTACATTGGTGGGATGGGAACGGGGATCCTACACCATTGTGTGATGAATTGCGGGTGCTGCAACGCACCCATAATGAGTGATAGAGATTGTTGTACCAGCTCCCACTGAATTAACCCATGATAATCCTGAACATGAATATCCCAGTCATGGTGAAGGGGTAACATTAATGTGTACTGTTGCAAACTATCGCTATGCCCCCGATTAGAGTGAAACTTTAGAAGCCGTACCAAAAGAGGGCCAACACTCTACTGATTTCCTGCAAGGTTTTGTTAACACTTAAAATACACACAGAGAGCGTAATGCAGTCAATGTAAAACACTGGTTGGTAATGACTTGACATTCTAGCAGTTAGTGATTAGCAAGGACAAGGGTTTGGTATCCCCTACATGTAAGCATCTGGTGATACATGAAGGTTGAAATGAAATCAGATCAGAAAGAATTAATACTTTCTTCTAGGTTCTGATATGAAGTGGTTGCTGATTCTGATGGCAGATTCAGGTATTGGGACACAGGTGGAGACAACAATTAATTATTATTATTATTATTATTATTATTATTATTATTATTATTATTATTATTATTATTATTATTATTATTATTTTCTTAGCAATTGTACACAAACAAACATATTAAGAATTACAGTACAATTAAGAGCAAGATACAAAATACAGTGACTTCAGTCCTAATAAGAGCAACTAAAAACACAGTACGATTTGATATCAGGGCAGTTCAAGAGCAGATAAGTGTTGATAGTTACATCAGGGTTAGATACGAGTGTAGGCGAAATACAAAATACTACAGATTGGGTTAAGTGCAGGATTAAATACAGTAAAATAGGGAGCAGATAAGTGCAAGTTAAAGTCCATTAAAGGCAGAGTGCTATATTGTCCAGAAGGGAAGAGAGAACACCAGGCGAGCAGCAGAGTTCTGGATGAGCTGGAGTGGACAGGTGGCGGACGCAGGGAGGCCAGCCAGGAGGGAGTTGCAGTAGTCTAGATGGGAGAGTACCAGGGCCTGGACGAGGAGTTGCGTGGAGTAGTTGTGAGGAAGGGTCAGATTTTTCGTATGTTTCTCAGGAAGAATCGGCAGGTGCGTGCAAGAGTGGAGATGTGCTGGGAGTAGGAGAGGCAGGGGTCCAGGGTTACTCCAAGGTTCTTGGCTGAGGAGGAGGGAGAGAATGTGGTAGATTCCAGAGGAATGGTGATAGAGATCAGAGGAGGGGGGAGATGAGGAGGGGAAGAAAAGGAGGTCAGATTTAGAGAGGTTGAGTTTGAGGTGATGCGAGCGCATCCAGGAGGAGATAGCAGACAGACAGGTATACTGGAGGGGATGGTGGTGTCAGAGGGGGGATAAGGAGAGGAAGTTCTGAGCATCATCAGCATAGAAATGGCATGAGAAACCATAGGACGCAATGAGGGGGCCCAGGGATCGGGTGTAGAGAGAGAACAGGAGAGGACCCAAGACTGATCTTTGGGGGACTCCTGATGAGAGAGGGTGAGGTGTGGAGGTTGAGCCATGCCAAGTTACCTTGTAGGTGCGATCAGAGAGGTAGGAGGAGAACCAGGCCAGAGCATTGCCAGAGATTCCCAGGTCAGCAAGAGAGGATAGGAGAATAGAGTGATTGACAGTGTCAAAGGCAGCAGAGAGATCGAGGAGAATTAGGACAGAGGAGAGAGAGGCAGCTACTGACAGACAGGAGAGCAGTTTCTGTGGAGTGAGCAGAGCAGAAACCAGATTGGAAACGGTCGAGCAGTGAGTGGTTAGACAGGAAAGCAGAGAGCTGGCAGTGTAGACAGGAAGGGTAAGAGGGAGACAGGATGTTAGTTCTGGAGGGAGGTGGGGTCGAGGGTAGGTTTTTTGAGGGGGGTGATAGCTGCTTGTTTGAAGGCAGAGGGAAAGAGGCCAGAGAGGAGAGAGGTGTTGAGAAGGGAGGAGATGAAGAGGAGTAGAGCAGGAGTAGCAGTTTGAAAGAGGTGAGTGAGAAGGTGGTCCAGGGCGCATGTGGTGGGTTTGTGGCCCTGGAGGAGGGAAGAGAGGTCAGAGTCTGAGAGGGGAGAAAAGGAGGAGAAAGAGGGTGAGTTAGTAGGGGAGACAGAGGGTGTTGGGGTTGGGGTTGATGGGGTGGGGGGAGGAGAGGTGTTAAAGAGTTTGCAGATATCAGCGATTATAGAGGAGAAGAAAGATGCAAAGTCATCAGAGGAGAAAGAGGAGGAGGAGGGGGGAGAAGGTAGAGAATAGTTTCCGGGGGTTGTTAGTGGAAGATTGGATAATAGATTAGAAATAGGAGCATTTAGCACAGGAGAGAGTAGAGGAGAAGGAGGAGAGGAGGGAGCGGTAGAGGTCTAGGGCAGCAGGGAGTTTGGTTCTCTTCCATTTCTTTTCAGCAGAGTGCAGTTTGGTTCTTGCTGAGCGGAGCACAGAGGAGAACCAGGGTTGGGGAGGGGAGGTTGGTTGGTGAGGGGAAAGAGGGAGTCGAGGGAGGAGGTTGCAGAGTCTAAGGAGAGTTGGGAGAAGGAGTCGATAGGAGGGAGGTGAGAAAGTGGTTGAGGCAAGGACAGAGGGGGAGAGAGAGTGGAGGTTATGGCAGGAGGCGACAATTATTATTATTATTATTTATTTCTTAGCAGACGCCCTTATCCAGGGCGACTTACAATTGTTACAAGATATCACATTATTTCACATTATACATTATTTCACATTATACAGATATCACATTATTTTCTACATACAATTACCCATTTATACAGTTGGGTTTTTACTGGAGCAATCTAGGTAAAGTACCTTGCTCAAGGGTACAGCAGCACTGTCCCCCACCTGGGATTGAACCCACGACCCTTCGGTCAAGAGTCCAGAGACCTAATCCATACTCCACACTGCTGCCCCTGGGGGTAGATGGAGTATGGAGAGAGGTGAGAGAGAGAAAAAGAGATGAAATATTGATCAGAGGGGTGACAGAGAGGGTGGAGGGCAGCAGGCCCTGGAGAAGGTAAGGTCCAGTTGACAGCCAGCTTTGTGGGTAGGAGGGGATGGAAGCTGCAGGAGGCCATGCTCAAACACCTCAATATAATTCGAAAGGTGGGTTATTTCCCTAACATCTGGAATCAAGGACTAACTACACCCATATAAAGTGCAGTCCACTTATAAGAATCACTGATATAAGAATCAACCGCATATAATGATCAAAACCACTGGGACCAAATTATGAGGCGCCGTTAGGGACATAATTCAAACTGACACCTCATACACTACACACTGAAATTGCATGCGGTACACACTGAAATCTCATACACTACATAGTGAAATCGCATACACTGCATACTGAAATCTTGAAACCTCATACACTACATGGTGAAATCGCATACACTACATGGTGAAATCGCATACACTACATGGTGAAATCGCATACACTACACAGTGAAATCGCATACACTAAATACTTTTGTTTCTTAATGTTAAATAATTGGAAGAAGATACACTGTGATTATTAATTTAAGTAAACTTCATAACGCTTTAAACATGTTATTCTTACTTCAATCAATGTCATTGGTTAATAACCATTATACAATTCTTTCGAATTCCCAAATTTTTTTCTCATGTAACATTGTTCTACGCACCTAGGTGTAGAAATCGAAACACTTCCTATTGAGGTCAGAGATTATGAGTTGCTGTCTGTTTTTGAATCTCGCCTAAAAAGCCACTTATTTAAATTGCCTTTTTTCCTGCTGTTATTATATTCTTTATTTCTAATTGTGATAGTATTTTGTAGATCACTTTGTATATGTTATGGTTGTTTTAGTGTTATTTTATCTGTTTTTCCCTTATTTGTGAAGCGCTTTGAGATATTTGGTTATGAAAGGCGCTATATTATTATTATTATTATTATTATTATAGGAGGCTGTGTGGTCCAGTGGTTAAAGAAAGGGGTTTGTAACCAGGAGGTCCCCGGTTCACATCCCACCTCAGCCACTGACTCATTGTGTGACCCTGAGCAAGTCACTTAACCTCCTTGTGCTCCGTCTTTCGGGTGAGACGTAATTGTAAGTGACTCTGCAGCTGATGCATAGTTCACACACCCTAGTCTCTGTAAGTCGCCTTGGATAAAGGCATCTGCTAAATAAACAAATAATAATTTCTTAGCAGACACCCTTATCCAGGGCGACTTACAGTCGTAAACAAAAATACATTAAGAATCACAGTACAAGTATTAATACAATTAAGAGCAAGTAAAAATACAATGACTTCGGTTCTAGCAAGTACAAGTATGACAAAATACGAGATAAAATCAAGATTATTGTAATTAGTAGTATATATTATTGTTTATTTCCACAGACAAGTGCATCATTCCCTGTTATTGTGCTGAAATGAAAAGTTCTTCAAAAGTAAACAGAAGCCACTGGCATTGTCAAAAGTGCAAAAGTACTATTCAATGTCAACATAGCTTTAAACAACACATAGAAAAACATCATAAGATATTTAAAAACAATATATCTACAACAACTAAATCTATATGAACCCGCTACACCATGTTTGTTTTATTATTGTCATTGTGTATTTTGTAGTTAAGGCTATCATAATGCATATGTAGGCTATAGGCTATATTATACCAGCAAGTTTTAAAACAAGAAAATATTTACCTATATAAAAGATAACGTTTCTGGAAGTGTAAAATCAATTTTCTAAATACACATGATAATGGTAATGGGTACCAAGCACATTATTATAAACTTAAACACTGGTATGAATTACTGAAAGATACATATTTGGAAAATAACATAACTGCCAATAAAGAAAATGAAAAGGAAACTGTGAAATCATAACATAACAGCGACAGCTGGAGTGGTCCGGACCACTGTGACTGAGTGGTCCGGACCACTGTGACGTCTGGCAGCTGAGTGGTCCGGACCACGGGCCACAGAATGCTACAACCCCTTCTCGCTATGAAACAAACTGTTAATTTCTGAACTGATGCCCTTTGATCAAGTGCATTTGAAAAAGTATTTATGATTCCAGGTCTAGTTAAAATGTGTTCTATTAGCTCTGCCGCTGTACACTTCCCTCCATTCTGACAACCTGTGCAACTGAAATGAACTCCTTTGCCTGACGCGGGAGTATTTTATGATGTGACGTCACTGACCTTGGTTGAGTTATCAGTATGTAGCGTATGACATTTCACCATGTAGCATATGAGGTTTCACCATGTGGTGTATGAGGTTTCACTATGTAGTGTATGAGATTTCAGTATGTTGCGTATGCGATTTCACCATGTAGTGTATGCGATTTCACTGTGTAGTGTATGCGATTTCACCATGTAGCGTGTGCGATTTCACTGTGTAGTGTATGCGATTTCACCGTGTAGTGTATGCGATTTCACCGTGTAGTGTATGCGATTTCACCATGTAGCGTATGTGATTTCACCATGTAGCGTGTGCGATTTCACCATGTAGTGTGTGCGATTTCACCATGTAGTGTATGCGATTTCACTATGTAGTGTATGCAATTTCACAATGTAGTGTATGAGGTTTCAAGATTTCAGTATGCAGTGTATGCGATTTCACTATGTAGTGTATGAGATTTCAGTGTGTACCACATGGAATTTCAGTGTGTAGTGTATGAGGTGTCAGTTTGAATTATGTCCCTAACGGCGCCTCATACCAAATCATTCCTATACCAACCAATGTAAAATAATCTGCATGTAAGAATCAAGTAATCTGCTTATAAGAATCATTTCGGAGCAAAGTAACTATATGTAATATGGAACTTGATAAAGTGCAATGATTTGTAGAGCCAATAAAAGCTGTTTTTGAAATTGATCACATCTCGCGTGATTAGGCCCGTGCATGGCGTGGATAGTGTAATGATGCAGGAAACACTGCATTGTTTGTAATCAAACATGACTGCGCCACTGCATTGTGCAGGTATGTTTTTTGTGTTCTCTGTTAGTGAAAATGTGTTTCAATAAAGTGAATACACGTTCATTGAATACATACTGAGTACAGCAGTGTTACTGTGCGCTGTGAGGAGGAGGAGGAGGAGGAGGAGGAGGAGGAGAGGGGATTGCAGAGCTTTGCATCTCCATTTAATGAAAAAATGTGAGATTTGCATCGCAACAGAAAATAAGTAAGTCATAGATGTTTAAATGCAGTGCAAGTCCGGACAGTAAAATACTTTACTGTAATGTCATTTTAATTCAAAGGCTACACCCCAGGGAATTATGCAAGGAAAAATACAAAATGATGCAAAATGATGCAACATTAAATCCTTTGTATTATTTGTTTACAAATTGAATTAAATATAACACTATTTTAACCTTCTTTAGAAATATGTACAGGTATTTTGTATTTATATAGCACACAGCACATTTGTATCACAGAATCAACTGCTTTATCATTCCTTGAACAAAAAAAAGTGACCCATCAGGTGTAAATTTTAAAACTAAATGCAGTTGTTAAATAAGGAAAATAAGGACTTTTCAGCTAAATTACCCTGCTGTGAATTAGATGCTCACAAGTGCAAAAAAAATTAAATCAAAATATTAAACAAAAGTACTGTGCAATGTAACAAAAAAATATGTGCAGTTATATTGGGTACTTCTCATACTACCATAGCACAGCAGGTAAAAATTAAATAAAGCATCAAAGACTAATCAAAATGATTTTATGTTGACGTGAAGTCTATTTAAATTGCAAGATTGAAGTAACGGAAAACCAGCTCTTTTAGTTTGTCCTCCGAAAGAGAACGCCTTCGATCAGAGAGAACAAGGTTGTACAGCGAGTTGCTGCGCTCAGCATCAGCATGTATGTATCTAAAAGCTAATGTTTTTATATTCGGGAGTCGGTCGGATGTTGCTGACCAAAACATGCCGATGTCAATTCCCCCTGACTGTTCAGCGCGCTGGATCGCGTCGAGCGCCACCTTCCCGGTATACAAAGCAAACTCCTCTTCTGGAATGTCACTGAAGCCAGGAATTGAAGCGTAATCCTCCTTGACATGAGACATTACAGGAACTCTTCTGGGGTTGAAAATCCGTACGCATTTCAAGAACTTAATTGCGGGCTGCCCACTCTCAGTATCACTGATGGACCATTTTTAACGGTCTTAAGGGTTATTATGCGGCAATGCTTGATCAAACGTTTTATGCGTAATTGCGTAATTCCCTGGGGTGTAATTCAAAGGCCATTACACGTAACACCTCGCGGCAGTTAAACTAGGCACCCTCACGGGACGATCTCTTCCCAAGTATACTGTAGTGAAATAGGATTCTGCAGCCTTGAGTAAACATAAGTCATAACTGTGACCGTATAACAAGCTGCTTACCCACAAGAACTTGTTTTGATCTATTGTCCTCAGTGATTGAGCACAATTGACATCTGTATACTGTATTTAAACTGCTGATGGCACGCTTTTGCTAATTGTAATGCAACAGAGTGGTCGAGGACAGTGTAAATTATCAGGCTGGAGTTATCACTGCGGTGGCGAAACAACCGTTAATAAAACAAACAAAATAAAGGACCTGTGTTGTGGTGAAATAATCGCGAGTGTTTGTTTTGTACTATTGTCTATTTGTCTATTTGTTACTTGTTATCACTAGACAGCTAACATGTTCTGGAGCTGTCGCCGGAGGCCAGCACAAACCCGGAACAGCACTGCACTTGTATCACAATAAACTGTATTTGTACCACAATCACTAATTCACCACTAAAATGACTTGTGTTTTGTGTTCAATGTGGGGATACAATAACGGGACTATTATTTCGGGACCAGCCTGGGGATTATAAACGTAAGTAATACATGTCGCTGTATTATTTACCAGCATTATTATTTACTGTTTGTTTTGCCGTCAGACACTGGACATAAAGAAATAAAAACAAACCTTTGCACCTGGATTACAATTATCTGTCTGTTCTTTGATCACCTGCACCTGCACCTGCACACTATTAACCACTTTGCCACAAGGTGTCATTATCGTTAACAAGCAGTTAACTAATTGACTATTATCCATAATTCGGTAAGGAAAACAGCTGTGGATTTTTCGTGGGCGTGCATACATGTGGGAACTTGTGACATCTAGTGGTCAACCCATTACACTGTAGCCAGGGAACAGGCTATCATTCTCATACTAAGTTTGATTCTGCACCACAGTAATCATATCGGTCCGCTTTTAAGAATCATCCGCTTATAAGAATCAAAACACCTGGGATGGATCTGACTGTACTGTATAAAAATGGAGACAAATTCGACCCCAATAACTACCGGGGTATCTGTGTGAGCAGTAATCTGGGGAAGGTGTTCTGCAGTATTATTAACGCCTGGATACTGGCCTTCCTTACCGAACACAGTGTCCTGAGTAAGTCAGATTGGATTTCTACCAAAGCAAAACAAATGAGCTGGCCATAGTGTTGGAGCAGTCTGCAGCTCCTGGTCTCACTCTACATGACACTGAAGTTAAATTCCTGCTCTATGCAGATGACCTGGTCCTGTTGTCGCCCACTGAACAGGGGCTACAGCAGAGCCTGTCACTGCTAGAGCAGTACTATCAGACCTGGGCCCTGGCAGTAAACATGAACAAGACCAGAGTCATGATATTCCAGAAGAAATCCAGATCTCAGGGAAATAAGCAACACTTCCAAAAAAGAGCAATTACATTTGGGCTCCATCTAAAAAATAGTAACATAAACTCTTACCACCATAATGCCCTGCAATACCAAGAGCAGAGCCCAGAGAAGAGTCCCCTCAGTTAGTCCTGAAGCTCACTGCACTAACCCACACTAACACCAACCAGCTTCAGGACAGCTCCACTCTAACACATACAATCAGAGTAAACCAAATTATAGCACAAAACAAACAAGAATACCTTATTCATTGGGACACACACACTAAAACACAAAGTACATTGGAATGCTATTGGGCCCTGTGACAGGATGGTGCAGTGAAATGACGGGTAATGTCCAAACAGAATTCCCCCAACAAAAGTCCTTCTTTTATTTTGCAAACAAATAATAAAATAATAATAATAATAATAATAATAATAATAATAATAATAATAATAATAATAATAATCCACCCCTCTACCAACTATGGTATCGGGGTAAAACAAATGGGTTTCCAGTCTCTGGATAAACAAAAGAAAACACTCCTTGACCACAATCCTCCGTGCACTAAACTGTGCTCCTTTCTTCCAGGGATCGTGGTGAGTGCGCTGTGCTGTGCTGTGAGGGGTGTGCTCCGGGGTTAGTACTGGCTCCTCGGCTACAGCCTCCCGCTCCTACTGCTCCTCTACACAAAACACAAAAACAAACAGCATGTAATACAAACAAGACGACAAAACACAGCTCCAGCTGGTCGCTTATTTTCTCAGTGCAAGGGGAGGTACTGACGTAGCTGCTTCCCCTTTGTACCCACAGAACTCCTCCCTGCAATCAACCCGTCGCCATGGTTTCTCCAATAGAGGGCTGCCCTGCAGCTGATTGCAATGGAATCGTCCTGAGTACTTGCAACTACACGCGCGCCCCCTAATATGGTCACCTTCCGGTTTCCACCTACCATCAAGACGGTCCATCTAGGAGGCAGCATACCACCCCCCTTACACAGCGCCCTTTCTACTTGGGAGGGAGATTTGCAACATCGATCCTTTCTCTCTCTGTCACAGGCCCTAAAAAAAGACACTACACCCTGGCTGATTACCTGACCAGAGTGAAAGAGAACAAACAGAGACAGACCTTAACAAAGTACAGGCTCAGTGAGCACAGCCTGGCCATCGAGACCGGTCGACACAGGCAGACATGGCTGCCCAAAGAGGACAGGCTGCGTGCTCACTGTCCTCTCAACCAGGTCGAGACAAAGTTACACTTAGTATTACTCTAGTGCAGTGCTCCAAATATAATCCATTAAGGGAAGCCTTCTTCCCAAAAATAGACACTCTCTGCAAACAATTCCCAGACCTGCCAGAACATGAAAAACTCCCCATCCTCTTAGGAGAGGAAACAAGCTGCATTGAAGAGGCAGCCCTATTCACAAGTGCCTGCCACAGCCTGAGGGACAGGGAATGACACTGAGGCTCCTCACACAGGGAGGAGGAGGGAGGAAAAGAAGAATAAATAAATAAATAAATGTTATAGAATACACACACACATTATATATATATATATATATATATATATATATATATATATATATATATATATATATATATATATATATATATATCATTATTTTTGTTGTTGTGATTTGTTTTAAGTATACTGTGTTGTTTTTGTTTTATTTACTGTAATATCTACATATGTTTTAAATGTTAATTGTAAAGATGAAATTTACCCATCATTGCTTTGGCAATACTTGTAATAATCATGCCAATAAAGCACTTGAAATTAAAGAAATGAATTGAGAGAAGTTGAAGGAATGAAGGAGAGGAAGGAATCCGGCAGAGTGTGTGGGGTTGGAGAGATGGATATTGAAATCACCTAACAGGACAGTTGGGGTAGACAGAGAGGGGAGGGAGGAGAGGAGATAGTCGAGTTCATCGAGAATGTGAGTGAGAGGTCAAGGGGGACGGTACAATTAGCAGGAGTTGACAGGGAGAGGTTAGTTAGACAGCGTGAAATTCAAAGGTGTTAACAGAGAGTGAGGAGAGGTCAGAGGGGACAGAAAAGAGTAAGGAGGGAGAGAGGAGAAGACCAGTCCCACCTCCCCATCCGTGAGACACAGAGTATGGGACAGGATGTAGAGAGAGGACAGGGCAGCAGGAGTTACAGTGTTATCAAAAGAGAGCCAGGTTTCATTGAGAGCGAGGAAATTGAGAGAGAGGTGGGTGGGGGGTGGGGGGGGCAGAGAGATGTGGTGATAAGAGAGAGGACAGAGGACGGGAGTGAGAGGACAGAATAACAGGGATGTGAGAGACAGTCATAGCAGGACAGGTGAGACAGATAGGTACAGTGGTAGTGGAGGGAGGGTACAGACCTGTCTAGTAGTTGCCGTCTTCCAGAGCGCTGCTAGGTTTGGATTTTCTCCAACAGCCTCTCCTCGCAGGTCTCTCCTCGCTAGACTCCCACAGCTAGACTCCCATCTCTTTGGTAGAGAGGCTGTTCGGTTGACTCCCACAGCTAGACTCCCAGCTCTTTGGTAGAGAGGCTGTTCAGTTGACTCCCACAGCTAGACTCCCGGCTCTTTGGTAGAGAGACTGTTTGGTTGGCTGCCTCTTCATGCTGGCGCACAAATAGGCTAGCTGTCTATTATACTAACTAGATGGATTAAAGCTGTGTGTAAATCAATCAAATTGCAAATCAACCTCTATTCAATTTAACCACACTCACCTGGTACTAATCACAAATAGTAGATCACCTAATTAAAACAACACCACCTTTATAATGTTACTTAAATACAGCTATTTAAGTAACTATGTTAATTATTTGAAGCAGGACCGCTTACCTATCTGCCTCTGATCATACAGAACTTTTCACTCTCAGACAACGGGAATATTGAAACTGTTGTTATGTTGAAAAACAAATGCCTGACTATGAAATCACCTACAATGGACATTTTTTTGAAAATAATGTGACATTTGAATGATTCACTGTAGTGTTGAATATGTCTAAAATGAATGAAGGAACATTAATGGTAATGTTATTTGTAACAATGGGTTAGCATAGAATGTGTTATGCAAAAGGATTACATCTGTGGGGGTATTGTATAGAGAATATCACAAGATATAATGGAGGTTTGTATAACTATATAATGAGAAAAAGAACAGTTGCCTACTAATGTGTTACAGATAGATAGTTAAACATTCACAAACTATTTTAGTGCTTGTTCAATGCATAGTGATCATTTTTGAAGTTATAGTTAGAGTTTTTAATTAATCTCACGTGGATTATAAGATTGAGATTGTCTAGAATATTGGATTCTAGAAAAATGGCATTTTATATAAAAATACACAAATGGAAACCTCCTAGGGCATTGGAAAATTCAAACAGTTGGGACAAATGGGACAGACACAGGGGTGAGTTATCTATTAAGAACATAACTTTAACTTCATGCAAATTAGAACAACCAGAAAAATGTCTTCAACTGTACCCCATACCAAGAGGGTATCATTTTTGGACCAGAACATAAAATTGTTTTAAATGATGTTAATATGGTACTAACACATGTCATGTATAATTGTGCTACCATTATTATTATGTTTGATCAGCACTGCCAAATGTATAGACAGATAAAAATCACCACTGGGTGGGATTACTTTGCATATGGGAGGCAATTGTGTCCGGTGCTTAACTCATCATTCTGTATGAAATAACATGAAATAATAATGGGAGGAAGACAGTTCCCCCATCTACATAACTCATTACAGGCAAACCTGCCGCTACCAGTTGATATAGAGGATTTATATATTGAAACCATTGGACGATAAGTGTGTAGTGGCATTGGATAAAGTAATGAATCATCCAAATAGTACTTTGCTGTACTTAAGCACAGACAGGACTAGTTAAAATAAGAGTGCAAACATTTTTGAGAGACAGGGCGATGAAGGAACTACTAGCCAAGCAGATAACCTGGAAAAAAGGTTTATTTAAGGAGTTTAATGTACCCATTGGCCACACGGCTACAACATGCAGCATTTTGAAGATAACTTTCTCCAGATCAAGATTAACCCTGTTGTACTGTGTGCCATTGTGGTCCAGTTTTTGTAAAAATTGGTTCAAGCAATATAACTACACATTGAAAACATTAAAATTATTGAAATTACAAAACAAGCTCTGAATTTATCCTTGATCACACCATTCTCACCAAAATTAGTATGGCGGGTTGTTGAAACATGATAGTTTTGATTTGACACAATTGAATCACTTAGAGGCCTTATCTATAAAAAAAATATTGACCCCTTTCACCCCAAAAAAGAGGCAATTTTGAATTTGCAATATATGGCCATTTTTAGTCTTGTAATAAAAACTGTTAAACAAAATGCTTAATTCAATGTATAAAACTAAATACACAGGTCTTCCTTATCATATGATAGACAATCTGGGCATATCAGAGTCTCCTATTGCCTGTAGTGCCCTTTAATGTTTGATGTATTTTTTCAATTTTGGACCCCAACATTCTTCTCTTCCCAAAGAATGTTTCACTGTACTTAAAAGTATGAGCAACACAAAATATCTACAATGTTAAATTGTAGAATGAGTGGAGCATGATAGTTTAGAACTGGGCATATACGAAGTCCATATCCAGTGAAGAGGACATCAGGTAGCTCAGGGTACTTTGTGGGCGACCCTGTCGCGGTAGGACCCCCATCTTTATTTCTAAAATTGGGGTATGTTGTAGATCAAGCCCGCCAAACTAGACGAGTCTGACACCTCTAAACCATTTTTACAGTTGGTTTAGTTTCAAGATCCCTGCCCACACAGAAGCAAACGGTTACCATTTTCTTTTCAAGTTAAATAAAACAGTCAAGGTTAATTCAAGGGACATATTTTTTCCTTTTAGTAATTATGTCCTTACCTCTAATAAGGTATACGTGTTTAATCTCTTGAAATGTTGTTTTAACCTTTGTTTCTAAAACATCAGGTACATATCTAAGAATCTCAGCCTCAATCGAGCATTACAAATCATAGACTGTGAGCTGAATCCCATATAATGAATGCGGGTTCATCTGCTATGACCTTTTGTATAAACAGTGCTACACCTACCTTATACCAGAGGAGGAGCTTTTATTAAATTTCATGGTACCTAACTCACCTGCATTCACTTGCCACTTATCTTAACTGCCTATAACAAGGCTGAGACAAAGAAACAACAGAAATGTTGTTTTGATGAATATGTATAATGTTGTTTTTCTTCCTGGCATACCAAATTGCATGTTCACAGTTGGCATACAAATCCTGATTTATCGCTGCTGTCAGTAACATATCAAGTGTGGTCTCAAAAGACCTCTGAAACTTGCTTTGATTGTTGTACAAATTTAAACTTTTATTATTATTATTAGTAGTCATAGTAGTCGTAGTAGTATTGTTGCAATGGGACCCTTGTTTTACCTTGGCTCAATAGTGGAAGTGTCTACTGCATGTCGAAAGTGTTTAATTCTCCTTCCTAGCCTATGGCTCTCTAGGTGACATTATCTTCATTGGCATTCAGCTGGGATGCCTGCCTCATCTGTTGTATCTCTGGTGAGCAGGTGGGGAAATGACCAGCCGTAAATTAGTTGTTGAGCAAGCTACAATAAAAAGATTGATACTATTAATTTTTCATTATGTGCCATCACCGCAGAGCCTAATCACTTTGGATCGCGTGTAATGAAATGCAAATCATTTCCTCAGACAATGGAAGGCTCAAACTGTTAAAGTCTGTATTAACTCATAAGGGCCTAGGTTTTAGTCAAGTTGGGTTTAATTCACTTGGAAATGAATTGTAATACATATCATTCCCAAACTTAAATGAATTGTGTCAGCTTAGGTCCCAGTGTACTGTGTGGTACAAATGCCAAAACTGACATGAATAACATACATTTACAATGTGTCAGTGCTGATGTGTATTTAGGAATATATGAAAGGTCTAATGCTGTCAGGTTCTTCTAAGACAGCTCAACCTACTGATATTTCATGAGGAAAAGTTTTATGTATGGCCATTCTGGAGAAAAGACTTCACTTCGGATTTCCATTCTCTACTTTAGAAGAGTTTGAGGTGGAATGTCTCAAACAAATGGCTTGCTTAAAAGACTGCTATAAAGATAGTACCCATTCCTTTATTCTCCCCCAGCAACTTACCCTGCAATATAACCCGAAGCACTGCTATGTCTAAACCTCTCAGTTGTTCAAAATATAGTCAACTCTCATTTATATGAATTTCAAGGGGCTGGCAAAATAATGTGTTTTATCAGTAATTCTTACAGTAAAACCTGTCTAATCCAGCCCCTCTACAAACCAGCATTCTGTATAATTCTGCATGATTTTTGGGTCCCGAGCAAATCTATATTGAAATGAATAGTGTGATATCCTCTACAATCCAGAACTTGTCTATTCTGGAATCCAACATGATTAAGTCTCTTCTGCCTAAAGTCAATGTAAGTCTGACTGTGTTATCCAGCACTCGATCATGTGATTTTTCTTTTCTAAGTCTAAAACTAGTATTACAGACACCGGAGGGTTGAGGTGCAAGACAGAGTTTGCATTCAGGGTGAAAAAACAAGCACACAAACACACTATTTACAAAATAAACAAATGTTTTTCAGCCTTTACAACTGTAGTCTCGGTCAGTCTTATCTCCTCCTTAGCACTTCCTGTCAACAGAGCAGTATTCTGACCTGCTTATCCACCAGACGGATCAACCCGCGGAGATTCCCCTATCACTCCTGGTAATAATCCTTTTGGGTTGCAAGCAGATGAAACACAATCAGTAGTTTTCAGGTCCCATATAGTTGCTGCAGTTGGACAGCACAGTGCCTTCTCCTCAAGGGATCTCCTGCTAGTCGACACAGTTCCCTTTTGTACTACTGGCCACGCCTCCATCAAGCCATCCCAGCCAACCGCTAATCAGTTGTGCTTGTGACATAATAGGGCTTTGATATCAACGTAACCTGCAGCATCTGTGTGTCTGACCTTCCCAAGATGGCCAACACAACCGGACTTTATACTTAAGTTATGCACCATCTTGGTGAGGTCATGCAGGTTCCTCCCTCTACCGTCTATACCTGTAGGGAGGCCAGATTCTACTACTTATATCACTCTTCACCCTGCCACACACACACACACACTCACGCACCAGTGTACAGTGAGACAGCATTTACTCCAGATTTGAAAATGTGATTTATAAAACAATAGCACAGTTCTATTTTTTCAAGGCTACTTTGCAATGGTTATTAGTACCTTAAATATAAAGAATGTACAGAGAACTTGGCAAAACTTAAACATTTTCAATTGGATCTATTTGGTTTGATATTTTTCATTTCATTTACAATACATGATTGTTTGGTATAATGCTTAACTTAACAGTGAATAACATGCAAAACTCATCTTTTTGTATATGTTTCAGTAAAAGTCTGAATCTGGTCAATCTTAAGTTTTACTGGTAAAATAGGGTGGTAAACCAAAGCTTTTTGGTAAATGCAGGTACGAAGAATGTATTTATTCCAGCATATAAATTGTAAATTAACAAAATAATCATTAATGTCGAAGAATATATTCATTTCTGCATACACATTTTCCATTAACAAAAAACATTGCTGTCAAACAATATATGTATTTCTGCATTCACATTTTAAATGAACAAAATAATAATCATTGAGCTTACAGTAATGCACAATTGAGCAATTTAAACTAGTTCAATATGGTACTGAACAATATTGTGATCCACTTATGTAGAACAACCAAAATTCTGGTAAATTTGCATGTAAAACAATTCACTGGACATGAACGAGGGCTGCGGGAAGAAAGAACTTGGAGTGAAAGAGGTGGGGGAGGAGGGAAGGATGGTGGAAAACAAAAACGCAAGACAGAGAGCTTAGCTTGGGGTTTAAATAGGGGTTTAGCAGACGTTATTGGTAGGAAGGAAATAGGAAGGAGGAGTCCTCACTCATGCCCCCGAATAACACTCCAAGGTTACAATTCACTGGACATGAGCGAGGGCTGTAGGAAGAAAGAACCTCTGGAATTGATAATACGAGAGATGTGCTTTGTGACTTAGAGAGAAGAGGATTCCTCTTCGCTCGCGGAGGTGAGACCAAACTGATCAGTCTCCAAGGCTGGGAAGCAACCGATACTTACCCGAAGGTGAACCTAGAGGTGAGAAAATGGAAGACGACAGTGAGTTAGATAGATTTGGCCGGGGGTCTCCCTTGTCTCGCTGAGAACCTTCCTGGAGGAGGACGAAGTCAGCAGCGGCTGGGCTTCTAAGGTTGGGAAATGAGCTTCACTTACCTATGCCATCAATACAAAACAATGAAAATGTATATATATTTACAGTCTAACTTCTCTATAACGAACCCTTCTTATAATGAACCCCCTTTTTTAACAATCCAAGCAGCAAGAACAATTTTTTTTCAATGGAAATTAGCCCTATTCGAACGATCACTTTTACAAAATCTACCTAGATAAAACTATCTCGGTAGTGACTGACAGTGAACTTTCTCCAGTATGAATGTGTTATTCTCTCAGTGAAAACAAAGACCTTGGTAGGCTAATTCAAAGATAAGGCTGATTCATAGATAACCTATTGTAGTGCGAAACATGTGTGATGTATGCAACCGTTGCCATCTACACACAAACTGCAACCATGGCAACAGGCGTGAGGAGGTAAGAAGATTGAAACACAGTGCATTAAGAAAAGCACAAAAAATAAGAAGCAATCTACGCTGGATATGTTTTTCAAGAGAAAGGGCGTAATTACTGTATTAGCTTGTAAGTGTACTTTTTATTTTTTTCATTTCTTTACTGTTTTTTTTTAAATATACAGTTTAAATGTTGATCAATGTGAAGTTGTCTTGAAAGAACTACTGTATACTGTTAAAGATGTTCAATTAAATTTGGGCATTTTTTAATTATTCTGATACAGCAAATTGCCAAACCCTATTATAGTGAACAACCTGATATAACGACTATTTCTCCAGGTCCCAGGGAGGGGGGGGGGGTGTTATAATGAAGTTAGACTGTATGTATATTTATTTTTTTCTGATCGTTAAGTGGAGAGGCCCCCTTTTTTGTGAGGAAACCTCTGGTGGTCCCATTGGAGAGATTTACTCTGGGCATACTAATATGATTTTGGGCATAAAATATATCTTGAGCAAAGATATATCATGGAGAAGACGAACACAAGATTCCGGTTTCTGCCGCCAGAGGTCGACCCATGACAGTGAGCTTGTAGCTTACAGTGGGCTTGTAGCTTTCGACTTCCGTTGAGAGTGAATGGCTACTGCTGAAAGAGAAATATAATATTGCTGAATGAATTGCCTGGTCAAGGGCAGCAGATTGCATAGGGAGCATTATAAGATACAACTAGATGACATGAACGTGTAATATTGGTAGCTATGAAAAAATTAGGAGCTGCAGTGCCAGATGAGCGTGGCGAAAGCAAGGATAAGACCATCAATCCCATGGTTCAATCGTGCAATCTCATGATTCAATGCGCGTGTCCCCTCATTATTGGTGCTCACTCAGGGTTGTGGGTAGCAAAGCATTACCACTCCAAAATTAACACAAGAACCACCAAGGTTATACTCATACCTAGAACCGCCGCCAGCTGTCATTATGAAGCTTGCATTTTAAACAACATCAATATTAAAAGCAAAGACAAACTATCACCTACAACTCAAAAGTTGCACGGCTGAAACACTGTATTTAAATGAACAATTAAACAATGGTTTATATTCTAGCTTACCACGTATAAATGGGTAATTGTATGTAAAAATAATGTGATATCTTGTAACAATTGTAAGTTGCCCTGGATAAGGGTGTCTGCTAAGAAATAAAGAAAAAATATATATAAAGCACTACTTCAAAAAATGAAAAACTATAATAAAATAAACATTTCAAAAGAAACTAGTGTGTAAACAGGTATATGTACATACAAAACTAAAAACTAAAGTAGTTTTTTTAAAAGCAATAAAAAAAAGAAAATAACTCAATTCCCATTATGTAACAGCAATGCGCTTTCAGGGAAATGGCCTTCAAAAGTAGCACCCTAAGTAGCACAATCCACACAGATGTAACATTTCTCAACTTTTCCTGTGCATTTACCACATACTGCTCTTTCACATTGGGCACAGATATCAGAAGTTTTATTTTTATTGCATTTAGCTACATGACATTGTTTTATCTTGTGTGTGTCACTGGGTGCAGCACTGATCCAGGTTGAGCTGCATTTGCCTGCTGCTTTACAGTTTTCTGATCGAAATGTTTCTGCTGAAGCTTTGTGGCTAGCTTCAAGATGAAATCTCTCCTACTGATATTTTCCACGGTGCATTCCTTGTACAAAAAGAAGGAATTGATGGCTGCCAGGTCCAGTACATTGTAAAATACAGCAACTGGCCACCGGTGAGAACCGGCTTTCACTGAGCACTCACGTGCCATCTGGTCTGTACTCCGTACTTTGTGTCATTGTGGAAATCCACAGTGTCCTTTTTTTTCTTGTCAACAGTCCAGATGGCAACTGATGTATGAAAGCAGCTGAGAATAATTACATTCTTTCTCGGCTTGCACTTGAAAACAGTTAGTGTGGCACAATCATTGTGTTTCAAAATTGTACTGGAGTACAGCTGTGGTTGCAAGTTTTGCGCAGATGATGGAAGCTCTCTTCTTGCTTTGTTTACTGTTCCAACCAGGCTGTTTTTTTCAACTCTTTTGCCAATTGCAGTGAAGCAAAAAAAATGTCAGTGGTATGTTTGCTCCACGAACATACAGGATTGTAATAAACACTCCTAAGCTCTGCATCCTCCGGCATCCCAAACAAAGTGACCCTGTAATTGAATATGCAGGGTGCTCTTCTTCCCCGTCTCCTCCAAATGTGTTCCTGTCTCTCCTCAACAAGAGTGTCACTGCATCAGGAAGTGTACCACAGCAGCCATCCGACTCTGCAGGTGTGTGCTTTTATACAACTCTTAGTTACTCACTTCTACAATGGTTTGCACCTTGTAAAAGAGGTGTAAAGTTTTTGGTGGATCAGCAATTGCCTAAATGCAAGGAAAAATCCTTACAGCCTGCCAGACTTGTAAATCCTTAAATCCTTTGAGCCTGCCAGACTTGTAGGACTTGAGTCTGGGACTCAGACTTGAGTCGCATTTTTTGTGACTCAGACTCGAGTCACAATCGCAAAAGACTCAGACTCGCTTGGGACTCGACCTTGTTGGACTTGGATTCGGACTCGAACATTTGGGCTCCGTGACTCTGAGATATTTATGACAAGTCCTTTTTTTATTTACTATTACACAAACAATATTACAGCTACTAGGAAACCTGTGCACAATAAAAAACCACCCAACAAAACATTATCCAATCATTCGTTAGCGCTGTTGTCTTTGCAGTCAGTCATAGTAAGAATAAGAAATTGGAAGCTAGTTAGGTTGCAGCGTAAACCCCCCCCCACACACACACACAAATCCAACTGTGGGGCTGTGTGGTCTAGTGGTTAAATAAAAGGGCTTGTAACCAGGAGGTCCCCGGTTCAAATCCCACCTCAGCCACTGACTCATTGTGTGACCCTGAGTAAGTCACTTCACCTCCTTGTGCTCTGTCTTTCGGGTGAGACATAGTTGTAAGTGACTCTGCAGCTGATGCATAGTTCACACACCCTAGTCTCTGTAAGTCGCCTTGGATAAAGGCGTCTGCTAAATAAACAAATAATAATAATAATAAACATACCCCCACACAAACCCATCTGCAACTATTGCAGACCAAGTTTTTTTTCCACTTTTGCATTAAGTTCTATAAGGAATAAATGATGTCTTATTTCTCTTTACTACTTTAAACTGTGTTCTAAATTTCTAAAACTGCATTCTTGAAAATATGTAATTTAATTTTGAGTTTACTAAAAACAAAAACAAATGAAAAATAATAATCATATAAGTTATAATCATACTTTTAGATTCATATCAGAAAGTCGCTGTGTGATTAAACATTCTGTGCTCTGCTTCTAATCTCCACTCGTTCCCAGCACATGCCATCACTGTTTGCAAGAAATGTCAGTAAATTCACCTGTCAAATTCAGTCGAAAATTGCTTACCGTCAACCAGTCAGATATATCAGACTGATAGGACAGAAGGACTGATTGATAGCAAAAAAAGAATGACAGAATAACTTAATACCACTTAATTTACCAAAATGAAAATGATTTATTATGCATGCAGGAAAAACACATTAACAATACGCTGTGCAGCGTATCAATCTAGAAATCTGTCTTGTGATTACTTTATATTTTTGTTCCATTATGAACCTACCGTGTTCACTTGCTCGCCGAACCCCCAGTCTCTTATTAATAAATTGCACTTCCCTTCTTCTCGTTGATGTGTGTTTCATTTCCCCCCTCTCACGTGACACTGCCATTCATCCCATCTGTTTAATGGGCTGAAGCCGGGCTGTGCTCGCTCATAAATGCGAGCACCCAAATCCGGTCTGCACATGCTCAGTAGCAGCCAACCGTCAGCCAAGACTGGCTATGATTGGCTTAAAAATGTCTAGATGGAGCGCAGCCGGTTAGCGAACACGGTGATCAGGCGATCAGCGCGCATGTGCCAAGACAACAAAGGCTAAAAATATGAGCAGCACGACTTCGGCTCTTCTCAGTCTTGCATAGTGTGTTACTTCACAGAAAGACAGAAAATGTTTAAGCTGTTTAAATATAATTCACAAGTGTAATTATCTTTGTTTAACTTTGTCTAACTTTAAATTAATGTTATTTGTCTTATTTGTTCAACTTCGTTCTTTTCAGTTTTAATCTGCCTTTATTTTGCGCCGTCTGTCCCTTTTTCTCCCGAGGCTGCAGGTCTTCAGCAGTGCTTTAAGTTAAGCTCAGTAATATCTTGTTGTGTTTGGCAATGTTTTTTTTTTTTTTTTTTTTGTTAATTTACCGACCACTGCTGCCTGTTTAGGGTAATCAGTTATTAAATATACCATACAGTATATTTGTATTATTTTAATATTATTTATATAATATTTGATATTATTATTTTTTTAATCTTGTTGATAGCTGCAACAGGCTGGACAGTGCTTCTACCACTGAGGTTGGCCCCCTGGACCCCATACCCTCACCTGCATCTGAGGTGTGAACACCCAAAAATTTTGGTCACCAGCTGCCACTGTGAAATACATAAACATAATGTTTTTGTGTAAAAGAGAAAAGATAAAAAATACATGATCTGAAATCAGGTGAACTGAAGTGCAATCTCGTAAATGCATCATTTTATTACAGACTTAATAAAAGTGCAAATGCAATGAAAGTGAAACATAACGTTTCTGTTTTGCAAAACAAATAATAAAAATTTAATTCAGGCTATACCATTGCCGACCGTGACCGGGGTTCCTAGTGGGCGCACACAATTGGCCAAGCCGCCCAGGTAGGGAGGACTTGAGCGGCAGGGCAATCCACGGTTCACCGCGCACCAGCGACCCCCATGGCTGATAGGGCACCTGCGGGTCTGCAGTGGAGCCATTCAGATCTGTGTTGTCCTCGGCACTATAGGTCTGGTGGCCGCTGTGGATCCACAGTGCGAAAAATGACGCTTGACAAGAACACGTTTCGAGGACGACATTTCAGCCTCTTTTTCTCTGTCGCCGGGGTTGCAGCGGTGAACCGGGATAAAAATAATAATTGGACATTCCAAATTGGGGAGAAACCAGGATAAAAAAACATTGGCGACAACAAAATTTAAGAACACAGTATATATATATATATATATATATATATATATATATATATATATATATATATATATATATATATACAGTTCTGGTAATGTCTAAGTCAGATTGGCAGATTTTACCCGAATTTAAGTAAAAGTAGATGCTATAGTCAGAAGTGAAAGTAACTTTAATTTCTTACCTGTTTTGTGGTACTCAGCGCACTGCGCTTGCTCGCACATGCCTAAACAACTTCCACTAAGAAAGCGGTGAAGTACCCATTCAAATGTGGTATATTATGCTGTTTTCTGTCTTTTACATTTTTTTTAATTGAATTTATTATATTTTCCAGTCTTTTACGTCATTTTCTAATGTAATTTATCATATTTTTTCACCATTAAGAAAATAGTATAGAAATATCTATCCTATGCAATACATTAGGTCGTGTACATTTTTTTTTACTTGTGCAACTTTGCGGTGGACTTCTCGTGAATTGCTTTTTTTTTTTAGAAAAATGAATTTTTTTGTTGCCAGTTTAAGTTTAAATAATGTACAATTAATGGTAAATGTACCTCTTTAGACAATAGGAAAACACCCATCAGATCACAATTGATTGCACTGTACCAAAATATGACAGCGCACAACTCACAATCGTACCAATTTCTTCCATTACATGAGTCAAGTTTTGGTACACATACCACATTCAGACAATTTACCACTTTCTAACGCTACATCGGCTCTATAGTCCAGATCACGGCTTCTAGCTTATCTATAAACTTCAGGTACATTCAAACAGTGCTCCAATTCCAATTCCAAAAGAAAAGAAGATGGTGACAGACAAAGTTGAAAAAGGCATGCAAATAGCATAATCTAGCTAGAAAACATACATCGAAATCTTTTTTTTGGTATTTTGTATTTTTTATTATTTGTGTCTTTTTCCTGAGGGATATCAGACAACGTTCGTTAGGTAAACTGTTCCCCCACTACTACCACTAGTTTAATGAAAATTGATTTGAGTTCACAAGTCCTTGACTCGAGACTCGAATTCAAGGACTCGTGACTCGGACTCGGACCCTGATGACTCGGAATTGACACTCGAGACTCAGACACGGACTTGGACTCGAGGTTTGAGGACTGGCACCCGTTTAGTATCCAGATCCCGCCCAATTCCATGCTCTTTTCTTCATTTTAATGCATTTCAATATAATTTTAATGGATTCATGATGGCAAAGTGCAAATTTGAAAGTGGGTGCAGAACACCAGGTGAACACCATTCTTTACATACGCTGCATTTTTAGCTGCCGATAAAATCAAACTTTATGGCTGCTAAACGCGATTTACAGCAGCATTATGGGGGTTTTGCACCCGCAAATTATTTTGCGTGTATCCTTACATCACCCCCTGTATGTGCTAATGTGTCAGTCGAAACTTTATATTACATGTTTATATTAAGGAATTGATTTTATAGCAACCATTAAGAATTTTATTTAAACTTGCTATTATGATTTAACTAACAGTTTAAAAGAAACAAGTGTAGATAGTTGTGACAGAAGTACAATGATTCTTGGTTGTAAATCTCCCTCCCGACCTGTGAGGGTGCTAAGCAGCGAGAACAGAGTTCCTTGGACGGGCTGGCCTGACAGTTATTTCCCAGGGTTCAAGGGAAATCAGCCAGCCAGGAAGGGGGCGGGACTCCGTTGCAATAACGCATTGACCCAGAAGGGAAACGACGTGGCAGCTGCAGATTGGAGAGGCGGTTGCACTCGTTTACCAAGGGGTCAGCATAAAAGGGGATGGAGAAACGCAATCTGTTCCTTCGCTTTGGTTTGGTTTGTGTTTTGAACAGAAAGAGACCCCATGTATTGAGAACAGTATCGTGAGTGTTGTGTTTTGTTTGTTTGTAATTATCTTGTCTTGTCTTGTACATTACCAGACAGCTAACACAGTTCTGGAGCTGTCGTCAAGGGCCAGCACTAAGCCGGAACAGCACCACACCAATTGTCACTAAATAAACTGTATCGCCTACCACGAGCACTACTGCATGCTCCCAGGACTGGTGACCGTGTATGTATTATTGTGGGGCGAATATTATTGTTTATTAGTTGGGATTACAACCCCGTTGTTATTTACCCTGTGCAGTACACATTGTTGCGTATTGCCGGGGGATTATTGTTTTGGTCACCAGACCTGGAAAATAAAATTAAAACATTTCCAAACTGGATTACAATTATTTCTGTCTGCTTCTTTAACGCACTGCATCACTCCTGCACCTGTTTCCACTCAGCCACTTTGCCACACTCATCCATAGATTTGGGTGCCCAAAATGGATACTTAGTGATCAGGGAAGAGAGTTTGTAAATAATTATGCAAACAATTTTAAATAACTAAATAATTGAAATACCCATGTTCCTAATATGTGGGTAATGTGTAAGATTTCCAAGATTAACCACCTCCCCTGGTTTACAAGTACACTGACTTTACAGTGAGTAGTCTATGCTTAGCAGACATACAACAGTGGAATTAGTAACTTTATACTCACAACTGTAAATCACAGTACCTTGATAGTTATAATACCAAAATAACATATTGTTTCTGTATTCCCTTTTGTATTTATGTTTTATATTGGTTTGTAGATTAATGAAGAGCTATGCAGGGTTTTGCAAATTGACTAATGGCTTGGATGAGAGAACAAAGGCACCATTAAAAGGTGGTATACACTGTACAGTACATAGTGGGTGGTGCTCGCTTGGCAAAAACCTGTAAGTATGTTATCAAGGGGATGTGATCAAACTAACATGATACATTATGAACAATGAATGAGAAACGAACTGTAGTTAAAATGAATAATGTATTAAGAATATAAGTTATGACTAACTCATTGTAGAATTATCATATATTCTGTTGAGATATGTGTGACAGGGAGGACCCTGTCGCTGGTTCTTGCGTGGATGTGTGCAGCTGGGACGCGTTGCTAGGCAACCAATTGAGCAGGTAGGCTTTCCTGGCGCTGAGCTGATCGGGAGGTCCGGATTGGAAAAGCATCTGCGCCACGAGGCGACTGCACGGCCATTGCTACACAGACGGGTACTGAGTGAAAGCTTGCTTTGTTTACATCGAGGAGGACAGCATCCGTTCCGCAGGATAACTACTACGGAACCCTTCAACTGCAAGATGGTGGCTGTGAAGGCTCTGCCCAGCCAGGACTGTCGTGAAGACCCGGGAGTCGCTGGGAGGCCGGGACTTCGGGAGCAACAGCAGTAGGATTCTGGAGTGGGAAGTCTCTTTTAGTAAGACTAGTGCTTTGTTTTGTTTTGTTTTCTTTATTAAATCTGACACTAGGGCTACTATTGCTGGCACCCTAGTGGCAGCACCTTTGTGTTCATTAAATCTGCATGCCTGCGCAGTGTGTCACCACCCACTGCTCTGTGTCTGAACATTATTATTCAGTGATGACCCACGTACGTAACACTTCACCCTATTAAAACAGGATATCACAAAAATAAAATACTGTGGAGCAATGCCACATTTTGGTTCTAAGTACACTGTGTTTGTGGTATTATGAATATGAGCAGTGTTTTTTTATTTAATAATTTAAACTAACAATACTGAAGTGCTATTTCTTATATTCCTTCTTTTGAATTATGTAGGGCATTATCCATGTAGCTTAGCAAACACCAGAAGGACCGGGACAAGTACCTTGATGATGTGCTCTTCTCCCTAACAGCACACAATTACTAAAATGTCACCCTTACGTTTGGTGAATGGGCAAGAAGCTAGATTTCCAGAGTAAGTGCCATTGGAATATCCGATAACATAAACCAAAACTTATTTTCTATAAAATCTTCTGTTCCGAAACAATTGTAATTGTAATTACTTTTGGAGTATTTTCCTGTCCTACACTAATACTGCCATTTTTTAAAACATGTTAAAATGTTTGATTTATTAGATACAACCATAAGACTATCAGAACACACATTTCAGATATGCATTCAGCAATATTAACTTTTGTAGTTCTTTGTAACCGTTTCTTATTTGCAAAGAAATAGGTAGTTCTTTCCAAACAGTAAATTATAAATCTTAGGCAAAATCTGAAAAAGTCTAATATACAAGCATTTCTGCTATTCCTTTATTTTGGTGTATTGGATTGGATCATGCATTATTAATAGGTGTGCACTGATAATCACTAGCCTATCGGCATGGTATTTTAGCCAGTAATGTACACCGATATTCATGCTTCAATTTCTTTCAGCACATCATTTAATGTCTGGTTTGGTGCGCTTACTAATGACGCAAGAACACCGAGACAGTAATTTTACTTGCAGTACTGTGTAATGTGCGATCAACCTGCAGTAAATGTCTAAAAAGAGCAGTGTTTGGAATTTAAAAAAATATATCAGAACAACATATAAGACAACAATAGGATAACTGAGCTGTGTTCAGCAGAACAGACTTGATGCTACATTAAATCCAACGATGAACTTTGAGCAGAATATTATTCTGATGCTTTAAAAAAAAATCCTGAATAACATTGATGGTATAAGTTGTTATTATTATTATTACTATTATTATTATTATTATTATTATTATTATTATACAATGTACTTCAAAATGACCTTTTGTAATTATGTTGATTTTGCTTAATCTGCATAGGTTGCGGGTGTGTTCGGTTTGACTGAATTTTGTAACTGGGAATGTAATATTTTTATGACATCTTTATTTTTTTTGGTTAAGTGAACAAGGTTAATTGTGGTTAAGGTGGTTAAGTTGTGCTGCATTTTTAAGCAGTGTATGCTTAAAATAAGAATTTTACAACATTTGTTGTAGTGTTGGCATTGTGTTGGTTAAAAATATGGGTAAATTAAGTTCACCAGCATCAGCATGTACTGTTTATTTATTAATTAATTAGTGTTTTTAACACTATGATTTGTAACAAAATAGGGCTAAAACCATTTCACATTTGACGTGTTTGTGATTCTCTTTTTTTTGTTTTTTTACAAAAGTGACTTTTTAGTAATATTTGCATTAGTAAAAGAAACAAATTAGCTTGAGAAAATAATGCATGGTTAACATCAATGTCTAAAAGTTAAAGTCTTTCTGTACTAACGGATGTCTCTTGATCTAGTCGCAAAGAAGATGCTGATATTCGAGGCCTACAGGATGCAATTGAAAGAAATGAGGTGGTACTGGTCAGCAAATTGCCTTTCTGCATTTGATTATTCTTCTTCTGAAGGGAAAGGGTCAGCAGCAAAATTAGATACTCTGGTCAGCGAGGATCCCACTTCATGTTGGTAAAGGTCTGCAGCTGCAGGTGCAAGTGGCAGCAAGTCCTCCACAATTTTCTGTACACACCCACTTTGTATTCCTTTAACTGGATCAAGGTTGAAAGTGGGTAGAGAAAAATTGCAATGTAGGGCCTTTTTCAAAGGGAAGTTAAGGACTTTTTTTGGGAAGTGCTTCAAGCTGTTCACATAGAAATAAAAACAATGTCCTACCAAAATAATGAACTTCCATTTTGGAACTCTGGGAGCTTACCTGGGATGCTATGTGCATTCCATGCTTATGCGACTCAGTTTATACCAAGGTGGCATATGTGGCAGGTAAGATTAGATATGCAGTGTCTAACAATGTTATCTTCCATGTCCACTTGTTCTTGATCCACCGACTGAATGAGAGCCCCCTTTATCGGATAGTTCACCCTATTGTTCACTTCTGGCCACATTCTTTCAACCATATAGTTCTGCAAGAGAAAAAGGTCAAAATTCATATTTAATTTTTTTATATACCCTATTAAATTAAACACTAAGCACACAAATATATACCTGTGAAAGGTCTGAATATCTTATTGCTACCTTTTTTATGGATCAGTTTGTTGATTAGTTTTCAAATCCTGTTTAGTTTGTTAACTTTTTCAATGTTTTAATGATTGTGGCAAAGTGGTTAATAGTGTGCAGGTGATCAAAAAACCTACCACCACTAATATATGCGTATGCCCGGAATCAGAAGGTAGCAAAGGGCCGACTGTCCATTGCAATGCGTTCAAAGGGGGTGGAAATAATCGGCAGTGGGACCAAAGGGGCGGGGCGCACTCGCTGGCAGTCTGGGCATGTGGCTACATATTTCCTTTATGAAGTCCGACCCAATAAAATCGAGCCAATATTCGCTCCTTGTCTTGTCAGCTCCGAGGTGCCCTTAAAGGGATATCATGCTCGCCTCATGACGATCCAGTTGACAAGACGGGGAACCAATAATTGTGTTAATTGGGTTTACCCTATACAGTAATTGCCCCTTGATTATGATTATTATTATTATTATTATTATTATTATTATTATTATTATTATTATTTATTTCTTAGCAGACGCCCTTATCCAGGGCGACTTACAATCGTAAGCAAATACATTTCAAGTATCATAGTACAAGTAATATTACAACTAAGAGCAAGATAAATACAATGACTTTGGTTCAAGCAAATACAAGTGTGACAAAATACAATTCAATAATACAGCAGATAAGTGTCAGTGATAGTTACATCAGGATATGATTAAATACAAAATACTGCAGATTAAACACTTGGCAGATTACAGTACTCTGAAGTACAGGATTAAATGCAGTAAAATAGGGGCAGATAAGAGCAAGTAAAGTGCATTTAAGGAAGGGTGATACGTGTCCCAGAGGAAGAACAGAGGAGTTCTACAGGTGCTTTCTGAAGAGGTGAGTCTTGAGGAGGCGCCGGAATGTGGTCAGGGACGGGGCAGTCCGGACATCTGTAGGAAGGTCATTCCACCACTGCGGGGCGTGGGTGGAAAAGGAGCGGGCTCTGGAGGCAGGGGAGCGTAGAGGAGGTAGAGCCAGTCTTCTAGTGCAGGCGGAGCGGAGAGGTCGAGTGGGGATGTAGGGAGAGATGAGGGTCTGGAGGTAGCTGGGTGCAGTCTGGTCAAGGCACCTGTAGGCTAGTACAAGAGTCTTGAACTGTATGTGAGCGGTGATCGGGAGCCAGTGGAGTGAGCGGAGCAGTGGAGTTGCGTGGGAGAAGCGAGGCAGAGAGAACACCAGGTGGGCAGCGGAGTTCTGGATGAGCTGGAGCGGACGGGTGGCGGACGCAGGGAGGCCAGCCAGGAGGGAGTTGCAGAAGTCTAGGCAGGAGAGTACCAAGGCCTGGACCAGGAGCTGGGTGGCGTAGTTGGTGAGGAAGGGTCGGATTCTGTGTATGTTGCTCAGGAAGAATCGGCAAGTGCGTGCCAGAGTGGAGATGTGCTGGGAATAAGAGGCAGGGTCCAGGGTGACTCGAGGTTCTTAGCGGAGGAAGAGGAGAGAGTGTGGTAGATTCCAGAGGAACAGAGATAGAAAAGATCAGAGGAGGGGAGGAGGAGGAAAAGAAAGGAGGTCAGATTTAGAGAGGTTAAGTTTGAGGTGATGCGAGTGCATCCAGGAGGAGATAGCAGACAGACAGGTAGAGATACGGGAGGGATGGTGGAGTCAGAGGTGGGAAGGAGAGGAAAATCTGAGCATCATCAGCATAGAAATGGTATGAGAAACCATAGGATGCGATGAGGGGCCCAGGAGGCGGGTGTAGAGAGAGAACAGGAGAGGACCCAAGACTGACCCTTGGGGACTCCTGTTGAGAGAGGGCGAGGTGTGGAGGTTGCTCCACGCCAGGTTACCTGGTAAGTGTGGTTGGAGAGGTAGGAGGAGAACCAGGCCAGAGCAGTGTCAGAGATTCCCAGGTCAGCGAGAGAGGATAGTAGTATAGAGTGATCGACAGTGTCAAAGGCAGCAGAGAGGTCGAGGATAATTAGGACAGAGGAGAGAGAGGCAGCTCGGTCAGACTTTAGTGAGTTGGTGACAGACAGGAGGGCGGTTTGATACTGCAGTGTGGAAATACTAGTGCCCCAGCACCATCAACATCCTTACCTTCAATAGACCAGACCTGTCCCCAAGCGTGCACTAGTGATGGGTCATTATGTTGGCCCCACACTATGTCAGTGCTTGAGTGGCACATGTCCGGTATATTGAGAGGGGCTGGAGTAGCATCTGCCCTCTCCCACCAGACTCCAGCCTTGTCTTAGTGATGCTACCTCCCATTCTGCGGTCCTTCTCTCTTTATTCGTTTTTCTAGGATGGAAAATAGGAGAAAACATTTCGGCTTGAAAAAGGAAACACATCACCAATTCATTCATTTTTCTTTTTTTCTGCCACATTTACATGTCCGGTCGAGACTGCCATCAATTTAACCAATTCTTTATAATTGGTTAAATCTCGACCCAGAATTATTGGGTGTGGTAGCCTTTCCGCCACCCCAACTACTAGGTGGCGTTTTATCGGTCCTACTGATAAGTATACCTTTAGGTGGGGTATGTCGCCGTATCTCCATGGACGCAGGAGATCCCACCTGGCTTCGTGGCTGCCACGACACACTGCCCAAGAGAGCTTCTTTAATTAAGGTCTGCTCACACCTGGTGTCCACTAATGCCTGGGTTGTCACCTTGACTAAAACTGCATTAACAATACAAGGCCCCTCCTGACCATTTTCCCAGCTGACTCGCCTAGTGCATTCTGGGCCATGACGCGGTGGTAGCCAGCCACTCATAAGCGACCAGGTAAGCTTCGGGGTCATCCTCCGCCATCATTTTCATTGCCCTTGCCCTTGGGGCCATCATCAAGGGTGCCGTTGGTACTGTGGTCTGGATCGCCGAACCAATCTTCTCCACCAACGCTGTGTACTGCTCCTCTCTCTGTCTCTCCGCAGTCTCCTGTCTGCTGTCCAGCGCCTCCAGCAGCGCTGAAAGTGCTGCGTGATCCAGAGTCCCATGTTCTGACACCACGTGTGGCAAAGTCATTAATTGTGTGCAAGTGCAGGTGATGAAAGAACAAACAGACAATTGTAATCCAGGTGCAAAGGTTTGTTTTTATTTGTTTTTGTCTAGTGCCTGACGGCGAAACAAACAGTAAATAATTATGCTGGTAAATAATACAGTGGTGTGTATTACTTAAGTTTATAATCTCCAAGCTGGTCCCGAAATAGTAGTCCCGTTATTGTATCCCCACATTAAACACAAAACACATACACAAGTCCCTTTAGTGCGTGAATTAGTGATTGTACAAATACAATTTACTGTGATATGAGTGAAGTGCTGTTCCGGGTTTGTGCTGGCCTTTGGCGACAGCTCCAGAACATGTTAGCTATCTAGTGCTACAAGTAACAAATAGACAGTGAAAAACAAAACACTCACAATTACTTTCACAACAAACACAGGTCTTTCTGGGTCACTTCACAATAACCAAAACGAAGGAACAGATAACATCACTTTAATCCCTATTTATACCGTCACTCATGACCCCTTGGTAAATGATTGCAGCCGCTCCTCCAATCCGCGGCTGCCACATCATTTCCATTCTGGGTCAATGAGTTAGTGTACCGAAGCTCCACCCCTTTTCTACATGACGACTTCCTTTTAACCCTCAGAACGAAGTGTCAGGCCAAGTAGTCCAGATTACTCTGTTCCCATTACTTAGCACCCTCACAGGTCGGGAGGGAGATTTACCACCAAGAATCATTGTCTTTCTGTCACAATGGTTTATAACTATGCAAATGAGTTGGGCTGCATCTTCTCATTGTGCCTAAGATATCAAGGTCATGTGATGTCACCAACATCATCACTGCTAATGAATTAGCTAAATATTATGCAAATTATGTGATTAGGCATTAAGGTTTAAAATAAAATAAATATACAATACATTACGAACTTACGATTTAACAAGTATGTGTTTTAATAAACACCAGTTGTCATAATTTACATAGGATAACTTTAGAAAGCTGAGCTAGGCAACAGTATAGCAGCTAACCCTTGTTGATTTTGTTTGGATATATGGCTGCCTTTCCTGACTGTACCCAGACAGCATTTCCTGCATGAACAAGGACAAGTAAAACTCCTTGCCATGGTCAACCCTTACTTGATCCCACATACCTTATTCAAGAACAGCAGGTCTGGAATGAGAACATTATTAAAAGTGTTTATTATAGAAAGAAAATGTGGAGACTTATGCAACCGGAGAAGTCTCAGTAACTTCAATCTATTCCTGCAGGGGGTGTCATCTTTCAGAGTACGAAAGCCATCTGATATAAACTTACTATAATACAGTACAGTATTGAGAATATATATATATATATATATATATATATATATATATATATATATATATATATATATATATATATATATATATATATATATATATATATATCTATATATATGTAAATAGACATGTTAATATTTATATTTATATATATATATAACAGAAATCTAAATAAATAATATGTGTATGTACATATATTTTATACATATATATATTCACAGAAGAATGTCAAATACAAGTACTTTAAAATATTATAACACTATACATTCTTATCTTCACCAGGTTCAAATTCTTAACTGAACACTTCTTCATAAATAATTAGATTGTTCTTAACTGTCATGGTCGAATATGCAACAACTTTACTGCTAAACCCATCTATTGCCAGTACATGGGGGTATCACCAAACATGACCAATTTCTTGTTTGTTTTTTGCACTGCTGAATAATCGTACTGCTAATTTGAAAGTTGTATTCAGTGTACTTATTATTATTATTATTATTATTATTATTATTATTATTATTAATAATAAGTACATACATTACGTCAGTTTCAACGCATCACGGTTGCTGAATTGTTCTCAGCACTCTCCCCACTTGAACTTCTGCTTCTTTAACTCCTTGTGCGGCTAGATAACCGGTCATTAACTTACGGCCATAGGTTGGCCTTGTCAATTGCAATGAACAAACAAACAAACAAATAGTTATGATTAAAAATTGTAAAACCTACCGACGCAATTTCGAGCTGAGAATCCGACAAACATCCTTTCTTCAAAAAAAAGGTAATTTGCACATAATCTTCTGACCCTCCTTTCGGAACCACCTTTCTCAATTCAAATTGAGAAGTAATGTTAGCAGCAATGTCAGACTGTGTCACACCACTTGCAACCATGTCTCCTATATACTCCGCATGAACTTCTAATTTCCATGCCATTGTTAGCGGTGTAGTACAGATAAACACTTCCGGGACACACTCAATATGAGTAGAGAACGGCGTATTAAACAATGACTAAAAAAAAAATAGTCTTATTTGTTTTTGTATTACAGATTATTCCATTTAGAATATTTCATTGCGACAAGCAATATGAAAAATGGGAAAACAAGCCTGAATCCGTTTTTGTATTTCAAATTCTAAAATTGGAAAATGGAAAACGGCTCGATTCTTGTTTTTCAATGTTTGTTGTGAAAAACTGAAATTGAAAAATGAGTCGTTTTGTGGTTTTCCGATTTCTGATTCAGAATACAAAAACAATTGGACGGAATGTACATGTGAACCCACTTAAATTGATAATACTGTTTTTGTAGAACATGTATATTCCCCATGCCAAAAATGTCCCATATGCAGTTTAGTCATTGGAAATTTACATTAAAAAACAGTACTGCCATTACAGTAAAAAGTAATGCCATAACTAACTTTTTATTTTTCAAGGTGATACTTAAGACAACAGCACCAAAATAACACAGATGTGGGCTCAGAAAACCACTTGTGTGCTGGAAGCAAAAATTGATGCCTACAAACTGTTTGACACATCATTCCACTCCCTAAATGATCACCAATGGATAACTGATGAGGTACTAGTTTACAGTGTTATTGGAAAATATCTGGAATGTTGAATTATTTTACCTAACGTGCAGTCTGAGATAGTTTGAGATAGATAAGAAGTGAGATGAATCTTTTGGAAGAAGAGTTTTTCCCCCTGGACACTTATCACTCTTCCTTAAATGCACTTTACTTGCTCTTATCTGTCCCCTATTTTACTGCATCTAATCCTGTACTTTAGATTACTGTAATCTGTCAAGTGTTATTTAATCTCTAGTATTTTGTATTTAATTATATCCTGATGCAACTGTCACTGACACTGTTATCTGCTCCATTATTGAATCGTATTTTGTCACACTTGTACTTGCTAGAACCAAAGTCATTGTATTTATCTTGTGCTTAATTGTATTATTACTTGTACTGTGATTCTTGAAATGTATTTGTTTACGACTGTAAGTCGCCCTGGATAAGGGCATCTGCTAAGAAATAAATAAGAAGAAGAAGAAGAAGAGTTGGAAGAGTCTGAATGCAGTGCCAAACAGATTGTCATTCAATGCAAGAATACACTGCACTGTAGAAATGTATTGATGTTGATCTGTTGCATATATCATTTTGATGTGTTTTACCAAGCAAGTAGATTGAAGGTCATTTTGTTTTAAAGATATCTGGTGTGTCTAATTGAATATTTTTTTCAGGTCATTGATGCATTTTTTTTTTGTGCTGTTGAGTTCTCCGGCCAAGGTAAGATAATATCTGAAGATTTTTTAAGTAAATTTCAATGCCTGTTGCAACAAAAAGAAACCGAGTGTATCCTGTAACACGGTATACAAATAATCAAAGATATTGGCCTTAGCTAAAGACAGCTACAGCCATAATTGATTATTTTTATAGAGCTTTCTTAGAGCGTAAGTTAATGACTGGTTATGTAGCTGCATAAGGAGTTTTACAGAACAGTATAACATTTATCTCTACTTGTTTTTTAAATGCAATTTGTTAATGGGAAAATGATCAATGAAGTTTTTAAATAAAACTACAACTGTAATAACACATCTGTTTATGCAGCCTCCCATAGATGCCTTTGACTGTGTGTTCTGTCCTGTGAACATGAATTCCCACAGGATACTAGTGGTAAGCTTCTTTCTTTTTTTAACTATTTGTTTTGCGGCACTCATTACTAAATGGGTAGTTAATTAATTAAAATTTAAACATTTGCTTAAAAAAGGCATTTTTCACATTATTTTATTTATTTCAGATGATTTACAGCCCATCAGCAGCTGCAGCTACTTGCTTGATTTATGTGGGAAAACTGTAAATTACTTTACTTTAGCTTTAAAGTGAGCTAACTACAGAATGGTTGACATGTTGTTGGTGGATACATTGTTTGGATCATAATGTGTAATGAATGTTAATTGTTTTCCAGATAATTCACCCAAACAAGAAAAACATGCTTTTTCCTATTTTTTAAGAAATTTCCTGAATCAGACAGAAAGGAGCACAAACGGTTGGACGCTGGAAACGATTCCTCACAGGGTACAACTGTGGAACCTTTTGCATGTTGATAAGAAATATACTGTAACTGTGGGCTAAAAAAACAGGACATTGAAGTGTTTTCTAAAAGGTGTTACTGTTCCACTAAGGAATCCATAATCTTGTTACTAAGTCGAAATCATTTTAGCTGATTCTAGGATTTTTCTTCTCTATAGCAGAATGTATGCATTATTTGCAAAAATAATATTGTAAAATGATGATGTATAAATGATGATGTATAAAATTGAATTTCCCATGTATTTGTGTTTTTCTGAATGAACAAATAACACTGTTGTTTGTTTTTCATTATTGTAGTGTTAACAGTATTAAAATTTTAGTTTGCAGAATATTATGTGAAAGGATTACCACTCGACCACATATGTAATTCAAAAGAAGCATTAGCCAATGCTTGGTTGCAGACTGCAGTGTCGCTGCTACACAATTTTGGTAAATATAAAAGTTAATTTAATTTAAATAACAAACTTTACAGATTCTTAAGAAGTGGTGGTGAAAAATTACTGTGAAGATTTTTCAAAATGATTAAGGATATATATATGAGTCAGTGGCTGAGGTGGGATTTGAACCGGGGACCTCCTGGTTACAAGCCCTTTTCTTTAACCACTGGACCACACAGCCTCCTATTATCTGTGTAAAAAAGTGCCTCCTATTTTCTGTTCTGAATGCCCCTTTATGTAATCTCCATTTGTGACCCCTGGTCCTTGTTTCTTTTTTCAGGTCGAAAAAGTCCCTTGGGTTCACATTGTCAATACCTTTTAGAATTTTTAATGCTTGAATCAGATCGCCGCATAGTCTTCATTGTTCAAGATTGAATAGATTCAATTCATGTTAACTTTGGTGAAGTTCATGGGGGTGTGAACCAGGGCTTTGCTATTTCCTAATTACACCTGTCTATCATCATTGACTTCCTATTTAAACCCAGTCACAGAGAGAGAAAGAGAATATTAAATTGATTATCGTGAATGAACCCTTACCTGTCTGACTCCCCGATTCTATTTTTGACTCCTGAACTTTTCGACTACCCGATCTGGCTTTGACCCCTTTTTTGTACGATTTCCCGATTTGGCTTTGTCCTTGCAGCACGACTACCCGACTGATTATCGAACCAAGACCGGACCCGACACCGAACAAGGATTTTCCTACCCCTTCTTCTTCCTGCCATGAAAATCCACAAGACATCCCAATCCCTCCAGTGGCATCTACCTCCATTGCTTCAGTACCAGACCCACAGCTTTCCCAGCCGCGCCATTCCAAAAGAAAACACCGACAGGATTCCTCCCCTGCCCAGCTCTTCTCTAAGGACTAGCCAGTTGCCGGGCTATTAAAATCCTTATTTGATAAAGGGATACAAATCCCACCTGGAATTGATTGGACCGCATTATTCCAACTTCTGTGTGAATCCATCTCAGCAGAGCCGATTTTCTCCACTTGACGCTCCGCCCCTGCTCGCTTAGCAGCACCAGCTCCATCCACATAGGTCAGCACCCCAGAGCCATCTTCAAGTATAGCAGAAGCTCAACAGCTACCTTCAGCTGAAGACGACATGGCAGAGCTACACCGAAAAATCATGGACGACGTGAAACAGTTTATGCAGCCATTTGCAAACGCCTTGTCAGCAATTAATTCTGACGCTATCAAATTCATTAAAGCAGCAGGCCTGCCTTGCAAAAGTGGATATTTCAGGCACTTTTAAAGTCATGCCCATTCACCCCGCCCTTCGCCACCTGCTCAGAATCTGCTGGGAAAGTAAGTACTATTTCATCACCCAACTTGCCGCAGCAGCACAAAAATATTCAACACTCTGTCTGAAGCCCTCTCCAGGATCCTTCTCAACACATACCGAGAGTGCCTTTCCTTCGCCATCTCCTAGACGACTTTCTCCTTATATGCCCCCCTTCGGACCCCCCCAATCAAGCAATTTCCAAACTGCGATCCCTATTTTCTTCAGTAGGTGTCCCACTCTGAAGATAAAACCACTGGCCAAGCAACCCAACTAGAATTCCTTGGAATCACCCAGGACACTGTCAAATTCAAAGCCAACCTCCCACTCGACAAACAGAAGTGCATTCGTCAGCTCATTAATAATTTTAAAGTATTAAAATCAATCTCTAAATGCAACTTGTTAGCTCTACTCGGCCACTTCAATTTCACAATCTGCATCATTCACCAAGGCAGAACACTCATATCTCGTCTTCTTGCTCCCGCATCAACAGCAAAAAACCTGGATTCTCATGTCAAAATCTTCTCAGAAGCAAGGAAAGATATCAGAATGTGGTACACATTGCTGCAGCAGTGGAATGGCCTCTAATTATTCTACAATGATTACATCTCAGCCCCTCAAGTTCTATCTCTATTTACTGACGCATCATCCATAGGATTCGGGGGTTTTGTAATCAATGAGTGGTTCTACGGTACTTGACCCTCCGAAATTCAAAACTTATCTTACCCCATCGTTGCAGCAGCACATCTCTGGGGGCACTCTTGGTCCAGAAAATCAATACTATTTTATAGCGACAACCAATCAACCATGCAAATTATTAATAAAGGCAGATCATCCTCCCCTCTCATCATGCAACCACTTCGCCGTCTAGTTTGGATATCAGTTTCCCATAATTTCCTCATTCAAGCTCGCCATCTTCCAGGCATCTACAATAACACAGCTGACGCTTTATCTCGTCTACAGGTAGCCAAGTTCCGCAGTCTGGTTCCAACAGCATTTCCATTCCCCCTCAAGGTCCCACCCTTCCAGCAGCTCATCTTCAATTAAACTCAACCCTCTCCAACCTCCTTCTATCAGTAAGAACCTATAGCAGCCCTCTCCCCATCCACCCTTCAACTTGCAGCTCACAATAGGATAACACCCACTCCTTTTAATGGAAACTTTCATCCTTCACACTAGGGACACACTGCATTTATCCCCAACATCTATAAAAACCTACATTTCAGGAATTCCATTTCCACAGCATGGCCATCCCTTCGCTGACCATTCTCTCCATCCCAGCAGTATGTCTAACACTCCAAGGAATCACCAAGAGCCTCCCTCCTGCATCTCCTTCCAGACTCCCCATAACCACCGATATACTCAACACCCTAATATCAATCCTCAGGTCAGGATGCTTCAATCCATTCGACGATATCATCATGGAAGCAATATGCATAACTGCCTTTTTTAAATTTAGTCGTTGCCAATTAGTTTTTATTATTTTCTCCCCAATTTGAAATGCCCAATTATTTTTAGGCTCAGCTCACCGCTACCACCCCTGCGCTGACTCGGGAGGGGCGAAGATGAACACACGCTGTCCTCCGGCGTGTGCAGTCAGCCAGCCCGCTCTTTACACTCTGCAGACTCACCGTGCAGCCGTCATAGAGGACAATGCAGCTCTGGGCAGCTTACAGGCAAGCCCGCAGGCCAGACTACATAAAATGAGTGGGATTAAATATTGTCTATCTTTACCTGTAAAAAAAAAGCCAGGACACTTCCTTTGTCAAAGGATATTAAGAAAATAGCGAATTAATAACTAAGTCTGTGTTGCAAAAATTGTACTCTATTCAAGCCTAAAAGGCTATTTTTAAAGTATATTGAACTTTTTTTTACTTAAAAAGCTACAATTTTGCTTTTTAAAATTGGCATAACTTACTACCTGTTACCTCGTTTTTTAAAATGCAACTGTTTCTATTCAATAAAGCTTTCCAGATGATGAGAAGGATTTAAAGAACCAAATTTCCAGTGGAAAACAAATCCTAATTCCCAAGGTTAACCATGATGAAGCAAACTAAGAAAATCTATATTTTAAAAATACTGTGGATCTGGAAATCTCCACAATGAAACAATCAATGGTAAGTGTCTAAATAATATGTTGTGGCAAAGTGGCTGCTCAGTAGAACAGGTGCAGAGGTGATGCAGTGCAGGAATAATCACAAAAGGAAACTCTAGACTTCCGGTTGGACTCAATCTAAGATGGCCACGTAGTTTTTGCACACTTAACAGCCCAATTTATTGAATATTTTATTACTTTTACTTACTGTGGGCATTTTTCAACGGATATTTCTGCTCATGAATACCGCAGATAAAAGAACGTCCTTGGAAATGGAACCCAATACACCCTCTCCTTCGATGAAAAACAAGGGTAAAACAGCTCACCATGTCGTCGGATACGTTGACTGACTAGCAGGGGGCCGCATGGAGAAGACTTGCCTTGGTTACCTGACTCTCAAGTGGAGCAATTGAAGGTCTTTTTCGCCGATTCCGTCAAGGATATAAAAGGTGCGCTGTCCGAACTCTCTATTGATGTTAAAGCTATACGCAATGACATGGATTTAATTCGGTCCAGACTGCAACAAGTTGAAAAGGAAGTGTCAACGCTGACCTCTTCGATACAGACGTATGGCAAGCGTACAGATATTCTGCAGGCCGCTCAGAGGCAAAATAGAGATAGCATCAAGGATGCAAAGGCTGATATTACTCGGCTACAGGCGCGTCTGGCGGAATTGGAGGATTGCAATCGTCACTATAATCTACATCTTGTCTACATCTTCCTGAAGGAGAGGAGGGCGATGATCCGATCTCTTTTCTTCAACACAATTTGCCACTTTGGTTTCCCTCCCTGCCCTCCAAAGGTGTCATTGAGATCGAGAGGGCTCATCGGATTTATAGTGGAGCCAATACCCAAGGAAACAAACCACGCACACTGATTTTTAAACTCCTTAGGTATAATGACAGGCAAGCTATCTTGAAAGCATATAGGCAGCCTGGTACACAAATATCGCAAGGTCAGTCAAAGTTGCTGTTTCGGAATTATTTTAATTTCACAGCTGAGCACAGGAAAGCCTTTGCACCGATCCAATCGTCTCTTAAACAGATGGGCATCCAGAGCTTTCTTTTATACCCATCGAAGCTTAAAAAAGTGCACAACTGCTAATCTAATGTGTACAGCACCCCCCAGGAATCCCAGCAATTTGTTCTGGATCTGAAGCGGAATGCCTAACCTACGGGACGGGACTGCTGACTTATTCCAAGCGTGTTCTACAATCAGTAGGTTCTTTACTTGATGCCTGGCCTGAGTAATAGTGCCGCCACTATAGGATAATTCTGCCCTGGACAACTGTACGTTTGGACTTCTATGAGCTGTATTATTGGACATTTACTTGTTTTAGGTAAGAGTTTGAATTTGCAATGTCTATCAGTCACCAGAAGGGGGAGCAAACGAACAACTATAGGTACGCTCATACAGGCTATCATGGTGTACTTTGTTTATACTTTTTCAAAGACTTTTCTTTGGGACTTAAAGTTCTTTATCTGTTATTGTAATTGTATGCTTAATACGATCTTCATCATTATGGGCTGTTGGGTGTGTGTTGTCCCATCTTGGCTCAAAGAAGTGCTGTTAATTTTGCTTTTGCTGGTCATGTGGGGCTGTAAGGTTCTCTGGCCCCGGCCGACTAGCTTCTTAGAAATGTTTGTAGTTTTGTTTTGCTTTATTTACTTTGTTATTTGTAGTTTGTATACTACCTGCAATCGCACGGGGGGTTGTTGTATTTTTGCTGATTTTCTCTTAAACAGCTACCATTTTTTTGTATTATGTAAGCTCGTTAGGACTTACGTGCTGTTTTATTTCCTTTTGTTATTTTTATTGTCTGTCTTTTTGCTTTTGTTTTTCTTGCTTGGTGAGATGTGTAATCTGGACCTCCTTTGGTTTTTGGTGCGACACAATGTGTATACTGTGGTATTGTGCAGGACCTGGGGAATGGGCTTTCTATTGCAAATATTAGACCTCCTCAATGAATAACTGTAATATTTTATCTTGGAATGTGCGTGGCTTGAACACGCCCATTAAGAGATGTAAATGCCTTGATTTTCTCCATCGCAAGCGTGTTGCTATTGCTTTTATTCAGGAGACCCATACTAAAGCTGTCGACGTACACAGATTCCAAAACAAACATTATAAAATTATTGCCCATTCATGTGCCCTGAATAAGTCAAAGGGAGTTTTGATCCTGGTAGATAGGAAACTCAACATTACTGTGGGTGTCTCTGGGGGTGATGCAGAAGGCAGATTTTGTTTTGTGATTATTACTTTCAATGGGACTAAATTGTGTCTTGCGTCTTTTTATGCACCCAATGCATTTGATCCTCAGTTTTTAGAAAATGTCAGACTCAAATTATCTGAATTTCCTGATGCTGCAATTCTCTTAGGTGGTGACTTCAATCTGGTTTTTAACCCGACGCTCGATACCTCGCACAGCGCTGCAGAGCCTCGTGTAGCAGTTTCAAAATCTTTCCAGAACTTTGTACAGGATTTAAATGCATGGGACGCATGGCGCATTAGAAATCCGAATGTAAAATATTTTTCTTTCTTTTCCCATCCCCACAAGACATACTCTCGCATTGATTATATATTTATCTCCCCTAGTATTTTGCATTATATTATTTCCACCGACATATTACCAATCCTTATTTCAGATCATGCCCCAGTTTTGTATTCATTTAATTTTACTCCTGGAGCAAGATGGCGTTTTAACTCCTTTCTCCTTCAGAACGAGGATTTTTTAAAGCATATATCCAATGGATTGAAAACCTTTTTAGAAATAAACTACGACCCTGATCTTAACCCCCATTCGTTATGGGAAGTCACAAAGTGTTTCATCAGAGGCAGGTGCACTTCATTTGCATCTAACCTAAACAAAACTCGTAATAAGCATAGTTCTCAATTAGAGGCTCAAATTTTACAGTTGGAAACATTACAAAAGGTTAACTTTCTAGAAACCAGAGCAAGACAGCTCGCCTCCCTGAAAGCAGAGTTTAGAAATCTGACCAGATCTAAAGCAGAATTTCTGCTTCTTAAAACTAGACAGCTTTACTACGAACATGCTGAAAGGCCTAGTAGGCTCTTGGCTTTAAGACTTAAACAATCGGAACGTTTGGCTTCTATTGATGCTATTAAGGACTGCAATGGCACAATGCTTTCCCAACCCTCCCAAGTTAATAAAGTTTTTCAACATTTTTACTCTCAGCTTTACAAATCTGAATCTGTTTCTGATTTGAATAGGACTAGGGAATTTCTGAATTCACTGAATTTGCCTAACCTAGTGGCTGATCAAGCTGAACAATTAGACGCTCCTATCACTTTGGAGGAATTGAAAGCTGCAGCTGCGTCCATGCGAAAAGGTGTCTCCAGGTTTAGATGGCATTCCGCCTGAATTACTTTTGGCAGTCTGGGATATGGTTGGCCGTTTAATTCTAAATTCTATAAATTATTCTTTACAAACTGGCTCATTTCACAGAGATCAGAAGTCAGCTTTGATTTCATTACTTCTCAAAAAGGGTAAAGATCCACAGGAATACTCCAGTTATAGGCCCCTTTCACTCTTGAATTCGGATTTAAAATTATTTGCCAAAGTATTAACCAAAAGATTAGAATTATACGTAGGTAATTTAATCCATTATGACCAGACAGGTGTTATGAAGGGCGGCTCGCATCTGACAATATGCGCCGACTTTTGCATGTTCTTGACTCGGCCCCCAATAAATCAGTTTCCTGTGCGGTGTTTTCTTTAGATGCTGAAAAAGCATTTGATTGTTTGGAATGGAACTATTTATGGGAATGGAACTATTTATGGGCAGTTTTGGAACGTTTTGGTTTTGGTCCCTCTTTTATTAATATGGTCCGCACTTTATACACCAACCCTACTGCGTGTGCGCAAACCGGCTCAGTTATGTCTCCCCAGTTTCCACTTGAAAGAGGCACACGGCAAGGCTGCCCGCTTTCTCCCTTGCTCTTTGCCCTTTCCTTGGAACCCCTAGCTCAGGCTGTTAGGCAAAACCCTGGCATCACCCCCATTGACATAAAGGGATCCAAACATCACATATCTCTTTATGTTGATGACATACTACTTTTTCTCTCTGACATTTCCAATTCAATTCCACAGGCTCTGAAACTATTTGATGAATTTGGCTCTCTGTCTGGGTACAAAATAAACTGGTCTAAGTCTGTCCTAATGCCCCTGAACCCAGCAGCTAAAACTGCCCCTCTCCCTCCTGACATCCCTGTTCAAATACAAACTTCAGGTTTTACGTATCTGGTCATTAAAATACACCCTAATTTTCAACAGATTCGCAAAGATAATTTTACAGGTGCCTTGATTAAAATCAAAGCTGATTTGGCGAGATGGTCTCCTTTGCAACTTACGCTACATGGTAGAATTTCTATTATTAAAATGAATGTTCTTCCTCGCATTAATTTTCTATTCTCAATGCTACCTTTATCACTCCCTCACAAATATTTGGAAGAAATTAATTCTATGTGCAGTGTTTTTTTGTGGAATAGCAAACGTGCTAGAATTCGACTGGCTACTTTGCAACGTCCCAAAATACTTGGTGGTCTAGCCATGCCAAACTTTAAATTCTATTATTGGTCCTTTCAGTTGAGAGTTTTTAAGACCTGGCTGGACCCAAGTGCCCCAGTTTCATGGCGTGCAATAGAATAGGCTATAATTAAACCTATTAGGATCCAAGATCTCCCATTCTCTGGCCTTAAAAATAGGGCTATATCTCTACAAATGGGCCCCATTATTGCTAATTCATTAGACATCTGGAAGAAAGCTAATAAATACCTTGGTATTTCTTTTAATTTTCATAAATTCTCACAGCCTTTCTTTTACCCACCCTGGTCCACTAGAAACGTTCACGTTTTGAATGATATTTTCGATGATACAGGCTTATGCACATTCCAAGATCTTAAGGGGACTTACTCACTCCCTGGGTCCTCTTATTTTATGTATCTTAGGCTTCGCTCCGCCCTTCGTGCTTATGGAGTTCCATGGAATGTGGCATTGTCCACTCACCCTTTAGCTCAATTACTTTGTTCAACTCCTGCCACAAGAGGTCTTGTATCATCTCTTTATAATAACTTTGTAACTCACAATATCAGTTCTCTTGCTGTAACTTCTGTTTGGGATAGGGAACTCAACAAGCTGGGTGTTAGCCCTGTCTGGGATAGAATTTGGGAAAATATATTCACATCTTCTAAAAACTTAGCACACCAATTGGTTCAATTTAAATTTGTACATAGATTTTATGCTACCCCATATCGTCGATTTCAAATGAATGTTTCTACTGATAATATGTGCCATGGGTGCACTCTAGGGGCAGTCGGCACTTATCTCCATATGTTTTGGGAATGTCCACGTATCCAAAGTTTCTGTAAATTTGTAGCTACAGCTCTCTCTAAACTTATTAATATAGAGTTGCCTCTGTATCCTGGTCTGCTCCTGCTTGGAGATGACTCTCAAGTTGTGCTTAATTTACAGACAAGACGACTCTTTCTTGCGGGGCTGACAGCAGCAAAGAAGGTTATTTTGAAGGGCTGGTTGGAACCTGGTATAGTCTATAACTGCGCATGGTTACACTTTCTCTTAGATATCTCACTTATGGAGAGGTCGACAGCAAGATTGCACCAGGCCAGTGCTAATACCTTAACTACATGGTCTACTGCTATCATTCTTATTAAAGACCTTCTTTTAAGTTTGGGACCAACAACTCACTAGAATATATATATATATATATATATATATATATATATATATATATATATATATATATATATATATATATATATATATATTTTATATATAATTTGTTTTGTATTATGGTTTATTATGATATTATGATTTTTAATGTATTTTTATTTTACGCTTTATTTATGTTTTTATATATGGTATGTATTTTTACATATTTATGTATTCAACTTTTTCTCCCCCCCCCCATTGTAAAGATTACAATGAAAATAAAAAAGTGTTAAAAAAAAAAGAAAAAAAAAAAGGAAACTGTAATCTGGTTTGGAAAAGGGGGTCTTTATTTTGTAATAATCCTCCGGCAATACACACCAATGTGTAAAGATCGGCAGGAAAATGATAATAATGATTTGCAGAACAAAACAAATAATAACACGTTATCCGCGCCACAATAATACTAAATACAGTGATAAAAAATAAACAGTGACTGTGGTGTTGTTGTTCCGGGTAGTGCTGGCCCAAGGCGACAGCTCCGGAGACGTGTTAGCCGTCTAGTGAATTCACAAAACAAAAGACAATTACTAACAGTGTGTGACAGGCTGGCTGCAGGGAGGAACTCAGACCAGAGAGAGAAACACACAGACAGACGGTGGTGATGAGAAGCTGAGTGCAAATGGTAGCACTCAGCGTTTATTAACAAAGTAAAAGGTTTAAACAGAACACAAAAACACAGGACACGGCACTTGCGCCAAAATAAATAGACAAACAAAACAAACTAACACTTAACAAACGGTGCCCGGAGACAAACAAACACGGTGAGTAAAATAAATGGTTATTATTATTATTCTTTTTACTATTCGTTCTCCTTCTCTCTCACCCGTTCTCCACTCTCGAACACCCAACCCTGAGTGAGTGAAAACATGCTGCTTTTATGCAGTTGTACCGAGACTCGATTGCTAGTCAATCATTCAATTGGAATCTCGGTACAACTGCACGTGAATAAATTAAAGTGCACTTTCCCGTGTTCACATACTAATACTTTAAATGCACGTGATGTTATTTGTGCCATCCTCGTGCCTAAATACAAATCTACATTTTTAAATACACGTGAAACACAGACCTGCTTATATCCCGTGTACCAATGCCTATACACCAACATTTACACACAACACGTAACATACAATATACACGGGGGGGGGAGGGCACTTTGCCACACAGTGCTACAAACAAACAAAACACTCACAAATTCTTTTCTAACAATGCAAAGGGGATCTCTCCCGGTCCTTCCAGTCCTGTATCTGGCTCTGAAACCAAGCGAAGGAAAAGATTTACAATTCTCCGTCCCCTTTATGCTGTCACGCATGACCCCATGGTAAACGATTGCAGCTGTCTCTGCTGTCTGCAGCTGCTACATCGTTTACCTTCCGGGTCAATACGTTCCTGCAACAGCGTCTCGCCTTCTTCTAAAAATCCCAAATATTGAGTCTCTGTTTTGGCAAACGTACATTTTCTCAAGTTAGCTGTCAGCCAGGCTACCCTTAGAGACTGAAGGACGGCTACAATCCTAGCCAAATGCTCTCGCCAGGTGGAGCTGTAAATGACCACATCATCAATATATGCTGCTGCATATTCATGATGTGGGTGTGGCTGTTCCATCAGTCTCTGAAATGCAGCGGGCGCAGCATGTAGCCCAAACGGCATGGGTTTAAAGTGAAACAGCCCTTCTGGTGTTGAAAATGCGGTATTCTCTCTATTATTGTGGGTTAAGGAGATCTGCCAGTATCCCTTCATCAGGTCCAAAGTGAAGATAAACCTCGCCTTTCCTTGTCTATCTAAAAGTTAGTCAACCTGAGGCATAGGGTACGCATCAAACTTGGCAATAGCGTTTACCTTCCTGAAATCCACTCAGAAGCGGTTGGTGCCGTCTTTCTTGGCCACTATGACAATAAGACTGCACCACTCGCTCCTGGAAGGCTCAATCACCCCACGCTCAAGCATGTCCCATACCTCTTTGCGAATGCCACTTCGTCGACTTTCTATCCGATAAGGTCTCTCCCGCACAGTGACACCTGGTGGAGAGATAATGTCATATTCAACCAAGTTAGTCCTGCCGGGCAAGTCAGAAAAAACATCGCTGAACTCCTCAATAAGCTTACGCAGCTCCCGTTACTGATCTGGAACCAACTGTTCCCCCATCGAAATGATTTTTTTGCTAGGAGTCTCTGAACAGGGGCCTAAATCATCCTCTATATTGCCTGGGGCTATAAACAAGACACCCCTTGCCTGCCAGGGCTTTAGTAAATTTACATGATAAATTTCATGTTCATTGCGGCGATCGGGCTGTCTAATTTCATAATCCACCTTCCCTATAGCCCGAATCACTTCATATGGCCTCTGCCATTTAGCACACAATTTCGATTCTAATGAGCGAAGTAGCAGCATTACCTTGTCTCCTGATCGAAAGGTTCGAATTAGTGCATTTTTGTTGTAATGCTGCTGTTGTCGGTGCTGAGCCGATCTGAGGTTGTCCTGGGCCAAACAACTGACCAAATCTAGGCGATCTCTTAGTAGGAGCACATGCTTCACTACATTTTTGGACGAGCCTTTGTGCTCCTCCCACCCCTCTCTCAACAGATCGAGAATGCCAAAGAGGGAGAACCCTGTCAAACTCTGCGGCATCTCTCTCACTGCAAAAAGGAGGTATGGAAGAAGCGATGCCCAATGTTTTTGCTCTTGCGTTACAAACCGTCTCAGCATCGCCTTCAAGGTCCTATAGTGAAATTATTGTCCAATTGGGTTGTAGCTATTGTAGCTGTCAGTATCAATGAGAGCGTTGACTATGGTTCCATTTATTCCGACTTCTACTACATAGGGAGCTCTACCCTCTAGCTTCCCTGGTACTATAATCATACCAGCTGCAGTCCAGTAGCACGGGGATGCAAATCACCTGAGGCCCAGGCCCAACTGCAATCCAGCAGCAAAGATCACCGGCTGATATCAGGCTGATGGGTTCTGATATGCATGCATTAAGCTGTAAGTCCTGTGAAATGTATTTGGCGGTTAGTGCTCTTCAATTTGTGGAAGATTTTATTTGCAAAAAGTGTTCTTTTACTCAGTCCCTATTTCAAAATGTTTCTGATCTTGAAAAACAAATAGACTCTCAGAAGCATACACAACCATGAGCATTTCATTGAAACCTGTTGTAACAAAATTAATAACACTTGGCAAGTGTTGGATACTGAGGGTGAAGCCGACAAAGTCCCTGATTCAAATTTTTTAAATGAGACTGCTCAATTCGACATCTCAATACCACAGCCCGATTGCAGAAGCATATGTGTAGAAGGACTTGAGAAAATAAATATAGTTGAAAGGCAAGAGTTGAATGAGGATTGGGTGACCGCTAGAAAAGGTAGGAAGAGGAGACTGAAAAGTAGTCAAAATACAGAGGAGATCAAATTATCTAATAGATTCCAAGCACTGAACAATATTGGCGATGTGTTGACTAGAAATATGGGGGAGGTCCTGTTAGAAGGCGACTGAATTATTCGCCATGTTGACAGTGATTTTAGCCGTAAAGATCCTATATACAGAACTGTTACCTGCCTCCCTGGAGCAAAAACTAAGGACATTGAATCAAGAGTGTACAAACTATTAAATAATCAGAAAAAAAGAGTCTGTGGTCATTGTACACATAGGTACAAATGACATAAGAAATAGGAAATCTGAAGTTCTAAAAGAGGACTTCAGATCATTAACAAAACAACTAAAAAGGTCAGGATACATAATTATTCTGTCAGGTCTTTTACCTGGTATTGGTTGTGGGGATGAAAAATTCAGCAGATTTAGGGATGTAAATGCGTGGCTAGCTGGCTGGTGTGCTCAAGAGGGTCTGGGTTATATAAATAACTGGGACTGTTTCTGGAGAAGAAATATATTTTATAAGAAGGATGGACTTCATCTAAATAGATCAGGGGCAAGCAGGTTAGCTGCTAATATCGAGAACCACCTTGCAAAGTATTTAAACTAGGCACTGGGGGGAGGATGACCTAAAGAGATATGCAAGATTGAGGTTATAGCTTCCTGCCACCCCCACTTCCCAGTGAGTAGTCATAGAGGTGTGTGTTACAGTAATCATACTCAAATTCCTATTATCCCTGCTCAATCACTTGCACTAGATGGGACTGTTCTACGTTTATGCTTATTTAATGTCAGGTCTCTGTCTAATAAGGCTCTGTTAATTAGATTTTATTCAGAATTACGGGATTGATATTTTATCATTAACTGAAACTTGGTTTGGACCTAATGACAATGTCTCACTGATTGAGGCTTCCCCACCTAAATATTCTTTTTTCCGTAAAGCTCGCTCTACTGGGCGGGGAGGTGGACTTGCTACTATTTTCTGTAGTGAACATAGAATTAATCAGGTTACTGTCCCAGGTTATTCATCTTTTGAACTGTTAACATTAACACTAAATAGTGCACTACCTGTTCATATTGTAATTATCTATGGACTACCTATGTCAAACCCATTATTTTTAGCTGAATTTAGTGACTTGCTATCTTCATTGACAGCCCATTATGATAGGATTCTACCAGGTGATTTTAATGTCACAGACGGTCCCTTTTGTACTATAAGTCATAAGATCCTTTTGCATGGAAGGCCTCGGTTGCAAGGGTGTGCGGTTCTTTGATGGACCCAGATTCAGTTAAATGTTTTTGCCAACTGATGATGGGAATGAGAATGTAGAGATGGGAGCCCAGCTAACAAGATTTAAGTTTATGCAGGTATCAGGCTTTTAAAGACTGTCACCGACACCTGTGAGCAGAAACTGACTCACTGAGAGCAGAAATTGACCCAAGACTGTCACAGCTACGCAGGCTGATCTTTGGGATACAAATTGAACATTTGTGAAACTGCAACAAATATTTTAATGACTGTAATGTGTTTTAGAAAATATTTTTAGCAGATGTGCACAGGCCTGTCGTGGTGTTCACAGAACCAGTCCAAGCTGAGCCTGGCGCAGAGTTCGAATCCTTTTGGGAATGTACCAAGTTATTAGACATGGATTGGATGATTTAAACTGGCCTGTATTGATTGAAGTAATATGATATGTGTGTGTCAATAATTATAGTAATACTGTATATGTTCCTTTCAAAAAGATCTGTATACTCAGTAGAAAACAATGGATAGCTGTTGTGTGCAGTCTGTAAAAGCACCTGCTGGAAGGAGTCAAACTCGGCAGGCTCTTATCATAAGGCCTTGTTAACATATTCCAGTTTATTGAGAAAAAGTAGCCAGTTTCTTTCGTTACTTTACTTTCATTACTTCATGTCTCATATTAACCAACACCAAAAAAATTGGCAAAAGGCTAGGATGTCTTAAAACCCGCTTCAACTGGATTTTGTATTAACAGAGAAAGGGGTCAGACTTAATTCAGTAAAATAATATTGCCATGTCTAGGAGCAACTGTTATACTGAAGTGAATGAATTAGAAATACATATTATAAAATAATTTAAAGTTAAACTGTTATACAAATAACATTATTATTGTTGAAAGAACATATTACAGTTAAAAACAAAAGAAGTTCAGTACTAACTGACACTGTCAAAATATTGTAATAATTGTACTGTGTTTTAAGCATATAAAACCAGCATAAATAATATTGCAGCAAATTATGAACAGGTTACAATGATTTGAACTAAGAAACCTGAACAAGTGTTAATGTTAGAAAAAAAAGCTTGTCTATGTGCCTTTGTTATTAGTGCACATACACTCGTGGAAGTCTGTAACCTTGAAAGGAGGCTAGGTATTGCAAATTAGCAAAAACAAAAGGGTAACCCTTTTTAGACAGAATGACATTTGAAACTAAAAAGACCTATTTGATGTTTGTGTTGTTACTAAGCAGAGAGGTTTTAAATAAAAAAAGTATTCTGATCTAATAATAGAGTGATAAAACTCCCTGAAGAAAAATAATATGTTTTAAGTATTTTGATCTAATAAGAAACATAATATTTAAACTAACAAGTGTTTTTGCTTAAGGCTCTACTGTAATACAGATAGACTGTAAAAGCAGGAGCGAGCATTTAATTTAATCAGTTTAAGAATTAGTTCAGTTTCTTTCTCCAACTAAACACAAAATATTTTAGACATGACAATATCCATTAAATTAAAGAATATAAATGTTTAGTTTATATAAGGTTTATATTTAGGTTTTACTGCAATAGAAAACAGGACCTGTTAGGTTGGGATATTAGACAAATAAAGTGTAAACTGTATTCAGTAATTTTAGTACACCATGTTTTGTACACCATTGCAAGCAGAGCAGTGCTAGATATGGAAGGTTCTTTTTGGCAGTCAAAGTGAGATTTACTTGTAGTCCACAATTTTGATTCCAAGGTCTTTCTATGATAAGAAAACCTGGCAGTCGAAGCAGGCATTCTACAAATTAGTGGAGTTGTGTCCAGTATCAGTTCAGTTCAAGTTTGAGAGGGATGGCGAGATTGAGGGATGGAGTTTGGGAATGGTGCTTAGTAACATTGAGGTTAGATACTGATAGCAGGATGAGATAGGGGGACGAAGAGTTTTCCCTTCTCGTCGGGTCAGGCAGCATCCTCTGGCTGCTGGGCGACATAGAGAGGGAGACACGAGAGGAGCAAAGAATTAGATATAAACACTTTCCGCCGGGTCAGGCAGTATCCTCTGACTGCTGGGCGACGTAAAAGTGAGAGAGAAAGAGCAAAGTTTAGACACATAACATACAACAAAAGGACAGATCCTTCGCAATTCAGTGCAGCATCCTCAGGCAGCTAAGCTGGCAGCTGGGTGGCATGGAGAGCTTAGGAAAAGTGTCTTGGGTCCGTTTAGGAGAGACGAAAACAGAGAACCCCTCGGTCGGGCCCGCTCAGCAGGTGGAGGCACGGCCTACTGCATGAGGGGCTGAAATGGTCCTGGACCTGAAACGGAAGAGAGGAGATGGGACAGCAAGGTTGAGGCCTGAAAGGCTTAGCGCATAAGCAGCAGAAGAATAGTATGCGGCCGGGGTCCCCTCAGGCGGCGAGGAACAGCTGGGCGGCAGTGGTTGAGGCGAGAGGCCGACCGGACAGTCGGGGAGTGAAACTCACTTCCCCAAAGAGGACCCCGGTTCCCGCAAGAACCGCACCGTGGGATAGAAAAGAGATTGCAGAGTCGCACACATAGACAAAAGCTGGAAGAAAAGAGAAAAGACAAGAGATGTTAGTAGACAACCTATGCCTATAAGCCGTCTGCACTGTGGAGAGGAAAAACCCCCACTGCTGGGCGGAAACCTCTGGTGGGCCTGGCGGAGAGAGCGCCCCCCACTCCGGGCAAGCTAACAAGTGCTTGATGAGCTGTGGCAATGTCTGCAGAGGAAGATCTAATATAAAGTTCAACAGCTGAAGAGGTCCAGCACCCCATAGACTTAATTAAATGTTGATTGATTCCTGCCCTGGCCGCGGAGGTAGCTGCTCCGATCCTGAATGAATGGGGGGAGAAATAATTCGAAGAATGCCGACAAGAGGGTGGATAAATGGGATGAGAACCAGTGTCTCGTAACTATAGATCTGGAGCTGTCGATGAAGAGGGGATCCGACGGAAGACACGGAATCCTGCAGGCAAGGTATCTGGACAGAGCAGAGCTGGGACACAGAGGAGAGTTAATTTTAGAAAATTGAACGAACTGACCTTGGCTTAATTGGTCTGTTTTTGAAGATCTGATGTGGAGGATAAAATGGTTTCTGGGGATTGGAGAGAGATGGGAGCGCTTGAGGCCTAGAGCTAGGAAGCTGGAAGTAGATGGAGTTGAGAATTCTGAACAGCGGAGAAATCCAAAGAAGGTGATCAGGCACAGGGTTTCCATGATGATGTCGTCGAATGGGTTGAAGCATCCTTGCTGGAGAGCGGTGATGAGATGAAGGAGAAGGTCTGTAGAGATTGGTTGTCTTGATGGAGAAGAAGGGGGCAGGCTTTTCTCCATACTTCTGAGCGTTAGGCGGATCTCTGGAACGGATGAGAGAGGAGGAGAGGGAATAGATTGAAGGCGAAATTGATACTGAATGCCCGCTAGGTAGCATCTAATAGAGGAGAGGGCTAGACTTAGAGACAGCCTGAGGTGAGCGATGAAGGCGAGAAGGTGCTGTAGGTTGTATGAGGTATAAGAGAACCGATTTTGCTCGCAAAAAATGAGTAAATGAAGACCAGGCAGTCGAGTAGGAGGAACGGGTAGATGGGGCGAGAGCGTTCTCCATGAATCCACGTGCTGATTGAAGGAGGCCGGAGATAGAGTTATTCAGATGAATATTGTCTTGCTGAAGGGTGGTACGAGTCGAGGGTTGGTGTCTGATCCTGGGACCAGGTTGCGGAACTTCTGGATCTGCAGGCGAGAGTGTGCATCGGCAGCGTTATTAAGAGACCCTGGGAAATGGCGCGCTTGAATGATGACATTATTGGATACTGATGTCCAAACTAAACGACGGAGGAGCTGCATGATGATAGGAGAAGATGAACAGCCTTTGTTGATAATGTGAACAGTAGTAGAATTGTCGCTGAGGAAAAGAACAGATTTCCTTGACCAGTCATGGCTCCAAAGCAGGGCGGCTATCACGATGGGGTACGCTTTGAGCAAAGAGGAGGATTTTAGTTGAGGAGGAAGGGAACCGATTTCATTTGGCCAAGTACTATAGAACCATTGGGGCCCAAATATACCGCCGAAGCCTAGATGGGATGCATCGGTGAATAGGTGTAAATCGGGGGCAGAGATGAGGTCATCATAGAAGAGGGAAAGGCCATTCCAGTTGTAGTAAAGAGTAAAGTCCACATCTCGATATCCTTTCTAGCTTCATCCGGGATGATGATTGAGGTGTCCAGGGAGTTAGAGGTAGTAGACAAGGCAAGAAGACAAGAGATGAAGGTGCGCCCTTGAGGGATGATGCGAATGGCGAAATTGAAGTGGCCGAGGAGTGAAAGAAGGTTGCGTTTTGATATAGATTTTGAGATCAGTTGGCGGATGCGAACGAGCTTTGAGGTAGGAAGGCGTGCTTCAAACTTGATGGTATCGAGAGTTATGCCTAAGAATTCGAGGCTGGTGGTGGGGCCAATGGTCTTTTCTGAAGAGAGAGGGACCCCAAGGGTGGTGAAGAGAGATCTGAGGCAGTTGATGCTCTGAGCAGGTGGATGAAATGGAGGAGATACAAGCAGGAAGTCATTGAGGAGATGGAGAAGAAATGGAACTTGATATGAGTTTAGCAATATCCAGCAGAGGGCCTCAGATAGAGAATCAAAGATTTTTGGACTGCTACGACAGCCAAAAGTTAACTGGGTTGCGAAAAAATAGGAACCTTGCCAGAAAATGCCGAACAGGTGACGGAGTGATGGGTGGATTGGCATGACTTTGAATGCGTCAGTAATCTCTGCTTTTGAGAGCCAAGCTCCTTGGCCTGCCAATTTGATAAATGTAATGGCATCGCAGAGAGTAATATAATGAAGTGAGAATTGGTCCGCTGGGATGAGTTTGTTGATGCTGGTAGTAGGGATGCCTCGAGGAGCTGAAAGATCAATTATAAGCTGTTTTCTTCCCCGAAATTTTCAGAGTAGTGATGCCAATCAGGTTAACCCTTTGCGGTCCATTTATTAATTCTGCGTCAGGCTTGCCAGGTCTAATTAATTTTTTCACGCGCAGTTAATTTTAGATGCGCTGTTTAAAAGTATTTTTTTTCACAGTCAAACGGGTTTAAATGGCCCTGCATATCAACAAAGCACTCACTAGGGATCTCCAGCCCCGCCCCAACCTTTGTTTGCTATCGCTTTCACATATGCTACCAAATAAAAAATAATAATAATAATAGTCGTACATACCGATCAATCGTCTCCTGATGACTCGTTTTATCACCAAACTCCTCAATAATGCAATCCAAGTCATTATTTTATTGCTATAACATCTCAAAAAAGCTCTGCAAATGTCCGTGATAGTCTCTGTGCGCTGATACTGTACTCCCAGCTTGTTTCCATACGACCGCCCCATCTGATGCCAATGGGGTACTATGACTATTCATGAGATACACCTTTTTTTTTTTATCGGCTTGTCTCGGCTCCTTTCGTTCCCACTCGGCCATTGAATGGTTTTCTCGGCTTTTTCCGTTGAAAACTGACTTTTTGCGTTTTGCGTTTTAAAATGATGTCGGACAGGGTCCGACAAAGGACCTGACGGGAATAATTGCAATGTCGGACCGAGTCCGACAAAGGACCGCAAAGGGTTAATCCTGAAGACTGGAAAAGGAGGAGCTGCAAAGGGACCGGACATGAAACCTTTCTCCAGCTCGGCCTTAATTAGAGATGAAACGGCTTGAGGGTCTGAAGTAGCAGAACAAAGACAGCTGCAGGTGAAAGAAGAAGTAGGAAGACATGATAATCCAGTAGTAAAACCGTGTTTGAGACCGTTGAGGAGATAGTTGACAAATAGACGATCGGGATGAAGACTGAGGGCGTCTGCGAGTGCTGGAATGTTGATGGGAGATGACACGGATATGGTTGAATGTCATTTTTTTCGGTTGAGAGGGCAGATAGACTTGGCGTGAGCATCTCCACAGAAGGAGCAAGTATGCAGAAAATGACAATTAACATTATTACAAAAGGATTCGTTGAAGTTATTGCATATTTGACGGTTACCAGAAAATTTAATAGGCCGTCCGAGCTTGTCTGTAGAGGTGGATGGATCAGGAGGGGCTGAAGCATGAATAGGTCGAAGAGAGGAGGAAGGAGCGCGGTTAGCTGAAGGAAATGGCCGAGAAAAGCGTGCAGTGTTGGAGGAGCTAACTGCAGCCGCTTTTGGGCAGAGATGGGTGGAGTGGCTTGTGGAAGCAAGCATATGCTCTGAGGCCCCCAAATATCCTGTGGAACAGGTCGATGTCCGGTTTTGCCCAGTTAACAACTTTGTTGGTGGTTCCTAGTATTGCTGCTGCCTTTGCGGAAAAGCTTTTATGGTAATCGTAGAACATGGTACCCCCATAGCGGACAGACAGTTCAATGATATAGGCCATGTAATGGTCTAATTCTTCTCTTCTATGGGGAAAAATGCTGCATAAAACATCCCGGTAAGCAGAGAAGGCGAGTGCAAACTCTCCCATAGTGAGATTCTTGAGGAGACATGGATCGGAAGACTTAAGAGTTACAGACACGTCTCCACAGCTAACCGTTCTATGGTCAATAAGTTCGGAAGTAGCGATAAGAACAAGAACGAGATTAAGATCTTTACCTTCAATTATCTGTTTGCGTAAAGCTGGAGAAATGGTGATGCATCTGGATTCGATGTTATAGAGCGGGTCTGCTGGAGTGGCTGAGGTTAGAGCAAACGTAGGGTTTGGGTCGATTACTTAAATGACAGAAGATGTAGAAGCCGTTGTAATAAGAGGAAGGGTCTTGTCAGGACGGGTTTCAAGAGCAGTGAGGCGTGTATTGAGTGATTCGATTGAATCCGAGACAGGCTGTAATAGGCTTTTATATCTTGAAGAAGGGAGGTTTTGTAAGCGTCGAGGTCGGCTAAAGTTGATGGCTGAGACTGTATGGGTTGAGAGCATGGAGCGTTGCCTGGAGAGACAGTATGAGCCTGTCTTGGCCGACGAGGAGGGCTGAGGGAGGAGGCAGGAGATCCGGGTGAGATGCTGGGATTGGTGCGGCGTTTAGCAGAGGGAGACCTGGAGCCGATGTCCTGGCGGGGATGCCTACTGGTGGAGTGATGAGAGGAAGCAGGTGAATCGGATGCTGATACGTGGGACTGCCTGGTCGGAAGGGACTGCCTGGTTGAGAGGAGTGGGCTTGTAGCCTGATTGACAGGTAGATCCATGGCGAGCAGCTGAGGAGGGATAGGTAACTCAGTAGCTGAATGTTTCCGAGGGAGGGTGACACGTTTCCTTTTTGAAGCAGGAAAGACAGGAATTGCGGAGATTGAGTTGCAATATATTTTAAATAATTCTTCTCTATCTGCCCCAGTGGGTATTGGAATCCCATTTTCGAAGAAGCTTTGGCTGTGTCCAGCTGCTGTAGGACAGCATCTTAGGGGGTTGAGAAGTTGAACACTTCGGTCTTACTGATGCAAAGTTTGGTTCTGGTGACGGTGGGGGTTGGTGCCTGCGCTGGGAAGAGCGAACCGAGCGTTGGGGTTGACCTGGTGAAAGCTCGTCGCTGTCGTCCGAAAAGAAGCCAAAAGCAGTTTCCATCTTGCTGGATCGTTCTGGGAGTGTGCCAGTTAATAAGCTCAAAACAAACAACAAAAGATTTTTTTTTTTTAACTTACAAACTATAATGATAAACAAGGAGAAAAAAATAAAAGATCCCCCCTTTTTAATATATATATATATATATACTGTATATATATATACACTACCGTTCAAAAGTTTGGGGTCACTTAGAAATTTCCTTGTTTTCCATGAAAACATACATGAAATGAGTTTGAATAGGATATATAGCAAAATGAATAGGAAATATAGTCATTGACAAGGTTAGAAATAATGATTTTTAATTGAAATAATAATTGTGTCCTTCAAACTTTGCTTTCGTCAAAGAATCCTCCATTTGCAGCAATTACAGCCTTGCAGACCTTTGGCATTCTAGTTGTCAATTTGTTGAGGTAATCTGAAAAGATTTCACCCCATGCTTCCTGAAGCACCTCCCACAAGTTGGATTGGCTTGATGGGCACTTCTTACGCACTCATACGGTCAAGTTGCTCCCACAACAGCTCAATAGGGTTGAGATCCGGTGACTGTGCTGGCCACTCCATTATAGACAGAATACCAGCTGACTGCTTCTTCCCTAAATAGTTCTTGCTTAGTTTGGAGCTGTGCTTTGGGTCATTGTCCTGTTGTAGGAGGAAATTGGCTCCAATCAAGCGCCGTCCACAGGGTATGGCATGGTGTTGCAAAATGGAGTGATAGCCTTCCTTCTTCAAGATCCCTTTACCCTGTACAAATCTCCCACTTTACCACCACCAAAGCACCCCCAGACCATCACATTGCCTCCACCATGCTTGACAGATGGCGTCAAGCACTCCTCCAGCATCTTTTCATTTGGTCTGCATCTCACGAATGTTCTTCTTTGTGATCCGAACACCTCAAACTTAGATTCGTCTGTCCATAACACATTTTTCCAATCTTCCTCTGTCCAGTGTCTGTGTTCTTTTGCCCATCTTAATCTTTTTCTTTTTATTGGCCAGTCTGAGATATGGCTTTTCTTTGCAACTCTGCCTAGATTTCCAGCATCCCGAGTCGCCTCTTCACTGTTGACGTTGAGACTGGTGTTTTATGGGTACTATTTAATGAAGCTGCCAGTTGAGGACCTGTGAGGCGTCTGTTTCTCAAACTAGACACTCTAATGTATTTGTCCTCTTGCTCAGTTGTGCACTGTGGCCTCCCACCTCTTTCTATTCTGGTTAGAGCCAGTTTGCGCTGTTCTGTGAAGGGAGTAGTACACAGCGTTGTATGAGATCTTCAGTTTCTTGGCAATTTCTGCATGGAATAGCCTTCATTTCTCAGAACAAGAATAGACTGACGAGTTTCAGAAGAAAGTTCTTTGTTTCTGGCCATTTTGAGCCTGTAATCGAACCCACAATTGCTGATGCTCCAGATACTCAACTAGTCTAAAGAAGGCCAGTTTTATTGCTTCTTTAATCAGCACAACAGTTTTCAGCTGTGCTAGCATAATTGCAAAAGGATTTTCTAATGATCAATTAGCCTTTTAAAATGATAAACTTGGATTAGCAAACACAACGTGCCATTGGAACACAGGACTGATGGTTGCTGATAATGGGCCTCTGTACGCCTATGTAGATATTCCATTACAAATCAGCCGTTTCCAGCTACAATAGTCATTTACAACATTAACAATGTCTACACTGTATTTCTGATCAGTTTGATGTTATTTTAATGGACAAAAAATTTGCTTTTCTTTCGAAAACAAGGAAATTTCTAAGTGACCCCAAACTTTTGAACGGTAGTGTATATATATAACTATAACGAAAAAACGAGAAAAGAAAACAAAGATTCCCCTTTTTTTTTTTTGCTTTGGAACAGTAAGCGGATTACCAGGTAAGCACGCAGTCTGAGAGTCAACAAAAAACAAACACAGACAAGTGAGTGAAAATAGTGCTGGGTTAAAATAGAATGAGAGAGATAGACAGGAGGGGGCAGCCAATAACATACGTGGAGCAACGCTGGCCATGCCCTAATAATCGACGTGGCGAGCGCTGCATTGTGATTGGCTGGAAAAGCTAAATGAGGCTGAACTGGGATCAGCTTCCGCCCGGAAGAGAACTGCGGACGCTTACGGGGCAGAACACTACGGAGGGAAGGTAAGATAGCTAAAGAAAAGAACTTAGGATGAGAAAGAAGCAGCGTGAAGCGGGAGAGAGCCCTCTATGGCATCCCCCGAATTACGCCTAAAGGCTAACATTTATTGTTATTGTCATTATTAGCAGCATTTTTGTTTTCATTGTTAAAAAAACAACAAAAAATCACGTTTTTATCTCTATATTGAATAAAAAAAACGTTTTTACCTATATTGAATATGGGTATGTAGTACACAGCATCATAAAGGGTTGATGAAAAACACAGTTTAAGTCATTTATTTGTGTTTTATTTATCATATTTTAACATTTTATAGCAATTACAGATTTGAAAACATTTCTATTTTCAAAATCTGGTACCTGGGAAGGGGTTTCATTTTTACATCTGGAGTTGAAGTGGTTAATGGTGTATCTGAGAAATTTCAGTCTGGATTTTGTGTTGCACATAGTACAGAGACAGCCCTTGTCAAAGTTGTAAAGATAAGCTCTGACTTGGGCTTTCCATCAGGTCCGCTCAGGGAAGCCACGCCCGCTCCGCTCAGGGATGCCACGCCTGGATTGCCTGGGGTTGCCTGCTGCTCCGCATCGCCTGGTGCTGCCTGTTGCTCTGCATCGCCTGGGACTGCCTGTTGCTCCGCATCGCCAGGAGACTACACGCTGCTCCCACCTCCGTCGCCAGGAGACTACCCGCTGCTCCCACCTCCACCACTTCCGCCACTAGGAGCAGAGCAGCAGGAGCTGCCTCTACCTCCACCACCAGGAGCAGAGCAGCAGGAGCTACCTCTGCCTCCATCACCTCCACCGGCAGGAGCAGAGCATCAGGAGCTGCCTCTGCCTCCTCCACCAGCAGAGGGTGAATATCTGCTGGTTCCACCTCCACCGCCGTGGGAGGACTGCTTACCCCTCCCACCTCCACCAGCAGAGGGTGAATACCTGCTGGCACCGCCCAAGGATGCCTGCCTCACACGGCCCAAGGATGCTGGCCTCGCACCGCCCAGGGATGCCAGCCTCTTACCGCCCAAGGATGCCAGCCTTGCACCACCCAAGGATGCCGGCCTCGCACCGCCCAAGGATGCCGGCCTCGCACCGACCAAGGATGCCAGCCTCGCACCGCCCAGGGATGCCAGCCTCGCACCGCCCATGGATGCCAGCCTCGCACCGCCCAAGGATGCCAGCCTCGCACCGCCCAAGGATGCTGGCCTCGCTTCGCCCAAGGATGCCGGCCTCGCTTCGCCAAGGATGCCAGCCTCGCATCGCCTGGGGCTGCCTGGTGCTCCACATCGCCTGGGGCTGCCTGATGCTCCGCATCGCCTGGGGCTGCCTGTTGCTCCGCATCACCTGGGGCTGCCTGTTGCTCCGCATCGCCTGGGGATGCCTGTTGCTCCGCATTGCCCGGGGCTGCCTGTTGCTCCACATCGCAGCAGGAAGTACTGTGGCCGGAACCCCACAGGGGGGATCTGCCGGCAATGAAGAAGGGGAGGTCGGGGACCACCTGCCCCCAGCTTTCCGCTGCCAGGACTGCCCCGGCTAAAAGAGTCAGCCTGGGAGCTGTCAGCAGTTATGCTGACAGTAGCAGCCTGGCTACTGGCAACATGGCCCCCCATGAACCCCTTAAAGTCCCTGTTCTTGGTCCGGGACTTTGTGCTGGACTTTTGGGATTTCTGGGAGCTGGCTATTGAGGCCATGTGTGCTGCGGCACAAGGGGGGGGGGGATATGTGGCAATTTCCCCGCCCCTCTGTGCATTTCTGTGTTATATGTTGCGTGTGGTGTGTTAATGTTGGTGTATAGATATGGCTGCACGGGATATAAATGGGTGTGTGTAGCATGAGTTATTTAAAATGTTTAATTGTATTTAGGCACGGGGATTGCACTTCACTTCACATGCATTTAAAGTATTTAATATGTGAGCACAGGGTTGCACATAATTAGTTCACGTGCTGGGATTCAAGTGAATATTTAATTAGTAATTGAATCCCGGTACAACAGTATATATAGATGTTGTGTGTTCGGTGAGTGGAGAACGGGAGAGAGGAGAGTAAAAGTAAAGTAAAAAAAGTTACTATTTCATACTTGTTTTTTTTGTACTCACCGTGTTTGTTTGACTGTTAGTCCATCGTTTGTTTAAGTGTTGGTCCGTTTTGTTTGTCTATTTATTTTGGCTTAAAGTGCTTTGTTCTGTTTTGTTCAACCTTTTTATTTTCTGTGTGTTAATAAAACACTGAGAGCAGCAGCGTCTCAGATTCACTACCAACTACTGTCTGTCGGTGTACTCCTTTCTGGTCTGACGTAACCACTAAAGCCAGCTTGTCACACCTACCCATTACCATTACATTTCTAAGGTGTTTATCGAGATTACTAATGACTTTAAGGTAATGTTGCATTTTAACCACTGAAAATACATGTTACTCTCTCAGTGTTAAAATTAGAGGGTAAATTAGTCCCAGACCCCATACCCAAAACCTGACTATGTTTCTCTTGGCAGGGTAGAAGCGAGAAACATCAGACCTTAGTATAATGTTGTTGATATACATAATGTGTAGGCATTTACAGAATGCCTAGGCATGGAGAATGCTGGATGTTTTGGAAAAGGAATAGGATAAATGATTGCATACTATGAGCTGCATCTTTCGTGGGAGTGTACAGAATTCCAGCAGTTTACTTTTAATACATTTGCCCTATCCGGACATAGCACAGATACAGAACTGCAGTGTGTAGTGTTAATTGATAGGATAAATAGTTCACTGCTTGAATTTCACTACTGTTTTTTCTCTAGTAATACAAGAAGCTATGCATTGAAGAGGTGTCTTCTGAATATGCTGGGCAGGATTGGACATGTTTCAGTTAACTTCTTGATAGAGCTTTTCATGTTTTTGAATCACGGTTATCTTTATTGCCATCTTTTATTTTTCTTAACTTGTTTATTTTTTTCCTGGTGTAGTTACCCAGTGCATTATAACGCCTTTTTCCATCCAACTTTTAAGCTCAGTAAAACTTCTGCGAATATGAAAATATATGCAAAAAAACACTATGGAAAACGGTTTAAGTTGACTTTTAAGAAGTTTTTACTCGCATGACAAGCTTGCTTGCTAGAGGTGGTTTTATTTTTTAATCGCAGCGACATTTTATTTGATACTTGCATGGAAAACCATAACGAGCATATTTCTGGTCCTAGTGCCCTTCCTCGCCATTCCAGTGACTTCACATTGTTTAATGCACATGCTCTGATGATAAAAACAAGTTGGCAGACATGGAGCAAATAAGAAACACAATTATTTTTACAATTACTGAAAGAATACGACAATGTCTCTGCACGTGATTTGTTTACGTTTTAAGTTCAAAGCTTCTACCCATTGATTTCAATTAAAATTTAAAAATGCTATTTTGTTTAATAAAATCATGGCAAAAAAGCTAACAACATAAGAGGAAGAAACGTTTTAACACACACACACATATATATATATATATATATATATATATATATATATATATATATATATATATATATAGTGCCTTGCATAAGTATTCACCCCCCTTGGACTTTTCCACATTTTGGAACCTGGAACTAAAATGGATTTAATTAGGATTTTTTGTCACTGATCTACACAAAATAGTACATAATGTCGAAGTGGGGAAAAAAAATCTACATATTTTTCAAAATTATTAACAAATAAAAAACTGAAAAGTCTTGATTGCATAAGTATTCACCCCCTTTGCTGTGACACCCCTAAATAAGCTCTGGTGCAACCAATTGCCTTCAGAAGTCACATAATTAGTTGAATGGAGTCCACCTGTGTGCAATTAAAGTGTCACATGATCTCAGATTAAATACACCTGTTTCTGGAAGGCCCCAAAGTTTGTTAGAGAGCATATCTCAACACAAACAGCATCATGAAGACCAAGGAGCTATCAAAACAAGTCCGGGATAAAGTTCTGGAGAAGCACCAATCAGGGTTGGGTTATAAAAAAAATATCCCAAACTTTGAACATCCCCTGGAGCACCGTTAAATCCATTATTAAAAATGGAAAGAATATGGCACAACCGCGACTCTGCCTAGAGAAGGCCGTCCACCAAAACTCAGTGACCAGGTAAGGAGGGCATTAGTCAGAGAAGCAACCAAGAGGCCAATGGTAACTCTGAAGGAGCTGGAGAGATCCACAGCTGAGATGGGAAAAACCGTCCATGGGACAACTATAACCCGGACGCTCCACAAAGCTGGGCTTTATGGAAGAGTGGCGAGAAGAAAGCCATTGCTGAAAAAAAAAACCCATATCAAATCCCGTTTGGATTTTGCCAAAAGGCATATGGGAGACACAGCAAACATGTGGAAAAAGGTTCTCTGGTCTGATGAGACCAAATTTGAACTTTTTGGCCTTAGCGCAAAACGCTATGTGTGGCGTAAAGCCAACACTGCTCATCACCCTGAGAACACTATCCCCACGGTGAAGCATGGTGGTGGCAACATCATGTTAGGGGACGCTTTTCATCTGCAGGGACTGGGAAACTGGTCAGGATTGAGGGCAAGATGGATGGAGCCAAATACAGGGAAATGCCAGAGGAAAACCTGTTTCAGTCTGCAAGAGACCTGGGACTGGGGCAGAGGTTCACCTTCCAGCAGGACAATGACCCTAAACACACAGCCAAAGCTACACTGGAGTGGTTTAAAAACAACAAGAAACAAGAACCTGAATGTCTTAGAATGGCCCAGTCAAAGCCCAGACCTCAATCCGATTGAGAATCTGTGGCAAGACTTGAAAATTGCTGTTCACCAACGGTCCCCATCCAACTTGACAGAGCTTGAGCAATTTTGCCAAGAAGAATGGGCAAAAAATTGCAGGATCCAGTTGTACAAAGCTGGTAGAAACTTACCCAAAAAGACTCACAGCTGTAATTGCTGCCAAAGGTGCTTCTACCAAGTATTGACTCAGGGGGGGTGAATACTTATGCAAGGCACTGTATATATATATATATATATATATATATATATATATATAATGTGAAAGAAATTTACCTTTTTATTTTATGTTAGACTACTGATAAATAAAGTGGTAGAAACTTAAAACTAAACTTAGTGTGTGAGTTGTTTGAATGTGTATTATGTTATTAAACTGTACTTTTGAAATCATTAATTTGTTTTCTACGAACAAGTAGTCTACTCCCTGACTATTTTAGGGAATCCTTCTTAATCATATTATACATTAATTCAAATCATGTGATGAATACTATCCCTATATGGACTGTATCAGGGGTTTCCCAAATATAAACCAATCAGAAGTATTAGTATTTTTTTATTTTATCGTGTCACTGCCAAAAATGCGCTGATTTGCCTGACAATCACACAAGCAAATCTTATTGAATGCGTCAACTTTTGCTAAAGATACTAATTTAAAATAAATTACTCAGTAAACACCCCCCACCACCAACTGCAATTTGTAAATGAGAGAACTGTCAACATTATTTCGTATCATTTCAGATGTACGCAATAATAACACAAACTGTTAAATAATGTCGGCATTTGTTAAACTTTTTATTCTTTATTCAGTAATTATTTTCTCCAATTTTAAAAGTGGGCTTTTGAATGGCTGATTTGGCACCACTAGTCTCCTCAAGTCTCCACTGAATGTTTAATTGTCTTTTTTCCTTAAGAGCATCCATTTTATACACACACACACATATATATAAAAATGTATGTAACAGAGAAATATAACAATTGCTAAGCGTGCTGGCTTAAACACCAGCATGATACTTATTTGTTATTTGTTAGGCCAACACGCCTTTTTGTTTGCGTAGTTTTATGTTTTTTGAAATATTGTATTTCCTATTATTTAATAAAACAGCTGAATGCCGTAGCGTTTCAGTTTTGCCCCGCCATTACCTGTTTTTTTCGGTGTCTGTTTCTGGTCCGACGTCACCCACTGCAAGCCATGCTGTTCACACATATACAATTAATATCCCTTGCCCTGAGTCACCTCTTTTCACCTACTGCACTTTACCAGCTGATATATTACAGTCATTATAGCCACCTTGGTAGGACACAGTATACACAAGGAAGGATGACAGGTTAACCTTCCAGTTGAGGGTAATTCCATACGTAAGATCCATTTGTCATTGTCATGTAATTCAAGGTGAATTAGCCATACACCATAAGATAAACTATATGCTTCTGGACAACTGAACATTTTCAGTAGATTAAATTCGCTGTTCCAGTAGCAGCGCCCAATATGAGTTGGCCTACAGTACATGCAATTTCTATGATACAGCAAATCAATAGGATGTGCTTAGGCTGGGTTCACCTTTCCAGGAAAGGTTTGCGTTTTCGATTATTTGCAGTTAACTGGGGGAGTTCTGCCAAGGGTGGTTCTGCATGTTACACTCCAGTGTACAGAGAAATGTATTAATTTAATCTTTGGATTCAATGCATGTTAAGTAAGTGTCATCATGCCTGATAAATTGTAAAATAATAATAAAAAAAACTTGCTATCATCCACTCTGTCAAAATTTTTGATAATGTGAAACACCACTGTTCATGTTCAAAGCCTAAACTACCATCATGACTACATTTTGTGATCAATACCCAAACAGTAATAACATTTAAATGTTATCATTTTTTTCTTCTTAATTTTCTCATATTGATGGACTAAGAAAATAAGGTTCTATCAGCTAGTTTGGGTTACTGTATTACATGTGCAGTTACAGAGTATCTAGCAGCAAGCTCCATATGTAATAATAATAATAATAATAATAATAATAATCTTGATGTTATATAGCGGTGTGAATAGGATGGCTGGTGATGATGTCAGACCAGGAAATGAATTCACAACAGCAGCCAACTGGGGTATGAAAAGCACTGTGGCGCGTTTATTAAACAAATAAAAAGTTGAACAAAACAAAAGACTTTGATAAAGAAAAAGGCACGAGGGCCAAACCAAACAAACAAACTAACAATAATGGTATTGTGCGGATTTAAAGCCAGCACGAGTAACAATTACTTTTTTTATCTGTTCTTACTTGTTTCTTTTCTCCTCTGGACAACCCACCCCGTGCAGCCAAAGCTGCAGGTCTTTTATATCATGGCCGAGGTATTAACTGGCTATTAATTATCTTATTGATCCCTCGGCAATACTCTGCACGAGTTTAATAAATATGTGTGACTGTCAGCTAATTTAATAATTACTAGCCGACAGTTGAGTGGGGGACGGTGGGGGGTGATGCTGGGACGCCAGAATCACCGTCGAACCTTCTTGAGGTTTTGTGGTCTAGTCGATGAAACACTGAGGATGGAAGGTGCCCACTTGAAGACCCCAGAGATGTACCCTACTTAGCTCAGACCAGACGGTTGTCATGCTGATGCGCTGGGGAGACCGCACTGTGGTTGATCCCCGGAGCCAGCATCGCAGTCGTTGTGTGTGCTGATGCGCTAGGGAGGCAAAATAAGCTGATCCCTGGAGCCAGCATTACACTTCAGCCATCAACAACAGGCAGAAGGATATCTACATCATCATATGGAAGGAAACGCAAATGGATGGAGACACAGATGGATCACATTAGTTTACTGTGAAGCTACATTTTAGTTGGTGCTTATCTTGGCGAGAGCCGAGTTCAAATCAGCATGAAGTTTTAACATCTACTCTCATGTAATGGAAATTTAATAAATATGCGTGACTGTCAGCTAATTTAATAATTATTAGCCGACAGTCATGCATTCTCACAAGGTATTTAAAACAATAACAAATAATGGCAGACGAGTTTTCGCTCGTCCTACAAAACATAATACATACAAAATAATAAATACAAAATAATACATAATATGCACGGGCGGGGAGTACCCCGTCACAAGTGCTTTTTATGTAGTTCATCTCAAAGGGCTTTACAATTAAAATCACAACAAACACATACAGCAGTCAGTATTAAAAGGTAGTAATTTAAATAAAATAAGTTACAATTTAAGTAGATACAAATTCCAGTTTAAAAAAGTATGTGTTCAGTTATGCTTTAAAAAATACCAACACTTCCTGAGTCCTTAATTTCAAGGGGATGAGCATTCCAGAGCCTAGGTGTGTAACTGCAAAATGCCCTTTCACCCTGTGGCAAAGTGGTTAACAGTGTGCAGGTGCAAGTGATCAATGAACAGACAGACAATTATAATCCAGGTGCAAAGTTGTTTAATGGGTTTGTATGTCCAGTGCCTGACGGCAAAACAAACAGTAAACAATAAATGATGGTAAGTAATAGAGCGGCGTGTATTACTTACTTTGTAATCCCCGGGTTTGTCCCGAAATAATAGTCTGGTTTATTGTACACCCACACGAAAAACAAAACACACACACAAGTCCGTTAGTGCGTGAAAATACAGTCACAGTATTTGTGATACAAGTGCAGTGCTGTTCTGGGCTTGTGCTGACCTCTGGCGTCAGCTCTGGAATGTGTTAGCTGTCTAATAATAACAATCAACAATTAGACAAAACAAACAAACACTCACGATACGGATACACAAAACACAGGTCCTTCCAGGTTCTTTTTCATTAACCAAAATGAAGGAACAGATTACATCGCTTCGACCCCTACTTATTCCACCACTCATGACCCCTTGGTAAATGATTGCAGCCGCTCCTCCAATCCGCAGCTGCCACATAATTTCCCTTCTGGGTCGATGAGTTAATGTACCGAAGCTCCGCCCCTTTTCTAAATGATCGACTTTTAACCCTAGGAACGAAGTGTCAGGCCAAGCAGTCCAGGGTACTTTGTTCCCGTTACTTAGCTCCCTCACAGGTCAGGAAGGAGATTTACCACAAAGAATCATTGTCTTTCTGTCACACACCCATAGAGAGGAGCCTAGTTATAAGGACACTTAACAGTCCAGATGCTGCAAATTGCAAGTTACGCACAGGAATAAAGCTAGTTATAGCTGAAATGTAACTTGGAGCCAGACCATTCAAGGCTTTATAGGTTGACAACAAGATTTTAAAATCAATCCTCCTCCTAACAGGCAGGAAATGCAATAATAATAATGCCAGAACAGGTCTGTGAAGGGGTGCATGTCGGCAAGGAGACTCAGAGACCAGAAACGCTATAGTTACATGCTCATGCGCATTTATTGACATACATTTACACACATCAAAACACTACAAAACAACAAACTGCACAGTTATCACCATCACAACACTACCTTCTAACACCCGTGATCATTTAATCACTTATACAATTCACAGCTCCAGCAACATTCCCACGTGTTTTTGCAGAAAGGAATTTAACCCCCTGCCACCCAATACTCCCCCCCACACACACACACACCTTGCACCAGCAGGGCTTTCACCCTGCCACAAGGTGTTATATGCTCACAGGTTTTGGTTCTTGTTAAAACTCAAGCTGCAGAATTTTGTACATACTATAGCCTACTGAGGGCATTTTTTGATGCACCAGCAAGCAAGACATTGCAGTAATCAAGTCAAGAAGAGACAAAGGCGTGTACTAGCTTCTCTGCATCAGGTAGAGAGATAATACCCAGATAGCAGCCTAATATTGATTCAGTGTTGAACCAATGCTGGCAGTTATATTGATTCAATGTTGAAATCCAATGTTGATTCAACATCAGTTTGCTCATTGAAAGAACATTGAACCAGTTTTGAGAGTTATGTTGACTTAATGTTGAAATTCTGATGTTGATTCAACATCAAATTGAACCAGTTTTGAGAGTTATGTTGACTTAATGTTGAAATCTGATGTTGATTCAACATCAATTTTTCTCATCGAAAGAACAGCGAATCAATGTAGACAGTTATATTGATTCAATGTTGAAATCAGGAGCTGGGTGGCGTAGTTGGTGAGGAAGGGTCGGATTCTTCGTATCTTGCTCAGGAAAAATCGGCAAGTGCGAGCCAGAGTGGAAATGTGCTGGGAATAAGAGAGGCAGAGGTCCAGGGGTTGTACCGACAGACTGGAAAATTGCAAACATAATACCGATCCACAAAAAGGGAGACAAAACCGAACCAGGTAACTACAGACCAATAAGCCTGACTTCTATTATATGTAAACTTATGGAAACTATAATAAGATCCAAAATGGAAAATTACCTATATGGTAACAATATCCTGGGAGACAGTCAGCATGGTTTTAGGAAAGGGAGATCGTGTTTAACTAACCTGCTTGACTTTTTTGAGGATGCAACATTGACAATGGATAATTGCAAAGCATACGACATGGTTTATTTAGATTTCCAGAAAGCTTTTGACAAAGTCCCGCTGTGACAGGATGACAGAGGTTGAGACTCAGAGACAGTGTGAAAGTTCAAAAATAAAGCTTTAATTACTCAAAAATACAAAATAAACCGGCACGAGGGCCAAACAAAAAGGTTTTAAACAGAAATAATAGACAATAAGCACAAAACAAAACTTACAAAAATACGGCTTCCAGGCTGGGCATTGCCTTCACTGGTTTTCCAAAAACGAACAAGAACAGCACACACAGAAAAAACACTCTTGCTTCCTCTCCTTCTAGAACTCTCCCTACTGGGAGGCTGAGGCCTCCTTTTATGCCAGGTGGCTGTGTTTAATTGGATAATTAATTGTTTGATTGCTCCCACCTGACAAATCAACCTGGGCAGGGAGGAGAATTTAACTCCATCCCTGCCAGTATTTCCAAGGGCAGAGCCCTGCTCTGCCACACACCTCCCCCCACGTACGGAGGCCGCAATCGGCGAACTCCCCCCCCCCCCCCTTTGAACCCAAGCTCTCCCCCCAAGAGTCCCCTTATGTCCCTTGGGTGGGTCCACTCCTCCCCTTCTGGCTCTCGGGTCCCTGGCTCCTCCCCTTCTGGCTCTCGGGACGGCAGCTCCACCCCCTTTGGCTCTCGGGACGGCAGCTCCATCCCCTCTGACTCTCGGGATGGCAGCTCCACCCCCTCTGGCTCTCGGGACGGCAGCTCCATCCCCTCTGGCTCTCGGGACGGCAGCTCCACCCCCTCTGACTCTCGGGATGGCAGCTCCACCCCCTCTGGCTCTCGGGACGGCAGCTCCACCCCCTCTGGCTCTCGGGACGGCAGCTCCACCCTCTCTGGCTCTCGGGACGGCAGCTCCACCCCCTCTGGTTCACGGGACGGCAGATCCACCGCCTCTGGCTCTCGGGATGGCAGATCCACCCCTCTGGCTCTCGGGACGGCAGCTCCACCCCTCTGGCTCTCGGGCGGCAGCTCCACCCCTCTGGCTCTCGGGACGGCAGCTCCACCCCCTCTGGCTCTCGGGACGGCAGCTCCACCCCCTCTGGCTCTCGGGACGGCAGCTCCACCCCTTCTGGCTCTCGGGACGGCAGCTCCACCTCTTCTGGCTCTCGGGACGGCAGCTCCACCCCCTCTGGCTCTCGGGACGGCAGCTCCACCCCCTCTGGCTCTCTGGACGGCAGCTCCACCCCCTCTGGCTCTCTGGACGGCAGCTCCACCCCCTCTGGCTCTCGGGACGGCAGCTCCACCCCTTCTGGCTCTCGGGACGGCAGCTCCACCCCCTCTGGCTCTCGGGACGGCAGCTCCACCCCCTCTGGCTCACTGGACGGCAGCTCCACCCCTCTGGCTCTCTGGGACGGCAGCTCCACCCCTCTGGCTCTCTAGGACGGCAGCTCCACCCCTCTGGCTCTGGGACGGCAGCTCCACCCCTCTGGGAACCAGCAGGCATGCTCCCTCTGCTGGTGGCGGCGATGGAGGCGAAACCAGCAGGTACTCTCCCTCTGCTGGTGGAGGTGGGACCGACACACAGTCCTCCCACGGCGGTGGAGGCAGAACCAGCAGGAACTCTCCCTCTGCTGGTGGATACCTGGATTGTGGATGTTCAGCCTTCCCCCTCTTGGGGTGGACGCACCGACTCCCCCTCTTGGTCTCTGGGCGACAGACTCCCCCTCTTGGGCTCTGGACGCACCAACTCCCCCCTCTTAGGATCTGGACGCACCTACTCCCCCCTCTTGGGCTCTGGACATTCGGGCTCCTCCCTATCAGGCACAGGACGTTCAGGCTCCTCCCACTCAGTCGCAGGACGTTCGGGCTCCTCCCACTCAGGCACAGGACGTTCGGGCTCCTCCTACTCAGGCGCAGGACGTTCAGGCTCCTCCCACTCCAGTGTCCTGTAACACCTTCAGGCAGTGGTGCTCCTCATGCCCGTGCTGGTGGCACCTCTGGGCAGGATCTCCAGCGTTGGTCCTCTTTCCCACACCAGGAACACCAGGGGAAGAGGCTGGCTGGGTCCTCCAGCTGGGGTGGCAGTAGCTTTTGATGCTGCTGTCACTGCTGCCGCTGCCTGCTTCTTCTGCCCATTTTTTTTTCCTCAAAACTCAAAAAAATGAAAAAAAATACTGCCCTGAGCCTCCAGGTGGCGCTATCCCGTTTTTGACACCAAATGTGACAGGATGACAGAGGTTGAGACTCAGAGACAGTGTGAAAGTTCAAAAATAAAGCTTTTAATACTCAAAAATACTAAATAAACCGGCACGAGGGCCAAACAAAAAGGTTTTAAACAGAAATAATAGACAATAAGCACAAAACAAAACTTACAAAAATACGGCTTCCAAGCTGGGCATTGCCTTCACTGGTTTACCAAAAACGAACAAGAACAGCACACACAGAACAAACGACTCTTGCTTCTTCTCCTTCTAGAACTCTCCCTACTGGGAGACTGAGGCCTCCTTTTATGCCAGGTGGCTGAGTGTTTAATTGGATAATTAATTGTTTGATTGCTCCCACCTGACACAATCAACGTGGGCAGGGAGGAGAATTTAACTCCATCCCTGCCAGTATTTCCAAGGGCAGAGCCCTGCTCTGCCACACCCGCATAAAAGATTAATTCTCTAACTGAACACAGTAGGGATTCAAGGAAATGCATGCACATGGATTAGAGAGTGGTTAACATATAGAAAACAGAAAGTACTGATTAGAGGAGAAACCTCAAAATGGAGCGAGATAACCAGTGGTGTACCACAGGGATCCGTATTAGGTCCTCTGCTATTCCTAATCTACATTAATGATTTAGATTCTGGTATAGTAAGCAAACTCGTTAAATTTGCAGACGACACAAAAATAGGAGGAGTGGCAAACACTGTTGCAGCAGCAAAGGTCATTCAAAATGATATTGACAGCATTCAGAACTGGGTAGACACATGGCAAATGACATTTAATAGTGAAAAGTATTGCATGCAGGCAATAAAAATATGCATTATAAATATCATATGGGAGATACTGAAATTGAAGAAGGGAACTATGAAAAAGACCTAGGAGTTTATGTTGACTCAGAAATGTTTTCATCTAGACAATGCGGGGAAGCTATAAAAAAAGACCAACAAGATGCTCGGATATATTGTGAGAAGTGTTGAATTTAAATCAAGGGAAGTAATGTTAAAACTTTACAATGCATTAGTAAGACCTCACCTAGAATATTGTGTTCAGTTCTGGTCACCTCGTTACAAAAAGGATATTGCTGCTCTAGAAAGAGTGCAAAGAAGAGCAACCAGAATTATCCCGGGTTTAAAAGGCATGTTGTATGCAGACAGGCTAAAAGAATTGAATCTATTCTGTCTTGAACAAAGAAGACTACGCGGTGATCCAATTCAAACATTCAAAATCCTAAAAGGTATAGACAATGTCGACCCAGGGGACTTCTTTGACCTGAAAAAAAGAAACAAGGACCAGGGGTCACAAATGGAGATTAGATAAAGGAGCATTCAGAACAGAAAATAGGAGGCACTTTTTTACAGAGAATTGTGAGGATCTGGAACCAACTCCCCAGGAATGTTGTTGAAGCTGACACCCTGGGATCCTTCAAGAAGCTGCTTGATGAGATTCTGGGATCAATAAGCTACTAACAACCAAACGAGCAAGATGGGCTGAATGGCCTCCTCTCGTTTGTAAACTTTCTTATGTTCTTATGTTCTTATGATTCAACATCAATTTGCTCATTGAAAGAACAATTATTATTATTATTATTTATTTCTTAGCAGACACCCTTATCCAGGGCGTCTGCTAAGAAATAAATAATAAATAAATACAAATTCAAGAATCACAGTACAAGTAATAATACAATTAAGAGCAAGATAAAAATACAATGACTTTGGTTCTAGCAAGTACAAGTATATGACAAAATACGATTCAATAACGGAGCAGATAACAGTGTCAGTGATAGTTACATCAGGATATAATTAAATACAAAATACTACAGATTAAATAACACTTGTCACAGATTAAAGTACTCTAAAGTACAGGATTAAATGCAGTAAAATAGGGGGCAGATAAGAGCAAGTAAAGTGCTTTTAAGGAAGAGTGATAAGTGTCCAGAGGTTAAAGAGGAGTTCTACAGGTACTTTCTGAAGAGGTGAGCCTTGAGGAGGTGCCGGAAGATGGTCAGGGACTGGGCAGTCCTGACATCTGTAGGAAGGTCATTCCACCACTGCGGGGCGAGGGTGGAGAAGGAGCAGGCTCTGGAGGCAGGGGAGCATAGAGGAGGTAGAGCCAGTCTTCTAGTGCAGGAGGAGCGGAGAGGTTGAGTGGGAGTGTAGGGAGAGATGAGGGTCTGGAGGTAGCTGGGTGCAGTCTGGTCAAGGCACCTGTAGGCGAGTACAAGAGTCTTGAACTGGATGCAAGCGGTGATCGGGAGCCAGTGGAGTGAGCGGAGCAGTGGAGTTGCATGGGAGAAGTGAAGCAGAGAGAACACCAGGCGAGCAGCGGAGTTCTGGATGAGCTGGAGCGGATGGGTGGCGGACGCAGGGAGGCCAGCCAGGAGGGAGTTGCAGTAGTCTAGGCGGGAGTGTACCAGGGCCTGGACCAGGAACTGGGTGGCGTAGTTGGTGAGGAAGGGTCAGATTCTGCGTATGTTACTCAGGAAGAATCGGCAAGTGCGTGCCAGGAATAAGTGCTGGGAATAAGAGAGGCAGAGGTCCAGGGTGACTCCGAGGTTCTTAATGAATCAATGTCGGCTGAATAACCCATTTACAATATTAAAAAACATTGAAACAACATTGAAAAAAACACTGAAACAAGACTGAGTTTGTGTTGTGCAACCAACTAATATGTTTGACCACAAAATCTAAATTTAAAGTTTAACAAATAATACATCAAACGTAATTATTTTAAACTTAACATTTATTTAAGTTAATAATACAGAATACAGTACAAATTTAGGTACATTTAAAAAAAAAACTACAGTAACATTTTTAATTCTATTTATATATGAAACAATATCCTGCCTTTGTTTTAATGACAAAACATTTTTTGAACAATTAAACAATTAAAACACGCTAAAAACTAAACACATTTAAAAATAATTACAGTAACATTTTTAAATCTATTTAAATATGAAACACTTGTACCTTTTTTTAATGACAATACATTTTTTGAACAATTAAAACACAAGTCACTAAAACTAAACAAATTATTGCTGTTGGTGAGACACTTTGCAACCTTCTCCTCCTTCTTGGTCTGGTGCGTATCTCAGCCATTTTTTTTTATGACGTCCGGAAATGTTGCTTGTGTCGCATCCTTTCCCCAACTCCTAAAAACTAAAGCTCCTAAAAACACAAAGCAAACACTATATTTTTTGTATCAATCAATCAATCTTTATTTAATATAGTGCCCCCCTTCACAATATAATTGTCACAGAGCGCTTCACAAGTAAATACATACAGAAAGGTCAAAGACAAGTCCATATTTATCTTTTATTCTTTGTCTATGTGACCAAATGTATTTGTTCTGTTTAAAACCCTGGCTGCTGCATACATCTAGGAGCACCAGAAAACAGCAATAGTCAATTCTAGATGTTACAAAGGCGTGAATGAGTCTCTCAGAATCCTGTTGTGAAAGAGAATGTCCCAGTTTCTCAGATGAAGAAATGTGTACTTTAGTTTCATTCCTAATGTGTGATTTGTAATCAGAAGAAACAAACAAAAAACAACCAGTTCTAGGCAGGACCCAAATTAATGGAGTCTATTTACTATGGGTGTGTTAATGTTAATGTTAACTGACATTGCAAGTATGGTTACCATGGAAACATGAGGCTGGAACAAATCAAAACTTTGACCTACCGTATCCGCTAATCGTAAATTACAAACCCAATTTTAATGGCAGTTCCCTCTGGGGTAGAAGGACTAACATTTAAAAAAAAAATAAAAAGTAATCATCAGCACCAATGTGTTGAGTGGGTGCGGCAGGTCAAAGTCTTGATTTGGTCCACTGGCCTTGGTCTCAGTTAAGAAAATGTTTGAGTGCCAACAGCTTCAAGATATACGGCCCATTGTAATTATTATTATTTGTATATTTAGCAGACGCCTTTATCCAACGCGACTTACAGAGACTAGGGTGTGTGAACTATGCATCAGCTGCAGAGTCACTTACAACTACGAAAGACGAAGCACAATGTTAAGTGACTTGTTTAGGGTCACACAATGAGTCAGTGGCTGAGGTGGGATTTGAACCAGGGACCTCCTGGTTACAAGCCCTTTTCTTTAACCACTGGACCACACAGCCGCCTATAAACCTGTTAATCTCATATTTTTAAAATGACTAGTATAATATCTTTATTCCCATAGATGAATTCAAAATAAAAGTATATCAAAAGTAATTTATTGAAGTAACCAACATTTTGAAAAAAGTGCACTTACACATATTAGTTAGTGAAAGAAACAACACTGCAGTATAAGGACATCAACAAAGGTAATTTAAATAGGTTTGATGTCAGTCCACCAAATGTCTCCTTGAAGTGAACATGTGCCATTCATCAACATCTAAATGATCTTACCAAACTCTTTTTAAATGGTTCATCCTCCAATCTCTTCTCAATTTCTTGAAGGTGTGCAAGTGATTCAATTGGCAGCACAACATCTAGTGGCAATGACTCTGGTATGTCTGTCACACCAGCGTTGGCCTGCAGATCATTTAAAATTGCCCTGTGCTGCTTCATTTCTTCTTTTAATTCCACTAATAAAGTGAGAACCTTGCGGTCATAGGGAGATAGTTCTGAAAATAGTTATGATACATACAAGCTTATTTTCAAAACAGTCAAAATAAGAACTGGGTCTCTCAGTTATTCTTAAAAGCAGATTTCTGTAACCAAATCACTTTATTTATATTTTTGAACAAGTGGATACATGACATTAATTTTATTTAACTCTGTTGAAAGCCATACCTAAGGGACCCAAATCAATTTTTTAGAAATCACTTTGCAACATAGTTATTAATGTCCCTTTTGAAAATAAGCCTGTTATTGTTTCCCTTTAAATCTCAAGAGTTCTTATGAAGACATTTCCAGAAGTGTAGTGATTTTTAGAATTATGTTCTTTTAGAAATAAATATTTTGTATACCTTTGGTATTGATTCCACTTCGTGAAAATGACGATGGTAGCAGACTCATTCTAGATGGCACTGAAAAATAAATTTAAAAAATATATTCAGTAATAATAAAAAGACTTTAGACAAAAATTGAAATGAATATGAACCAATATTTCAGAGTGTCATGTGCAATGTTTTACCAAAATGTACCGTAACTCTATCAAAAATTACTTTAAAAAAAAAAAAAAAGAAAAGAAAACTTAACATTGATCAACTGGCTAGGTATTCTTTGAACTGGGGAATGTCTGCAGGAAAGGTTGCTGGAAGGTGAGGCTAAAAAAAAAAAAAGTCTATTACTATGTGAGCAACCTGGTCAGGAGCTGCTTTTCTGCCTAGCTGGCAATAGTCTTTATTTGGAATGCTTCTGTACAGGTAACCAGGTTGGTCTTCTGTAGAATTCATGCAAAATAAGTACAACCACTTTAGGAGGCCTTAAAATTGACAAGAGATTTAAAAACAAAATAAAAAAAAAAAAAACTTGCCATTCATCGAGCGAAAGGGAATCATTTCTTGAATAGGTGATGAGGTTTTGCTGAAAGCAGATGAGAGCTCTGTGGTAAATTCAGGCAGTCTATTTCTAGATGAAGAATGACATTCTGCCTGCTGGCTAGAAGAAAAAACTGCAAAAAATTAAAAAAAAATGTTTTAGCTTTAAAGGGGAACTGTAATGCAAATAAATATATAACCATTTCAATTGAAAACATGTTAACTAAAGCTTTTCACACATTTTCAGCCTCTCCTTGAGCAGTATATCATATAAAAAACATTAAAACAAATGAACATTTAATGTATTGGAGCTTTCTTCCGTCACGCGTTGTGTGACGTCCTGTCGTTGACTCGCTCTATAGTCACACATAGTATTCTATTGAGCGTGTGTCCCGTTCCTATAATATGTAGCCATTGTTTTGTTATGGCTGCCCTTTGTTGGTTTAAAGGCTTAGGCACACAAAAATACTTTTTTTTTACTGTTTTTCCTTTTGTTATTTTTGCACCCGAACGCTTTCTATTCCAACATAATTCATCCTGCCCGCGTTCACTGGTGTGGGTGGCTGTCAACGATATGACATAACAGCGGCGCCAGAAAGGTTCCAATATGGTGGCAGCCTGCATTTCCATCTGACCCAGAAAGCTGACAAAAAAAACTGAAATACTGACCAAACGCTTGACCTTTTAACAAAATCGGCGCTGCAAGACACATTTGTTATTTATACAGAGCATTTAGAGAGCCTTGTTATTTTGAGTACAGTTCCCCTTTAATATTTGTATTAATTGTCTGTAAAAGACATATACAGAGTTTAAAAAAACAACAACTTTATTTGGAGAGGTAGAGGGATGGAAAATTATACCATAAGTGACTCTGAAATGATTAACCATTAACACTTAAAGGTAGATTTTGCTTATCAATCAACATTTGTGAAAGTTTGTGAATTACCTGGTAATTTAACATTTGGTGCAGCTGTCTTTTTGCAGCACTCATCTTCTGAATCTGCTGCATAACATACATTCGGCCTGTAGATAAACAATTTAACGCTTTTGTCAAAATACATGTAAGCCATTTTCACACTACACCATCCAACACTGTGTGTATTACTTTGTGAACAGGGTTTGTACGGGTCATGGAATTTCTGGAAAGTCAGGGAAAATTTAAATATGTCTTCCAGACCTGGAAAGTCCGGGAATTTTTATAAATTCTAGTTGTGGTCATGGAATGTCAGGGAAAATCATGTCATATGAGAGTTTATTGCAGACGTTGCATGCAGTATATTTCTAGCGGACTTCCAATTTGCCCTGTGAATGCCTTTTTTTTCTCCCCACTAAGGTTATACATTTTCCTGGCACATTTAATATCGAGCGTTCATTGGTTTTTCTGCTGTAGTGTTGCCATGGTTACCGAATTGTTCGCATGTAATGCACGTCAGTCTTGTTTGTGATTAGTCGCTGGAAGTTATCTACCAGACCTTATTTATTAGAAGTTTATTAGAGTAAATCCCACCTGAAGTTGCACAGGAGAGGTGGCCCTGCATTGTTATTGTCGTATTGATGTACAGCACCCTGGATGTGACGCCAGTCCATCACAGTTAATCCAGTTCAAATTACCTTTTTTTCCTTTTTTTTAAGGTTTTCGTCTTCTGTTAATAGCTCAGAAGAGCTCACATTAGGGTCAACTGATTTTCTCAGATAATAGTGAGCCTTTTCTAGGGAGTCTGTTTGAGAAAAATACATTCGTTAGTATACATTTTCATTTTTATTCTACATATTTTATATTTTTGTATCATTAGTGCAAAATTCGAATTGATATAACATTACTATAACATTATCATGAACTAGGGATGGGCGATAATAACATTTTCATTTATCGATTATCAGCTGTAAATTATCACGATAACCATGATTAGTGTCTAAATAACTACAATTTCCTGGAGCAGCATGACAAGTCATCGAGTGCAAAAGAAAAATTACAATTAATTTAGAGAATCATGAATGCAAGGGATCACTTACTACACTCTTTCAATATCTTTACTGGCTCGTAGCTTTTCCAGTCCTGTTCAATAGGGTCACACCTCTTCACAGCCTTTTTTTATTTGGGAAGAACTATATTCTGGCCAAAAGCACCTCCCATCTGCTAGCCAACAGCTTGGTGTAACCTCTATGCTTCAATCAGGGAATTCAACCACGGACAATAATTGCACTATTGATATCGTGAATCTGAATATTTCAAATTATATTATTAGATAGGATAATAAAAAAAGGGAAAAGAAAAACAACAATTATTCTCTTCTATTTAACAAAAGAGGTTTTAACTTGCATGGTTAAAAATGGATTTAACTGATAAAAAACTGGATTTAACTCTGATGAATAAGAGGTATTGCGATATAGGTCTTCCCTTTGTCTGGCAAAAGCACATATTTCCTTTGCATTTGTGTGGCAAGCACTACCTCAATGTCCTCGTGCAGTCGAGAAACTCGATGAATGCCAAGAACAGCAGAGCAGCATGTCAATTTATTAAAGCCCTGGCAGGCAAGGGAGGTCTTGTTTATAGCCCCAGGCAACATAGAGGATGAATTAGGCCCCTGTCCAGAGACTCCTAGCACAAAAATCATTCCGATGGGGAACAATTGGCTCCAGACCAGCAACGGGAGCTGTGTAAGCTTATTGAGGTATTCAGCGATGTTTTTTCTGACTTGCCCGGCAGAACTAATTTGGTTGAATATGACATTATCTCTCCACCAGGGGTCATCGTGCGGGAGAGACCTTATTGGATCCCAGAAAGTCGACGAAGTGGCATTCGCAAATATGTATGGGACATGCTCGAGCTTGGGGTGATTGAACCTTCCAGGAGCGAGTGGTGCAGTATTGTCATAGTGGATAAGAAAGACGGCACCAACCGCTTCTGCGTGGATTTCAGGAAGGTAAACGCTATTGCCAAGTTCAATGCGTACCCTATGCCTCGGGTCGACAAACCTTTAGACAGACTGGGTAAAGACGAGGTTTATCTCCACTTTGGACCTGATGAAGGGATACTGACTGATCCCTTTAACCCGCAGTTCTAGAGAGAAAACCGCATTTTCAACACCAGAGGGGCTGTTCCACTTTAACCCTTTGCAGTCCATTTATTAAGTGCGTGTCAGGCGCGTCAGGTCCAATTTATTTTCACACGCACAGTTAATAGTCGTACATACCGATCAATCATCTCCTTATCACACGTTTTATCACCAAATGCCTCAATAATGCGATCCAAGTCATTATTTTATTACTATAACATCTCAAAAAAGCTCTGCAAATGTCTGTGATATTCTCTGAGCGCTGACACAGTAACAGCCAGCTTGTTTCCTTATGGCCGCCGTTATCTGATGCCCGGGGCAAGTATAACTATTCATGAGATACGCCCATTTTTTTTTTTTTTCGGCTTGTCTCGGCTCCTGTTGCTCCCACTTGGCCATTGAATGGTTTTCTCGGCTTTTTCCGGAGAAAAAAATGACTAGAAACCCATTTTTGCGTCTTTTGATGATGTCAGACAGGGTCCAACATTGGACCAGATAGGAATAATTGAAATGTCGGACCAGGTCCGACATAGGACCGCAAAGGGTTAATACCATGCCATTTTGACCAGGTTTTACGCCCACATCATGAATATGCAGCAGCGTATATTGATGACGTAGTCATTTACTGCTCCACCTGGCGAGAGCATTTGGCTTGGATTGCAGCCGTCCTTCAATCTCTCAGGGTAGCCCGGCTGACAGCTAACTTGTGAAAATGTGCGTTTGCCAAGACAGAGACTCAATATCTGTAATTTTTAATGGGGAATGGAAGGGTGAGACTTGTAGTCATTAAAATCCAGGCTTTGGTTGACGCAGCGATCCCCAAAACCAAGACTCAGGTGTGGTTACTACTGGGATTAGCCGGTTATTACCACCGCTTTATCCCCGAGTATGCCACAGTGGTTAACCCTTTAGTTGACCTCACCAAAAAGAGTGCTCCAAATTTAATTAAGTGGTCAGCTGAGTGTCAGGGGGCATTTGATACTATTAAGGCCCCCACTCTTATCACACCAGATTTCACCAAAAGATTCATCCTCCACACCGACGCTTCGGATGTGGGTTTGGGTGCTGTCTTGTCTTAAAAGGTAGATGGAGTAGAACACCCGATAGTGTTCAGTAAAAAAATGTTACCTCAGGAACGCAACTACTCCATAGTCGAAAAGAAGTGTTTGGCCATTAAATGGGCTACTCACTCTTTACAATACTACCTGCTGGGACACTCATTTGATCTTGTCACAGACCACGCCCCACTCAAGTGGTTAAGCACAATGAAGGACAGCAATGCCCGCATAACTCGGTGGTCTCTGGCGTTGCAGCCCTTCATGTACAATATGGTACACCGTGCGGGGAAAGACCATCAAAATGCGGATTATTTTTCCCGGGAGAGGGGACTAATGGGAAAGGTAGATTCAGCCGAGTGTTCCTTCGGCTCCACTCTGAGCGGTGGGATATCTGACGGAAATAGTTCTGGTTGTAAACCTCCCTCTCGACCTGTGAGGGTACTAAGTAGTGAAAGGGAAAGGCTTTGGACAGGTTGGCAGTTAATTCCCTGGGTCGGGAAGTCAGTCAGCCTGGAAGAAGGCGAGACTGGTGCGGGAACATATTGACCTGGAAGGTAAACGAGGTAGCAGCTGCAGGCAATAGAGTCAGCTGTAATCGTTTACCAAGAGGTCATGCATAATCGCATAAAAGGGTCCAGAGATTTGTAAATCTTTTCCTTTGCTTGGGTTTCAGAGATATGAGGAGACTGGAAGGACCGGGAGATATACCCAAAATAAAAATAAAGAGTTTGTGAGTGTTTTGTTGGTATTTTCTGTTTAGTAACTGTCTGTGTTTTTTTTGTTAAATAGCACTAGATGGCTAAACACAATTCTGGAGCTGTCGCCAGCGGCCAGCACAAAGCCGGATCACCACAGCACTTGTTTTTCACCAATAGCACGTAATATATTGTACTTCACCACAAGCACTGAGAGCACTCACTTTGGACCTGTGACCATGTGTCTAATTGTGTGTGTTTTGTACCGTGTTTATTGTTTGCGGGGCTGCAACCCTTTTTCATTACTCTGCAATACACATTATTGTTTTCTGGCTAGTCATCAGACAATTGGATTTATAATCATTAAAACCCTCATTTCACCCGTACTTTGTTGTTTGTTTGTTATTGGAATTACAGCATCCGCACTGCACCTGATATACACCTGCTACCAATCTACTACTTTGCCACAATTATCCAGAGGTCCAAATAATTTAGCCTCTCGAGCCAAATGGACTAACTGGTGAATGTTGTAGACAAGTTCATCTTTCCCATAATATTTACCAAAATGCTTCACAAAAGTCAAAAGAATCATTGTTGGTGAGACATTTGGAGAAAGTAACACAAACATACCCACTGAGAAAAGCATGAACTTGTCATACATTTCATTTTGAATCAAACCCCTCAAGACTACAGGCCCTGTGTATAAAAGGAACAGACAGAATTCTGTGGCTTTCCACCTATCTTGCTCAGTCAAAGATCGAGGTTTTCATAAACTACATTGGTATAAAAAAACTAAGCATTACAAGATCATTGGAGATGGTATTAACAACACGGGAGTGAAGTCGTGTCTTTATGAGTCCCTTCAACCATAAACGTAATAATCGCTTTGCAACGCCGAGACAGCACAAGTGCATGTAGTCAACTGGAAATTGAGAGACCATTTTTGCTACACCAGTCAATGAGCTTGGACCAAAGTGATGTTCCTCATCAGTCATTGCCTCAAAGTCTTGATTAGTGTGAAGTCGTGCATCTGTCTCAGGATATGTCATTCTTCCATTTCAGTCACCACTCTGGATACATTTATCACACCCTGAATAACGATTATGTGATTTGACATTCTTCACAAATGCTGACACTGTAACTTGAAAATTTACACCGTTGTGACTGATGCCATCATGTTTCAACTGAGACAATTCAGTGATAAATTCCTTCAAATAATCACGAGAACTATTGGGTTTGCTTGTGCCACAGAACAAACCAATAACAAAAGGAGATTTGGAGTCATCGCATTCAAGTAATGCAAGAATTGGAGTTTTTAAAAAGTGGAATGTCGTCAATGATGATTTGAACAGAGAGGAAACTAATCTCAGGTAGGCATGTCAGACAATTTAATTTTATTATTTATTTCTTAGCAGACACCCTTATCCAGGGCGACTTACAATTATTACAAGATAGCACGTTATTTTTACATACAATTACATTATTTTTAGATACTATTACCCATTTATACAATTGTTTTTTACTGGAGCAATCTAGGTAAAGTACCTTGCTCAAGGGTACAGCAGCAGTGTCCCCCACCTGGGATTGAACCCACGACCCTCCGGGCAAGAGTCCAGAGCCCTAACCACTACTCCACACTGCTACCTTGCTTGCAATACTTTTTTCAGTCCAGTGATAGTATTCTCCACCACCTACTTTAATTTTATCTAAGAAAAAAAATCACTCCCTCTCATCACACTGAACATGTTCATCAGATTGATAATAATTAGAATTGGTACTAGTTGAAATGACTGGATTTGTAAGATCTTCAATCATGCAATCATCATCATCAATACAAGTGGCTTCTTGAAAAATCTCATGTAAATGATCATTGACACATGAATTCACTTTTCTAGGTTTTGTCCAGTAAGAAAGAGATGTAGCCATGATTAATCTGCATACAGTGCTATGGCAATGCACTATAAGTAGTGTTCTGCGTTTTCAGTTTTTATTTTTTTTAAAAAACGATCTGGAAATTATTTAGGTGTTTACCAAACTAAAACCGGGTTGAAAATGGGGTAAAAAAAATTGTATTTGAAAAAATTAGTTTACTTCGGTAAAATAAAAACTAAAAAATATCAGCTTTCACTACAGTAAATGCTGATAACTTTGTAATGTATGTGTTTCATGGAAGTAATTAAAGATAATATAGCGTGATATTAACGTTTCACACTACAGAACTGATTTAAAGTAGCTGCTGGAGGACTAAACAAGCATGGGACAGTGTTTCAGAAAATACAAGTAGCCTACTGATAAGTACCCTCCAATATATACAGTACTGTGCAAAAGTTTTAGGCAGGTGTGAAAAAATGCTGTAAAGTAAGAATGCTTTCAAAAATAGACATGTTAATAGTTTATATTTATCAATTAACAAAATGCAAAGTGAGTGAACAGAAGAAAAATCTACTAAAAATCAAATCAATATTTGGTGTGACCACCCTTTGCCTTCAAAACAGCATCAATTCTTCAAGGTACACTTGCACACAGTTTTTGAAGGAACTCGGCAGGTAGGTTAGCCCAAACATCTTGGAGAACTAACCACAGTTCTTCTGTGGATTTAGGCAGCCTCAGTTGCTTCTCTCTCTTCATGTAATCCCAGACAGACTCGATGATGTTGAGATCAGGGCTCTGTGGGGGCCATACCATCACTTCCAGGACTTCTTGTTCTTCTTTACGCTGAAGATTGTTCTTAATGACTTTCGCTGTATGTTTGGGGTCGTTGTCATGCTGCAGAATAAATTTGGGGCCAATCAGATGCCTCCCTGATGGTATTGCATGATGGATAAGTATCTGCCTGTACTTCTCAGCAGGAGACCATTAATTCTGACCAAATCTCCAACTCCATTTGTAGAAATGCAGCCCCAAACTTGCAAGGAACCTCCACCATGCTTCAATGTTGCCTGCAGACACTCATTCGTGTACCACTCTCCAGCCCTTCGGCAAGCAAACTGCCTTCTGCTACAGCCAAATATTTCAAATTTTGACTCATCAGTCCAGAGCACCTGCTGCCATTTTTCTGCACCCCAGTTCCTGTGTTTTCGTGCATAGTTGAGTCGCTTGGCCTTGTTTCCACGTCGGAGGTATGGCTTTTTGGCCGCAAGTCTTCCATGAAGGCCACTTCTGACCAGACTTCTCCGGACAGTAGATGGGTGTAGCAGGGTCCCACTGTTTTCTGCCAATTCTGAGCTGATGACACTGCTGGACATCTTCCGATTGCGAAGGGAAGTAAGCATGATGTGTCTTTCATCTGCTGCAGTAAGTTTCCTTGGCCGACCACCGCGCTTCACGGTCCTCAACGTTGCCCGTTTCTTTGTGCTTCTTCAAAAGAGCTTGGACAGCACATCTGGAAATCCCTGTCTGCCTTGAAATTTCTGCCTGGGAGAGACCTTGCTGATGCAGTATAACTACCTTGTGTCTTGTTGCTGTGCTCAGTCTTGCCATGGTGTATGACTTTTGACAGTAAACTGTCTTCAGCAACCTCACCTTGTTAGCTGAGTTTGGCTGTTCCTCACCCAGTTTTATTCCTCCTACACAGCTGTTTCTGTTTCAGTTAATGATTGTGTTTCAAGCTACATATTGAATTGATGATCATTAGCACCTGTTTGGTATAATTGTTTAATCATACACCTGACTATATGCCTACAAAATCCCTGACTTTGTGCAAGTGTACCTAGAAGAATTGATGCTGTTTTGAAGGCAAAGGGTGGTCACACCAAATATGGATTTGATTTAGATTTTTCTTCTGTTCACTCACTTTGCATTTAGTTAATTGATAAATATAATCTATTAACATGTCTATTTTTGAAAGCATTCTTACTTTACAGCATTTTTTCACACCTGCCTAAAACTTTTGCACAGTACTGTATATATATATATATATATATATATATATATATATATATATATATATATACAGTATATATTAAAGTGGACTGAAAAACGGGTGTAAAAAACTGGCAATTTATCAGTTAAAATCAGTAAAAAGTGACAACGTGGAACACAACCTATAAGTACAATCTATTTGTAATAATAACAGAGGTGCAGTTATTGTTTATTCTGTGGGAAGTTGTGGTCATTTACCTGTTCGTGGATCCACACTGTGCATCATTGTCATTTTCCATCACTGCAGCCACAGCAAGTGAGAAAAGAGAAAAAATCATACATAACATACATAAGAGCACAAGGTTTAAAAATTCATAACTTGCATCACAACTTTGTTTCAGTGAAGACTGTGAATACTTTTAACTACAACTGTAGATATATAGACATCAGCCTGATTTTCAAAAGGGGCAAAATAAGAACTGGGTCGCAAGTGATTTTCAAATCACTTTATATATTTCAAAGGTCCAGTATACGAACCATTTTACAGAAACCCTTCGAAAGCCATAAATTCAGTGACCCAAATCAGGTTTTAGAAATCACTTTACAACCCAGTTCTTGTTTTGCCCCTTCTGAAAATCGGAGGGGGGGACGACAACATTTATTGCAGTTTAAAACATTTATTTGGGAAAATATTAACCGCAGTTATCTTTAGCGATTATTAAGTTAATAAAACGTGATGAACTTTCTTATGTTCTTATGTTCTAACACCTGCCAAGGATAACAGTGGATTATTCAAGGAAAGGACTGTGCAACAATAATTGAGCCTAAACTTACCTGTTGTTCCTGTACAGACCAGAGGGGCACCAACTGCTCTGGTGAAAATAGATCCAGCTTTGAGGTACATACCAGTGCACCGAAAAGGAGCAAAACTACAGATACTACACAATCAGTTGTGGCACACAGGGCAGCAGTGTGGAGTAGTGGTTAGGGCTCTGGATTCTTGACCGGAGGGTCGTGGGTTCAATCCCCGGTGGGCGACACTGCTGCTGTCCCCTTGAGTAAGGTACTTTACCTTGATTGCTCCAGTAAAAACCCAACTCTATAAATGGGTAATTGTATGTAAAAAAAAAAAAAGTAATTGTATATAAAAATAATGTGATATCTTGTAACAAATGTAAGTCGCCCTGGATAAGGGCGTCTGCTAAGAAATAAATAAATAATAAAGTGTAGGATATTGTCAATCGTAGTGTTCCATATTTTTGTTTTTTAATTACTAGTACAAAAAATAAATTTAAAAAAATCATTAACGTTAACACTGTATCAACAGCGGCGACGATCGCCGATGTTGATAACCTTTTTTCGACATTGAATCAATATCAGTCTGCTATCTGGGTAGGTCGCAGTCGAGCAATGTTACGGCGATGAAAAAATGAGACCTTGGTGACATTCCACATGTGAGACTCAAAGGTTATACTAGGGTAAATAATGACACCAATATTCCTCATTTCAGAGCTAGACCTAATTTCAATCCCATCAATAAGCATGTTAAAGCTATTGAGTTTGCGCAATTGATGTGGAAAGCCAAGCAACATTGCCTTTGTCTTTTCACGATTCAACTGCAAAAATTTTCTGTTGAATCCATAATGCATCGTAATGTATGGATTATCCAGCCGAGTGGCAGCATATAGATGCTGAATAAGAGAGGCCCCAGTATAGAACACTGTGGAACACCTGTGGATACGAGACTAGAGGCAGAAAAATAACCACCCACTGAAACAGATTGCTTTCTGTCAGACAGGTAAGATCTGAACAGCAGTGCCTGTAATCCCCACATAGGTCTCCAAACGACTAGAATGACATGATCAACAGTATCAAATGCAGCACTAAGATCCAAGAGAACCAGGGTGGATAAGGGCTGGTTCATACTTCTGCCACAGAAGAATGCTATACGTCAGGCGCAGACAGCTGTGCAGCTTCACTCCGACCATGCAGAAAATGTTGTCATTTTTCGACATTATCCGACCCCATACGAAAAGGCTGTAAGAATTTGCAAAAAAGACACACGTTGCAAGAGTGTGGATGATGTAATTCCGACCTGTCGTACAGGGTCAGAGACCCTCGACTCCAACCGCAAATGATGTTGGAGTCTGAAGTATGAACCAACCTTATACCACCAGAATCAGCAGCCATAAACAGATCATTGACAACTTTAACAAGGGCTATTTCTGTGCTGTGTAATGGTCTAAAGCCTGACGAAAAGGTTCATGGAGTTCACATTTCAATAAATGAGTTTGCAATTGATGAGCCACAGCACGCTCCAACATTTGACAAAAATGGCAGGTTAGAAATAGGCCTGTAGTTGCAGATAATATCAGTATCTAATTTTTTTTTTTTTTTTTTAGCAATGGTGTGACCACAGCACATTTAAATGCTGAAGGTGCTGTTCCTGAGCTCAAGGACTCATTAATAATTTTGGTTACCACAGGACCTAGTATTGGAAGACTTAAAATAATAAAAGAAGTAAGAACAGGATCCAAGGAGCAAGTTGATGTTTCATTTTAGCAACCATTTCAGTCAGGCTTGATGGAGTTACTTTTACAAAGTCAAAGGGGTCCCCATAAACGCAGATAGTTAAAAAAAAACAACAAAAAAAAACAGTACTGAGCGATAAATGTTGATGTCGAATATTGCTTGAAAAACTCTATGATTTTATATCTATAGAACCAGATAGTGAAGGCTTGCAATCTGGCTGTGACATTTGATTTATTGTTGAAAAAAGATTCCTAGGATTACCACAGCCATCCTTAATAAAATTAGAAAAAAGGATGCTCTGGCTGTATTAATTGCAACCCTATAAGACAATTGGACACTTAGGCCAGTGTCCCTCCACCAGCATTCAAACTTACACCCTACTGCTTTCATAGAGTGTAGCTGATCATTATATCAAGGTGAAGTCTCTCCTTTCAGCTAGGAGGCAGTCTATGACAGGCCACTGCGTCTTACATTTGAGCATTGTTCCACTTAGAAGTCCAGTGAGTAGTCCTGAAACTTCACAAGCAAGTGTTCTATCCCTGTTACTCTCCAGGGAGTTCTAGATTTAACTTGTTACAGTGGAAGATATGTTCATTTCTGACACACATATCCCTACTGTTACACTCAACTTTCTATAAACCTTGGTTTATTTAGGAAATAGTAGGTCTCAGTAAGATGTACAAGTATTTGCTGAAGATTTCTGTAGGTGACTATTCTTGACAAGTCATGGCTAATATATTGTTGCATTTTAAATGTATCATCACTGTACACTGAATTAAATTTGGATGCCCCCCTTATTTTGCCTGAATCGGTTTTCGAGCAAATTCAGTTAAAAATCAAAGTGGTCTACCTAAAATTGGCACTTGGACAAAACCAGAATACAGATTGCATGTTTGCTATTGATTTCCTTCAAGTGGTTTGAGGTAGCAATGGGTAGCCCGGTTCAGTAGTACATGAAATGCCTCCCAGGCTCTAGCAGTTTGGATTGATTGACTGGATAAAGAAGCAATATCATACACACGGGAGATGAATTCATATCAGCCCCAACGTAGAGTCTAGATCATGCACAGTATACCTTGCAGGCTGAATGACTTTTTTTAACTGAGCAAAAGTTACTTTATAAAAGCATTTTTGTTTTGTTTTCAAATCCAATTGAAATCACTATTGCAATGCTCAGTAATTCCATGCAGATTTAACACAATGGATCTGAAACAAAAATTGCAGTGTTATTGATACAGTAGCACACTGGTACAGAAATGGGGTTGTACCTTTGGAACAAAGTGATAACCCTTTGCGAATTTAAGATGTCAAGGTATTTCAGTTATTTCAAGTTGAAGATGGTTAGAGCTTTACAGAGAGTTCCAGGCTGTAATGTTGCACTGTGCCCCTGAAATACTGCATAATTCAAATTCTATCCAAGAGTTTTATTCCTACATGTAACTAATTTTCTGATAAAATTTCAGGATATTACTTTGTTTAGCCTTCAATGTTTATGTCAAAATATGGTAATGTTACCACTGTGGTACTATTGTGTCTGTCTTTGAGCAACCATTTCCCTAGGTACAGAACTTTTGCATTGCAGATGATATAGCAAAATCTCTCTTTCAATGTTATATTTTTTTGCCCATGTACTTATTCTTCTCTTGACAGTTTATTTAGTTCTTACAAAAGGTGTTGTAACACAGATACAACTGAATATCAAATACTCCATATCACTGATGATTAAAGAACAGTACTGGCAAACAAGTACACACATATCTAGACATATGCAAAACTGTAATTCAATTAGGTAAAATACATTTACATTTTCTTGCAGTTATGTGCTCATTTTACAGTGTTAGACAATCCCTCATAATATATGTCAAAGACAAATTCATGACAGGTGCATACTTAATTGGATTAGCATTACATTATTAGAGATAATGTAGTAAGACTATTAATTTCAGTCCAGGTCATCTACTATGCTATTTGTATGCCACAGTGTATTAGTTTGATCATTTATGAAAGTGACTTGGCCGAGCGCCGCACGGGTAGGGAGGGCTTAGGTCGGCAGGGCAATCCACGGTTTACCGCACACCAGCGACTCCTGTGGCTAATAGGGCGCCTGCGGGTCTGCTGTGGATCTGCCACTCAGATCTGTGTTGTGCTCCAGCACTATAGGTCTAATGGCTTCGCTGTGGATCTGCAGTGTGGAAAAAGACGGCTTGGCAGGGACACGTTTCGGAGGACACGTGTGTCAGCCGCCTTTCCCCGAGTCACCAGGGAGTTGCAGCGGTGAACCGGGATTAATAAATTGAAGAGAAAACTGGGTTAAAATCATTGTCAATGACTAATATATATATATAAATATATAAATATATATATATATATATATTGTAATAGATTGCTCCCCTCTCGGGTTCGTGCCCCTTTAAAAACTGACCCAACACACACAGGAATGGATTTTTAAAGCGCGGCTGCGCTACTTTTAATTCCACACACAAAACAAAACAATACAAAAGAAAAACCTAACTCCGTTTGGAGCGCTTACTACACAGTTATTCCCTGACTAACTTGCAGGACAGCTAAGCCGTTTACCTGGCACCAAACCAAAAACCACCCAGGTTTACACAGCACTTACGTTTTATGACTGCTCGGAAGCAGAGCACCTCTCTTCTGCTTCCCTCTACTCAGCAGCCGAGAGCAGACTAACTGCTCTTCTTAAATACCCTGCACCTGGCTCTAATTTAATAATAAGCACCAGGTGCAGGGAATGATTCATAATAAAACAATTCACAAATCAATTACACAATAAAGTAAAACAATTAAACTAAACAAAAGAGGTGCCATTTTTTCCTTCAGGGAGGTTTTAACCCCCTCCCTGCTGTCTCACACAACCCGCTGCCTTACAATATATATAAACTAAAGTACAAAGGTGGGGCTAACTAGAAGACTAGGGTATAGGAGGTATCTTCTGATAGTTGTGAGGTTATGTAGGCAGCAGTGTGTTTTGAAACTGAATGTCCAGAATTACATACTGGGATAGCAGGGTATTCTGAGTGATAGCAATTCAATCTGTATGATCTGGTTTATTTATTTGTATTTATTCATATTCCTTGTTCTGTGTCTTGCACCTGTCGACAACCAAAATAAAGATGCACTGTTTGACTGCACTTGACTACTGAATAGGTCCTGCTATTACACCAGCCACTGGGTCTCTACTTTACATGTATTCATGACAGCTTCTCGTTCTGGCTTCCAATACTTCCCTATGCAAGTTTGGTAATAAATTATTTTACTAAATTAGAAATTGTAGAAAAGTCTGTTTCTTTTGCTGTCTGTCCAATGCTTTGTTTATCTCCACCTATGAGTGGGCTCCAATGGCACCTGTAGTGATAAACGCACATCATCAGATCGGCACGATTGAACCATGGGATATACTCCAGGGCTGGCAATGGAACGAGAAGCAAGCAATTTGATTGGTAGAGCAAGATTTCTGCTGTCCGTATACTGATACAGACAGTTGGAGCCTTGTCATACATTCGAAATCACTGCGCTGCCTCACAGAATTTAAAGTACCGGTAGCCATCTTGTTTACAGTTACAGATTTACAGTAACTGTAAAACTGAGTGACCAATTACCAGCAAAAAAAACCCAAAGTAGTAAATAGACATTCTGATTTCGATGAAGAACAATGAAATTAACTGGATAGCAAAACAGAAAAACATACCCCCAAAAAATCGCTGTCTTTATACTCACTCACCCTGACTTTGTCTTTTTAGCGGTTTGTAAACATTACAGAAAAACACAAAAAGACACTTCTGCACATTATCCACCCCACTCCGACACAGGCCTTGAAAAATTAATGAAATCCGAGACGTCAGAATTGATGTAGTTTTGTACTCCGGTTCTGCTGAAACAGCGTCTTGCACTTGCAGAAAAAAATGAATTCAGTGCCGTCTCACCTCCGCCCCTGATGTATATTTTCAACGGCAATGTACACAATATCAAAAATAAAGATGTACTTACTTTTGCATGTTTCAATTAAATTAATTTACTCAGCTTAACTCAGTGTGTGTTTCAAGTTCAGTTATAAATGGGACTACTTTATTGGCATAAGGCTATTTAATAAAAAACTTTTTTTTTGCCTTAAACATGATTGATGCTTTTTTTTTTCAAATCCAGTGTTTTACCTGGATTATAAATGCAATAAGGCCCTGAGGCGTCCGTATATTCAACATATACAAACACCCTCTCAGGCCTTATTGCACATATATATATATATATATATATATATATATATATATATATATATATATATATATATATATATATATATATATATATATATTATAAGACAGCAGGGAGGGGGTTAAATCCTCCCTGCAGAAAAACATGTGCATAGGCACATTTTTGGTTTGTTTTTGTTAATTGTTTCATTGTTTTTGTTAATTGTTTCATTGTTAATGATCACCTGCACCTGGCTGTGATTGCAAATTAGAGCCAGGTGCAGGGTTTTTAAGGAGAGCAGTCAGTCTGCTCCTGGCTGCTGATGTGTGTGGAAGCCCGACTGTGCTGGTGTGGGTACAGCCGTAAAAGTAAGGGAAAAAAGGTAGAGTGAAGCCTTTTTTGTGTGTGCTGTTTTGTTTTGATTTGATTTTTTTGTTTTGATACAGGTAAACAGCTTAGCTGTCCTGTCTTTAGTTTAGGTTCCTGTTTGTTTAGTTAGTGCTCGTAAAAGAGCTAGGTGTTTGTTTTGTTTATTTTGCTTTTGTATTTTTGTTTTTTCATTAAAAATTGCACAACAGCGCTTTAAAAATCCATTTCTGTGCCTGGGTCAGTGTTTTTAAAGGGGCACCGAACTGCGATGAGGGCGATTCTTTTACTATATATACCGTAAAACTTCAAATAATTGTCTTCAATACGCACCGGGTCTGCTGGCAAATACTGTAAATAAACGGTGGGTCTCTATTAAACGCCGGGTCTCTGTCATTGCCATTGAAGCTGAGGAAGATGAGGAGGAGCTTGAGCGTAATGAACTGCTAATAAGTAACAGCAATGAAAGTGACTCTCAGGATTAATAAATAATAGAAAAAGTAATTTAAGGTAGGCTTACATGTAATGCATATTTGTTTAATGCAGTTATTATGTTATTAAAAGTTAATCATTTTGAGCATGCTGAAAGTAAGCCACATACAAACCTCTTGGTGTTTTGTTGTATTAACAATGTACAAGTTTGAGATTAAACAATAATTTTTAATGATACTTATTGTTTTTATTAATTTTTAAAAAGTTTGTAATTATTATTATGTGTAGCCTACACACCTGTGTTGTGATATCCACAGGGCTGTCTTTCAATGGATTTAATTATTATTAACAATAGTAGATCTAATTACATCTTTAACCAGTGCATATAAAAACACTGTATACTTTCGCTTTATACTTGAAGGTGTACAATACAATGTAATTTTGTTATAAAACAAAACTGTTACTTAGTTCCCACTGACACACAACCTTTTATCAAAGTTGCTGGAATGTTTAAATTGAGTTACGATGTTGCTACAAGGTTGTGTGTTAGCAGCTTCTCAATGATCGCATGAAGCATGTGAAGCTAGTGATCTAATATAAACGCCAGTCTCAAATAATTGCCGGTCTCCAATACGCGGCAGGTCTGCTGGCAAATATTGTAAATAAATGGCAGAGGCGTTTTATTTTTACTGTGTGTGTGTGTGTATAGATAGATAGATAGATATAGATAAACACGGCTTGGAAAAATAACAACCTCTGATTGGTTAAACAGCATCACATGACCGTGCGTGTATATATAGCATATACCATGGCTTGCATACTAATGAGCCGCTCACACTGAATACATCACTATGCACCAATACATTCTAAATTCCATGACAAACTGCCATTTTATTTGTAATTTAGTTGCAAAACCACTGCCAGAAATGAGTGACATTCCACCTATTTCCTTTCATATATTTGGGGATGAAACTCCAGATAACTGGTACAACACCAACTTTCTGAGTGAAGACAGCAAATTCAGAGAGCTAGGAAGGAAATTAAAAGACAAGACCAAAACTGTGGTATTTTCTGGGATACTGCCGGCACCTTGCAAAGGACCATACGGACAGCTGGAAAAAAATAATCAAAATGTATGGCTGAAATCGTGGTGCACACAGGAAGGCTTCACCTTCCTTGAACATTGGACCACATTCTATAACGAAGACTATCTGTATAGACGGGACGGACTGCACTTAAATAAAAAGGGAACCAATCTACTCAGAAAAAGGATCCTCGATTAGGTTCAGAAGCATTTAAACTAGAAAAGAAGGGGGTAGAAATCAACAAAAAAAGAAGGGAGACTACACCAAAACAAAGGTAAGATTTAATATTTATTATTTTTCTCATCAATTTCAAAATTGAGAAGGCAAATTTATTGTAATTTTTCTTTTCATTGTTAATGTCCTGACAACTTTTTACACTTATAACTTTAAAGTCTGTTTCATAGCTCTTTTCAAAATGGCCGCTCTAGTGCACTGGGGTTTGAGATCAGTCCTCTAAATCACAGGAAGAGCAATTCATGATTGCTGAGTTACCTGTTTGACAATGTGGGTAATAATTACACTATCAGTGCACTAGAGCAATTACAGGTAAGTTATTTAAACAGTTGTAGCAATATAGCATTCTTTATACTGAGAATTATTTCCAAACTGTGCTTGTATAACAGAGATGCTGTGTATAGGCAGTAGGCACTCACTTAGTGGGTTATAGAGAGCAACTGCCTATAAGCTCTATTTTTCAGTTATATTGAATAAACCAGAGTTACTGAACCTCTACCTGTCTATGTATGGACTCTCGGGTTTAAGGAAAATAAACACAGTTCAGTATCAGCTGGGAGTACTATACGGTCTTAACTGTATAGGAGGCATGGTGGTCTAGTGGTTAGAGTAAGGGGATTGTTACCAAGTGGTTCCCAGTTCAAACCCAGCTCAGCCACGGACTCACTGTGTGTGAACCTGAGCAAGTCACTAAACCTCCTTGTGCGCCGTCAGCCAAGGTCTATTTGTAAGTGACTCTGCAGCAGCAGTTATTGATGCATAGGTCCGTCCCACCCCTCAAAATCGTTCAAAGTTAATTCAGGCCACACCCATAATAAGTCCATCCTGACATGTGGCAAGCGATTTTTACATGATTAAAAGAGAGAACATAAACTCATACTCTACAGAGTTTAAACAAACTGAGATTGATTGGTTGGAAAAGGGCAAAGAACTTTCAGAAATAATGATGGCTTACAGTGGTTCGAAACGCAAGATGCAAAGGAAAGAAAGTTTGACTCATACCAACAAAAAACAAAAGTAGCAGGCAACGTGTTTTTACTTGTAGCCACCCGTGCACTGCAACATTTTCTATGTACATTTAAAAATGATTAATTCCTAAAAAGTGTGTGCAGTATGTGTAAGGTACTGTAGTATCAATGTTAATGTGGCACTGTGATCTGTTTTGAATAATTGTGTACTAAGTAGGCTATGGTAAAAGAAAATGCACTAAAATTGTTTAGTTTTAATTCAACATCATGTTTTATTGTTTCCGCATTGTACAGTTTGCGTACAATGCAGCAGCATGATTTATTTTGTGTTATTTTGTGTTACCAGTAGCCTAGAGTAGGCTCTATATGCCTACTGTGCAGATTTATGTTTATATATGTTTTATGTAATGTGTACAGAGAACACAATGTTATTTCAGCGCAATGATTTATACATGTTAAATAAACCGAGCACTATACATGTCTGTGTGTGTGTGCACTGTATTTCTTTATTTTTTAAACCCAATAGCTCAGTATTTTGAACAACCTGTCTGTCTCCAGACATGTCCCGCAGCCATAAGTTGACGGTGTAAAAAGACAGTGTAAGCCATTGACGTCTTTAGTAGGTGACACAGCTCATTTGTCTACCTCTGACAATTGGTAAGATAAAATCTCTAACAAAACCGTTACTGACAGGTAAAATAACTAAGCTGTAGTTTTTATAAAAAATAAACAAAATGGAATGGCCGGAAATTAATGCCATCTTTTATGCATATGGGCACTTGCATTATATGGCTGAATGGAATTCATCAAATTATATTGAACCTTGGATCCATAAAGTAATATAATGGCAGCTGAACTACAAATAATGTAACTGTGCATTTTGTTTTCCCTAAGGAATCAATAGAGCCTAACAAATGCATACACATATATGGACAGAGAGAGAGAGAGTGCAATGTAGGCACCAGTGACATTCTACATTAGACAAAAATAATGAAACTCAAGTGAAGTAGCTGTTATTAATAGGCCTTTACTGTGAAGGTCACAGGTTAACTGCTATTTCATTTCACCTTGCCTGACATCAAGAAAACATACTTAATAGCGCTGTCAGCTTTCCCGCTGGAAATAGCTATTTGCTTTCCACAGACTCACAAAGGAAACACAAACTTTGAAAGTCTTCTTGAAGTGACAAACATAATGCACATGCTACTATTTCTCTCCGTATTTTTTTCTTTATGCTACCTTGATCATGCAGTGCCAGGTTATCTTTAAACACACAGAAAGTCTTTCAGAGGACCACAGTAATAAATATTTCTATTAGGTCACACATCATGTTTGAGATCAATAGAAGAACACGAGGAAGATAAATGATGGAGATGTTAACATAGCAGGCATGAGTAGGTTTGCAGTTATTCAGGTATTGTCATGTCTGTATAAATCCTGAAAAAAAAACCACTTCTGTACTGTCCAGATTACTGTGCTCAATAGTTAAAAGCACCACCACAGGACACCAGATCATTCTGTATATTTTAAGAATTGGCATTTTATTTTATTTTTTTTATCTGTCCAACAAAAAAAGCCTGCTATAGGAGTCTATCAAAAAGGACAATGAATCTCTTTGAAAAAAAGGTGGAAGTTCAGCAGGTGTCTTTTTTTTTTATCTACAGCATTGACTGTTTTGAAAGATAACCCATCTGGGTTTGGGCAACAAATTAGAAACACCTCAACTGCTATATGTGTGTATATATATATAATATATATATATATATATATATATATATATATATAACACACACACACATCTGGAAGGCATTAATGCACAACAAAGCTTTTTCGAAAGGGCACTAAACATCTATCGTGCACCATAAATGCAATTGGTGTACATGTTAATGATTTCATGATTTACTATTGTAATTTTATTAATTATAGCATGCAATACTTATTATGGCGCATACAAAATTTAGTGCTTCACACTATGGTAATCAGAATGAATATGTGATTGTTATGGTAATGCATGCTGATACATTTAAATGAGCATCCAGCTCAGAATAATGACATGAGCTGTATTCACATGGGATTTACTAAAGGATGTTAATTTTAGTGCGTGCATTAAAGTGATCGTTTATCAGTGCGTATGGAAACCAGGCTTTTTACTGACTCGGTTCATTGAATTCATTCAGTTTAGTGAATCAATTCAACAGATTTCTTTGTTTGATTCACTTACGCAAAATAAATACATCTTGCTGAATTACTTGGTTATGAAAATTTGTTTGAACGGAAGAAGTCCAGAAATGATCATTGATTGTCTAGGGGTGTCAAACTCATTCTTTAATTTTTTCCAGCACTCTGCTAGCCAGTCCACTCTTTTTTCCAGTCATATATGGTGCATCGTCTGTTGTAATCCCAGTTAGTTTCTTCCAAGATAATTCTGCACTTTCCATGGCTTCTTGAAGTTAAAAAAGTATTTCCTGTGGTTGTGGTGTTCATGCTTGAACTTAAAAGCTCTTCAAGTGAGTGTACTGCAGAGATGCATGTGTTTCCAGCCGCTGGCAAAAAGTGAATTGCAGTTAATTTAATAGTTTAAATCATTGTTTGCTAAGGTAACCAGACTGCACTTAAAAATAGTAATTTAGATTTCCTTTGTGTGCTGGACTGTTTTGAATTGGGGGGCTGATTAGAAATGTGTGTAAAGTATAAGGCGATTTAGCATGGCTATTGTGTTAACAGTGGGCGTGTTTGTTTTGTTTGGCTTAGCATAAATTGGTACCTAACTGCGTGTATTCAGTTTGTGAGTGTGCTGCAGAGACGCATGTGTTTCCAGCCACTGGCGAAAACAACATTGAAATAGGTAAGTGAATTACAGTTCATTTAATAGTTTAAATCGTTGTTTGCGCTTAAAATCGTTGTTTGCTGCACTTAAAAATAGTAGTTTAGATTTCCTTTCTGTGCTGGGCTGTGTTGAATTGGGAGGCTGATTAGAAACGTGTGTTCAGTATACGGCTCCTGGCCTACAGGATAGTATAAATTGGGAATCAGTGTCTTAGAACGCCAGCCGTCGAAGGGCCACACGACCAAAGGCAGACTGAGCTGTAGCAGTCCGAGCGAGGACAGGTGGAATGAGGATCTTTCCCAGCTCCCTCCCAGTGGCTACTAGAGGCCTCATTCCAACTTTGACACCTAACATCTGGATCCCCTGGACAAAGCGGGCCCACTCGTTCTCCACTCCCAGAATGTACACTGGTAAGTACCTGCTGCACATACCATTACTAACTCCTTCTCCCCGTATGCTGCCTGCTACAAACTTGAAAATCTCCTTTTTCATTTGTCGCTTTGTAGGAACAATTAAATAATTGATAATTTTAATGTTTATCTGGGTTGATTAGTTCTCTTACTAACAATATTTAATTCACATGTTACAAAGATCAAGGATTTACTATGAACACACATAAATGTCTTGGTCTCTAAGCACAAAACACAATTCAAAAACTCTCACTGCCTTAACTTGACTAGCAGACATTTGAAATATGACACCGCCTGTCTCCTCACACACCAGCAGCACTCGAGCAAGCTGTGACGTAGTAGCTTGTTCACACACACACGCCCACATACAATCACAGCCTCAGACTGAAACGATGCAGACAATCTTAGAATATATCACATTAAGCTTATTAATGGTGTATAGATTAGGTATATGGCAAGTTTATTTTTAAAGAAATTCTTCATATAATAATATGAGGTAGATTACTTATAGTTACTTCAAGTTTCACTTAAAAGTTATTTCACACGCAAAGTGTGCAAACTAAATAATTAACAGTTCAATTCTATGTGAATGTGTTACAATTAATTAATTTGGTTCCATGAAAGGAAAATGCAACTGGAATTATACTCAACGGTTCCTTGAGGTTTAGACTTTTGGTCTGCTGGCTTGGAAACCCAATCTGTTGAAGTGTCCAGTACAAAAACTCTCCTCTCCGCAACAAAGTCTTCAATCCTACATTGGATCAAGCTCAGCAGCAAAGCTTTCAATGCTCGACAGAATCAACAAACAGCTGCAATACAGCACCTTGTTTAGCATTTGATGTGGAGCGCAAAATGTTCAGTTTTGGATATTTATAGTCTTTTTCACTCTGCTAAATAGCCACTTTCATGAGATCATTTGTGTATCTTGCCTTTTTGTTTTAATGTCCTTTTCCACTGGGACATCGCTAGTTTATGTCTTCCTTGCATCAAAACGATTGTTGTTCCACGTGTGAATTATCTGTACATAATTCAACTGTCTGCTCATCCTAATCCAGTTCAGGCATCGGTCCTCTAATCAGTAGGTCACAAAGTTCAGTATTCCTGCCAGGAACCAAGGGGCCCTTTTTCTTAAGACACAGCAGTTTCATTAATTAGTCCAGTTACATCATTAATACACATTCATGTATTATCATATTCAGGGAATATGTCCTACAGCTCTCTAACAAATCTCTGCTTCTCAGCGAACTTATAACCGGTACAAATCTTGATCTTCTCTGTCTAGCTGAAACCTGGCATTGTAAACGACATGCACTCGCTGCATCTAGCCACCCCAAAGGGATATTACCTCTTTGACAAACTTCACCTCACTGGCCGAGGCGGGGACACTGCTGTCATTGCAAATTCTGTGCTCGCTTCCTCAGTTCTTTCTTTGCCTGCCTTTTCTGTATTTGAACGTCTTGCCTTCAAGCTCCCCTTTCCCATGTCCCTTACCCTTGCTGTTATCTACCGTCCACCTAAGAGCTACTCTGCTTTTATTGCTGAGTTTTCTGAATTCCTCTCCCTCGTCTGCACTTCTACTGACAAAATCCTACTCCTAGGTGACTTGCCTTCCTCCTAGTGACTGACTTCAACACACTTCTGGACTGTCTTGGACTCTCTCAATCGGTCAACGTCCCTACTCACACCTGAGGACACACCCTGGATCTGCTCATTACTAGGGGCCTTGATATCTCCAATCTCTCCATGCCAGATATCTCTCTCTCTCTGACCATTTCTTAATCACTGCTAATAGTAATCTCCCTACTCCTTCCTCCGCTACTGATACTGTTATCTCCTTCTGTTCCAAGAATCTGCTGAATCCTCTGAAACTCTCGCAATGTGTCTCTGCATCCCCTCTAACTGGTACTCTCCCGTCCTCAGTTGATGATGCTGTGACCCTCTACAACACCACCCTTACTCATATCATCGACACTGTTGCCCCGCTTACAACCAGAACCGTGAAGAAAGATCATAACTGCCCATGGTACACCCTCTTTGAGTGCGTAAGTCTGCCTGCCACAAGCTTCAACGCCAGTGGAGGTCGTCTGGACTAACGGTTCACAGAGAGATCTGGACCGACCATCTCGTGAGCTACAGGCGACCACTCGCCACGGCCAGTGTGAAGTACTTCTCTGAAATCATAACTATGGGACACGGTAAACCCAATGTTCTCTTTAAGACCATTGACCAAATCCTACATCCAGCCACCGACAGATCCATCTCCCGTTCATCCTCCTCTCTTACCTGTCATGATTTCTCCTCTTTCTTCCGGAACAAAATTGACATCTATTCTAAGCTCTCCCACCAAAACCCAGTTTACTACTTGACCACCTTGACTCTCCTCCAGTTGCCCCTCCTGCCCTCTCCTTCTTCTCTCCTCTCTCCATTGCTGATGTTTCCAGCTTACTGTTGAAATCAACTACTGCCACGTGCCCCCTGGACCCCTGGCTGACTAATCTTGTCTGTCTCTGTGCTTCTGATCTTACTCCTTCCATTATGCACACTCTCAACCTGTCCCTGGACTCTGGCTCAGTTCCTGCTGCCCATAAGTTTGCCTGAGTTACGCCGGTACTCAAAAAACCCTCCCTCGACCAGACTGACTTATCTAATTTCCGCCCCATCTTCAATCTCCCTTTTCTCTCCAAAACTCTCGAAGGGCTGTAGCCAGTCAACTGATGAAACATCTCATGGATAACAATCTATTGAATCTCTACAGTCTGGCTTCCGGCCACATCACAGTACTGAAACTGCTGTGCTTAATGCTGATGCTGCTGTTCCCTCTGTACTTGTGCTCCTTGACCTAACAGCCGCTTTTGACACTTTTCTTCCGACACTTTTCTTTTGACACTTTTGCCGCTTTTCTTCTTGACCGCCTTCAAAAGTATGCTGGGATCTCTGGAACCTGTCTCTCCTGGATGTCCTCTTACCTGTCCGGATGCATGCAATCTGTTTTCTATGCTGGATGCAGTGGTGTTGCAAACCCAGTCACTTGTGGTGTCCCCCAAGGATCTGTTCTTGGGCCCCTTCTCTTCAATATCTACATGCTTCCCTTGGGTCACCTCATCCGCCAAGACAGCCTCATGTTTCACTCCTATGCTGACGACACCCAGCTCTACTTAAAACTCGACCCTGGATGCCCTTCTGCCATGGTCCGGCTCTCGGCTTGCATTCAGTACATCGAGGCCTGGATATCTGCTTATTTTCTTCGGCTGAACACTAGCAAATCTGAATTCCTTCTCATAGGATCTAAAACTCAACTTAAGAATCTCAATATAGCTGCATTGAACCACGGAAACTCTCTGCTGCTGCCTTCCCCCACAGTACGAAGCCGTAGTGTACTTCTTGACAGCAACCTCGCCTTTGATGCGCACATCTCCTCCGTGGTCACATCTTCCTTCTGCCATCTTCGAAACATCTCCAAAGTCCGTCCCTACCTTTCCCTCCCAGATGCAGAGATACTTTGTCATGTCTCCTCTCGACTCGATTACTGCAACTCTCTATATGGTGGTCTCCTGGCACGCACCATAAACTGACTGCAGCTAGTTCAGAATGCTGCTGCCAGGATCCTTACCAGTTACAAAAAACTTGATCACATGACCCCCTGTCTTGCCCATCTGCACTGGCTACCTGTAAAGTTCAGGATTACTTTCAAAATGTCCTGGAGTGGCCCAGTCAAAGCCCGGACCTCAATCCAATTGAGAATATGTGGAAAGAGTTGAAAATTGCTGTTCACCAAAGGTCCCCATCCAACTTGACGGAGCTTGAGCAATTTTGCAAAGAAGAATGGGCAAAAATTGCAGTGTCCAGATGTGCAAAGCTGGTAGAGACTTATCCAAATAGACTTATGGCTGTAATTGCTGCCAAAGGTGCCTCTACCAAATATTGACTCAAGGGGATGAATACTTATGCAATCAATTATTTTCTGTTTTGTATTTGTAATTAATTTAGAACAATTTGTAGATTTTATTTTTCACTTTGACATTATGGAGTTTTTTGTGTTGATCAGTGGCAAAAGCTCCTAATTAAATCAATTTTGATTCCATGTTGTAACACAATAAAATGTGGGAAAAGTCCAAGGGGGGTGAATACTTTTGAAAGCCACTGTATTGTTGCTACTATTTCGTGTATTATGTTACTATCATGTATTATGCATTTTTCACTGTATTTAATGTATTATGCTTTTTTTTAGTATGTCATGTACTGTGCATTTCTCTGTGTTTAAAGTATTATGGATTTTCTTGTTACTGCATCTTGTAAAGCGCTTTGTGCTGGAGGTCCACTATGAAAGGCGCTATATAAAATAGATTGATTTATTGATTGATTGATTGATTGATTCAATAACATTAAGGTTAATATTACCTGCCACTTCAGTAATACGCTCAGCAACTGTGTTACAAGACAGACTGATGTTAGAAATTAATTACATTTTTTCAGGGCATACTACATCAGATATTTTAAGCATGCACCATATAACAAATTCAACATCTGAAAAAGGTTTGGCAACACATGCAAGCTCTTTGCCAACAATTAAACTGACATCCACTTTATGCAGCATGTCATAGTGAATCAATTTCATAACTGCAACTGTTGCACCGCAAATCAGACATATTGCCTTGCTGTCAAAATTATTCAGTGAAAAAATAATTTGGTTAACGATTTTGGAATCATCTGTGTTCCGCCATGTGACAGGGTACTCCCCTGCCCCTGTGCACATTATGATTTGTATTTAGTTTTTGTTGTATTTATGTATTATTGTTTGGTAGGACGAGCGAGGTGCAGTCCGCCATTATTTGTTGTAATTTTAGAATACCTCATGAGAACGTGTGGCTGATCAACTAAATGCTTATTGAATTAGCTGACAGCCACGCAGATTGTTAATCCTGTGCAAAATGTGACCGAGGGGTTAGTAAAATAATTGATAGCTAGTTAATCCCTCGGTCACCACTACAAAGACCTGTAGCTTTGGCTGCAATGGGTTGAGTGTTCGTAAGTGGAGAACGGGAGTAGAGAGAGGAGGTAAACAGAAATATCTATAAAGTAAACAACTGCTATGCGTGCTAGTTTAAACTTGCACAATACTTGTTTGTTTTGGCCCTCGTGCCTTTGTTTTGTTACAGTGTCCGTTTTGTTTAAATCTTTTAATTGTTCCCCAGTCTGCCGCTGTGCTGTGGATTAATTTCCTGGTCTGACGTCACCCCTACAGCCATCCGTGTCACGCCTCCACCTTTCGCATCTCCAATTTACATAAAGTAAAATAAATTATTTAAACAAGCCTTCGCTTCACTATCCTAATCAAAATTATGTGTGCTGTTACACGTGTGCGTGAGGAAACGGATCATGTGCACTATTTGATTGGCTATTTTACTACCTCTGTGAGCTGTGATTGGGTTAATGGGAATGGCACTCATACAATGTATAGAAAGTCACAAAATTTGCTGCGCCTCAATATGCAAGTCCAAACAGTTGTGTTAGTGTAGGTGCGTCGGTCCCTAGGAAAATAGATTGGTAGCAACAAATGGTTTCGCTCTCCATCTTTAAACATCTTTTATTAAATGACAAACAAAATGCAAACATTTCAGTCCTTTAGATTATCATCAGTGCTTCCTCGTTGAATGAATCACAGTGCTTAAATACCTAACATTGAGGTGACAAATACTGCACACGTGCAGCCCCCCATTAAGGTAAAGCAATTATCAATGAGCCGAAATTCAGACTTAGTATATATTAGACATAAAAATACAAATACTATATATGATTGAATATTAAAAAATAAAGCAAAGAGCATACATTGTAGACTGCACATGTTGAATTCACGTGTTATATTAAAGAGGCAGGTTTTAAAGATTCCAAAACGATACAGTACATCAAATCAATTTTAAAAACGAATGGGCAGGCCGTCAAAAATTGCCCTGTGGAGGGGACTCCTGAGCAGCGCATCCGGTAAAGACACTTCGCGTGGAGTGCAGGATGCACCCTATAGCCTGGACATCACTGGTTCAAGTCTAGGCTATTCCACTGCCGACCGTGGCTGGGAGCTCCCAGGGGGTGGCGCACAATTGGCCACATGCCGCCCGGGGTGGGGGGTTGGGTGGGGCTTAGGTCAGTCAGGGTGTCCTCAGCTCACCATGCACGAGCGACCCCAGTGGTCTGGCCAGGCGCCTGCGGGCTTGCCTATAAGCTGCCCAGAGCTGCGTTGTCCTCCAACACTGTAGCTCTGAGGTGGCTGCATGCTGGGCCTGCAGTGTGTAAATGAAGCTGACAGCACACGCTTCGGAGGACAGCGTGTGTTCGTCTTCGCCACTTTCTAGTCAGTGCGGGGGTAGTAGTGGTAAGCTGAGCATAAAAATAATTGGCTATTCCAAATTGGGGAAAAAATGATAAAAACAATGGCTGACTACTAAATTAACCCTTTGCGGTTACAATTTTCCCTTTCTGGTCCAATGTCGGAACCTGTCCGACATCATCAAAAAGACGTAAAACATAGGTCTCTAGTCGTTTTTTCTCCGGAGAAAGCCGAGTGATAAAATAAGTGATCAGGAGATGATTTATCGGTATGCACGACTATGAAGAGGTATGTGAAAAATACAGCGAACAAGGGGTGGGGCGGGGCTGGAGATGCAGTACAGAGTGTCCTGTTGATATGCAGTGCCTTTTAAACCTGCTTTACTGTGAAAAAATACTTTTAAAACAGTGTGTCCAAAATAAACTGTTCATGTGAAAATAAATTGGACCTGACGTGCCTGAGACGCACTGAATAAATGGACCGCAAAGCGTTAAGATCAAGTGTGCTGAACACCGACGCACCACTCATTTGATTCCAAAATCACCTGTATTGGATAGGCATCAAATTTAGTTTTAGCTTTAAGCTTCCAAAAATCAATACAAAATTGGAAATTGCCATCCTTTTTAACTGGCAACACCACAGGAGATGACCATGGAGAACAAGAAGGTTCCACAAATCCCTTTGCCAACATCTCTTGAATTTGTACCTTTACAAAAGCCTGCTTAGCTGGAGACAACCTATAATTCTTACTACGTACAGGGCAATTGTCTGACAATTCAATACAATGTTCAAAAATATTGGTGCAACCAACTTGATCAGTACACACTTGATTAGCATTCAACAGTACATTTCAGTCTGTCCCGATCCATCATATTCAAATCAGATGCATTAACTACACAATCTATGTCATCACAACTGTCTACAGTCACAGTTGGACTAAGTGTATTTCTAGGACCAGCAACCAAAAAAAGATTGACACTAGTATTTTGTTCTGTACATTGATAATTAGAACACCATGACCCCACATCAGCTATACTTCCAACAAAAGGAAATTACTTGAATTTACCTTGTTTGTGCATACTAATTGTGTTATTCTGAACATCCAACTGGATACCAGTAATAGACAAAAATATCCAAACCAAGCAGCAAAGACAAAGGCAAATGTTCCTTTTTCATAATCACAGTTGGTACAATCCATTGTTCCCCATGTACATCATACTCTAAATTGACTGTACCCACTGGATAATGTTCCCTCCCATCTGCTAATTGCAATCAATCACTTTCATTTGTCTTTTTTATTTTCTCCCACAGTTCTTCCTGCAAGAGTGTGTAAGTAGATCCACTATCCAAGAGTGCTCGACCTACCATGTTCCGAATGCCAACCACAACTACAAACTGTTGTAAACCACACCTAACCATAGTAGGCTGTGTATATTTCTTATATTTCATTCTTCTGTTGAATACACTCTCTCAATCTATCTGAAAATTCCTCTTTGTAATTCACAGATAAAAAAAAGCTTCTAAAAATGTATTTTATGACGAAGACGAACACACACTGTCCTCCGAAGCGTGTGCCGTCAGCTGCCCCATTTTTACACACTGCAGACTCATCATGCAGCCACCCAGCGTTAGAGGACAATGCAGCGCAGGGCAGCTTACAGGCAAGCCCGCAGGCGCCCACAGGGGTCGCTGGTGCGCGGTGAGCCGAGGACACCCTTTCTGACCTAAGAACCCTAACCACTACTCCACACTGCTGCCTCTTATAAATCAGACTGGGCAGCCTATATGTCTTTCTGTTCCATGACTTCGGTTTTACCGACAGAATTTAATCACGTTTAATCTCCATTTGTGACCCCTGGTCCTTGTTTCTTTTTTCAGGTCAAAAAAGTCCCCTGGGTCGACATTGTCAATACCTTTTAGAATTTTGAATGCTTGAATCAGATCACAGCATAGTCTTCTTTGTTCAAGACTGAATAGATTCAATTCTTTTAGCCTGTCGGCATACGACATGCCTTTTAAACCCGGGATAATTCTTGTTGCTCTTCTTTGCACTCTTTCTAGAGCAGCAGTATCCTTTTTGTAACGAGGTGACCAGAACTGAATACACTATTCTAGATGAGGTCTTACTAATGCATTGTAAAGTTTTAACATTACTTCCCTTGATTTAAATTCAACACTTTTCACAATATATCCAAGCATCTTGTTGGTCTTTTTTATAGCTTCCCCACATTGTCTAGATGAAGACATTTGTGAGTCAACATAAACACCTAGGTCTTTTTCATAGATTCCTTCTTCAATTTCAGTATCTCACATATGATATTTATAATGCACATTTTTATTGCCTGTGTGCAGTACCTTACACTTTTCTCTATTAAATGTAATTTGCCATGTGTCTGCCCAGTTCTGAATGCTGTCTAGATCATTTTGAATGACCTTTGCTGCTGCAACAGTGTTTGCCACTCCTCCTATTTTTGTGTCATCTGCAAATTTAACGAGTTTGCTTACTATACCAGAATCTAAATCATTAATGTAGATTAGAAATACCAGAGGACCTAATACTGATCCCTGTGGTACACCACTGGTTACCTCGCTCCATTGTGAGGTTTCTCCTCTAATTAGTACTTTCTGTTTTCTACATGTTAACCACTCCCTAATCCATGTGCATGCATTTCCTTCAATCCCTACTGCGTTCAGTTTGAGAATTAATCTTTTATGCGGGACTTTGTCAAAAGCTTTCTGGAAATCTAAATAAACCATGTTGTATGCTTTGCAATTATCCATTGTCGATGTTGCATCCTCAAAAAAATCAAGCAGGTTACTTAGACATGATCTCCCTTTCCTAAAACCATGCTTACTGCCTCCCAGAATATTGTTACCATATAGGTAATTTTCCATTTTGGATCTTATTATAGTTTCCATAAGTTTACATATAATAGAAGTCAGGCTTATTGGCCTGTAGTTACCTGGTTCGGTTTCGTCTCCCTTTTTGTGGATCGGTATTACGTTTGCAATTTTCCAGTCTAACCCCTGTGTCAAGAGACTGTTGCATAATCTTGGTTAGCAGTTTGTAAATAACTTCTTTCATTTCTTTGAGTTCTATTCGGAGGATCTCATCCGGCCCAGGGGATTTGTTTATTTTAAGAGCTCCTAGTCCCTTTAACACTTCTGTCTCTGTTATGCTTAAGTTATTTTAAACTGGATAGGAACAGGTCGACATGTGGGGCATGTTGTCTGTGTCCTCCTTTGTAAAAACCTGTGAAAAGTAATCATTTAATATATTTGCTATTTTTTTTTCTTCGTCTGTGATTTTACCATTTGTGTCTCTTAGACATTTAACCTTCTCTTTGAATGTTCTCTTGCTGTTATAATATTGGAAAAACATTTTGTAATTGGTTTTAGCCCCCTTAGCAATATTGATTTCTATCTCTCTCTTGGCCTTTCTAACTTCCTTTTTGACTTGTGTTTGCAGTTCCAAGTATTCTTTCTGTTTACTTTGTTTTTGGTCCCTTTTAAACACTCTGTAAAGTGTCTTTTTTTGCTGAATAATTTTTTTGATTGATCTATTAACCCTTAGGTCCATTTATTCAGCGCGTGTCAGACGCGTCAGGTCCAATTTATTTTCACACGCACAGTTTATTTTAGATGCGCTGTTTAAAAGTATTTTTTTCACAGTAAAACAGGTTTAAAAGGCACTGCATATCAACAGGACACTCATTACTGCATCTCCAGCACCACCCCACCCCTCGTTCGCTATATTTTTCAAATAACTCTTAATAATAGAACATACCGATAAGTCATCTCTTGATCACTCGTTTTATCACCAAACTCCTCAATAATGCGATCCAAGTCGTTATTTTATTACTATAACATCTCCAAAAGCTCTGCAGATGTCTGTGATGTTCTTTCAGCGCTGGATGCAGAAGCAGCTATCTTGTTTGTTTATGTCCGTGTTATATATGTGGTGCCAGGTCTATCAGTATTCATGAGATACACCCTTTTTTCGGCTTCTCTCGGCTCCAATCGGTCTCACTCGGTCATTGAATGGTTTTCTCGACTTTTTCCGGAGAAAAAACGACTAGAGACCTGTTTTTTGCGTCTTTTTGATGATGTCAGGGGTCCGACATTGATGGACAGGGTCCGACATTGGACTGGAAAGGGAAAATTGCGATGTCGGACCAGGTCCGACATAGGACCGCAAAGGGTTAAACCATTTTGGCCATTTTGTTTTTGATTTAGATTTGTCTACCTTTCAGATGTAATTGTTTTGCGCCTCTAGTACTACATTTTTAAAAAACAGCCATCCTTTTTCTGTGGATGTTTCCTCTATTTTACTCCAATCTACTTCTGTTAGTCTCTGTTTCATACCTTCATAGTTTGCTTTTCTAAAATTGTAAACCTTAACTTTAGTCATTACTTTTTGGGTTTTAAAAATCACTTCAAATGAGACCATTTTGTGGTCTGAGTTTGCCAATGGCTCTCTGATCTCTGTTCTAGTTATTCTGTCTTTGTTATTTGAAAAGACTAAATCAAGGTATGTCTCCCCTCTAGTCGGTGCCTTGACAAATTGCGTTAGGAAGCAGTCATTTGTCATTTCCACCATTTCAATTTCGTCCGTCGTGCTCCCCACCGGATTTTCCCATTTTATATGGGGGAAGTTGAAATCCCCCATTAGTATGGCTTCTCCTTTTCTACATGCATTTCTAATGTCATTGTATAACAGATTATTTTGCTTGGCGTCTGAATTTGGCAGTCTATAGCATGCCCCTCTTATTATGCCCTTTGAATTTTTGTCCATTATTCTGACCCATATTGATTCGGCGTTGTTTTCTTTGTCCAGATTTAACATCTGCGCTTCAAGACTATTTCTTATGTATAGCGCTACCCCTCCACCTCTTCTGTCCTGCCTGTCTTTCCTATACAGTGTGTACCCACTAATATTATATTCATCTCCATCACTCTCAGAAGAAAGGAAAGAAAAAAATATTTGTAGATATTCAATAATACATTTGAGCAAAATTGTATTTATTTTTTGTGTGCCCCTAAATTTTTCAGTGCGCTCCTCCATTTTTTAACTTAGGCACACACGTGCCTAAAAAAGAAGTTAGTGTAGAGCCCTTTCTACACCAGGTTTCAAGACAGATGAAAAAATGTGGGTAAGTTTCTGTTTTATATTTGCTGCTTTGATTGCGCATTTGTTACGTTTTTGTTGTTGTGTTTTATTATTGCTATCTTACGTATTGGGCACTATTACCGTATTTGCTCGAGTAAAAGTTGAGCCCCCCCATTGTGAGGGTGAGATGCGGGTATAAGTTTTGACGCCAGATTACAATACAGTACATGTTTTGTTTTGTTTTTTGTATTGCCTTGTGACGGGGTACTCCCCGTCCCTGTGCATGTTTTGTACTATTTTGTATTATTATTATTTAAAATGCAGGGTTGACGAAAAACTGTCTGCCATTATTGTTGTTATTTGTATTTTTGTACTTTACTCGTGAGACTGCGTGACTGTCGGCTAGTAATTATTTAATTAGCTGACAGTCACACAGATTTATTAAACTTGTGCAAACTATGGCTGTGGGGTTAACAAGATAATTAAGAGCCAGTTGATCCCTCGGCCATAATGTAAAAGACCTGCAGCTTTGGCTGCACGGGAGGCATGTGTACAGATGGAACGAAGCGTCAGCTGTGAAAACTATTACTACAGAATATAAGAATTGCTACATATGCTGGTTTTGCAACCAGCATACTACTTGTTGCTAGTTGTGTTCCGTGTTTGTTTATTTTGGCCCACGTGCCATTAATTTTGAGTTTTGTTTTGTGATTAAATCTTTTATTTGTAAATTAAACTCGTGCATCAGCGCTTTCATTACCCCAGTCTGCTGTCTGTGTCCACTGTCTTCAGGGTCTGAAGCCATCCTGCCACAAGCATACAATAGTATTATTTTAGTATACAAGCCCCACCCTGACTTCCTTCCTAGCCCACACGGAAGTATTTATTTCAATGGAATGTGGGGGGTGGTGTGGTCTGGTTGTAATTCAATTAAACTGTGTCTGTGTTTTACGTGACAGCTCCTGGATGTAAACAAACCTGGGATTCTTTTTTTTATAGATAGACAATGTCGCAGAATCATTTTTGCCAAATCTTGAGATGTTTGCATTTTGATTTGAGAGAAATTAGAAGCAATTTCTCTGGCAACGAGGGCAACATGGATTTGCCCACAACAATGGAGGTGCTGCTGTTTCCCCACAGAAGCACTCTGCTGCAGGGTCACACAATAGAAAAGGTAGTGTTATTATTATTATTATTATGCCTCTCCATAGCGTTCATGCTGCCGCTGATCATCGCAATCAGTAAATATAGGGTCTTACCATAAATTATAGATCGGTTCATGTTTGCTTGTGTATTAGTTGACCCCTCCAACTTCAGGATTGTGTTTTGGGTTTAAATTTCTTGACTTATACTCGAGCAAGTACGGTATATTAAATCCCGCTAATAAATGTTGCTCATAGCTAGGCTTGCTACTTTTCGATATTAATCGGTATAGCTCCTTGTGAGAGGGTAGTGGGTGGAGCTTTAGGGAAGGACCACAATGACAGCCGGAAGTGACGTTCAGTCCTTGGAGCCCTGTACCATCAATGGTAATGGGCAGGATTTTATTTTAACAAACAAAAAATAGAACTGTCCAGCATTGCAGAAAATAAACAAGAAAACCACCTGGAATACCAGCAATGGTAAACTCAGGTTTAAAAAAAAAAGAATAAAAAAAAAGGTCTCGGTTACAAAAACAACAACAAAGGAAGCACTGGGTTTCTCTGTGCTACTGCAGTGAGTTTCCTCTCACCGCCTCTTGGCTCCCTTCCACGGATTACTGGCTTGTCCTGGGTTTTCCTCACTGCGGCAATCCACCAAAGTTTCCCAAAGTTTCAAGTTTCTGTGAATTACAGCAGTTTGATAAAAACAAAACAACAAAGCACAGCGCGTGTTTTCAGTTCAGGACAGGGAGCCGAATGGCAAAACCATACTGCTTAAATACTGCCAAGTCCCACCCCTGCAATCAGCACGCTGCCCCACGTCAGCCAATCGACGAGAACAGCACAGCTGATTGCAATGATTGGACCTGACGGCCGCATGGTTCCACCTTGGGCCAAGATGGCCACCTGACCCAGAACTTCCTGTATGGTCAGAGTTCAGCCTCCTGACCCAATCACGGTCAACCCTACACAGCGCTGCTGGTGGTCGGGAGGGCGAATTACGACAGGGACTCCTTTCAATCCTGTCACACTCCTTAAACGTTGAATTTCCAAAAAGTTTGACAGAAATAAATTTATATAGGATAAACGTCGGTAAAACCATTCACTATTTTTTATTTTCTTACCAAAAATAATCATTTAGAAATCCTCTCTAGTTTGTGTAGTTGAATTTCCAAAAAGTTTGACAGAAATAAATTTATATAGGATAAACGTCGGTAAAACCACTCACTATTTTTTATTTTCTTACCAAAAATAATCATTTAGAAATCCTCTCTAGTTTGTGTAGTTTTTAATCTTACTGTCTGTCTCATCTCCTTTCCTCTCTGAATGGCTAGGGGTTGTTGTCAGTCATCTCAGTGGTCTGTTAGTACTGTAGTTTCACTGTCACTGTCATTTCACCCTGTTCTGACAGATTTCATTGATTGAAGCAGCGCTACAATGCTCTCATTTGCTTAAATGACTGTCAATCATCAAGACCTGCACCAACTGTGCACTTCATTTTCCAGCTACAACTCCTGTCATTCAAAGCGCCTACTTTGAAATTAACAGGTTAAGGTGTAGGTAGGCTTTTGCTTTTGGTATACGATGACAGTTACTAGTTTGATTTGAAAATGGGGCACACAAGAAAAACACAATGAATATTGTGCACAATACCCTGACCGACATCTGAAGTCTCTGCGGCAGGACGAAGCGGGCCCGTCTGCCTGCTTTCATCCAAAGCTTTAAATACTTAAAAAAACTACAAAAAAAGAAAACTGTGTACAATAACCCCTAGATCATGTTTACTTAGTTTTCATCCCTTTATGTAAAAGTGAGACTGGTTGGATTTGTTCTCCATGGCTGCTTTGACTGCCTGCAGGATGAAGCACATTCACGCCCGCACAACTCAGATCGGCTTCCGGTAAAGAAAAATAAATAAATAATTAAACAGGATAGTTTGATAACTGTATTTAAAAGCATAGGTCTGTAATGTAAGGTCTGTAATGGCTACCCTGGAGAATAATTCAAACTAGTCTCACTTTGACATGAAGGGATGACTGAATCTTCTGGTATCAGATCTTTTCCAGATTGGCTTCGGGTAAATTGTATGTATCGTGATGGGGTAATTTGCAAGACAACTCAAGCTGAATACAAAAAGATTTGGGGTTTCTAAAAATGTTAATAACCCCAAGCTGATGTGGTCAACCCGATCCTGATGGCATTTTATTTCGGCTTGCGGTCCATATATATATATATATATATATATATATATATATATATATATATATATATATACAGTACTGTGCAAAAGTTTTAGGCAGGTGTGAAAAAATGCTGTAAAGTAAGAATGCTTTCAAAAATAGACATGTTAATAGATTATATTTATCAATTAACTAAATGCAAAGTGAGTGAACAGAAGAAAAATCTAAATCAAATCCATATTTGGTGTGACAACCCTTTGCCTTCAAAACAGCATCAATTCTTCTAGGTACACTTGCACAAAGTCAGGGATTTTGTAGGCATATAGTCAGGTGTATGATTAAACAATTATACCAAACAGGTGCTAATGATCATCAATTCAATATGTAGGTTGAAACACAATCATTAACTGAAACAGAAACAGCTGTGTAGGAGGAATAAAACTGGGTGAGGAACAGCCAAACTCAGCTAACAAGGTGAGGTTGCTGAAGACAGTTTACTGTCAAAAGTCATACACCATGGCAAGACTGAGCACAGCAACAAGACACAAGGTAGTTATACTGCATCAGCAAGGTCTCTCCCAGGCAGAAATTTCAAGGCAGACAGGGGTTTCCAGATGTGCTGTCCAAGCTCTTTTGAAGAAGCACAAAGAAACGGGCAACGTTGAGGACCGTAGACACAGTGGTTGGCCAAGGAAACTTACTGCAGCAGATGAAAGACACATCATGCTTACTTCCCTTCGCAATCGGAAGATGTCCAGCAGTGCCATCAGCTCAGACCTGGCAGTAAACAGTGGGACCCTGGTACACCCATCTACTGTCCGGAGAAGTCTGGTCAGAAGTGGCCTTCATGGAAGACTTGCGGCCAAAAAGCCATACCTCCGACGTGGAAACAAGGCCAAGCGACTCAACTATGCACGAAAACACAGGAACTGGGGTGCAGAAAAATGGCAGCAGGTGCTCTGGACTGATGAGTCAAAATTTGAAATATTTGGCTGTAGCAGAAGGCAGTTTGTTCGCCAAAGGGCTGGAGAGCGCATACGAATGAGTGTCTGCAGGCAACAGTGAAGCATGGTGGAGGTTCCTTGCAAGTTTGGGGCTGCATTTCTGCAAATGGAGTTGGGGATTTGGTCAGAATTAATGGTCTCCTCAATGCTGAGAAGTACAGGCAGATACTTATCCATCATGCAATACCATCAGGGAGGCATCTGATTGGCCCCAAATTTATTCTGCAGCATGACAACGACCCCAAACATACAGCGAAAGTCATTAAGAGCTATCTTCAGCGTAAAGAAGAACAAGGAGTGCTGGAAGTGATGGTATGGCCCCCACAGAGCCCTGATCTCAACATCATCGAGTCTGTCTGGGATTACATGAAGAGAGAGAAGCAACTGAGGCTGCCTAAATCCACAGAAGAACTGTGGTTAGTTCTCCAAGATGTTTGGGCCAACCTACCTGCCGAAGTTCCTTCAAAACTGTGTGCAAGTGTACCTAGAAGAATTGATGCTTGATGCTGTTTTGAAGGCAAAGGGTGGTCACACCAAATATGGATTTGATTTAGATTTTTCTTCTGTTCACTCACTTTGCATTTAGTTAATTGATAAATATAATCTATTAACATGTCTATTTTTGAAAGCATTCTTACTTTACAGCATTTTTTCACACCTGCCTAAAACTTTTGCACAGTACTGTATATATATATATATATAATATATATATATATATATATATATATATATATATATATATATATATATATATATATATATTCAATGGCAAAAGCTTCGTTAAAGTAACGTTAAGGTTTGTTTTCAAATGTCCAAAAGGTTGTGAAATTGCAAGTTAAGGTAGCTATGCAACCTTAGCGCTGCACCCATATTTGTATGTTTCCTGTCACACTTGACATCACATATGACACACACATTTTGTTTTATACAGCAGCTACACACAACATGATTCAAATATTGAAACAATCCCACTCCTGCTACTGGAGACCTGAAGATGAAAATGCATCCAAATGAAGCATTTTTAATATGAGTTTTTCATTAACCCCCTGCAGCCAAATACACTAACCTACTGTGCTAATTGCCTGTGACTTCCTGTACATCTATTCACATGGAGAGAATTACCTAATGAGGCAGAATTTAATGATTTGGATGACTGACAACCACATTACCAGCTTGTAGATCATCATTTTTGGTAGTTCAACGAAGCAGCAAAACTTTTTGACAGTGGGTAACTGATTGTGTAAAACTTTGTTTACTTTTGCAGCACACAGTGGGGTCTATTCCATTGATCTAAACTGTGATGAATCTAAATACAGCCACTGTTTACATAATCAATAAAGAGCACAATATGTTTCAAAGTGTATCATCGTAAGTGCTGTGATATAAAACACTAACTTCAGGTCCAAAAGCTCTTTTAAACATAGGATTTTATTCGCCCCTAGAAGGAAATCTTTTAAACTATGAAAGGCTTTTTTTTAAAAATTGTGTCATTGATAGTACTGTAATGCATTGTTAGTATATGGTGAGTTCTGGGGGGACAACGAACACAATTGAAAGTCACAGATGTTTCTTTTTAGCTATAAAATATCAGTTTCACTTTTGTTGAACAGCAAAAAAAGTTTTTCATGGGTATACAATGAATTGTCAGGCTGATGTGTAAATGTATACAATAACACCGGTTTCTTTAAATGTCCACATACCCCTGAAGAGACTTTGGAAGAGGACATTTCAAGAAAATGTAGTTCTGCTGTAATCATTGACATACTGAATGGTGTGTTGGTAACACTTCATGTTACATAACAGTGGTTAAAGCCAAGATAAAAGCTGTCAGATGAAGAAAAAAAACAACATCTACTTTGAAAGCTTTCCCACTGTGACCATGGTCCGCTTTACCACTGAAAAAAGAAGGCTGTAATCGTCCCATTTTCATTTTAGTGAGCAATGCCTCCCACAAGTCTGGTGGTAAACCAAATATTATTAATTTACAGCCAATACCATACATTGATGTGGCACTAATAAAATGAAGAACCAAGTTATTCTGCATTATAAGTACCAATAAATGCATCATATTTGGGGCACCACTGCACTTGAGAGACTTGCTGCACAATTATCTATTCAGGGATACCAAGAACTTTAGTAAGCAAGGGATCTGAGATGGGTAAAATAGGCAACCAATTCTGATGATCTGATTTTACTGTACATACAGTGCTGTGCAAAAGTTTTAGGCAGGTGTGAAAAAATGCTGTAAAGTAAGAATGCTTTCAAAAATAGACATGTTAATAGATTATATTTATCAATTAACTAAATGCAAAGTGAGATGTTTGGGCCAACCGACCTGCTGAGTTCCTTCAAAAACTGTGTGCAAGTGTACCTAGAAGAATTGATGCTGTTTTGAAGGCAAAGGGTGGTCACACCAAATATTGATTTGATGTAGATTTTTCTTCTGTTCACTCACTTTGCATTTTGTTAATTAACATGTCTATTAACATGTCTATTTTTGAAAGCATTCTTACTTTACAGCATTTTTCACACCTGCCTAAAACTTTTGCACAGTACTGTATATTAAATCTGCTTTACATCATATACCAGTACTTCAAACACAGTTTTAAGACCATCTTTGCTCATCTATCAGGAGATTGTATCAGTAGTTAAGCATCATTTTAGATTATTATTATTATTATTATTTGTTTATTTAGCAGACGCCTTTATCCAAGGCGACTTACAGAGACTAGGGTGTGTGAACTATGCATCAGCTGCAGAGTCACTTACAACTACGTCTCACCCGAAAGACAGAGCACAAGGAGGTTAAGTGACTTGCTCAGGGTCACACAATGAGTCAGTGGCTGAGGTGGGATTTGAACCGGGGACCTCCTGGTCCCAAGCCCTTTTCTTTAACCACTGGACCACACAGATGTTCGTGTAGTGCTCTTCGTTCCTTTTACCATCATACAATTATAGAAGGCAAATGTTTACATTAAGTCCTCGCTGTCAAAAGATATTCCAAAAAGGTTGAAACAAAAAAATATAAGTTGCACTAAATGAACTTTATCCTCAATGGCTTTTTAAAAATTAGAATGTAATATTTAACCCTACTCATTAAGTCCTTAAATTCTACTATTGTGCTTAGTAATGTGTTTATAAATTTGCTATGCTATCTGGTCAAAGTACGTGAGTGTTAATCTGCAGACTTTTTCAAAATGTAACAGTAAGTGTTTGTGGCTACTTTGCAGAAAAAAAAAACTACAAAAGAAACAGACAAAGGAGAACATTTCGATGAAGGTCAGCTATAAGAAAATCACAGACTGCAATGATTTTATATTACCCTTGGGAATAGAGGTCCCAATGCGCCTTTCCGTCACAACTCAAGGAAAATTTCATTTAAAACTGTTGGCACTGCCTTGGGATCCCAACTTCCTCCGTCTTAGACTGTGAGTGCCTAGGGCAAGAATCCTTCAAAGAACAACCAACTATGGCAGAGCACAGCAAAAGTGGTTAAATGGCAACGAATTGTATTGCTGATATGAAGTCTTTGGGAGGTGGAATTAATTTTCCCTTAGAGGTGAAAATAACTTAGATTGAATCTAATTAACACCCAGAGCAATGTTTGGAACCACAATCCTTGGAGAGAACTAAACCATAAATTAGATCACATGTAGTGCCACTGAGGGCCTTGCAAATTGGAACTCTGCTGGTTGAGCCTGGTTAGTTCTTATTATTGATGTTAATATGTTTTAAACTAATCACTGCCTGTGGTCATTGCCATACTAATTGCTGTGCTCTATCAATGTCTGATTTGCTTGGGATACTAGGAGTAGGCGAGAATCCTATTTTAGCAATAACAATATATATTAAACGTGACTGTTCACACAATAAACTGTCCAATGCCAGTAGCTTCAAATACTACAATCACACACATATTGTAGTATTTTACAGGATCAACTGTAATAAAGTAGTAAAAAAAGTGTGGCTCTGTACCAGACAAGGAATGACCTTCCCTCCAATATCTTCCTTCTCGCTTTGAGTTTACTTTCGCATAGGGCTTCCTGTTGCGCAGAATTGTGTTAAATTAATTTGATTAATCAGATTTTATCATTTAAGGGGCTTGAGTGGAAAAAAGCTGGAGAATTGCAATGAATGCCTCTGATATAGGTGTAAATGAGTGGGGAGTGGCTTGTTAAACGATGCCTGTAAACAGGATTTAAATAGTAGGGGGTTCCCAGTAATGTGCACCATTTTGTTTTAGTTTTTTTAAGAAAAATAAAATGTTTTGTTTGCACTTGTTGTCTTTGTGTATATGCAGTCAATTCTCATGGATCATTTTCTACATGGTCCCGGACAAATTTAGCAGTTGCTTATTGTTAATTACTTCTTCTAATACAAATTCACTTAACACAAATTTCCTGTTTGTGCAAATTATTTTGGAGCCCCCCGGGAAGAAAGAATTGAATTAAACAAATTGCCCTAGTTCGAACAATAGTGTAAAGGATTTGGGGAAATGTATTAACTTGCATCCACAGTAGCGCCTCGGTACTGTATTTTATTGTTGTTTTGGAACTACTGATCCTATGATGCATTTTGAGTTGCCATTATTATTGTTAGTTATTGAGTTGCCATAATGATCATGCCTTAATGCAACTTCCAAGAAGCAGTGCAAAAAAATGTGCATCATTTTTGCACACAAAAGTGGAGGTGTTGAAAGAAGTGGCTAATGAAGGCTGGCTATTTACAGAACGCGCGTGTGTGCTATCTACGGTGGCCCTGAAGTGCAAAACAGAACAAAGTTAAGGAAAATGCTGCAACATTAAGAAAAACACAACGACATTAAGGAAACGCTGCAACATTAAGCAAAACACACCGACATTAAGGAAACGTTGCAACATTAAGCAAAACACAACGACATTAAGAAAAACGCTGCAACATTAACTTCAAACCGGAAAGGGTAGATACATAGGAAAAGGGGTTCCACATCACTGATAGGAGGAACAACCTGTCAATCACTGTGCTGTGGAACTGTGTGACGAACACAGTCCATATTAATACAATATAATTTCCCTGCGCTTTGTTCTTAATATCTTGTAAGGTATATATATATATATATATATATATATATATATATATATATATATATATATATATATACACAGAACTGTGCAAACGTTTTAGGCAGGTGTGAAAAAATGCTGTAAAGTAAGAATGCTTTCAAAATAGACATGTTAATAGATTATATTTATCAATTAACTAAATGCAAAGTGAGTGAACAGAAGAAAAATCTAAATCAAATCCATATTTGGTGTGACCACCCTTTGCCTTCAAAACAGCATCAATTCTTCTAGGTACACTTGCACAAAGTCAGGGATTTTGTAGGCATATAGTCAGGTGTGTGATTAAACAATTATACCAAACAGGTGCTAATGATCATCAATTCAATATGTAGGTTGAAACACAATCATTAACTGAAACAGAAACAGCTGTGTAGGAGGAATAAAACTGGGTGAGGAAAGCCAAACTCAGCTAACAAGGTGAGGTTGCTGAAGACAGTTTACTGTCAAAAGTCATACACCATGGCAAGACTGAGCACAGCAACAAGACACAAGGTAGTTATACTGCATCAGCAAGGTCTCTCCCAGGCAGAAATTTCAAGGCAGACAGGGGTTTCCAGATGTGCTGTCCAAGCTCTTTTGAAGAAGCACAAAGAAACGGGCAACGTTGAGGACCGTGAGACGCAGTGGTCGGCCAAGGAAACTTACTGCAGCAGATGAAAGACACATCATGCTTACTTCCCTTCGCAATCGGAAGATGTCCAGCAGTGCCATCAGCTCAGAACTGGCAGAAAACAGTGGGACCCTGGTACACCCATCTACTGTCCGGAGAAGTCTGGTCAGAAGTGGCCTTCATGGAAGACTTGCGGCCAAAAGCCATACCTCCGACGTGGAAACAAGGCCAAGCGACTCAACTATGCATGAAAACACAGGAACTGGGGTGCAGAAAAATGGCAGCAGGTGCTCTGGACTGATGAGTCAAAATTTGAAATATTTGGCTGTAGCAGAAGGCAGTTTGTTCGCCGAAGGGCTGGAGAGCGTACACGAATGAGTGTCTGCAGGCAACAGTGAAGCATGGTGGAGGTTCCTTGCAAGTTTGGGGCTGCATTTGTGCAAATGGAGTTGGGGATTTGGTCAGAATTAATGGTCTCCTCAATGCTGAGAAGTACAGGCAGATACTTATCCATCATGCAATACCATCAGGGAGGCATCTGATTGGCCCCAAATTTATTCTGCAGCATTACAACGACCCCAAACATACAGCGAAAGTCATTAAGAACTATCTTCAGCGTAAAGAAGAACAAGGAGTCCTGGAACTGATGTTATGGCCCCCACAGAGCCCTGATCTCAACATCATCGAGTCTGTCTGGGATTACATGAAGAGAGAAGCAACTGAGGCTGCCTAAATCCACAGAAGAACTGTGGTTAGTTCTCCAAGATGTTTGGGCCAACCTACCTGCCGAGTTCCTTCAAAAACTGTGTGCAAGTGTACCTAGAAGAATTGATGCTGTTTTGAAGGCAAGGGTGATCACACCAAATATTGATTTGATGTAGATTTTCCTTCTGTTCACTCACTTTGCATTTTGTTAATTGATAAATATAAACTATTAACATGTCTATTTTTGAAAGCATTCTTACTTTACAGCATTTTTTCACACCTGCCTAAAACTTTTGCACAGTACTATATATATATATATATATATATATATAAAGATATTTGTGTGTAAATACACAGGAATGGGTAAAAGCCAGACCAAGTTAAACTCTGCCGGACGGGGCATTTAACCTGCTCCGATCATCTTAACCAACATCAATCGATTCCTCCTTGCCAGCTTAATAAAAAAATAAATAAAAAAAAAAACATATTTTAGCATTTATATATAATAGACTGTGTTACGCATTTTTATTAAAAATAATGATAATAATAAAGTAGCCTATAAGTGCTAAAATATGTTTTTTTAAATTTTTTTATTAAGCTGGCAAGGAGGAATCGATTGATGTTGGTTAAGATGATCGGAGCAGGTTAAATGCCCCATCCGGCAGGGTTTAACTTGGTCCGGCTTTTACCCATTCCTATGTATTTACACACAAATATCTTTCCTTAATGTTGCAGCGTTTCCTTAATGTCGTTGTGTTTTGCTTAATGTTGCAGCATTTTCCTTAATGTCGTTGTGTTTTCCTTAATGTTGCAGCGTTTTCCTTAATGTTGCAGCGTTTTTCTTAATGTCGTTGTGTTTTCCTTAATGTTGCAGCGTTTTTCTTAATGTTGTTGTGTTTTCCTTAATGTTGTTGTGTTTTGCACTTCAGGGCCACCATAGCTATCTGCCAACAGACACTGTAGCAATGGTGGACACAGAACATACTGATGTGACAGCACAGTGTATACAGCCCAATGATAAATGGTGAGGACATCCCTTGCATTAAACATCTCTGTCTGTATTCTGTTACTCATTCATTATGAAACTGGAAAACTCATGGTTGATCTGTGTTATTGGTGCAGGCCTCTCAATCTGACATGACACAGCACATTCCACTCATCCATGTAAACACAATTTCACAACAGTAGACCTACCAGTAGTCTCCATTTTGCTGGTGGCAATATCACTTGAAAGAACCAGTAGAGGTGGCGTTAATGAAATCAGTTGTAGTGGCGTTAGTGAACGCAGTTGTAATAAAGTTAGTGAAAGCAGTGACAGCAAAAAAATGAAATTGACAGAAAAAAAGAAGCACCGTCAGTTCTCTGATGATTATATTGCTATTGGAGTTACATGTACAAGTACCGATCCCCCTCAAGCCTTGTGTTTCTTTTGTGGAGAGAAATTATCAAACAACAGCATGAAACCAGCTCATTTGCAACGACACCTGAAGACAAAACATGCTGTGCATGTTGGTAAGCCAATTCAGTTTCAGACCTGCCAGATGAAAATGAAAAAAGCTGCAACTATTTCAGCAAAAGCACTGGAGGCCTCATATGCAGTCTCCCTTCTTGTAGCGAAGTCAAAGAAGCCACAAACAATTGCAGAAGATCTTATTCTGCCTGTGGCTGCAGCGCTTGCAGAAACCATGCTCAATAAAAAAGCAGCTGATGCCATCAAGAAAGTGCCATTATCAAATTACACCATTTCTTGTAGTATTGAAAACATGTCTGAGGATATAGTCTCTCAAGTTGTTGACAAACTTAAGATGGTGAAAAAGTTTGCACTTCAACTTGATGAATCCACCGATATTAGTGGAGAAGCTCAGCCAATTGATTTTGTTCGATACCCAGTCGATGCAGTGGGTGCACTGTATAATCACTTCAAAAAAGATGAGATGTGAGCTGAATGAGGTTTTAAACGAATCTGTCAACTTAATAAAGTCCAGGCCACTCAATGCTCATCTGTTTCGTGTTCTTGTGAAGAACACCATCAACTGTTGCTACATACGGATGTTCGCTGGCTTTCGAGAGGGAAAGCCCTACACAGACTGTTTGAAGTATGCACACAAGTTCACACGTTTCTTGTTGATCATTCATCCACTCTTACCTCTGTGTTTGACAGTACCATGTGGCTAGCTCAACTTGCCTATCTCGTAGATATATTTAGCAAGCTGAATTATTGTAATTTGTCCATGCAAGGTTGTGATACTAATAGTCTGAATCTCAAGTTAATGCTTTTATATAAAAAAACAGAATTCTGGGAATCCAAATGTGGAGACAAAGACTGCTTGTCACGTATCTCACTGAAGTCTGCCCATGGGGAATAGAGCGGAATAAAATTCAGGCAATAATAACAGACCATTTGGCCCACTTGTCGTCTCAGTTCCAGTCATACTTCCCCAACATTCAAAAGCAGGCAAAATAGTATGACTGGATAAGAAACCCATTTGTTCTGCCAGGTGTTAGCAGCTGTAACGTCTCTCCCAGTCAACAAGAAAGTCTGCTTGAGCTGTCCTCAGAGCGTGGTCTACAAATGAAGTTTAATGACTGTAATCTAACGCAGTTCTGGTGCTTAGTGCAAATGGAGTACACCGACCTTGGTAACCAAGTTTTGGATGTCCTGTTGTCATTTGGGTCAACATATCTTTGTGAAGTGTCATTTTCTGCTATGACTGCCATCAAGTCAAAGGCCGGGAACCGACTCAATGTGGAGAAAGACTTAATTGTTGTTGTCTCTTCACTGTCTCCCAGAATGTCAACTTGCAAGTGAAAAATAGGCTCAAATATCACACTGAAATGTAAGTTCAGTATTTCTAATATTAATTATGACTTTTTTTGAAGACTTTTATTTTATAATTGTATGGTAAAACTTTAAAAGTAAGTCATTTTTCAGTAAAGAGGGTTGTATCACTTGTATAATGTTATGGCTGATTTTGAAAATAAGTATTGGTAAGATAATATTGGAGGTACACAAGACAAATCAGATGATTGAAAGCAGTACAGTAGTCTGGAAAGGTTGAGAAACACTGCTGTAGCTGATTGCAAGGGAGTCCTTCCATCTACATGCAGCTACTTTATGTACTCCCCCTAATATGGTGACCTTCCGGTGTCCGCCTACCATCAAGGCTGCCCATCTAGGAGGAAGCATACCACCAACCTTACACAGCGCCCTTTCTGTTCGGGAGGGAGATTTACAGCTTGAATTCCTTTGCTCTCTGTCACAATGTGCTTTACAGTATTTTTTCTATACAGTATTTTGTATTACTGTTCGCTTACTACTACAGTAAACGTATACTGTTTTAAGTGACAATGGTTTTAGCTATGCAATTCCTTAATGTTAGGTTATCTATAATATTGGGTGGGTGGGATTGGGATAGTTTAAACAGCACCATTTAGTTTAAAACAGAAAAAATTATTATGTCAGTTTTATTGAAGGGTAGTGTTAATAGTTCTGATTATACAGATATTTTCTGATTTAATCTGTGTCTCACTAATTGAATAGAAAATATTTGAAGAATGAGAATACCCTTGTTTTATTGGCCAATTATTGTCTTTATTAAATGTAACACAATACTTTCATACGAACAGAAGTGAAGTGTTGTTCAGTTAATATCTTTAATGACCATGAAATCTAACACATTACAGCTTCATATCCAAAGTTTGTGGCTGTAAATTAATGCATTGAGCATCTCCATGTGGCAGATGTTCTCTCAAATTGTTTCTGACCTGTTGGTGGCCAGAATGCAATTCCCAAATAGTGGGGATGAAGGCTGTCCGTCTCTGGAGAGCACTGAGACAAAATATGTTCTTGTTAGATGAAAAGCATAGTTAATACCCTGAGGCCACCATCAGACAGAAGCTAATGGAAGAATTATGAAGGGAACTGCAAGGTCAGTGAGGTTCGGGCTTTGTCAATGAGGCTCGTTAGTAGGGTAGATGTAATATGGGCACCCCAGGAGGTTTTGCAAAATAAAATGGATGCATGGGTGATTTGTTGACAAGCAAAGATGAGAGCAGGTGTTAGGGTGACCTAGATATCAAAAAAATATTATAAACCATTTATATTAAACAAATGATTTATGTTTTAAAACAGCACATATCGCAGGGGAAAAAAAAAAATACCGTGGTTTGAACTCGCAATATGACATTCTTGAAGAGCACACGACCGTAGCCCGCTGCGCCACTGCGCAGTTGTTGAAATGCATACATTTTTTAAGCTTACATCCAAGCCTGACCAGCTTTCAATGAAAACCCGAAGGTGCTGCTCGAGTCTAGAAATTTTCGATTTCCTGTTTGAAAATTTCTAGTTTCCTGTTTGTTTGGTAGATACCATAGAATGGAATTGCGCACAAGAGTGGCATGTAGCTTCCTTGTCTAAATCCACAGCAATTGACATTTATATACACACACACACACACGCACACACGCGCTCACACGCACACACACACACACACACACACACACACACTGAGATACACACTGAGACACACACACAAACACACACACACTGAGGCACACACACATAAACTGACATACACACACACTGAGACACACATACACTGAGACCCACATACACTGAGACACAAACACTCTGAGACACACAGACACACTGAAACACACACACACTGACACACACACACCGAGACACACATACACTGAGAAACACACACACTACAAGACACACAGTCTCAGTGTGTGTGAGTGTGCCTCAGTCACTTCAAGTCATACAAAGAGCATTTCAGGTGGTTTGAACTTGCAACATGATGTTTTTGAAGAGCACGCAACTTTAGCCTGCTGTGCCACTGCGCATTTCAAGTGGAGCGAAGCGATCAAAAAAAGGCGCCAAGTTAGAAGTAAGAATTGTGTGAATCTTGGGCCCCAGCACCTTTCCAATTGTGCCTATTTGCTTGATGCTTGACAAGATTGGCCAAATTGCTTCTCCTAACTTGGACTTTTGTGTTTGATATCGCCTGGCTATTGTGCTTTTTAAATGGCTGTTGTGTTTTTCTAACTTGTTTTTTTACATTGACAATATTTTTGTTATAGATTTTAAATACTGTATCATGATTGGTCAAAACAGGTTGGTGTTTTGGGGGTGTTGATATTACAGCATATGACCATGGGTCGGCATTTCTTTTCAAAAAGGGGCAAATCACTTGTAGATATCCATACACCAATGGAATTAAAAAAGGCAGCCATTTTATCTCAATAAAAATAACTAACCAGATTTATGTAAATGTGGACCTTTTGAGAAACCGAAGTGTACGTGAGATTTTGAATGAGTCTGAATCAAACTCAATTGACTTGAATTCAAGTTGTGAAAAAAAGCAAAAGTAATTATTTAAATCAAATCAAAACTCGCCATTCTGACCGCTCTGCCCCTTCTCCCTGATCTCTGCCACAACTACAGCGTTTCCCTATCCCATTCTAAAAATAAATCATTAAAAAAAAATACCTTAAACTTTCAGCTTAAAAAAAAAAGATTTGGGTGGCTCTTAAAAGAGCCTTCTGTGGTTAAATGGATGTTTTGTTGCCCCTGGTCTACTGTATGTCTGTACTCCTCCTTCGGTTGGTTACATCTCCTGCCCCGCCTGCACAGCTGTGTGATCTGTGATGCAGAGTGTTTATAAAAGCATCTTGACAATTCCTGCTGTACCTTTCTCTCCACATAAATTCCTGGTACGATGGTATCGTACAATGCTGTGCCCTGCATTGTTTTAAATTATTTCTTAATATGGGCCCAGTAGTTCTCCACATTGTTCAGCCATAAACCACAAAGTCAGTTTGATAAGTTACTGGGTATTCCATAATGTAAACGTCTTTCTCGTCACTGTAGACTGAGGAATATATATATATATATATATATATATATATATATATATATATATATATATATATATATATATATATATGCAGAAAGTACTGTATTTATATAACTTACCTAACTTAAAGAGATCCCTGGGCTTGAATCTTCACTACTAGTTCATAAATGGGAGGAGAAATGATGGACAGGCAGACACGCATGTCATTTTCTGGCTGGAGCTGAGATCTGTATTTTGTTTTTTAAGGCTGTTAAGGGAGAGAACCCAGCTTCACAAGCATATGTTGTTGCAAATGTAAGCAATATTTGTATTGCTTAACCTGACAGTTTTCATAGTCCTTTTCAGCAGAGAGACAAAAGTCCTAAAGTTCTTGCTGTGTGAATTTAACCTTCAGGCTGCCATCACAGGACAAATCCATGAGCTGATCTTGGGCTCGGCTTGGGCATTTAGGTAATTCTGTTTTCCAAGCGAGTACGCCACAAACCTAGCTTCTTTCTGAATCTAGTAACTTTATTGCTAAGCATCAAAATGTTAGTATCTTTGTCTTGCAATGAAAGTTTGAGATCATTCAGAAAATTAAAGATATCGGCTAAATATGCTTTGCAAAAAACAGTTGGTCTTTAAATTGGCTTGCATGGCTGCAGTTTGTGTTTGACAAGAATTCCTCAATTTCCTTGCGCAGCTCAGATACCCGTTGCAAGACTCGCCACGAGACAGCCAGTGGACCTCGATGTGCAGCAAGAGTTGGATGTGATCAGCTCCCCTCTCCTTGCAGAGTGCAGCAAAAACATGACAATTAAGTGGCCTTGCTTTAACAAAGTTGACAGTTTTCACTGTATCTGTCAGAACACTGTTTAGTTCTGGCTCCAGATGGCGAGCTGCTAAGGCTTCTCGATGCACAATGCAGGGCGTTGCTCTTACTGCTGGGTAGAGTTGTCACCTTTTCCACAGACCAAACCCGAATATATTTCTCAGTCAGCCTATAGTAGGTCTATCAAAACTGTGCAGTATACTGTATACACAACACAGTATACACAGATTCCAATTCCCTACTGCTGGGGCTACTTGTTTTACCTCCTGAGTCACGCCTTTGTGCACTCCTGTCATTGCACGTGCACCATCAGTGCATATTCCAACACAATCAGACCAGTTTAAACAACATAAAGATATGAAAGTATCAAGAACTTAAAAAATGTCTTCACCAGTTTCCCAAGATTCCAGCGATTTGCAGAAAAGAAAATGTTCAACTATTTCTCCATCCCAAGGATACCACACATATACCAGTAATTGAGCTAAACCAGCAATGTCTGTGGATTCATCGAGTGAATTGAGACTTTGCAGTCACGTGACCCCAGCAGACTACGCCGATTTACTGGAGGTCAAAACAACAATGTCGGCTAATGCAAAAACGAGGTAAAACATATCAGTGGGAGGCAAGCATTCAGTTTGATACGTATCTACATATTTCTGAGAAACAGATATACAATGGCATACTGTAAAGAGCTGTGGTTTTCAACCAGTGGTACGTACGCCTACCAGTACCTCTCCATGACAGGCTTGCAACTGGTACGCACTGGCAGTGATTCTTTTTGACGATATGATTCCTCAACCACAATACTCTCAGTACTCTCTTTGTACCACTGAATCACAGAGAAATGAGAAATTATGATGAGAAGTATTTGTTGTGAACTTCCAAAGTTACTGATGGGGAACCAAAGCAGACACTGTGTTGTTGATTGTGGGGTAGGTCTAATTTTTACAGCTGTAGATTGCACTGGTACACCTTGGTGGTCCTTGCTGGAATCACTGATACTTGAGATGAAAAGGTTGAAAACCACTGGTATAGAGAATAGCTTTTAAAATGTGCGCTTCAATTATAATGTGTTTGTAAGTATAGAGCAATGTATGAGAATAACAATTCAATAATATTGGAAGTTCCAGTCATTTATCTTCAAAAGAACTACATCTGGAAATTCGTTTTTGTTTATAATGTAATGTTTACCATGCAAATGCAGAATGTAAAAGTGCATTGTGGAACACTTCCTCAGAAGCCATTGATCTGTTTACTCTGTTTCCTCTCTAGAGACATGGACAAATCCTGGCAAACATTCCCACAACACCCTGGGGATTTTCTGTTCCAATTTAGACAAAAGATACAAACAGCAGGCATTACCTCAACTATGCCGAAAAAAATCTATTTTTTGAAAGACTTGCTAGGGTAAGTATTTTCTGTATGCTTGAAAATGACTATTATGTTCTCAATTAATTTAAGTATGCAATTTTACTTTTAAAAGAGGTAAATCTAAACATTTGTAAAACAGCAAACAAACAAACAAAAAAAAAACATGGAGGGTTTCAATGAAACCTATTTACTGAAAAATGCCTATACCATCCCTGCTCTGTGTAAGATGATTCAAACTTTGCTTATCTTAAGGTTAGAAAAATAAAATGTACATAATTTTAAAAAAGAAAGTACTGGAGAGTTTACAAGGAATAAGCTGTGAGCATGGGTCATGAAGACATTCTACAGGCAATCAATTTATATTTATATACATCATATCAAAAACCGTGTTTTTAAATAAAATTGACGGCAATATGACAAAGACAATCTCTTTGTTTGCATATTAGTACATGTTAGTGGCATATTTAACAATAAAATATTATTGAAAACGTCCATTCTCTTCGAATTACTATATTTTTTAAAGATTATTTTGTTGTTGCATCCATATGCAGGATCACTGTGGGCTGAAACACAAAGCAAGCACCAAATAAGCTCTGTGGGGTCTGTGCTCTTTAGTATTCCACATGTACATAGAAGGATCACCAATATAAAGATGTATAAAAAGTGATAACCAAGACTCAGTTAGGACATCTCTCACATTTGGTTTGGGTTCCAAAAACCCACCACCTAGGTGACTTATTTGTGCTTGATGAGCGACATAGCAGTACCCACAGTAAAACCTAAGTTGAAGTTGAAATACTAAAAAATACTAAAAAATTACTCATGATTGAAAGACAGACAGAGTCCTGAGTATGCCATTATGTTGCTTTTGAATTGCTTGTTTTTGATTGCCTGAAAACAGTCAGGCTTTCTGATTAGCCTATTAGATAATCAATACGTTCGTGTTCATGCTGCAGTAATGGCAAACACACTAGTGGACCTACCGTACTGTAATGTTTTGATTTGATTTGTCTAGTGAAGCAAAATAAGCTGGCAAGATGTAATGTAGCCATTACCGTATGGGTGTTTACCTTCGAAAGACCTGAAACCTGAATAAGATATATCAAAGCTGCTTGACGAGCCTGTGACACAGTCATGGCCTGCACCCGAGGACATAAAAGCACTGCAGTCACAGACCACAATGCCATTTTTCCTTTTAAGATCTGACCTGACAGGTGAGCTGGTTCAGATAATTTTCCTGCTATATATTTTGCATTTATTGCATTTTTACACAATTTATATGTGCTATTAAAAATAATCGTTGTATTAGTTTTAACAAATTATGTGTATTTTTGCAATACAACCTGTTGACTGTTACATCCCACTGCAACCTTGTGCCCTGTGTGAAGCCACCAGCCAGGGATCAAGCAACACAAGTCAACTGACAGGCTGCAATAGATCCAGCTGGAGTTATTTATTTCTTGTTTTGGCTTAAGCTACAATTACGAGACAGTTTGTATATTTTATGTAATTATTACAATTACTGTATTTTGTTGAATTTTTTCTCATTCTGTTTTTTCTGTTTTCACAGAAACTAAGCGCAGGCCTGTCTGTAACGTGGTGCTGCGAAGCCATTTGTATTGCCAGAAGCTGCTGAGCTCAGCAGCATTGTGCAGGACCAAGATACTTGCTTCAGTTGTGGTTGCTTGCAATCTCTCCCACTGTATCTTGATGCAGTTTTGGTGACAGCTTTAGCATAACCATTACGAAGGCTGTTAGTTATTCTGACAAGCAGGCTTCCCTCAATCTTGTGTGAGTACTGACTGAGTGATTTTGCCAGTGGCTTGTACAGGTGGGCATCCCTGTACATTGCTACCCACGGTAACTGCGAACCGGTGGACCCGTACTGTACGGTATCGGGGTCGCTGACCCGCTCCTTTCCGACCGGGACCGAGGTTACCGCACCAATGCCAGCCCGGCAACCGTGCCCATACCGTCCCGGTACAAAAGTCACTGAACCGGTACCATTCCCACCCAGTTCTAAAGTCATTGACCCAGTTTCTAACCATGAACTGTTCTTGTTCAGGTCTTGACCCGCCAGGTTGCTGTCTATAAGCAGATTGAGGCAGCACCTGTACATCTGTATTCTGTTCACTGCATTGCTTGTTTCTTGCATCATGCCTGGGTTTCATCCCTGCGAGACATGCAAGGCCAGTCTGCCTGTTGAGGACAAGCACGGCAAATGCTCTTCCTGCCTGGGGCCAGAGCACATCAAGGAGACGCTGCATCGCTCTTCCCCATCACCCTCAGTTAGAGAGGTGGCTGCATCCTCATCCCATGGCTCTGTGCCAAGGGAGATCGGGTGACACACCTCGTAAAGTAGCCCACACAGGAAACTGTCTTCACAGTCTTCCTCATCTTCCTCTGTTTCTTCACCTCCCCACGAAAAAAAGCTGTTTCCCATCCAAGAACGGTGGTTGCAGAATTACTGCGTGAACATTCGGCACCGCCTGTCCTGCCTGTCCCCTTGGGGCCCAGAATGTAGATTGGCAACAGGAGGACACTGTCAGATTTAGTGTACTACTTTTATGCACTGAGCACTCTTTTTTTGTGATCAAATTATTTTTATTTTTATTTTGGAACAAACAGCACATTACAATAAAACAGGCAGAAAAAGACCCTAAGTTCCAATTTTCCACCGACCCAGTCTGTGAAGAAAATTATAATGAATCATCTGGTGATTAGGGTTCCTGGAAGCAAAGTCTATATTAGACCAGACAGTATCCCAGTTCATTTCAGTATCTGATGGTGGTAAATCCCTATTCCAAATTCTGTTAATTGTTAATGGTTTATAAGAAGCCTTTAAGAGAAAAATGATGACCTCAGTTGGAGACAAAAAAAGAAAGAAACACCCAGCAAATTGTACTGGGTTTGTAAATCCTGGAATGCGCAGAGACAGCCCCCATTAGAAATATCAGTGAGGGTATGGCACTCTCACTCTCCTATATTTCACAATTTTGCACTTCTTATAGAGGGCTGACACATTTCTTTTCCACACTTTTTTAATATTAAGAATTTGATTTGGGAGGGAGGGAGACAAAAAAAAAAGGTCATACTGTGAAGAATGGTCAGGCTACAATAAGAGGAGGGAGTACCAGGGACGTGGGGAAACTGGCATTTCGCCCTCATATAAAAGAAAACCAAAACAACAACACTCCAGTTCCCAAAAGCCTGAGCATAGTAAGAGATCAGGTGACCTGGTAGCAGGGGAAATGGATGATAAAAAGGACCCCTGGAGTATAGGGTGTGGGTGTAGGAGCGTGGAGCAAGGACACAACTGGGTTGCTGTGAGATATTCTAAAAGTGAAAGAGAAGAAGGTATTACAAGCGGGAAGGTACTTGGTTGGACTTCCTGCATGCAGACGAGTAGTGCCGTTTTATTGTTTTGTTGTTTTGGTTAAAAGAGATCAACTGGAAAAGAACCGTGTGTGATGTGAAAAGGATTGCGAGGAGCAATACAAACCACTGTGAAGCAAAGGATTACTAGGATTATTATTATTATTTATTTCTTAGCAGAAGCCCTTATCCAGGGCAACTTACAATTGTTACAAGATATCACATTATTTCTTTTTACATACAATTACATTATTTTTTTACACAATTACCCATTTATACAGTTGGGTTTTTACTGGAGCAATCTAGGTACTGGGTTTTTACTGGAGCAATCTAAAGTACCTTGCTCAAGGGTACAGCAGCAATGTCCGCCACCTGGGATTGAACCCACAACCCTCCGGTCAAGAGTCCAGAGCCCTAACCACTACTCCACACTGATAATTTAATGTTACATACAAGAGGTAAACAGCATTTAAACTACTTTCTGTTTCTGTGAAGTAAACCTGCTTGCTCTAGTGAACTGGATCAGGACTAATCTAACAGTGACTGTTGTGAGTGTATCGGTACAGCCGAGTGGAATTACAAGCTGAACTGTCCGCTGTGACAACGGATTTAAAAAGCCGCTGGGTGAAGTAATGAATGAATGAAACGCTCAGCCTGGGAAAAGTGTGACTTAAAATATCATGTGGTGGTAAAAACTAAAATAAGGGACAGTGTTGTAAATTACTGGTGATAATACCGAGTAGGTGAAGAAATGCTGTGTATTTAAAGGGAAAAAGTAGTACCCGGGACTCTCAACCCTGTGCGTATGTTCAGCCAGGGCTTCACATGTAGGGAGTGAGTGGTGTGTGAAACAGATGCCTGAAAGTTACCGTGTTAAGGGCTGTTTTATTATTTTTGTATTGAACAAACACACAGAAGCAAACATTAATATATGTCCCGGATAACAATAGGGTAATATACCGGTAAGAAAAAAACAGAAAAACCTAGAGAAAACGAGAAAATTGTGATTCGAAGTATTGACGGTGCCTCTCCATGCAGGCCTCAACAATGGCGAAGAAATCAGACTGGGAGCAACTTTTATCTCCTTTAAAGGGAGACACAAGCTGGGAGGAAAGTCTCTTTTTCTGGTTCTGTGCCATCCTGAGGTGAAGTAAATCTTAACCGGGTTGAGGTAAGAATGAAAAATTAAATTTAAATTTGAATATGTGAAATAGGAGATGAAGGGTATATTTCCAGCAGGTCACTTGATCCTCTCTGAGCACACTCTTAAACTCAGGGGAGATGTTTAAGGAGGACGCAGAGATGTTTTGGACTCCTGTAAGTGGATTGTTCATGCACTGGCTTACAATATATCCAGACAAATTTTAAGTAATCAAGAAAATCACACTGACCCATTCAGGTTTGAAGTTTTAACAAATCAGAGCAATATTGGTACTCCTTCGGTTTATAAAATGCTTAAAAATGGATTGAGTGGTTACAGACCACGTAGTATCCTAGCTAATAGGCAATCAGGGCAATCCGGTGCCTTTACAAATTTACAAGTGTTAAAACAGTTTTAACACTTCAATACAATTATGGTTATCACATGTTTTGCCCTTAAGCCAGACATCCTAAAGCATCCAATATCTCACTCTCTAAAGCTAAAATATAATTCCTATCCCTTATAGCCATGCTTCAATATAAGATATAATTTCAAGATTATGCTTACCTCCCAATACATGGAAGTGTTGTGTGTAATATAAGTAAAGACAAGAGCTGTCTTCGAAGGCAGAGTCTTCTGAAAACGACCAAACAGCAAACAGCTTTTTCAGAGATCTTCAGAGAATGGACCAAACAGCGTGTTTTACCAAATTGAATGATACTTGACTGGGGTTTTGCCTCAACTTGTATAGAACTTTTCCTCTGCTTTGTGCATCAGAACACTTAATTAAATCTAAACATTTGGTCTGTTTTGGACAGCTTTTATCTTTAAGTGAATACTATATTTAAATCGTCCTGGCAACTCCTTTAAAATTAATTGGATATAATCTCATGTCCCCTACCTTTCTAATCTCTAAAATCTATGAGGTAATCCTCATACTGATAACACATTTCTTATTACTTATTAAGATACAAGTATATATAGAGAGATGTTTTTAATATATAACACCAGCTGTTTAATTATTCCAGCCTTGGTCTAAAATTTTTTTCCTTCTTAACAGTAAAAGCCCACTTCTCAGTGTGTATTTAATAAACTTGTTTCTTCTCATTTTGCAAGTGTGTTGTAGGAACAATTCAATAATTGATAATTTAATGTTTATCTGGGTTGATTAGTTCTCTATTAATAATATTTAATTGACGTGTTACAAAGATCGAGGATTTACTATGAACACTGTGGCAATGTGGCTGCTGAGATGAACAGGTGTAGAGGTGATGCAGTGCAGAAATAATCACAGGTAAAAACTGTAATCCAATTTGGAAATGTTATTTTTATTGTAAACACAAATCCTGGTCTGGCGACCAAACAATAATCCTCCGGCAATACACCCCTGGTGTAAAGCTCAGCAGGAAAATGATAATTATGATTTGTAAACAAAACAAATAATAACACGTTATCCGCTCCCACAATACTACTAACACAAATCACCAGTCTGGGTGCGTGCAGTAGTGCTCAAGGTGGGTGATAACAAATAACAGTGACTGTGGTGTTGTTGTTCCAGGTAGTGCTGGCCCAAGGCGACAGCTCCGGAGACGTGTTAGCCGTCTAGTGAATTTACAAACACAAGACAATTACTAACAGTGCTACAAACAAACAAAACACTCACAAATACTTTCTTTTAATTGTTTTGGGAACTCTCCCAGTCCTTCCAGTTACGTGCTTCTCTGAACCCAGGCGAAGGAAAAGATTTACGATTCTACGGCCCCTTTATGTCATTACGCATGACCCCTTGGTAAATGATTGCAGCTGTCTCTACTGTCTGCAGCTGCTACATCGTTTACCTTCCGGGTCAATACGTTCTTGCAACGGAGTCTCGCCTTCTTCCAGGCTGACCGACTTCCCGACCCAGGAAATTAACTGTCAGGCCAGCCCGTCCAAAGCCTTTCCCTTTCGCTACTTAGCGCCCTCACAGGTCGGGAGGGAGATTTACAACCAGAACTCATTATATTTCTGTCACAACACACATACACGTGCAGACACAAGGACTATTTAATCAATAGTAGTATTTTATTAATTACACAAATAATAAACAGAAATCAGAAAAAGTCAGAAAGTAAGTCTCTAAGCACAAAACACAGCTCAAAAGCTCTCGCTGCACTCATGCTGGCTAGCAGGCAATTGAAATATGACACCGCCTGTCTCCACACACATAACAGCTGCTCGAGCAAGCTCTGACGTAGCTAGTAGCTTGCTTGCTCACACACACCCACATACAAGCACAGCCTCATATTGAAACGATGCAGACAATCTTAGAATATTTCACACTAAGCTTATTAATGGTATATAGATTAATGATTTGGCAAGTTGACTTTTAAAGAAATTCTTCATACAACAATATGAGGTAGATTACTTATAGTTACTTCATCAAGTTTCACTAAAAGTTATTTCACACGCAAAGCGTGCAAATTAAATAATTAACAGTTCAATTCTATGTGAATGTGTTGCAATTAATTAATGTAGTTCCATGAAAGGAAAATGCAACTGGAATTATACTCAACAGTTCCTTGAAGCTTAGACTTTTGGTCCGCTGGTTTGGAAACTCAATCTGTTGAAGTGTCCAGTACAAAAGCTCTCCTCTCAGCAACAAAATCTTCAATCCCATGTTAGATCAAACTCAGCAACAAAGCTTTCAATTCTCGATAGAATCAACAAATAGCTACAATACAGTCTTCAGTCCTCTGTATAGGATCCACAACAATGCCTGTCTGTTCTGTCCTCTTCACTGAATCTTTTAGTTACGCAGGTAGCAGGGCACAGTTTCTTTTGGATACTGTGGTTTTAGGTGTACAGCAGACCTAGACTGGTTTGTCTGAAAACACTCTAAGTTTTACAGCAGTCCTCCAGCCGGGCCTCAGTCTCGTTGCTTGTGGTCTTTGACTCGCTTGCAGCTTGCTTCCTCCTCTTGTGTCCGTTTTCAGGCAGAGTCCCGTCTTGGTTACGTTTTTAGGTAGAGTCCTGAAGTTGCAGCTTTGCTAAGCAGAGTGACAGCACCTTGTTTAGCATTTGATGTGGAGCACCAAATGTTTAGTTTTGCTTGGATATTTATAGTCTTTTTCACTCTGCTAAATAGACACTTTCATGAGATCATTTGTGTATCTTGCCATTTTAAACTCCCAGTCCTTTGATGTTTTAATGTCCTTTTCCACTGGGACATCAATAGTTTATGTCTTCCTTGTGTCAAAACGATTGTTGTTGCACGTGTGAATTATCTGTACATAATTCAACTGTCCGCTCAGCCTAATCCAGTTCAGGCTCCGGTCCTCTAATCAGTAGGTTACATAGTTCAGTATGTCTGGAAGCCAGAGGCCCCCTTCTCAAGACACGACAACACAGTTTCATTAATGAATCCAGTTACATTTTTAATACACGTACATGTATTATTATCATATTCAAGGAATATGTCCCACAGTGTGTTTAACAGACTTGGCTCCTCTAGCTAAAAATCCCCTGCTTCAACAGACCTTGGACAATTTATAGATAAAGACTCGAAGAGGCCCACTTTCTAACCGGAGGTACTTTAACTAATAGGAAACTCCACTGTAACCACTTTCCCAAATTCATTACATTATATCAGTGGTGGCCAATACACCAAACACTGCGATCCATTTTGGTGGATCTCAACGGGCTCCCCGATCCACCAGTAAGCTATGACCAACAATTATTAGCAGGATTTAATATAATAGTGTCCAATACGTAATAGCAATAATAAAACAAAACAACCACAACAACAAAAATGTAACAAACACTATCCTAACTTTTTTAGTGCGCCTAAGTTTTTAAAAAAAAGATAGACGCGCACTGAAAAATTTAGAGAACACACACACACACACACACACAAAAATAATACAACTTTTGCTCAAATGTATTGTTGAATATCTACAGATCTTTTTTTCCATCCTTTCTTACATAACACTTGTGCAGTTCAATACTTTTGCATCAACAAAATTAAAATTGACAACTTTTTCATTTTTTTTGCCTGGCAGCATGTTCCTCAGAATGTGCTACTTGCCTGTTCGGGAGGGTGAAGATGAACACACACTGTCCTCCGAAGCGTGTGCCGTCAGCCGACCGCTTTTTTTCACACTGCGGACTCACCATGCAGCCACCCAAGAGCTACAGCATTGGAGGACAACGCAGCTCTCGGGCAGCTTACAGGCAAGCCCGCAGGTGTTCACACAAGCATTTTGTTAGTCTCATATGCAGAAACTGTTGGGATATTTTCATCTGTGCTACTGGACGGCACAGAAGGTTCTGCCCATCAGTTGAAACAAAAACTGTTTGTATGCTTGTATACTAGTGCTTGTTTTGATTTGTCCCGAGATCCACCGCAATCCACGTATTGGCCACCGCTGCATTATATCATACTTTTGTTAGATTCAAGAGAATCTAACTGCTCAGACCGGTATCTCTACAGATAAGAAAAAGCTTACATCCTAATTTTATAACTAAGCTCTCATTACTTTTATGGATAATATAATGAGGTAATGAGCGTAAGATCTTGTTTTCTTGTACTATGCAGTACTTCTCGTTATTGAAATATAACTGTTTATACAGAATAAAAACCTTGAGCCGAAGACAGCGTCTAACCAGCAAAATCCTGCTTTGGATGCCAAAATTCCCTTATCTCTGAAGATCTAATGCTGCCTCGCTCATGCTTCTTATTAGTAAAATATAACAGTTTATACATAGCCAAGGGCCTTGAATGGGAGACACGGCCGACCAGCAAACCAACTTTGAATGTCTAATACTGCTTTACTCAGGCAAGCAGAGCCGAGGGGTACCATGCAGTAAATCTACTGATAAGGACTCGTAGCCTCATGCATGTGCCTAAGTTTATTAAATCTGGTCACAGTTTTACATTAAATTGTCTCACTTTTAAACTGAACAGTTTTCCTATAATAAATACTTAGGTTTTCTATTTTTGTAAAACTTAAACAAGTGCAACACTTTTTTAGTTTTGAATGTAATTCTGTCTAAAGGTTGTTTTTTTCTTTGCAATCCCTAAGAGGCTCCGTGTTTTTGGCTTACAAACTTCTTCCCAAATAAAGTTACTGCTTTTCTGATAAGAACTTTCACTGTGAACACTTTTCTAATTTAATTAAATGAAATGCTCACATCGCCCAAGGTTACACAGGCTTCTGCTCTGGCAGCTCTCAGATAAGGGCAAACTCAGTTCATTTCACAGGTGTTACTGGCCAGTTTCCAAGAACCAATAAGCACTGGCACACAGACATGTTTTTTAGGTCAATCCCTGCTCTCCCTTTTCTGCAATAGTTTTTCTACTGGCTTTATATTCCTTAAAACACAGTACAGTTATTACAATATTTTAACATTGTTGCAGTTTCACAAATGTTCAATTTGTATCCCAAAGATCATCTTGCTTCTGCTCTCAGTGAGTCTGTCAAAGCCACTACAGGATCCTTTATCCATTTCTGCACATCACAGGTGTGAGTGATAGTCTTTAAAAACCTGATACCTGCAAAAAACTTAAATCTTGTTCGCCAGGCTCCCATCTTTACATTCTCATTCCCCAAAGAAATTAAGCTGGTTCTATCAAAGAGCCATGCATCTCTGCCACATACACCTTTCACTCAAAAAAGGTGCTCACACCTTGTACAAGGGAGGAAGGGTTTTTAGGGTCACACATGACAACATACTGCCCATCGCCGCCTCTGATGAGGTGGGAGAACAGGAGCTGGTGTTCCCGTCTGAATACATGGAGTCAGACAGCATGCCCCCTGCGTTTAAGCTCTTCCTGTCAGCAGAGCTTCTGCCACTGATCAAGAGGGCCACTGCAGATTTTCTTTTTGAAATCTAGTAGTTCTGGGATCATCCGCCGACAGCTCTGGCTGTTTCCCGGTCGATGGAAACACTATATATGGTGCATGATGCGGAAAAGCTGGGCCTGGCCCATTTTCCGCCAGTGGATGACTCAATTGCAGCTTTGGTACAGGCGCCTAATTTAGCTTTCCTGTCAAAGGACGCTACCTGCCCCAACAAGCAGTGCCGGGTCTTGGAGATGATCCTCAAGCATGCCTATTCAGCCAGTGCATTTGTCCCACGGCTGGGCAACTATGATAGTATTCTGGTACCCTACCAGTCCTATTTGCTGAGATCCCTTTCCGACAGTGACAGGCCCTCACCAAAACAGCTGGAGTAACTGCATCTGGTTAATAAGAACCTGCTCCATTTGTCAACGCTCAACGGGCAGGCTGTAGGCAGGAACCTGGCTACGCTGGCAGCTGCACGTAGGCTTTCCCAATGCCTTTTCGAAGTGCATGAAAGCTATCATTGCTCCTTTGACAATCAAGTGCTCAATTATCTGGACGATTGACTCATTTGTGCCCAGTCTCCAGCACGGGCAGAAGCCCGCATGGAACTTGTCACCAGCCACCTTCAATGGTTGGGCCTTATGGTGAATCATGTGAAGAGCCAGCTCATGTCTTCTCAGACAGTCTCCTATCTTGGAGTTTGCTTGGACTCCTGGTCCATGCTGTCCACTCTAGCGGATAACAGAATGTAGAGAATAGCTGCCTGTTTAGAGCTTTTTCAGCTCAATAGAGCACTCACAGTAGTGATGTTCCAGGGACTTCTGGGCTTGATGGGAGCAGCTTCCCAGACCCTTCCATTGGGTCTCCTGCGCATACGCCTCTGCAAACCTGGTTCAGCAGCAGGGGTTTTCAGCCCGCGTTGAACCACGGCTGCCTATTGACAGTGTCTCGTTACTGTCTAAAGGCACTCTCTTTGTGGAAAAAGCCTGCCCATCTACACCTTGGCGTAGCGCTGGGCAGTGTCACCAGAATGGAGGTTCCCTGGGTGGAGTGCTATGCGGAATGGCAGGGGTGCGCAATGTGTGGATTGAAACCCACCTAGGCAAGGTATCCACATCAATGTTTTAAAGCTGCAGGTAGTTTACCTGGCCCTGTAGAATGTTTTGCAGGAGGTTTGAGGGAGACAGACAACACAACAGTGGTGGCTTACATCAACCACCAGGTTGGCCTCAGGTTGCCCAGTCTCCATCGTGTGGCCCGCAAGCTTTTGCTCTGGGCACACGAGAACCTCCTTTCACTATGGGCAATACATCTGCCCAGGGTGACAAACTGGTCAGGCACGGGAAACCATATGGCATCCCGACCCATCAAGCCTGCAGCTGTGGGTCTGTCCCCTGAACGGCTGCATTTGAGCCATCTGCGGCTTTCTAGTAGGGTCACTGAACCCTGGAGAATGCCACAGCACCGTCCATACGTTCCCAGTACGAGTACAAGTGGGGTGTTTTTGACCCCACTACCTGTCCCATGGCAGTTATACTTCAATTTTTGCAGGACCTGTTTGAGGGGCAATCCTCCTCCACGTTAAAGGTTTATCTGGCAACCATTTCGGCTTGCAATGTCAAAATTGACTCGGTCTCCCCAGGAGCTCACTTCCTGGCTGGACAATTTTTGAAAGGGGCTCGGCGGCTTCGGCCGCCTATGAAAGACATTGTGCTTAATGCACTCATGAAGCCTCCATTTGCGCTCCTGCATTCAGCTGAAATTTGGATAATTTAAAGCGCTATCTTGCTCGCTATCACCTCCACGGGTGAGTGAGATGCAGTAATTCTCCATTGCGAAAGTCTGCTTAATTTTTACAGAGGCCAGAACAAAGGTTACGCTCCATACCAATCCTGCCTTATTGCCAAAGACGATCTCGGCATTCCATATCAACCAGTCTGTGGAATTGGTGGTTTCCATCCACCTCCTTTCCAGTTTGACAGAGAGTGTCAGCTCCATATGCTCTGCCCAGTCTGTCCAAATGGATAACAGGCTGTCCAAATGGATAGCAGACACGGTCAGGACTGCCTATGAGCTGGCCAACGTGCCCCCTCCGAAAAGCTCACTGTCATGGTATGGCAACTTCATGGGCTTTATTCCAGGGTGCATCTGTCAAGGACATTTGAAATGCAGCGGTGTGGGCTACTCCCCATACCTTTACAAGATTCTACAGACTTAATGTCATGGATCCTCAAAACCCTGGCTTTGGAGCTGGAGTGTTAAGGGCGACTTCTCAGTCAAACCTAACAACACAGGTATATAGGTGAGTTTCTCCCTCAGTTCTTTAGCCCTAGCTACTTGTTACTGGGGTTCTCTATGGTAACGCACAGGGCAGCCTCTCGGCTCAGCCTTGTAGCATTCCAGTCGTTCTGCAATATTGACCTTACGATGGCTTTGGTACACTCACCCATACGGTAATGGTTACATTTCGTACATGAAAGGGAATGTTATGTTATTATCAAAAACCCTGGTTCCCTGAAATAAAAATGTTACCATTAACCTTCAAGGTCACTGTGTCCACGATTACAGCAGCCTTGAAGGAAAAATTACGTTGAGGTCTTTGACCGCAGTGCTTTTATGTCCTCAGGTGCAGACCATGACTGTGTCACAGGCTTGTTAAGCAGCTTTGATATATCTTATTCAGGTTTCAGGTATTTCGAAGGTAAACACCCATACGGTAATGGTTACGTTTCTATTTCAGGGAACCAGGGTTATGATAAAGTCTGCTTCCTTGCTGTCCTATACGTCCAATCTATCTATTTAAATTTAGTATAACAAATAATGTTTTTAAAAAATCTAGAATACTGTTTCCTGTCAGTGGCAATAGAGTAACCACAATAATCCAGTTTGAATGACAAGTTGAATAAATCATATAATTGTAGTCTGATTCCTTTCAGCAATGTTATTTCAGCATATCACAGTAACAACACAGGATAATGCTCTCTTCTCTAACAAAGCCAGGATGAAGGCTTTAAATAAACTTTATGAACACACTATGAACAAGTTACTGAACAAACAGCACAATCAGCATTACCACATGTAGACTACTAGATATTTAATTACTAAAACTTTTTTTTTTTTTTTTTTGCTAATACATTTTAGGACCTAACGGTAACTTAAATACTGAAACTTATACAAATACACAAGAATGCACTCAAATCCAAATTAAAAAATAAAAAGTTAGCTGTACTTTTATTCTTTTACATGTTTTACAAACAGTCACAAACCATGTTCACTTTTGTGTATGAGGTACCTGAACTGAAGAACAGCTCCATGTAAGTAGCCTATTTTTTTTTTTTTTAATGTTATTTATTTATTTATTTATTTACTTTTTTGTATTAAGGTATTATTGACATTGTCCACATGGGATAAGCTTGAAGGCTAGCAGACCACAGATGGAAATCTGAGCAAACTGCATTACTCATGAAATATTGAAGAAAACATTTGTATTCATTAGCAACAAAAATTAGTGCTGCATAAAATCATGAAAAATACAACAGAAAAACTTGAAATGTTTTTTTTTTTTTAAATTATTATTTATATATCCATTTTCTAATAGCAATAGAATATTGCTTAAATATTTTTGTTTTAAAAAGTAATTGTAATTTGTGAATAATTGTAAAAGTGATTGAAATATTCCTTGTCTGTGCAACAAAGTTTAACAATACTCTTTTAATATTGGTTCACATTCTTGTGTTTTATAATGGTGGATAGTTTGAATGGCAACTGGGAATGATAACCCCACCCAACTGTTTAATCGAAAATAAATTAGCTGAGAACAATTAGTTCATTCTTACTTAAAGAAATATACCTAAGCAGATGTATGATAAATTATTACTGTCAGGCGGGTAAAAAAAAAACCTCATTGTGGCACTGCTTGTTTTAGTAAAGATACAAAAGCAGTCATTTGTTGTTCGAAGGGAAAAGGGGATTTGCAGGCATAGTGGTCTCATGTTGGGAATTCGGTGTATTGTTTGAACACAGTTGTGTTTTGAAGGGGGATGTATTCTAAAAATTCTTATAGCATCTCAGTTGAATTTGACATTGTATATGTGCTGCAGTTCAGTTCAAACACAGAACATATTCTGTTACTAATTCTAGTAATTCTGACCAAACTCGGCTTTGGCTCGTGTTTACTATTGCTGCCGCTGGATTCCCTCAGTAACTGTGCTACAGGATTATTCCATGTATACATTTATTTTATTTTATTTAGAAAGCCTTTGGAATTGTATTTAGTAACCAGAGCCCACATGGGTGTAATAGATTTGGAGATGGACAGTTGGTTACTGCCTTATTTTTGTTATTTTATTTATTTATTGTATTTATATAGTGTACATAGTACATAGTACATAGCAGAAAAAAAGAAACCGAACCACAATACATTTGTATAGCATGTCACACATACAACCGCCACAGTCAGACCATTTAAATAACACATTTAAATAACAGTATACACATAATACAAAAGCAGCAATTTTAAAGTTACATTAAAACCCACTAAGATAAAAAAAGCCATTTTATAAAAGGGCATTTTTAGTCACGTAGGGCTTTGAACCTGCTGTCTGGAAAGTGGTACCCTGCTGGGCATTAGGCTTTATTCCTTTTTTGGTGGTATTTATTGGTGGTCTCTTAAAGACCTCACCCTTCACATAAATCTTTTTCTAAACTAAAGTGATGATTATAAGCATACAAAAAGAAAAGCTAGCAGCCAAGAGGTAAAACCGACTGAAAAGTGAAACATTACCATTGTATTCACATTCACTTGTCAAATGGGAGTGAGATAGCACAAAAACAATGGAAATACATCAAGGAAGGACTGAATCCCCAAGTGGATCAAATGCCTACAACCTACAATTGTGTTATAGTATGTAAGAACAAACATACCCCCTCCCACCAGTACTGACTGCTTTATTTTGCACTGGGCACCCAACTATTCTGGTTTCCTTGACTTACAATTTGATGCAATGAAGAAAGACAAAGAAATGTTCATGTACAGTACACATTACCTTTATTCGGGCATATTTGCTTGAAATTATTTTCTACAAACAATGTTGTATTGCTTTATTATAATAGCTATTCAAAACTATTATTGAAATGGAAATTGAATCTGTTTTACTGTATATTAAACTTTTTTATTTTATTAAGTGTGTCCATTTGTTTTAGGCCAGTATTCCCCCAATTTGGAATGTCCAATTATATTACATTTCTTCACCACAGTAACAACGTCACTTGTAGAAATATGATAGGTTGAAGGTAATGCCATTTAATGCCATGGAGGCAGTGTAGTCCACTGGTTAAAGTCCAGGGCTTATCACCAGTTCAGATCCCACCTCTGCCACTGACTGACTCACTGTGTGACTAGATATAATGCATATAATGCACAGTTCACAGCCTATCTCTGTAAAGCGCTTTGTGATGGTGGTCCACTATGAAAGGAGCTATATAAAAGTAAAAATATTATTACATACAGTATATTAAATATACAAGTACAGGTGCACACCACTTATAACAAACCTTTTTTATTGAATGAAAAAAGAAAAGATATCCATATGTTGATTGTTATTCTCTGCTACTGTATTTATTTATTTTTTTTATAAAATTTAGTCGTTGCCAATTATTTTTATTATTTTCTCCCATTTTAGAATGGCTAATTGTTTTTTAAGCTCAGCTCACCGCTACCACCTCTGCGCTGACTCGGGAGGTTGAAGACGAACACACACTGTCCTCCGAAGCGTGTGCCGTCAGCCGACCGCTTTTTTTCACACTGCGGACTCACCATGCAGCCACCCAAGAGCTACAGCGTCGGTGGACAACGCAGCTCTCGGGCACCTTACAGGCAAGCCCGCAGGTGCCCGGCCAGACTACAGGGGTTGCTGGTGCGCGGTGAGCCGAGGACACCCTGGCCGACCTATCCCTTCCTTCCCCGGCAACGCCGCCAATTGTATCGCCGCCCCTAGGAGCTCCCGTCCACGGTCGGCTGTGGAATAGCCTGGACTCGAACTTGTGACGTCCAGATTATAGAGCGCATCCTGCACTCCACGTGGAGCGCCTTTACTGGATGCGCCACTCGGGAACCCCCGCTACTGTATTTTTTCATGAGAGAATTCCAGTGAAATGCATTAAACAAGCACAATGCTGTTAGCGACTTTTTAGGGAATGCTTTGCAGCAGCAGTTTTTCATTGTGTTTCAGCCTTAGATGAATATGTAATTATGGGCGTTCCTGCATACATTCACAAAAATGGGGTGGTGATAGTGCAAATGAGGGTCCTCAAATATTATAATGAGAGGTCCTAAAGCTGTAGGCAATTGCAACACCTACAATTGCATCAATTTGTTAAGAACTTATGAAAACACGTTTTAAACAGTCGCAATTAGCTAACCTTTAAAAGGCAGTATGAAAAACACTATCCCCTAACCATGGCCCCTGTGACTGCAGCATGGAGACATTGTCTTCAGTATGTGATTTATGATTTGTAGGATGAGGAGAAAGGATATATTGTACCCGCATTAGCCACTTTGATTTAAATGAAGCACAGGTACAGGCCCGACAGCCACATAATTCTTGAGCTGCTGTCTGATTTAAAAGATGACCTGGAGCCTGTCACCCAGAGAAGCCATGCTATCCCTGCAGTGGTCAAACTATTGTCCACCCTGCATTATCTTGCCCCTGGGTCCTTTCTGGGGACTGTGGCAGCTGTTGCTGACATTTCCTAGTCCGCTTTTTTTTTTAAGATTGTGGATTGTGGTGAGGCAGACCCGGACATTGCTCCAAAACACTTGCCTCTGCTCAAAAAAAACTGTCAGGTAGGAGTGGTGTATAGATGTTTCCTTTGGGTACCCTCTGCTGCAGCAAACCACAACTCAACTCCTGCTATTTATTAAAAAAAATGACGCACAACTATCGCAATGCTATAGATCTCGCTCAGATGACGCAACAAATATTTAAATTGGTATATTGCAGCTCTCGTCATTAACATATTTTCTCTTAGTACATACGACAAAATGTATACTTTGTTGAATTGTTGCAACGAAAATGCTAATTGCGGTATGTTTGCGCTGTGACTGGCCCATCCTAGCACATCTACCCCTTATTGTATTTAATATCATAACAGGTGCAGTGGCTCCTTAGGTTAGTCTGAAAACATTTCTAAAGCTTTGATTATCATTTAAATATTTATGTAATTAATCATGCATTACCCTGCTGTGATGGTTAACAGATTACCCTATAAATGATGCGTATCTAGTACTCTCTCCAAATTATTAAGAAACAATGTAATGGTAGTGCCATAAGTTATGTTAGGATATGTTCCCAACTCCTTCCACAGCCATGCCTTGTTGCACACAGGAGTTGGTGACAGCAGTGAGTTTAGTCCTTTGACTGGTTCATCATTTTCATCATGTTCATTACACATTGCATGAAATAAACAATGCAATGATATTTCAGTTATACAGTATATAGTTAATTAATGTCTAGACAAGATGATGTTGCTCACAAGAACATCATTTGTGGAAAGCTCAAAGCACAATGCTATACCTCCCTCAGCTCTTCCTGCTTCGCCTCATAAGTGATGTATGTACATATTTATTTTCTTTGTGTAGGGAGAAGACTTCTCTGCTGTATTCTTTTTATTTAGCGTGCCCAATTATTTTCTCCCCTTTTTTTGTCCCCAATTTAGCACGTCCAATAATTTTTTGCCCCTCACCACAGCTATTCTCCACACAGTCATGGGAACTGAAGGTTCAGTGGGCCTCTGTTCCCACGACCAAGCCAGCCTCCTCTTCTACACCCAGCGGATTTCGGCGAGCTACCAGCTTCTGGAAGACAAAGGCCAGCCCTGCAGGTATCCAAACTCAGTAGGCGCTTCACCAGTAGTGTTGGCTATGGCACGATGTGGAGAAACAGTCCCTTCCACTTTGACCTCCCTAACCAGTGGGAGCGCCAGAGCCAATGCGACGCTCCATTCAGAGCCCCCAGTGAAGACCAACATACAGCCAGGATGTGAATCTGCACTCCCCTGACTGTGACTCACCCTGCATACCATGCGGCCAGCCTTTACCAGGTGAGTCACTCTGGGACCCCAGCTCTGCTGTATTTGTATCCCTCCTACAACTAAAGTCACTGAAGGACAAGTTTCCAACCCAATTGCTGCTTGCCTTCCTAAAACATGTCCCACATGCTCAGCCTAGTGACAGTAACACAGCCCAACAGAAACAGGGACTAATTTAGCAATTTAACACTCCCAATTATTAACGTGATAGTGCGCTCCCAGGCTGGTTGACGTATTTCTACAACAACCAAGCTTGACAACATAGTCCCCCTGTTGAAAACGACTTACAGCCGTGCTGCCCAAAGTCTTTGATATGCAACATTATACTTGTATATAAAATGTTGTATTACAAAATTAACTCTGCCTTGTATTTTAATAGTATCATATTTTTGTATTTACATTTGACTCGCTGCTTGAAATATTGTAAACATTAATGTTCAAAGAAGCTCATACATTTTCATGGAAAGAAAAACAAACAGCATGTTGCATGAAAATTAGCATCTAAACTTTTATTGAAAGCTTTGCAGTGTACGTTTAAATACAATTTAAGATCAATACATACATTATGTTGCCACTGACAAGAACAAAGTCAATATGAGAAATCTCGTGTACACAGCAAAAAATAAATTACGAACAGTTTAGAGATTCTAGATTGAATTTTATGTATTACAGAAGGAAATTAAAAAAAGAAAGCTTCTTAATTTTATGATCATAGGATATTAGAATCATATAAGTTTGAAAAAAGCTGCTTGTATCTTTTTGAAGAAAAAATCCTTTAGAATTTAATGTGTGATTTAAAAAAAAAAAAAACTTCAGTACTTTGAAATAATGTAGCCTCATCCTGAAGGAGGTGGCTCGTTGGAATTTGAGTCATTTCAATGTTCTGGAGTGTATTTTCACATTAAATGGACGGCAATGTAATGGATCTCCTCCTAGCGACTGATGAGTTAATAACACTGTCATCAGAGACACAAACCTACTTCTCAACTACAGAGTTTGCACTTTAGAGATGCCCGTTCATTACAGAGGCACTTAACATGGGGAATAACTCTGACACTTGTGGTTGAAACAGGTAATGAAATCTAAGAGAGGCCGTTCAATTAAAAATTACAGCTCTGTAAATATGACACATGCTGAAATGAGTATGGCATATGCTGAATATGACACGTGATGAAATTAATATAACATATGCTAAAATGGGTATAACATATGATGAAATGCATATTGAGAGGAACGGTAGTTCCTCGTACAAGTTAGAAAAACTTGTTTGAAACTACCGAGTCTCTATACAGCTCCAAGAGTTTTGCTGTTTTCACCATGTTGCAGCAGCAAAACTAAATCACTTAGAATTACCATCTGTACCAATACCAAAAGTCTGAAATTTTCTTGCATCAAATGTGAAAAAAACGTAAATACCTCTTATACACAATGAGATATGTCGTCAAACTAAGGTAAAATTCTTCTTCTTCTTCTTCTTCCGTTTACTTTTTAAGAGTGTGTAGCGACTTTTCAAACAGAAAAGCTAAATAACTGGACATCTACCAATCGTGATTCCACATGTAGGTCAACAAGTGGAATCGATTCTAGAAATTTTCTTTTTCCTGTTTGCTTGGTAGATACCATAGAATGGAATTGTACACAAGAGTGGCATGTATGTAGCTTCCTTGTCTAAATCTCTGATCTCTGATAAATTGTAGTTCCTCGTTTAATTAAAAATAAATAACGGGATAATTTATTTGGTAGAAATAAATACATGATTTAAACAAATGCATAGAGGAATAAATACATTTAAAATAAATATTTTTAAACAAATAAATGTAGAAATTAATACATGTTTATATTATAAATGTATATACTAATAATACTAATAATAAATAGCAAGCTAGAAAAATACATGTCATATTAATTGATTTGGCTGATGCGTTTATCCACAGCAATTGACATTTATATACCTATATAAAAAGTACAAGTTTCATGTAAATATATACGAGGTAGTTCCTCGTACAATCATCTCACAACCCTCCAGTCAGGAGCACAGTGCTCTAACTGCGACTCCACAGATGCATTTAAAGTACTGTAATTAGAAGACCCCAAACAGCTTTTCTTTCAGTTTACAGTGTGCACAATTCTACAAACTGACACATGTGCTTTTAGGCATTAATATACTGTATACGTATTTTATTTAGTTCCAATCCATATACTGTATTAAACCAAAATCATGAAAATACTGTTAATATACCAATGCAACTGCCTTATCGATATAAATGATTTAAACATGTTTAAACAGGAAAGCATGCGTAAAAGTTGCAGTTATTTTATCACTGCATTGATCATTAATACATTTTAAAAACACAAAATATTAAAGTCACAGCATGCATTATATTCGGGCGGGACATTTCAATTTGATGATAATAAGCAGAATTAACAGAAGTGACATTAAATTTGATTGTATTATGGCTACATCTGTCTTCTTTTCATTCATTTGCACTGTAAAACCACAGACGTGTGAAACGTTTGTATGTAAATGGCATGTGTGTATAGTAAAAAATATATATATATATATATATATATATATATATATATATATATATATATATATATATATATATATATATATATGTGTGCTCTATTCCTAAACAGCAGTGTTTATACGTTATTAGGTGTAACACTGATTACATCTCCCTTACGTTTGTGCTCTCCCTTTGTGCGGGATGGAAGTTTATCGTTTTAATTTACTGAAACGTGTTGCATCTTTTAGAAGTGTAAAGTCATTTTACAAAAAGATGTCATAAGCAAAGGGGGCCGGTTGTACTATCGAGGTCAAACAATAGGTCATGTTTTACTAAACATTTTAAAACTAATAAACAAACAATTACCATAATGAACACTATCGTAGTATGTTGCTTAAAACATAATAACACAACATATTCATAATAAAGTTGAGTTCTTATCTGTAAACAGTAACACGTTTAAAGCTTGGGACTTGCTGTCTGCAGATTGGTGTTGTTTACATTATCGTCAGCATCATTTTAAGTGATTGAAAGCTGAAATTACTTTTTTAAAAACACACTTTTCTTATACCAATACAGTATTGGTGAGTGATACTCAGTTTGTTTGAAAACCAGGCTTTAATCACTGATAATAGGTACACAGACGGTGATTTCGTGAGTGCTCCGGGGCTCAAGCACCAATGGGAAAATAAGGTTCTGCACAGTGCAAATAAATCACCTGTTCTGTCTATGCAGAACTGTTATTGCAGCGTTAAAAATATAAAATCCATTTATACAGAGGCTCCCAGCTTTCTTGAAAAGATCTGTGGTTCCCTTGTTTTTCTTTTGTATTTGTTTTGCTCTCATTAGTATCTATAGTAGATACATCAATCATATATATCAATCATAATTAATAAAGTGCCACGTCAATTACATTGAATGTAAAAGAAAAATAAAAGCTTTTTTAAAAAAAATGCAATTCTCAAGTCTGCAAAACAAAAAAGTGCCTAATTGTGGTTTGAAACTGGAAAATGAATGGTTACCATGCACAGTAAAGTGACAGCATCTGTATTTGTCACCTTTTTTTTTTTAAACTCCTGTGTGCACACTGGTCCGGCAGGGTATAAGCCTCGGGCCACTTGCAGAAGTAGTCCATGGTGACCAGGACGAACTTGTTTCCTGCTGTGGACTTCGGAAAGGGGCCCAACACGTCGATGACACCCATTCAAGTGAAGCGCCCACTTGATAGCAATGAAATCGGTGCGCGACTGTCCGGGCGGGCCTTTCCGGGCAGTGCAGGCATCACACCTCCGGACGTGCGTCTCTACATCCCTCCGGTAGTGGCCCCAATAGCAGAAGGCCCTCAGCCTCTGCAAGGTCTTGGTCAACCCGAAGTGCCCAGCTGCTGGTGTCCCATGCACAGCCTGCTACACCTGTTCCCTCAGGATGGCAGGAACCATCACTTGTCAGCGGTCCACAGCTGATGCTTGGTGGCGGCACAGGCGGCAGAGGGGGTCCCATCATGCAGGCTCAACTTTTCCCACTGTCCTACAAGGCCCTTTACCTCCGTGGAAAGGGGTGCCACCTCTTCCCACATTGACCGCTGGCCCTCAATCAGTCTGGCCATGACGGGGCCCAATTCTGGATCAGATGCCTGCAGCTGCCGTAGTTCGTCAGTCGGTACTTCCCGCAGTAGCCCTTGGACCGTAGTGGTGACGTTGGCTCACTCCGGGGTCGCCTTGATGGCCTCTCTCTCCTCGAGGCTGTTCTTCCTCACAGGGGAGGTGGGATAGAGCGTCTGCATTTCCATGCTGCCTCCCGGTCCGATGTGTTGCACTCGAACTGGTACCCTTGCATGGCCTTGATCCAACGGGTAGTCTGTCCCTCCGGCTCCTTGAACTGCAGTAGCCACTGCAGCGATGCATGGTCCGTCCAGATGGTGAAGTGCTGTCTGGAATAGGCACCAGCAGGTCGTTCAGGTAGACCACGAAGTCAGATCGCAGCCCCTCTTGAAATACCCTCTCCAACAACCTCTCGAATGTCGCGGGAGCGTTGCATAGCCTGAAGGGCATCACCTGGAACTGCCAGAGGCCTTGTCCGGTGGTAAAGGCAGTCTACACCCGTGCGTCGGGGGAGAGCTCAACCTCCTCCAGGAGCTGAACTTTTCCCCAATCCACACTGGCGCCCTCCTGGGCCAGCATTAGTTCCCCAGCCTGGTGAGCTGCCAGTCGGGATGGAGGATTGGCCGGCACGATGGTTGGCAGTCTGGTTTGTGGGTGGACACGCTGCGGGGCTGGGCGGCAGGCTAGTTTGTGGGCGGGCAGGGTGGCTGGCGGACTAATGTGTTGGTGGGCAGGCGGTGTGTTGGGGTTGGCATCTGGTCTGAGGACGGCACGGTAGATGGCAGTTTTGACTGCTGGCTGACAGGCGGCAGGCCTGGTCCGCAGGCAGGCTTTTGTGCTGACACGGTAGTTGGCAGGCTAGTGTGCTGGCTGGCAGGTGGCCGGGCTGACCGGTGGGCAGGCTTGGTGGCTGGAAGGTGGCTGGGCTGGTCAGCTGGCAGGTTGGTGCCTCGGCGGGCAGGCTTGCTGTCTTGTGTGGTAGCTGGCAAACTGGTTTTTGAAAGGTGCAAGTTAATGTTCCAATGCAGATTTGAAGCTGAGTCGTAGAAATACCTTTGCATTATCACAAACTGAAATCTCTGCACAGGCCATTCAGACTTTGACAAAACACAGACATAAGGGTGTTTCTTCTCCTCCAAGAAACCGGGGCATCAATCAGTCAAGAGGGGTCGGCACTTAATCCAGTGGTTCTGAGGTGTGAAATGAAATGGAAGCTTAACTGCTCTGAAGAAAGTTTCTGAAGCTTGGAGAAAGCAATGGGAAAGTATACTGGAGTCATGAGAGAATCAATGGTCTGAAGACTGGCTAAAATCTTGTTCTGAGAAGGCTGAAATCAGCTTTGAGAAGAGGCCTGCTCTTTGCTCTATATGAGACCAGTAAATAGGACCCTGCATTGATCTGAAAGCGGGTCTTTGTTTCTATGTCGCTGCACGAAACAAACGGAAGCATAGCCAGCAGCTGGGTCATGTACTAGTTGTACAAAAGAACTGCAATGAAAACACTTTTACAAACTATATAACTTTTCAATTGCAATGCATTCTTTGAACTGTGAGTTTATGTCTGATCAACGGAACTGTTTCCAGTCAGAAACCTTTCGACAAGTCGAAGATAATGTTGCAAGACTATTGGAAATCAACAAGCTACTTCCTTTGAAGAGAACTATGGTTTGCTGAGAGCCGACGCATGACAATGCCTACGACAAGAACGACCGTCTCCGTTACTTTCAGTGAACTTCAGATCCGCGACTAGAGATTAATTTATATTTAAATAAATTGTACACCTAATTCACTACAGCGGGCAGGCTTGCTGGCTGGTATGGTGACTGGCTGTTTGGCGTGCTGGCTGGGATGGTCAGCAGGCAGGCTTGCTGGCTTGCGTGGTAGCCGGCAGGCTGGTGCTTCAGCGGGGCAGGCTTGCCAGCTTGCACAGTAGCTGGTGTGCTGGCTGGCAGGCAGCGGGCTGACAGGTGGGCAGGCTGGCTGGCTGACACGATAGCTGGCAGGCTGGTGTGCTGGCTGGTAGGTGGCCTGGCTTGCTGGTTGGCATGGTAGCTGGCAGGCTGGTAAGCTGGCTGGCAAGTGGCTGGGATGGTCAGCGGGCAGGCTTGCTGGCTTACGTGGTAGCTGGCAGGCTGGTGCGTTAGGCGGCTGGCTTGCACAGTAGCTGGCAGGCGGGTATGCTGGCTGGCGTGGTATGCTGTCTCCCCTCCTTCCCCATGGCTCCTTTCCAGTTGCAACCGGAGTGTGCAGGCCCCCTTCTTGGTCCACAGCATGCCCTCTTCCAGGTCAAGGATTACTTCCAGGGCAGACAGGACGTCACCCCTAGGATACACTGTACTCCTATGTCCGCAAGCCACATGGTGTGCTCCATCCCCACTGGCCTCAGGTGCAACCCAGGTGGGTTCCCATTTTTCTTCGCTGGCTGCTCCCCGCGGTGGCAGCACCCCTGGCAGCAAGAGAGTAATAGTGGCTCTGGTCTACCAGGGTCAGACACTCCAACCCACTGATGGAGCAGGGCACGTACATGGCGCGGCCGGCTCGTATCCGTCCCACGATTACAATGTTAGGTTCAGGTGAAGGGAAAGGTGGTGGGGGTGGGTGGTGGGGGTGGGTTGGTGTTCGTCACCACCTGGCGGTTGTTTGCTGCTGACCCCCGGGGATTTGCTGTGGCCTCTGGCAGAGTATGCCACACCACTGTGAGCTTTTCTGCTGCCAGTGTTGCCATTGACGGCATTTCCACTGCCGGGACCGCCTGTGCTGGGGGAGCCAGCCTTACCGCTGTTAGCATAGCCACTGCCAGCGTTGCCCATAGCAGCATTTCCGCTGCTGGTGTGTGACACCCAGCTGGCAGCCTTTCCGCTGCAAGCGGGGCCACTGGAGGAGGACCTTGCCCCACTGTCAGTCTGTGCACCTGCGTGTGTGTGTGGAATAAAGGGTGACAGGGAGGAAGTTAAAATTCTCCCTGCAAAAACACATGGGAATGTGGTGTATAAATAGGGTGATCATGGGTGATCATAGGTGATATGGGGTTGGTGTGTTCAGAGGTGGAACGAGAGACGTGAGTCATGAGACAAGAGAGTCAACACTATTATTGGAAAGCAATTGCTATCCGTGCTGGTTTACACTAGCATGATACTTATTTTGTTTCGTGTCGTTTTGTTTTGTATTAGTGTTCTGTTTGTTCAAACCTTTTATTTTGTTTATTTATTATTAAAAACGTGCAAGCAGCGCTTTCATTTACCTCAGTGCTGTCTGTATTTCCTACCTGGTCTGACGTCACCTGCAAACCAACCTGCCACACCTTCTTATAATCTTACAGCAAATAATCAATTAGCTGTATTTTCAACATTCAGTATATATAACAAAGCAAACAACTAACAACTTTAAATGCACTGTGTCATTTAAATCCTTTAACATACCAACTATAAATGTGTTTTAACCAAATGGTCAAAATGTTGATTCAATATGTTTTTCCAATATTATAACAGCAAGAGAACATTCAAAGAGGAGGTTAAATGTCTGAGACCCAAATGGCAAAATCATAGATGAAGAAAAAAAAATAGCAAATATATTAAATGATTACTTTTCACAGGTTTTTACAAAGGAGGACACAGACAACATGCCCCACATGTCAACCTGTTCCTATCCAGTTTTAAATAACTTTAGCATAACAGAGGCAGAAGTTAAAGGGACTAGGAGCTCTTAAAATAAACAAATCCCCTGGGCCGGATGAGATCCTCCCAATAGTACTCAAAGAAATGAAAGAAGTTATTTACAAACCGCTAACCAAGATCATGCAACAGTCTCTTGACAAAGGGGTTGTACCGACAGACTGGAAAATTGCAAACGTAATACCGATCCACAAAAAGGGAGACGAAACCGAACCAGGTAACTACAGACTAATAAGCCTGACTTCTATTATATGAAAACTTATGGAAACTATAAGATCCAAAATGGAAAATTACCTATATGGGAACAATATCCTGGGAGACAGTCAGCATGGTTTCAGGAAAGGGAGATCATGTCTAACTAACCTGCTTCATTTTTTTGAGGATGCAACATCGACAACGGATAATTGCAAAGCTTATGACATGGTTTATTTAGATTTCCAGAAAGCTTTTGACAAAGTCCCGCATAAAAGATGAATTCTCAAACTGAACGCAGTAGGGATTCAAGGAAATGCATGCACATGGATTAGGGAGTGGTTAACATGCAGAAAACAGAAAGTACTGATTAGAGGAGAAACCTCAAAATGGGGCAAGGTAAGCAGTGGTGTACCACAGGGATCAGTATTAGGTCCTCTGCTATTCCTTATCTACTTTAATGATTTAGATTCTGGTATAGTAAGCAAACTTGTTAAATTTGCAGACGACACAAAAATAGGAGGAGTGGCAAACACTGTTGCAGCAGCAAAGGTCATTCAAAATGATCTAGACAGCATTCAGAGCTGGGCAGACACATGGCAAATTACATTTAATAGAGAAAAGTGTAAAGTACTGCATGCAGGCAATAAAAATGTGCATTATAAATATCATATGGGAGATACTGAAATTGAAGAAGGAATCTATGAAAATGACCTAGGAGTTTATGTTGACTCAGAAATGTCTTCATCTAGACCATGTGGGGAAGCTATAAAAAAGGCCAACAAGATGCTTGGATATATTGTGAGAAGTGTTGAATTTAAATCAAGGGAAGTAATGTTAAAATTTTACAATGCATTAGTAAGACCTCACCTAGAATATTGTATTCAGTTCTGGTCACCTCGTTACAAAAAGGATATTGCTGCTGTAGAAAGAGTGCAAAGTAGAGCGACCAGAATTATCCCAGGTTTAAAAGGCATGTCCTATGTAGACAGGCTAAAAGAATTGAATCTATTCAGTCTTGAACAAAGAAGACAACACAGTGATCTGATTCAAGCATTCAAAATCCTAAAAGGAAGACAATGTCGACCCAGGGGACTTTTTTGACCTGAAAAAAGAAAGAAGGACCACAAGGACACACAAGGGTCACAAATGGAGATTAGATAAAGGGGCATTCAGAACAGAAAATAGGAGGCACTTTTTTACACAGAGAATTGTGAGGGTCTGGAACCAACTCCCCAGTAATGTTGTTGAAGCTGACACCCTGGGATCATTCAAGAAGCTGCTTGATGGGATTCTGGGATCAATAAGCTACTAACAATCAAACGAGCAAGATGGGCTGAATGGCCTCCTCTCGTTTGTAAACTTTGTTATGTTCTTATGTTCTTAATGTTAGTTCAGTTATTTTGGTTCTTATCATTTCTACCCACCACAAACTGGTGCGGCAGATTAATACAAACTGAGACTGTTTTCATGTCCAGTATGTGCTCAGCTTAATGCCCCTTTTTCACTATAAATGTCACCACATTTGTTTTCTTTTTCCAACAGATTTTTTTTTTCAATAATACATTTAAGAACAACATCTAATGATTTGTTCAAATAAACATTGGCAATATTGGTGAAACTGGACTGAACCAGATTAAATGGTGGTCTTGCAAAGTTTGTATTGTATTGACCTTTAGGAAACGAAAGGGAGCAAAATAATCTTGCTTGTGTCTGCTTTAATATATTTACCATGGGTTTTGCCGCTGCTCAGTGTTCCCATTGTGAGCATTATTATTGATTAAAACAGGAAAATACACCTGCACCAGCTGGAGGGCTAAAAATATAAATCACTAGTCCAAATCCCTCCTAAGTCTCCTGTCAGTCCTCTATCTCATTGTTTCATCACAACACATTACACTATGAGCTTGCACTTAATAAATGCAGTCAAAATAAAGGTTTTGTGAATATCTTTTGTGAAGAACAATGAATGATAACTAGACTCAAAACTCAAAAAAGTTTTATTCATGTGTTTTGTATTATTAATTAAACAAAACCAATCATCCTGACATTGGAAAATAGTTATACCCAATAGCAGGAGACTTACAGCAATGTTTCATTTTCTGAATTCTATTGTTGTAACTGATTAGAAAGGAATCTTAAAAATGACCCCACTAACTCACAAGACAGCAATAATAATTCCAACTGACAAAGAAACAAGATTACTTCTTTACAGAACACGAATAACACCCACATCCCACCATCGTATACTTTTCTGTGTAAAACATATTTCAAGATCTTCAAGTGTCAACTATAATGTAATTCAAAATAAATAATGCCCCATTTCATACATTTCACGTTTTTTATTGTTAGATGTGTGTCTTTAACTCTAACTATAAAGGTTACAGGTACATGTCATACATTAAATTAATGTTGTGGCAGAGTAAAGGGAGGAGAGAAAAAAAAAGTAGTCCATGAAGTGTGATGCAGTACTACATCCCCCAGAATGCCACAGGGTTGGTATTATCCAGGAGTGGAATCACCTGGCTATAATCTAATAAGGGACACCTGTCTGGTAATTAGACAGGCAGATATATAAACCAGGTAAAATGTTTGGTCTGGGGTGATGTTGAAGGTTGTTTGTGTGGTCAGAAGTAAGGGTAAGGGTAAGGGTAAGGGTAAGGGTAAGGGTAAGGGTAAGGGTAAGGGTAAGGGTAAGGGTAAGGGTAAAGAAATGTGTTTTGTAACCGGTAAACACAGTAACCAATGCCTGGTTTTAATTAGAACCTGAAATGTTTAAGTAGTACTCCAATGAGAGTTAGGTGTTTTGTTTTATTATTTGTAAACCACAATGAGAAGTAAATGCCGTAAAAGTTATAAAAACAGAACGCAACAGGTTGTATGTGTTTAGTATAACGGGTAAAATAAAGAAAGCTTACCGGGTTTGTTTGAGTGTTCGGTGGGGATGGGTGGCGCAGAGTGATGCAGTGTTGTCTGGCTGCAAGCACGGCTGTTTCTAGGGAAGGTATGGGCGTACCTAATATTAGGATTTAGAATGGGAATGTGCTCTCTTTTCTCTAGTAGGGGGGAAAGGCTATTTTTATAATTCAATATGGGTTTATATTGTTTATTAATTTGATTTATTTCCAGAGTAATATTTTGGATGCACATTGTGTAAATTAATATGTGGGTTTAATATAACTTATGTTAATGTTTTATAAAAGTTATTTCTATGTTATTTATTATTCCTCTCCTTGGTGAATGGTGTAGCTATGGGAGGAGCTTGGTCCACCCAGGTAGATAGGACTGCCTGATCTTGGAAGAAGGGGGTTTATTGTTGTTTAGCAAGGGAATGGGTAGCAGCAGACCTCTATTAGAAAACCCCTTGTGTTACTTAATGCATTTTGCATATTGCAATAAGTTTGTTTGTTAGCGGTGTAATTTTTCTAAAACAAATATTTATTTTATTATATTTATTTTGGAGCTATTTTATTCTGTTCTGCAACCACAACTGCCTGGGTCACCCTCACACATTTTCATATGTATTTGGCAGGGAAAGGAATTAACCCCATCCCTGCCAACCACCACCAACACATAAACCCCAACACTATTTACAGGCAGGGTTCTGCCCTGCCACAATGTGCACACGCTAGGCTTCCATAAAGAAAGTTAAATAGTCTGAGACCCTGTTTAGTACAGATTTAAAAAAGGTTTATAAAATGTATTTTAGCATTGCCAGCTCAAATCTGACAGTGTACAATGAAACTTCAACATGTAGGGAACATGGAAAAATGTTTTTTAACACATTGGATAATAAATAAAGGAATTATGGCCTTATATACAAAAGGCACCAAAAAGCAACCAAAAAAAAAATGAACAAATAAAAAATGTGCAAAATAAAAACAAAGAAAAAAAAAACTGCACTCAAATTATTCGTGCCAGGGACCTTGATCATGTGATGCAAGATGGAGCTATTCACTGAGGCTTCAAAGCCATTCAATGTGGCGACCATAGCAACCTAACCCTAACAGCTGACTTACAACATGCATCTGATCCACAAACACTGTCAACACGAAAAACAAATGTATATTAAATATATATTCATTGGAAAATAGGTCCTTCGATATCGCCATTTCTCTTCTTTTGTAAAGATTTTGAAAATGTTTGTTTACTGCACCGAGGTAGGTCTGTCATACAGCGCAGCAATAACATTACAAAATGCTCGCATTCACAGCTGTCTAGTGACAGGTTCCAATGAAGGAAATACACAAATCGAACCTTGTTTGAAAGTCCCAAGTCTCCTCTTTCAAGCAGGGCTGTCTCTTCTAGTGCCTGAGTAAAAAGATTTAAAGGGCCAGGTTGCCAGCAGCATTTGTAACATGGGTCAGACCCTGTGTTCAATGCACCCCGGCAAGGACAACACAAAGGAAGCAGGTGTCATCCACAAAGTTCAGTCACCAACAATGGGGGGGGTTTGGGAACACTATACATTCTTTAGTCTGCCAAACCACCTTAAAACAAAACGTGGGTGACAAAACAGCATTAAAAATGATCATACCTCAGTAAATAGACTAAGAAAACAGAAATATTGCACCTCATAATGAATGGGAAAAGAAACCATAGCAGAGCACATGGAAGGATGGCGTTCCTACCATTTCAAGTAGGAAAACATTTTGTACATTTAATAGAAATAATAAAGCAGCTGCTTTATTAATCATGTTTTTGTAGAAGAAAAACAGATGGCATGTGAATAGTCTTGTACTTCATTTACATTTCACTGTAGGATATCCCCAGAGCTAGTGTTCTCACTGGGAGTGTTTTGTTGTATTTTTTTTTTTTACCAAATAAAACCATAATCACTCTTCCATGCTATTTTACAGCATCTAATCAGGGCATGCAAGTTTACACATTATAATTACGAGTCTTATTGTCATTCATTACTAGTTAATATGGATGTAAACTTTAGCTTTTTAAAAACAAATCATGTTACCCAAAATAAACAACAATGGTCTCCCGATTTCAAATTGTTGGAGAGCAAAATAATGCATACACACAAAAGAAATGTATTTCTCTCTGTAAACACTTACTGTATGTGTCTGTCCACTTGTATTTATTAAAACATCAAATCACCAGATTTTATTTTTATTACATGAGAGTAACTGTTATTTACTTCATGCTAAAATTGGACAGCTTTTGCCAAGATAAAATTAGATAGTAGTGGTGGGAACCAACCAAGAAGTAACTTTGCTGTAATATTTCAGCCTTCGGTGCTTTTCCTCTGCCAGGTAATGTGGATTTCCTATAGGCCCGGTGTTGATAGCTGGAGTGTAATGCTGGCTCCAAGGTATCAGCCTGTTTATGGCCTCCCTGGCGCGTCAATAGACAAAATGGTGGCGATACTGGTACCAGGGATCAATAAAAGTGTGGCCTCCCTAGCGCCTCAGCATGGCAACCGTCTGGTGGAGCACTTCGCATGGGGTCATTAGGTGGGCACCTCCTGTCTCTGGTGCTTCGTCGACTAGCGCACGACACCTCAGAAAGACTTGACAGTGATGCTAGCATCCCAGCACTACTCCCCTCCATCCCCCACTCAACCCAACCCAGTTTACTTACCTTAGCCATTCATTCCTTTTCATTGATGTTCACTTCCTCCATTACCTTTTTTGAGATCCCAAATCAGCCTATTTTCTCCTCAACCAAAGCCAGTTGCTCCTATTCTCTGCCTCCTCACAGAGTCTATATTATATTACTCAATTCCTGTCCACTGAATCCAATATCTCTGAGAAACCAGATGGAGTGCACGACGAATCCCGACAAACCCACCTCTACTGGATAATCCTGGATTCTACGTCCCCACTGTTCCACCTCAGCGGCTAACTCAGCGTACACAGACTCCTCCATGGCACTGCTAGCACAGGACAATGTCTCCTGGAAGGAGGAATGTCATCATCTGTGTGCCAGCTGCCAACCGTTCTTCCACGGCTAATGCAGAGTATCGCAGCACCTTGCCATTACGCCACTTGAAGCGACCCTGGCTCAGATCCACCTTACATCCTGTAAGAATGTGCTTTAGGGTAGCTAGTGATGAACACAAAAGACATGCAGGGTTCTCTCCTACTCACGTTTTCAGGTTCTTTGGTGATGGAAGAGCATGAAATGTGAACCAGAATAGAAAGCTGAGCCTCCTCTGTTCCAGTGTCCAAAGTTGTCACCAGCCAATCTTATGCTGTTCCACATTCTCCCTGATTAGCCTGGGAAACACCTTATCCTCTCCTACTTTTGCACTTCAGTAACTATTTCCTCCTTTCAGCTGGAGCTGCTTTGTGCCATCTCAGTGGAGCCAAACTGAGACCAAAACCTCCTCTTCCCTTTTGTACTTGCCCTATGATATCACTGATATGAAGGGCAGTCTGTGCCCACTTTCTCCTAGTTCTCACTACGGGTGCTATCTTCCTCACACAGTCATCTTGCAATTTCCATCAGTGTCATTTCCAGCCAAACCTTAGCGCTGTTAGAGCTGAGACTGGCAGCTGCAGTTTCCTTTTACTGTAGAGTGCTACCCTGCTAAGGCATCATGGAACTCCCAGACATGTACGAACTAATCAAAGCTTCCAGTCTCTCTAATGCAACCACATATACAGTAAGCAGCCACAGCAACCTTGGAAGAAGATCAAACTGAAAGCACCACTTTAAGCTAGCCCGGTAGTGCACTACTGTCAATCCTCTTCAGCCCTTGCACTGCCTGCTGTCTCTTCTCTCCCATTTGGACATTGTCCTTTAAATCCCCATCATACCACCCCTAAGACTCTTTACTGGCTTTTCTGACACGATTGGAATGGTCTCGTCATCAATATATAACACTTTTTCCACTACTTTGCCATTGATGGAGATGCTCTTCGACTTGGTGGGCATGAACTACCTACGTGCCTGTAGCAGATGAGACCTGGACTGACTATCTGGCACATGCGTATTGCTGCAGGTAGAGGGCAGCAGTCTCCTATGATCCGCCTGTCAGTCATGGCGATGACACGGAGAGGTGGGGAAGAGTGTTTGTGTGCTTTCCCTCTCTCTGAGTGGCTGAGAGGGGGGCCTTGGGAGATTGCTCGGCCCTTAAGAACGGTGCTTTAGGTGCACTCGGGTGGCCGTATTGGGGAACACACCGTGACCCTGACCGCAGACGTCAGGTGATAAAAAGGAGGAAAACGAGGCCAGTCGGGCTGGGGATAACAGCCGGCTTGAAAATAATTAAAAAGAAATCAAAATAAAATACGTGGCTACACACCCAAGGGGATGGGGTTTAGTTATACGGGGAACGGCCATCCCAGTGTATAGCAAGCTAGCGCAGGACGGAGGCTCGTGCTGACCGGCTTAGCGGCAGTGGGGGCACTGCGTAAGCAGCACTTTTGTTTGTAGTTGTATTACTGTGTTTTATTTTCCCTTTTTCTTTCGCCTTTGGTTTTCATTATTATTTACGAGCACTTGTTGTGCCCTTGCTTGTGTACCTGCTGTGGTACAAGCCGTGGTGCTGGTTACTGTCGCCAGTATCCAGTCCACGGACAACAACGCCATCTCCTGGACGCAATAAATCAGTGCGCCTGAGCGGCGTCACAAATAACATACTGTCTCCTGGTGTCAGTGAGTTGCCCACCACCCTTCCACAGTGCCCATCTGATGTTATCTGCTAGTTTGCCAAGTAACTGATTGGTGCAACCTACCATTGTAGTCATGGTGGTCATATCATCCCTGTATGCTCTAAGTGGTGGCAGACACATGCCAGAAGCCAGCTGTTCTCCTCCCACTACACATTTCGAGGCCCTAATAATGACTTCCATTGCCATGGTGAAGACCAGTGGAGAAATGGTGCAACCTGCCTGCCATGTTTCCGACTTCGAGAAACTGCCACATAGTGGTAAACTCTAGAGTTGAAAAATAGAACTGCAAGTCCCCGAAGTAAGCTTTCACTAACCCTGTTTGGTACTGGGCATGATGAAGAACTCTAATGCAGCCCAAAGGCCTAAGTGGCACTGAACCATTTGCATTAGCTAAATCTAGGAATGTTACATGGAGCTCTGTAACAGGGCCAGGAGCCCTGTACATGAAAAGGGGGCAGGGCAAATGTATTTGTTTAGTATTGTTTTGAATTGTTATTTAAAAATCAAATGCATTTGTTTATTTTTAGAACGGGGTACCCCTCCGCCCCTGTGCAGTTTATTATTTTGTATTGTGATTTATTTATTGTATTTGAAAATTTAAATGACGGCTGTTTTGTTATTTTTATTTTGTGTTCTGGCAGAGGCGAGGTCGGCAGCTCGTCCTCTGCCAATAGTAATTGAAAACCTTGTGTAGATGGTGGCCATCTCCCGAATTAATTAATTGTTTAATTGTTGCTAATTAGGAGATGGTCACCTGCATATAAGCCTGCAGCTCTCTGCACTCTGGGTGGGTGTTCGGAGGAGTGAACGGAGCGAGAGAGGAGAGTTTAAAAGAAACGGAGATTAAAATACACGTAGGATCAGTAAAAGCAATCTGCCCAGCCTGACCTGTATTTTGGTGTTCGTGATTTTTTTTGTTTATCTTTTTTTATTTTGTTCTGTGAGTCGTGTTTTTGTTTATTAAAACTGTTTATTTTATTTTTGTTGTTTAAGGAAAATAAATGGCGCCGCAGTGTTTTTTGCCCTGCAGTACTTATTTGTTTGTTTTCTTCCTGCATTCTGGCCTGGCATCAGCTCCTTCTCCTTTTTTTGCAAACTGAATCTGCTGCTAGATCACACTGACATGCTCCAAGCATCACCGGAAACCTGGGATACCAATTTTCTATATGGAGGTGTCGATCATGTGTTTTTTCAATAGATAATTTGACAACCTATATGCCACAATGCTGAACAATATCTTACCCTCGAAACTTAACACAGAAATTGGATGCTCTGCGCTATACCCTTTGGACTGCCTGTTTTACCACGCTACCTTCAACAACCCCACAAGACTTAGAACCACAGGTGCACTCTTGTAAATTTGGTATGGTACACCATGGGGCCCAGGCTATGATGAAGCCCTTGCTTTCTTAATGACTTGCTCCATTTTCAGCTTAAGAGCAGAGTCCTTAATTTGGTATCGACACAAGCACTCCTCATCTTGGATCAGCATATGTCTCCAACTTGTGCTTAGTTGCTGTAAGTATACTATTTTTTTGCTCCTGAATAAGTTCTTCACAAACTTGAATGGATCTTTATAAAAGCTGGTTCTTGAATGCTCCTTCTTCTTACAGCACTTTTGTAGGCACTCCACTTTGCAAGCTTTTGTTTAGATCATTTTGTAGAAGACTGAGACTGAGTCCACCCCAATTTCTTTTTACCGATTTGTATTTTGTTGTCACTGTAGGTTGAATTTTTTTTTGTTTCTTTGTTTTACAGTACATATTTGCTATGTCCAATTGTAATTTAAAAGGGAAACACCTCATCCTTTCCAAGATTTAGGATTTTTATTAGATTGAATTTTTTAAATTAAATTTAATTGATTTTTTTAAAATTAAATTTAATAGAAATTATCAGATTAAATATACTTCAAATGCTTATTTTGCAATATCTAACTCACGGTTTTGTGTTTATTGAATGAACATCAATTGATTAATACATTTTATTATGTAGACTGAACAACTGTCTCTTCCTGATAAATATTAATGTTAAACAGGCAGGTGCTTCTTAACAGAGTCTCAAAAGGTGTTGACTGTATGTGGTCTATTTTTAAATCGTTTATTCCAGTTTTTAAAGAAATCTTTTTGAAAGTAGAAAAATGGCTTCTATTCATTTGTATTTGTATTACACTACAACTAAGTAATATACTATAGGTCATTTCAGCACTCTTAAAATTATTTTAAAATAATTGCTCTTAATGATTATTATTGAATTAATATTTTAAAAATAATATATTAAAAAATACAAAGTTTCAAGCAGTGGAAGAAATATTAAATTATAAATTATGAAAGAAATACGATTGGAAGGTGTCATAAAAAGCCTTTCTGCACAACAAGATTTAGGGAAAGAAAAATAATTAAATAGCTCTGAATCAGTTTTAAAAAAAGTTTTATAGACTTTTAAGTAATTATAATATTTAAAAAATTCTGCCCCCCGCAGTATTTAAGCATTTTAAGTCATTGCGTGTCAAATCAAAAATCAAATGGCTTTTGACAACCTTTGTCAACCCACTATTAATACTTCTGAAAGCTATGCAAATTAACCAGAAAAGATGGCTCTGCTGAACTACAACTGTCCTCACACAGTTCATTTTTTTGGATATCAATTTGTTTTCAGCAGCAGTTTATAAAGGGCAGCAGTCGATCTCCTTTTAAAAATTCTGTCAGCTTTACCTATTATAGGCCTCGGATATACAAAAAAATACCTCTTTGAACTCTCCTCCAACAAAGGACTGCTAATTTTATTTGTGTGTTTGTTGGCATGGCCTTCAAAGGTGGGGACATCCTGGTAACAATGCATGCAGACTGAATAGCTTTTGAAGAGCTGGTAATTAAGTTACCCTGCATGAAGCACATTAAATGATACCTGATTTAGATGAAACTCATGCTAATGGGTACCAAGACTAGACAGATTTAGACATATAGTTGATTATAGCTCTTCATGCAATAGATATTGCTCTGTCACTTAGCAGTTGCTGTCAGAAACGCTGTCACCTTTTCCAAATAGTCTTTAATTTAGGCAGTGTTTCCTGCTGACATGCTGAATTTTGATTACTTCTTTCTGTCATTCTGTCTGAAATGATTATTAGTATTCCTTGGCATAAATTAAAGAAGAGAACAGAGCATGTTGAAAATTTCTTCATCTTGTTTTTTTGATGCATCTGATCAAGTCCTTCAAACCAATAAGACCCAGAGAACAGAAGCCATATCCGACCACTGGAAATAAATGTAACGTTTAAATATACCTGCTTGATTACTATTGGTAGCTACACATCAAATTGGAGCAGCAGTGCTGAAACAATAAATATGGCTCGATGTTTGTCACAAAAATGAGGCCTGGTCCTGTGCACTGGTACATCACGCCTGTGCACAGCCAGCTATGCACACTACCACTTCTCTGCCGCTGAAACAGAAAAGGCTGTTTCCATGTATCAAGATGCAGAATATTGTATGGGGAAACTAGGACTGTCCTTATGATACAGGGGCTGTAAGCATATATGCTGCTGATGGTATGGGAGGAATTGAGGCATTTGTCACAGAACACTGTAATAAAAGACACATGACACAGACATGCTCTGGAATCATGTTCTGCCGGAGGAGTGCCCAAAACCTGTGTCATCATATGGTTTGTGATCTGTTTGTTTTTACCTTTCTTTAAAAAACATAAAAGATGAACAAGAATAATAGTAACTTTTTAATTGTTTTAATTAGGATGCATGTGCAGGTTTGTGTATTTGTGTACTGCACATTTCAATATGCCCGTTGTTGTTCTGATGTGCTGTAATAAAGTTACGGAAAGTAATCAGTCTGCATCCTGTTGAATTTCTGTAACTTCTCATTCAAACCGGTGACTAGAACATAAGAAAGTTTACAAACGAGGGGAGGCCATTCAGCCCATCTTGCTCGTTTGGTTGTTAGTAGCTTATTGATCCCAGAATCTAATCAAGCAGCTTCTTAAAGGATCCCAGGGTGTCAGCTTCAACAACATTACTGGGGAGTTGGTTCCATACCCTCACAATTCTCTGTGTAAAAAAGTGCCTCCTATTTTCTGTTCTGAATGCCCCTTTATCAAATCTCAATTTGTGACCCCTGGTTTCTTTTTTCAGGTCAAAAAAGTCCCCTGGGTCGACATTGTCTATACCTTTTAGGATTTTGAATGCTTGAATAAGATCACCGTGTAGTCTTCTTTGTTCAAGACTAAATAGATTCAGTTCTTTTAGCCTGTCTGCATACGACATGCCTTTTAAACCCAGGATAATTCTGGTTGCTCTTCTTTGCACTTTCTAGAGCAGCAATATCCTTTTTGTAACAAGGTGACCAGAACTGAACACAATATTCTAGGTGAAGTCTTACTAATGCATTGTAAAGTTTAAACATTACTTCCCTTGATTTAAATTCAACACTTCTCACAATATATCCAAGTATCTTGTTGGCCTTTTTGTATAGCTTCCCCACATTGTCTAGATGAAGACATTTCTGAGTCAACATAAACTCCTAGATCTTTATCATAGATTCCTTCTTCAATTTCAGTATCTCCCATATGACATTTATAATGCACATTTTTATTGTCTACGTGCAATACTTTACACTTTTCTCTTTTAAATGTAATTTGCCATGTGACTGCCCAGTTCTGAATGCTGTCTAGATCATTTTGAATGACCTTTGCTGCTGCAACAGTGTTTGCCACTCCTCCTATTTTTGTGTCGTCTGCAAATTTAACAAGTTTGCTTACTATACCAGAATCTAAATCATTAATGTAGATTAGGAATTTGCATCCTCAAAAAAATCAAGCAGGTTAGTTAGACACGATCTCCCTTTCCTAAAACCATGCTGACTGTCTCCCAGGATATTGTTACCATATAGGTAATTTTCCATTTTGGATCTTATTAAAAAAAAGTAATCATTTAATATATTTGCTATTTTTTTTCTTCGTCTATGATTTTGCCATTTGTGTCTCTTAGACAATCAACCTCCTCTTTGAATATACTCTTGCTGTTATAATATTGGAAACAATATTTTGGAATTGGTTTTAGCCCCCTTAGCAATATTGATTTCTATCTCTCTCTTGGCCTTTCTAACTTCCTTTTTGACTTGTGTTTGCAGTTCCAAGTACTCTTTCGGTGTACTTTGTTTTTGGTCCCTTTTAAACACTCTGTAAAGTGTCTTTTTTCGCTGAATAAGTTTTTTGATTGATCTATTAACCCTTAGGTCCATTTATTCAGCGCGTGTCAGACGCGTCAGGTCCAATTTATTTTAATTGATCTATTAAACCATTTTGGCCATTTAGTTTTAGTTTTAGATTTGTCTACTTTTGGGATATAATTGTTTTGCACCTCTAGTACTACATTTTTAAAAAACAGCCATCCTTTTTCTGTGGATGTTTTCTCTATTTTACTCCAATCTACTTCTGTTAGTCTCTGTTTCATACCTTCATAGTTTGCTTTTCTAAAATTGTAAACCTTAGCTTTAGTCATTACATCTGGGGTTTTAAAAAACACTTCAAATGAGACCATGTTGTGGTCTGAGTTTGCCAATGGCTGTCTGACCTCTGTTTTAGTTATTCTGTCTTCATTATTTGAAAAGACTAAATCAAGGCATGCCTCCCCTCTTGTCGGTGCCTTGACAAATTGCGTTAGGGAGCAGGCATTTATCATTTCCACCATTTCAATTTCGTCCGCCGTGCTCCCCACCGGGTTTTCCCATTTTATATGGGGGAAGTTGAAATCCCCCATTAGTATGGCTTCTCCTTTTGTACACGCATTTCTAATATCATTGTATAACAGATTATTTTGCTCGGCATCTGAATTTGGCGGACTATAGCATGCTCCTATTATTATGCCCTGTGGAAGGGTGGTGGGCAATTCACTGACACAATTCACTGATTTATTTTGACCAGTAGAGGGCGGTGTTGTCCGTGGACTGGATACTGACAACAGTAACCAGAACCATGGTGTTTACCAATACAGGTACATAGGCATAGGCACAACAAGTGCTCGTAAATAATAATGAAAACCAAAGGCGAAAGAAAAAGGGAAAATAAAACACAGTAATAAAACTACAAACAAAAGTGCTGCTTATGCAGTGCCCCCACTGCCGCTAAGCCGGTCAGAACGGGCCTCCGTCCTACACTCAATTACCCTATACATTGGGATGACCGGAGTTCCCCATACAACTAAACACGTCCCCTCGGGTACGTGATTATGTCTGTTATTTATTTTCTCTTTAAATTATTTTAAGGCCGGCTGTTTTCCCCAGCCAGGTTTGCCTCATTTTGTTTTAAAACTGACGTCTTCTGTCAGTGTCACTGTGTGTTCCCAAACACGGCCACCCGAGTGCACAACCAAGCGCAGTTCTTATTGGCCGAGCAATCTCCCAAGGCCCGCCTCTCAGCCACTCAGAGAGAGGGAAAGCACACACACCCTCTTCCCCACCTCTTCGTGTCATCGCCATGACTGACAGGCGGATCCTACGAAATTGCTGCCCTCTACCAGCAGTAATATGCATGTGCCAGATAGTCAGTCCAGATCTCCCCTGTTACATGCCCTTTGAATATTTGTCCATTATTCTGACCCATATTGATTATGCGTTGTTTCCTTTGTCCAGATTTAACACCTGGGCTTCAAGACTATTTCTTATGTATAGCGCTACCCCTCCACCTCTTCTGTCCTGCCTGTCTTTCCTGTACAGCGTGTACCCACTAATATTATATTTGTCTCCATCACTCTCAGACAACCAAGTTTCTGTAACACCTATCACATCGTAGTTACTTGTTAGTGCAGTAGCTTCAAGTTCTAACATTTTGTTTCTGAGACTTCTAGCATTAAGATAAATACATTTAATAGCTGTCTTACCTGAGTTGTTGCCTTTGTTTTGATGTGGTCTCTCTTTTGTTTTCTCCCCCCTTCCTTTCTAGTTTAAATGCTTCTTATTACTAATTGCTATTGCTGTTGGGCTGATTGTATTGCCACTGACTCGCCAAACACTAATCTATTTTTTTTTAATATTATTATTTGTTAACGTTATTTGCTAAAGTCAATTTAAATACCTAGGTTGAAAGTTTAGGACACATAGGAAGCAGTCTTTAGTCTATGTGATTTTTAAAGACAACATCAAAGTGTGTGTACTAGAAAAGAGACTTTCTTTCCTCAAACAGTAAAAGATAAATTATGAAAATGAATATTTACATATTTTCCAATGGCTTGGTCTGGAACAGAGATTAAACATAGTTTGAAGGACAACATTCAAGGTGCTTACTAGTGATTACGGTATTGACCAATCAGGTTAAAGGAAATCTCTGCTCCATTTTCTGATTTCTTTTTAAACACAAATTTACTTTACAACTTAGGTTCGGGAGGATGGACAAACCCCCCCACATTTATCACTTCATCTAATTGAATCATGTCATCTAATTAATCCAAATTGAATAATTACCGCTAGCATAAAGAACCTGTTTGCTCACCCTTCCTTTCGCATTTGTTCTTTCACTTTCACCATGGATTACAGTACCTCCGACGACGAAGATTTATTTGCTGTTTTCTCCCAAACAGAATCCTCGTGTGACGCAACCTGCTTTGGTTACCCTCCCCCCCCCCGACAGCTGATTCGATCTGCAATAATTCCAGCCACGGCTTTCTCGGCCTGCATGGTGGAGTCTCCACAATCCTCAAGATCTGCTTCAACACAGTTCCCTGTCAGCTCGAAAGCTGTCTCCGGTTCACCGCAGCACTCGACTTGCTACTCACTCTCCAGCTCCAGACATCAAGAACTGGACAGTTCCAAAACTCCAGCAACAGCATCTCAATAATAATATCCCTTTCAGCTCTTCGGCCCGCAAAGAGCAGCTATTCAATATTTACCTCACCTCTATGCAGTCAAGTCCCAGCCAGCCACTGCGGGCACAGACATCTTGGGATACGTAACCGTGCTGCTCTAACTCCTGCTGCCTCCACTTCAATCAATCAAGACGCATTTCGGCAAACCGCTTCAGCTCAACTACCTGCTTTGGCCAACAGGCGTCAACCAACATCGGGTTCATCAGGCATTCAAAATTTTCAGTTTTTGTCGGCGGGTGTTCAGACGGCCCCCACAGCATCATCGGCTCATCAATATCTCACATCCACTGCAGGCATCCAACAGCCCCCAGCAGCCATTCATCTCCCTACTTTCAGTCTTCTGTGGGCGTCCAACAGGCCCCCAGCACGCTCCTTACCTCTTGTCTGTCCTCTGTGGGCATCCAACAGGCCCCCGTAGCCCCCCCTCCCGCTATTCTCTCCTCTGTTCAACAGTCAATCTTTCTCCTCATGCCCTGCTCCCTCCCACAGCTTCCTCCTGGTTTTCTCTCAGCACCGCCGTTCCACTGCCTCCTCCTGACAATGCACTTTTCTTAAACCCAAAACCCATCTCTCTCCCTGCACCAGCAGATTCTATCGGGTGCGGATATTAACCTTGTCTCTTTAATCACCAACACCCTTGACTCTGTTTGCAACAGTACCGTTGATTGTGCCAATCTTTCTGTCACTTTAAAATTATCAGAACCCTGGTTATTTAAAACACTTACAATTTCCAAATTTACTCTAGCTTTCAGCGATTACACAGACATTATTTGTAGTCTACCGTGATCACCGCCGTGAAGTCGAAGACTATTCATCCATCATCCTTGATCTTTCCGTCCATTTTTGGAGTTTCCACCTTATGATTACCATAAAGCTTTTTCTGCTAAAGCCAACATATGCCACCAGCAATGAAATGTGCTGTACTGTGGTGCTTTAGACCAGGATCTTTTTTATGTTTTTTCACCGGCTTACGACTCCTGGCATGTTCTGTATGCGGCTCTACTTCTCACTCCACCATAGCTTGCTCTGTCATTCAATCTGCCTCTTCCTCTGCCCATCTCCCAGCTAAAACTTCTTCTCCTTCTGTCTTTTTTTTGCCCCTTCCTACTCAAAAGGTATACATGGTCACCCCATCATCTTTGCAGGCGGTCACCAGGTCTGCAACAATTTCAACCACGGTGCATACTCTTTTTCTTCTTGTAATTACCTACAGTCTGAGGTAAATGTGGTGAAGCTCATTCTAGAGCTGTTTGTCCCTGCAGACCTAAACCCTTAATTTCCTCCCAAAAACCAAAAGAAAACATTACATTTAAAAGCCAAATTACATTTAAAATCCCTATCCACTCCAACCAATATTCAAGCTCTCAAATCAGAACTGCACAATCATCCCGACCCACACTTTGTTTCCTATCTCCTTCACAGTCTATCCAATGGATTTTCTACCTGGCTCTTCGCTTTTCCTCTCTCCTCCCTAATCTGCAACAACCTCTTTAGATCTCTCTGCTCTCTACAATTCCTCCACTCCCAGCATCAACAGTTTAAGTCCCCATGAAGATTTTTCCATGCAGTACGCTACAATCTACCATGCTATCATAAAAATAGCAGACCAGAACATGTGTCTCTCAAAAGCCGACATATCTAACACTTTCAAAATCATCCCTAGATCCCGTGTTATGGCATCACTTTGGAGTTCAGTGGCGTAATAAATTTCACTTCTCTATTCGCCTTACCTTTGGTTGTAGAAGTAGTCCAAAAATCTTCAGAACCATCTGCTCCATCTTGGATGATTTCCTTCTAACTGATTTCCATACGCCCCACCCGCACAAAACATATCCATTCTCAAATAATTGTTTTCTAAGTTAGGGATGCCCTTAGCCAAGGAGAAAACCTTTGGCCCCTTCTCATCCATTGAATTTCTGGGTATCAACCTTGACTAATTCCTTTAAAGCCTTGCTCACTGTGGCAAAGTGGTGAGTGGATACAGGTGAGTGCAGTGCAGGTACAAATCACACGGACGATTACTAACAGGTGCAAGGGTGTTTATTGATAAATTACTACAATGTCCAGAGCCTTAAGGCAAAACACCTGTAAATAATAATGCTGGAAGTGATTACAGCGGCATGTATCACTTCGGTTTTGTAAAATCCCATGGGTTTGACCCGCAACTAAAATGTCCAGTTTTATCACCCACACAAAACACAAAGACACAGACACAGTTCCTACGGTGCGTGATTTAAGTGCTTGTGGTGAAAAGCACTTAAATCAGTGGAAAGTGAAGTGCTGGTGTTTAATGCTAGCGTGCGGCTGCAGCTCCGGATCATGTTAGTAATCTTTTAAACAGACAAAACAAACAAACAATGTATACAAGACAGACTAACAGAACACTCACGGTTTTTACATGCAGGGACTCCTTTTAGGTTCTTTCCTAACCATTCGCAAAAGGAACAGATCACGTCCGCTATGACCCCTATTTACATCCTCGCTCATGACCCCTAGGTTAACGAGCGCATCCGCTCCTCCAATCCTCAAATGCCTCACCGTTTACCGTCTGGGTCACTGAGTTTGGATACCGTAGCTTCGCCCCTTTCCTAAATGACTGACCTCCACCTACCCTATGGAATAAATTGTCGTGCCATTTAGTTAAGGGTACTCTGTTCCTTTTACACAGTGCCCTCACAGGTCGAGAGGGAGATCTGACACCAAGAATCATTCGATCTGTCACACTCCCCCATGAAAACAATCAATCGCATGGTCACTGTCATTTCTTCTTTTATTTCTGGAGCCCTGCGCACTAAACGTGACCTCCTGGCTCTCCTTGCTCACCTCAGTTACACAATGAGAATCATCTTACAAGGTTGTTCTTTCATTTCCTACCTACTCCAACTCGCTTCCTCCGTCAACTTCCATTCAGACATTATTTCACTGTACTCTTTCTGTTCTGAAGAATTATGCCTCTGGACACTTCTCCTAAGTGAGTGGAGCAGAATAACTTTCTTTTATGATGACTGTCAGCTTTCATCCAAAGATCTACAGCTTTTCAGATGCCTCTCCTTACGGTTTTGGAGGTTATTTTAACGTTCATGCTACATTCAACATTCCTTTCCTCTCATTTTCTACCCCAATAATTGCTTAACTCATCATGTCCATGGACCACCTCATCAATCAATTTGGTCACTGGTCTTCCAAAGCCTACCAATTATACATCAGGACTGATACCACAGATCTTAAAAATGCACTTAACTCGCTCTGTTCACAACCCTCTCTTTAGTCCCCAGATTGTTTGCCTGGAGGAGAGGCAATTCGCATAGCCATGAATTCCCAGAGGTTTATTTACCCTGAATAATTTTTCCTCTCCTGCATGCTAAATGTTTCCTTGTCATTCCAAGCGTGCACTTTAAATTCACCTTTCACAGCAGTAAGCCTGCTCGCATTTTCTTTTGGGGTCTCTGCCTCGTTGAATGGCCAGCCAGCAGATCCCAATTTGGGCTGGATTCAATCAAAATTCTCACTTTTTCATTCCTATAGTCACCATTACCATTTTCTACTTGCGGCATTGAGACCTGCTTGAATAATTTTTTGGGGGTCTCCTGCCTCGTCCAGTGACCAGGTGGGGGATCTTCGATCCAACTAACTGTTATGTCAAGTTGTTTGTTCTATGTCCATTTGCTTCACATACCTCATCAATGAAGTTTGTTTATCTAATCATTGCGTTGTGATGTTTGTCCTTAACTACTGAAATTTAGTTTACAACTTTAGTTTAGGAGGATGGACAAACCCTCACACATTTATCACTTCATCTATTGAATTATATCATCTAATGAATCCAAATTGAATAAATACATGCTCCCATCTACTACTTAAAATCTCTAAGTATAGTTCTATGGGGGGGTCTCCTGCCTCGTCCAACGGCCAGGTAGGGGGATATTCGATCCAAGGAGATGGTATGCCAAATTGTTAATTTGCTTTGCATACCTCATCAATAAAGTTTGTTTATCTAATTATTGTGTCCGATCAGTTCAGTCTCACATCTGCGAGGGCAGCTCTCTGCGAGCCAAGGGGAAATCCTGTACTCCTTCCTAAGTTAAAAAGCACTTCTCTCGTATTCTTCCTCCACGCAGCCCTTGCTCCTGTCTCGTGAAATTTCAATTGAAAATACATGTAGATGACAGCATTACACCGTTTACACAGTTGGTACATAGATCCCTGTTTAGCATTTGAAAAGTGATTGAAGAGAAATTACAGCAACTAGAGAAGCTAGGTGTAATTGAGAAGGTGGAAGGCCAACTCCATGAGTTTCTCCACGAGTAGTGCCCAAGAAAGACAAAGAAATACAAATTTGTGTGGATATGCGGAGGGTGAATGAGACTGTATTATTACTATTATTATTATTTATTTCTTAGCAGACGCCCTTATCCAGGGCGACTTACAATTGTTACAAGATATCACATTATTTTTACATACAATTATATTATCTTTTACACATTATTTATACATACAATTACCCATTTATACAGTTGGGTTTTTACTGGAGCAATCTAGGTAAAGTGCCTTGCTCAAGGGTACAACAGCAATGTCCCCCACCTGGGATTGAACCAACAACCCTACCTTCAAGAGTCCAGAGCACCTAACCACTACTCCACACTGCTGCCTTGTAGTTCATGAACGACAACCAATACCTACAGTTGGATTTGAAGTGTTTTAACCACATTTGTAATGCAAGTCACAGGCTGAGGACAGCAACAGCTAAGCAACAGCTGCAAATGAAGAGTGTTTTTAAAATAATACAACCACTCCCCTGAGTCTTCATTCACATGAAATACACTACACCTTCTCAGGAGCTGTAACTAATTTGATTGTATCTTTCAGTGCTGTTGACTGTGCTTCTGTGTGTGCACTGCCTGTTGGAAGCTCCATGCAACTGAATGTAGAGTTTTATAACTGCAGTGAATTTGATTGTATGTTGTATTAACGATTAATAAATTACATACTTTTAAGATTTAAACCTTGTATTTGATGGTTAGGTTTTTATTTATTTTTAATAACTGTTAGTCTGTGACTAATTGACAGTGTAATAAAATACATTTAATTGTATTATTGTCTCCATTTTGTTGACCAAACCAACCACCATTCTCTATTTCAAAAAACCTAAAAAAAACCCTGGTATTAAACATTTTGGGGTAAAGATAAAATCTATAAATAATATTCTGGGTGTGACCCCCTCCCAGTGACATACTGGCTTGACCTGTTAAAGGCAGGGTCAAATTGGGTTCAAGGATTCATCTGGCAATATTAACCTTGCCCTGGGTATTTACTACATACCCCCTACAGCAGCAGTGTCCCCCCCTCCCCCTATACTGTGTACTGTTTAAATCACGGCTCAAACTCACAGCCTATGGGCCGAATATGGCCCCAACAATATTTAAATTCGCCCCCCCCTGCGGATTTATAGTAATAAATAAAGTTGCTTAAAATCGCTAATATACAATGACACGTATTACTCTCGGATGCCTCTTTAAAATACAAAATGAAAATGCTAATTATCCTGAAAAATATTTGACAAGCAGCTGGTCTCAAAACTAAAGTGTAACTTTGCAATAAAAAAAATATATTATAAATTATTATCTAAAAAAAAAATAATTCTTTAAAAAAATATATTATTATCACATTATCTAAAAATGTCCGTGAACCGACTTGTAGAAAAAGGTGACAATCATTGTGCTTTTAACCACATAAAAATAAGGAATGCAAATATACTGTCCCTATAATTAATGACTGTGCTTCATGTCTGTAGTTGATATAACCGACTGTATGTGTAATTTGTTCACAGAAGGATTCTTCCTGCAACTTTTTCATGTAGCTTAAAAACTCATAATTATTTCTCTGACAAACTCTTTAATATTTGCAGAATTGAATGTTGATATGTATTTTCCACTATTACATTTTTTTTTTAGATTTCAAAAGTTTTCTTTATATTATATTATAAGCACAGCAACCAGGCGGAACCCTGTTTGTTGGTGCACTGGTAGTGCTATTAATCGCAGGATTTTTTCCAATTGAGAAAAGAAAACCAACACACGATCTAAAAGGAAAATAGGATTATGAAGTGAAAATTAATCGCATAAAGAGAGAACTAGACCAGGTAGTTTCAAGAAGTAGACAGTTGATTATTGTTGTGTCGAGAACAAACAAAATGCCTTATATTTGATTTGCAGAGAGACCATTGCCATTATAAAATAATATAATAACAAGTGGAATTACACAACCAAACATATCGAAAAAAAGGAGAATATTGTTTTAAGAAAACCTTGCATGTACAGCAGCAGCTTTTCCAGAAGGCAAAAAAATGAGTCAGAGGGAACCGTTGCAGCAAGTTACATGCTGAGTGAAATGGTTGCTAAATTTTGGGAAACCGTTTAGTGAAGGGGAATTTGTAAAAGATTGCAGAAAATAATAATGTTCAGCAATGTAGCAATGGTGGATAGCGCTCAGCTAGCTGTACTTGTTAGAGGTGTTAATTTGAATTTTGAAGTTACAGATGAACTGTTCGCTTGTTCACATTGCACGCTAGAACAACAGCTAATTATTTATTTTAAAAAGTTGAAGAAGTTTTGCTAGCTAGAGCTAGGCTACCATAGCAATCATTGGCTGACATAACAGATGGCGCCCCATTGATGATTTGTGCTGCGCAAGATGGGAGAACAAAATGCACCACAACCAGTGACTTTACACTGTTATTCATCAACAGGCACTGTGCATGACCACTCATGTTCACCCGCCATGCAGAAAGTTGACATGTTTAATTTTAGCTCATAGAAAAGTTGAATTTGAGACCCCTGATTTAAATGTTGATTTGGAAAGTTAATTACTGTTCTTTGTATGTGGCATGTGTAGTTCTGAATGACCCAAAAACAACACTGTACTGTACATTACTAATTGTGTAATTGTGTATCACCTTCAGTAGGTGTTGAGAGAAATCATAATAAAAAAAATAAATAATTGCAGAGCTTTATATGTTTCTTCCCTGACCTGAATGCAGCAGTTACATTTGAAAAAAAAAACAATTCTGCCATTGCATCCACAAGATTGATGAGCTGTCACAATAAAAAAAGCATCTAATGTGCTCACAAAATGTCAACCCCCTGAAATAATGTGCAGACGATTAGCTCCATGGTGAAAATGGTTATTAAGACTACCTCAGTGGGCCTATTTGCACCCAGCCTGACTTATTGGTAATTTCAATAAAGATTAGTGAGGTGTGAATGATAAACTGGCAGGAGGACCAGGGACTTCTGATACCAGCTGTGTTTAAAGTCTGGATCTGATTGCACTGGTAGCGTGATTTCATCTTTTATTTTAGCATTGACCCTAAGACCTGGCTCAGCAGCCTTCAGTGGAAGACTTTTGGAGCTCTAATTATGTGCAAGTACTGACCTAAAATTATTAGTCCCTATGAGTTTTCTATCAGGGATAGGAAGAAAGAATGCAGTGTTTTTCAAAATTTTTACCCATTTCCAAATAATCTAGTCTACTGCGTACCCCATCTGAGATAGGCTCATAATATACCTATGAAAACAGTTTTTAAGACAAGCGGCATTGGCATTTCCAGACTTAGCTGTGGCGCCGTGTCTGTGGCGCATTCAGTTTTCTTTGCGGTTTACTTATTTTCGAAAAAACCACACAGACTTCCTTATACTACACATACAAATTGCATCAAAATAAACTTCATAGATTTTAATCATTATTCTGACAGTCAGAACATTAAAAAAAAAAATAGGGCCGGTATTTCACAAAACAAAACCAAATTTCAAACTCTCAAAAAGTATATAGTTGGTTAGTGCTATGTGTCTGGAAGACACACCTCTTTGAATAATTACCATATTAGGTGTGGTATTGAAAGATATTTAGGTTGGATTAAGTGACTAAGTGGATCAGGTTTTTACAGGCGTCCAGTCGAAGTTCCCTCCCTCTGAGACAATGACAACAGCAAGTGCTGCTGCTGTGAGGTTAAAAAACTAAGATAGCTGGACTGTCTGACCATTTATCAGTTTATGTATCAGAAATGGTAGCTATTTTATTTGCGAAAATTAAAATAGCTGAATTAAAAGCAGTTATATTTACAGACACATTATGCTTTAAAAGGAGATTTTGTTAATAGGAAGGATATCCTTTTTGAGATAATTCAAAGATACAAGGATTGTTCAATAAAGGGGATTGAAGTTAGGTTCATATGGATTACTGGGCATTCTGGTATACTGGGCAATGAAATGGTAGCAGCAAAAAATTGGTTAAAAAGGGAGAAGATTGATGTGGTGATTCCTCAGGGATCTCAGGAAATGGGAGTTTTAGTAAAAAAAAAAAAATCAAAAGTAAAAGAATGGCAGGAGATATGGGATAAAAGTGCAAAAGCAAGATTTTACTATAATATTCAGAAATAGGTTAATAATAGTTGGGTAAATAAGGAATTGGGCAGGAAAGAGGAAAGATCTTTGGATAGGCTAAGGATTGGACATACAACTCTGAATGGTAATTTATTTAGATTAGATAAACATATCGATGGTTTATGTGAGAAATGTAAAATTCCAGAAACATTTGAGCATTATGTAATGAAGTGTGAGAAATTTGAAGAACAGATAAAGAGCTTGGTGAACATGGGGATATATGACCTAAGCATTAGTAGCTTGTTGGGAAAAGAGGAAGAGGAAGGGAGGCGAGAAAGAGAAAAGATAATAACGGAATATATTAGAGAAACAGGAAAAGCAAGAATTTTATAGATGATAAATTAAGACAATATGGGAAAAAAGAGACTAATGACAACAGACAGAGGGCGCTCGTCATCTAAATGTATAGATGGAATGCACTCCTAATAAAAAAATAAAAATAAAATATTGGGTATTAGAAGTGTGCAGCATGAACAGTATTTCAAATGTGCTATATGCACATATATAAATAACATGATTAGTGTGTGTAGAAACTCCACTAAGAATAAACGGGATGCATTTAACACAAGTGTTATTTAATCTGTAGTATTTTGTATTTAATTATATCCTGATGTAACTATCACTGACATTGTTATCTGCTCCGTTATTGAATAGTATTTTGTTATACATGTACTTGCTAGAACCAAAGTCATTCTATTTTTATTTTTATCTTGCTCCTAATTGTATTATTACTTGAACTGTGATTCTTGAAATATATTTTTGTTTACGACTGTAAGTCGCCCTGGATAAGGGCGTCTGCTAAGAAATAAATAATAATAATAATAATTTAAAAGGCACGTTTCTACTTGCAAGCAGACGCGTGATTGACAGCACTGACATAGATGATATGACTGGTCAAACGTCACAGGGCAGCTCAGATAGTGCAGACACACAGGGCTAGTAGTAGTAGCATGGGTACAATTCACGGTGGATCTGATTCTGCAACTATGCTAGACCATTTAAATACATGGATCTGTAATATAGAAAGGAAGTTAAAACATGTGGAAGACATGACTTTGCAATGCACAGATTTAGTTTAAAATGGATTATATTTATAACATAATTATGTATATATTCATATTACCTGCTTTTTCAGTGGCAAATGCATTAATCCAATGTTGTATAATAACATTCTTTACAAATTAGTAATATTTATAACTCTGTAGACTATGCTACCTCCACCCTCTTCTCTTCCCTCACCTCCTCCCTCGACCTCCGGACCTGCCCGCCCCTCCTATCCCCAACCATGGCTCTCCTCTGTGCTCCTCTCAGCAAGAACCAAACTGCGCCATGCTGAAAAGAAATGGAAAAGAACCAAACTCCCTGCTGCCCTAGACCTCTACCGCTCCCTCTTCTCCTCTACTCTCTCCTCTGCTAAACGCTCCTATTTCCAATCTATTATCCAATTCTCCACTAACAACCCCCGGAAACTATTATCTACCTTCTCCTCCCTCCTCAACCCTCCCCCTATATCTTCTCTGATGACTTTGCTTCTTTCTTCTCTAAAATCTCTGATATCATGTGACAGAAAGACCATGATTCTTGGTGGTAAATCTCCCTCTCGACCTATGAGGGCGCTGTGTAAAGGGAACAGAGTACCCTGGACTGTTTGGCCTGACACTTCATTCCCAGGGTTTAAAGGAAGTCAGCCATTTATAAAGGGGGCGGAGCTTCAGTGCACTAACTCATCGACCCGAAAGGGAAATGATGTGGCAGCCGTGGATTGGCGGAGTGGCTGCAATTGTTTACCAAGGGGTGACAGTATAAATTGGGGATGAAGCAATGTAATCTGTTCCTTCGTTTTGGTTAGAGAACAACCTGGAAGGACCTGTGGTTTGTGTAAGAGAAAATCGTGAGTGTTTTGTTTGTTTATTGTCATGTCTGAAGGTCAGCTAAAGGTCAGCACGAACCTGGACAGCACTTCACTTTGTTTACACTAAAGTACTGTATTTTCACCACGAGCACTAGAGCACACACTGTGGACGGATGTTTGTGTTTGTGTATGTGTTATGTGTGGGTGAATTAAAAAGGGACTGTTATTATTTCAGGGCCATCCCGCGGATTACAGATAAGCAATACACGCCACTGTATTGATTCTCATTGACATTGTTATTATTTACTGTTGTTCGCCATCAGGCATTTGGATAACAAAATACAACCATTAAACAACATTGCACCTGGATTATAATTGTTTGTCTGTTTATTGATCACCTGCACCTGCACACTGTTAACCACTTTGCCACATATCGGCAAACTCTTTAACACCTTTCCCTCCCTCCCACTCCAATAGCAGCACCCTCTGTCTCCCCTACTAACTCATCCTCCTTTTCCTCCTTCTCTCCCCTCTCAGACCCTGACCTCTCCTCCCTCCTCCAGGGCCACAAACCCACCATGTGCGCCCTGGACCACCTTCCCACTCACCTCTTTCAAGCTGCTGCTTCTGCTCTACTCCCCTTCATCTCTCTTTCCCTTTGCCTTCAAACAAGCCTCTATCACCCCTCCCCTCAAAAAACCTACCCCCGACCCCACCTCCCTCCAGAACTACCATCCTGCCTCATTTATACCCTTCCTCTCTAAAAATGGACAGTACACCACCAGCTCTCTGCTCTCCTGTCGAAACACTTTCTGCTCAACCCTCTCCAATCTGGTTTTCACTCTGCTCACTCCACTGAAACTGCTTTCCTGTCTGTCACTAACTCACTAAAGTCTGCCTGTGCTACCTCTCTCTGCTCTGTCCTAATTCTCCTCGATCTCTCTGCTGCCTTTGACACTGTCGATCACTCTATTCTCCTATCCTCTCTCACTGACCTGGGAATCTCTGGCACTGCTCTGGCCTGGTTCTCCTACCAGGTAACCTGGTGTGGCTCAACCTCCACACCTGACCCTCTCTCAACAGGAGTCCCCCAAGGGTCAGTCTTGGGTCCTCTCCTGTTCTCTCTCTACACCTGCTCCCTGGGCCCCCTCATTGCATCCTATGGTTTCTCATACCATTTCTATGCTGATTGTAGTGGGGTTTTTTTGTAAGAATTCGACACAGGAAGCTTGGAACAGTGGTCTTATAATCTTTAATACGATGCGCAAAGGAAGCCAGCAAATGCATTCAAAACACAATTCTGACTTGACTATCAACCGAATACAGAGAGATTTATATGTACATTGATGTCATAGAGGATGAACAGAGACTTTCCTTAAAAGAAGTTGTTTTTCATAGTTTTTGTCGTTGTTACCCAGTACTGTCAGTGTATGTTCATTCCTGCACGTATTCGTGCGGTTTAGGCCTCGTTCTCTATTCTAGTTTCTGTTGTCTAACCTTTTGCTGCCGGAGCATGCCATGATTTTGCAGAAGTAGAAACACACCTTACAGACATATTTAAGCGGAACTGCGCCCTGAGTCCTAAGCCGAAGCAATATTCTATATATGGAATAAAATGAAAACTTATAAGCAAATACTTAATTAATAAAAACACATACAGTACTGTGCAAAAGTTTTAGGCAGGTGTGAAAAAATGCTGTAAAGTAAGAATGCTTTCAAAAATAGACATGTTAATAGATTATATTTATCAATTAACTAAATGCAAAGTGAGTGAACAGAAGAAAAATCTAAATCAAATCCATATTTGGTGTGACCACACTTTGCCTTCAAAACAGCATCAAGCATCAATTCTTCTAGGTACACTTGCACACAGTTTTTGAAGGAACTCGGTAGGTAGGTTGGCCCAAACATCTTGGAGAACTAACCACAGTTCTTCTGTGGATTTAGGCAGCCTCAGTTGCTTCTCTCTCTTCATGTAATCCCAGACAGATTCGATGATGTTGAGATCAGGGCTCTGTGGGGGCCATACCATCACTTCCAGGACTCCTTGTTCTTCTTTACGCTGAAGATAGTTCTTAATGACTTTCGCTGTATGTTTGGGGTCGTTGTCATGCTGCAGAATAAATTTGGGGCCAATCAGATGCCTCCCTGATGGTATTGCATGATGGATAAGTATCTGCCTGTACTTCTCAGCATTGAGGAGACCATTAATTCTGACCAAATCCCCAACTCCATTTGCAGAAATGCAGCCCCAAACTTGCAAAGAACCTCCACCATGCTTCACTGTTGCCTGCAGACACTCATTCGTGTACGCTCTCCAGCCCTTCGGCCAACAAACTGCCTTCTGCTACAGCCAAATATTTCAAATTTTGACTCATCAGTCCAGAGCACCTGCTGCCATTTTTCTGCACCCCAGTTCCTGTGTTTTCATGCATAGTTGAGTCGCTTGGCCTTGTTTCCACGTCGGAGGTATGGCTTTTTGGCCGTAAGTCTTCCATGAAGGCCACTTCTGACCAGACTTCTCCGGACAGTAGATTGGTGTACCAGGGTCCCACTGTTTTCTGCCAGTTCTGAGCTGATGGCACTGCTGGACATCTTCCGATTGCGAAGGGAAGTAAGCATGATGTGTCTTTCATCTGCTGCAGTAAGTTTCCTTGGCCGACCACTGCGTCTACGGTCCTCAACGTTGCCCGTTTCTTTGTGCTTCTTCAAAAGAGCTTGGACAGCACATCTGGAAACCCCTGTCTGCCTTGAAATTTCTGCCTGGGAGAGACCTTGCTGATGCAGTATAACTACCTTGTGTCTTGTTGCTGTGCTCAGTCTTGCCATGGTGTATGACTTTTGACAGTAAACTGTCTTCAGCAACCACACCTTGTTAGCTGAGTTTGGCTGTTCCTCACCCAGTTTTATTCCTCCTACACAGCTGTTTCTGTTTCAGTTAATGATTGTGTTTCAACCTACATATTGAATTGATGATCATTAGCACCTGTTTGGTATAATTGTTTAATCATACACCTGACTATATGCCTACAAAATCCCTGACTTTGTGCAAGTGTACCTAGAAGAATTGATGCTGTTTTGAAGGCAAAGGGTGGTCACACCAAATATGGATTTGATTTAGATTTTTCTTCTGTTCACTCACTTTGCATTTAGTTAATTGATAAATATAATCTATTAACATGTCTATTTTTGAAAGCATTCTTACTTTACAGCATTTTTTCACACCTGCCTAAAACTTTTGCACAGTACTGTATATTTATACACAAACATCATGGGCCTCCCATCTTCTTGTTCAATATCCAGTCGTTGAGGTGATCACCCTGTTAGCTCACACCTTACCCGCACATACAAACTTACTTCCACCTCTCTTTGTATCTAAACTAGGCACATGTCACTTCTGGCTATCTGCCCAGACATCTTAATGCGCCTCCTGAGTCTATGTCAGGATGGAGATGTCTGGTTCACTTCTGTTAGGAAAACCACAAATGTTCCATCTGACATTTGCTCAGCTAGAAACCTGCAAATGCAAACTTATACTATCAACGCAAATGCTCCCTGCAGATTAAGCATTAAATGTTAGATATACAAATATTCAGAAAATATAAATTCCCTCCACATGATGCTCAGATCATCCTCTCCTTCCTCCCCTCTGACCCCACCATCCCCTCCCATATCTCTACCTGTCTGTCTGCTATCTCCTCCTGGATCCACTCGCATCACCTCAAACTCAACCTCTCTAAATCTGACCTCCTTTTCTTCCCCTCCTCATCTTCCCCCTCCTCTGGTCTCTCTATCTCCATTCCTTTGGAATCTACCATGCTTTCCCTCCTCCTCAGCCAAGAACCTCAGAGTAACCCTGGACCCCTGCCTCTCCTACTCCCAGCACATCTCCACTCTAGCACGCACCTGCCGATTCTTCCTGAGCAACACACGAAGAATCCGACCCTTCCTCACAATCTACTCCACGAAACTCCTCGTCCAGGCCCTGGTACTCTCCTGCCTAGACTACTGCAACTCCCTCCTGGCCGTCCTCCCTGTGTCCGCCACCCGTCCGCTCCAGCTCATCCAGAACTCCGCTGCTCCACTGGCTCCCGATCACCGCCCACATCCAGTTTAAGATTCTTGTACTCGCCTACCGATGCCTTGACCAGACTGCACCCTGTGTTTTGTATTTGCTCTTATTAGGACTGAAGTCATTGTATTTTGCATCTTGTACTGTAATTCTTAATATGTATTTTATGTATACAACTGTAATTATTATTATTTTTAACCTGGTGTATTGCCAGGCTGTTTCAATGCAGCCTATGCTTTTAAAGTTGTAATGTCCTTTAAAAACTGCCTGCACAGGTTATTATTATTACACATCATTTCACAGTGGCGCACACAATTCAAATATAGCGGTATATTGCTTGAAAAGTATAAAACCAGGGTTCAGTTTTAAGAACTTTGTTTTCTTATTTTTTGGGTGGAAATGTGCTCTGCCTCTGGACAGACTGGATTAGGAGTAATTGCATTTTATGGCAAGTTAATATTAATTAACAAAAAGCAAATAGTGACTTTAACTTATTAGCGGCTGCACAAAAAAAAACAACACATTTTGTTGAACCATTTTATTCATTATTAGCATTATAAGCAATATTGTAGCAAAGGTGTTACACTTAACCCTGGGAATGAAAAACAAATGAAAATATGGTTATTTTCCCCAAAATTACAATTTTTGAATTTTAAAATTGTAAAAAAAAAAAAAGAACAGACAAAGTCTTGTGCGAGCCACTCGGCACGAAGAGGATAAGTAACTAAGTAACTGTCGAAGGACTGAAAACTCAGATACAGTGTGCCGTTGTAGCATACAGCAGTTCCCAGCATACAAAAGTTCCCAGGTCAACTTCCTGGTCGGTTTTTTTTTTTTTTTAATAGAACAAAGCATTATTTTGAATTAGACTTGGGCATCTTGTTAAGTCACAAAACCTGAAAACAAGTGTAGAATATGATATAAAACTGTTAAAACACGAGCAAGTTATTGATAGAACTGTAACGTACAGTGATGTCATAAACAGGCGCGTAAATTAGTTTTATCAATAATTCGCTCGTGTTACTGTATCTCTGTACCCTACACGTCATGCTTTTCTGTATTCGCCACCCTTTTAAGATGCTGCACCTTTTTATTTCTGTAATACGTTTTTCTGTATTGGCCACCCTTCTCTGTGAATTCGACATGCATCTTTGTAGAGTCGCCTGCACGTTATAAGATGACACTGTCTTGCACTTTTGGGCCACCATAAAACACCTTTTGGGCCACTGTAAAACTGTAATGGAAAATGGTCCCCCCTCCTTCTCCCCGGATTGGTTCTCCTTATCTAGACTTGCGATTGACAGTTGTCACTGCCCTATTGGAGCCAGGAGCTGATTCATTGCATTTTTTTACATACTGTTTTTTCTCAGAATAATGAGTAACAGCAAAGTGACTTGTGTATTACTCTTGGTCATACTTGCTGCGATTATTCGTTTCTTATTTGTTGCTCGGCATGGCCCTAATTAATACTAATACTGTGTCTTTGCTCTAATTTTATTTTTATTATTTTAACAAGAAAAGGAAGTACAAAATAAAAAAAAGAATCCCAACATGTCTTGAAGTTAACGATCTGTGTATAAATACCAGAGGTTATTGAGGTCAGGCTGCCGGTGGTGCTTCATACAGTACGTCTATTGATTTGGTTTGAAATGATGTCCAATCTTTTCCCACAGCTGACTTTAAAAGTGTATGTTCTTCACAGTTTGATCAACATGATGCAGACAAACAAAAAACATAAGAGATCTGACCAGAAAAATCAATAAAACTTAACTGTTCTTTTCCTCACTGAAATTTCAGATCTATAGATATGGACCACTTTAAACTATGTTGCACAATCAGCAAAATGAACCACAGCTATCAGGGAATGCTTAAGGTTGCCTTTATTACATACTTGTGGGTGCATAAGTCAATAATACATGGCATTGTTTTCTGTCCAGTTGTTGATGCTATTTGACCACTTTTAAATTATGTGACATCTTAGTTGGTGCAGCTCTTTGAATGAAAACCCTCTTGAGTGAAAGTTGAAAGTTATTCCTCAATTGCTTTATGTTCAGAGAATTTGCTCCAGTCTTCAATTTACTTCAACACCATTTAATTTTACAGAACAACTAAGAAATATAATTCAAGGTCTCTTAAGCACTTATAGTTTATTTCTCTTTTTAAATTATTAACATGGAATTTTACAACTTAGAAGTTAATGAATGACTAAAGAGTAAACGATTGTGTGAACAAAAATATAAAAAATCACTGGGATGTAAGAAAAAAATACTACATACAGTATCTCTGTGTACAGCAAATAAAACATAAATGGTAAACGAATAATTAGACATTTAGAAGTCCTTAAATTGATTTGAAACAGTGTTTATTTTCCTTGGTTCCAGCTTTGCACAGCTTAAAAAGCTTAGTAAATCTGTCCCATTTTAAGAATGTGCCTGGAACCCTTACACATTTATTTTCAATGGCAGTGGCAGCACAAGGCCATATAGAGGTAGAAAGGTTAGGGTTAGGGTTCCAAACAATAACATTTTTTTATAATATACCAATGCTGGTAGTGCAATACCAGAGTACAGTAGTACCAGTTCACTATTTTATCAGGACCACTGTGCAATATTTAGGTTGCCATTGGATAAGTTCTGCTTATCTGAGCTACACACTAGTATTATTATGACAGCCCAATTGTATTTTAAAACTGTGTAGTTCTGACTGGACTTTCTAACAATGAGTGCGTACCTAAATTCAGCGGTACTCAACAAAAACGTCACTATTGGTTCGTCACTTCTGTGTATTTAGGAACGCTTCGTTGCATTCCAAAACTAACGGTAAAATTAAAAATAATATTACAAAATATTAAATACAAGTTTTTATTAAATATGCTGCATTACTTTGTAAAAAAATATATATTAAAAATAGGTTGTAGTTACGTTGTTATATTTGCTGTATTTTATTTGTTATACAATAATATACAGTATAAAACATATTATAACAATTAAATGTTGCAGTATTATTTGTATTTATCAGTCAGGACTTGCTGCCATGTATTGAAGTTAGATTATATCAGTTTGCATTCCTCAAGTGAGCAGTCTTCTGACATTTCTGTTGTTTCAATGAGCCTCCTGATAGCCCATCAATCAGCCTTGACCGCTCATGGCGCCCGGCTGTCTGTCTGCATTCTGGTTACTATATAAGTCACTTGTTTTTCTAAGAAATTCATTGTTACCCCAATACACTCTGAAAATGGATTGCGAAAGACACATGACAACAAAGCAGTGTTTGGAACTCCAAAGTTTACCAAACAATGATTCTGATGCAGCAGAGACAGACAATGACGAATCTGGCTCTGAAGCAGACTGGGTTTGCGAAGAGGAATCTTCCAGCAGCAGTGACAGGCAGGAGGATGCCAGCGAAGTGCCTGGAACGAATGCGCGAAGAGGGCGCAGGAGATCCCGTGGGAGAAGAAGCAATCCTGTGGCAGCCCCTGCAAGGATGCCAGCCACTTCACCTGCATCAGCCCCTGCGCCTGATCCAGCGGTAGCGCCAGCACCACTTGGCACTCAAGAGGCTGGTAATGATGGCACTGTAAATCCTGACAGAACACTATAAATTCTGATGTTAAAGCTGCAGGTAGAAGGGGTGAACATAATATTTTGAGGTAAGTTCCAGGGCCCACAGCAACATTGATGAGTGCGCATTGGGTGCTTTTCGCCTATTGATTGACATGCATACGCTTCACCACATACAACACTGCACTGAAGCAGCCCACCGACAACTACAAGATGATTCCTGGTCAATGCCCTTAAAGGAATTTGAAGCTTTAATTGAACTAGTATATGCCGGTGGAGCATTTGGTGCCAGAAGCCTGCGTTACTGTTGATAGCTGTGCCAAATGCGCATAGACAGTCTGCAATAAGTGAAGTGCATATGTTGAAAAGCGCAGGATCTATATTTAAAAAAATACAACAAATACATGGGAGGAGTGGATAGGTCAGACCAGATGCTGGAGCCGTACAATGCTGCAAGGAAGACCGTGGCATGGTATAAGAAGCTTGGCATGTACATGGTCCAGATCTCATTGTACAATGCCTACGTAGTGTACCTAGAGTTGCCACCTTTTCCACAGACCAAACCCGGACATATTTCTCAGTCAGCCTAGGTCTATCAAAACAGTAGACGCTTGTTTACAGCAACACCTTGTAAGAGCAACCGCCGCTTATGAGCAACATTTCTCCTGGGAACACCTTCCCTACCATGAATTATCCAATCAGTAACAGCTGCTGCATAAAAACAATATTTGTGACGTTGTGACGTTACATCCTCCACTTACTTGCATAGTTTTTTTTTGTGGCAAAAACAGACAAAATGCCAAGTCTCTCACTGAAAGAAAAAGTACAGATTAAACAAAGACTGTCAAACTCCGGGGGCTACTCAAAACCAAGCTGCAGTCAGGTGGAAGTTGCACATGTCGGTTGTATACAGAATTTGGAAGCAGAAGGATAAGCTTTTGGCTGAATATGAAGACACACAGTCGAATAGCTGCCATAAGCGTGGGCGTGAAGGAAAAGCCCCTGATGTCGATCAGACTCTCTTTATACGGTTCATGGAGAAGAGGACGCAGGGAGCACTGCTTGCTGGACCCAGAATCAAGAAAAAAGCCCTTCAGTTTGCCGCTTCAGTGGATTGAATGATTTTAAGTAGGGCTGGGGTGATGGATCGATGCATCGAATCGGTCCAATAACCATCGACGGATAAAATACCCATCAATGGATCAAAACAAAATGAATATGGTGAAACCACATGTCGTTTCATGAATCCATTTTACAGTGCCTTGCATAAGTATTCACCCCCCTTGGACTTTTCCACATTTTGTAGTGTTACAACCTGGAATTAAAATGGATTTAATTGGGATTTTTACCATTTGATTTACACAACATAGTTAACACTTTGAAGGCGAAAAATATTTTTTATTGTGACACAAAAGTTAATTAAACAAAAAAAAGACATTTGTTGGTTGCATAAGTATTCGCCCCCCTGAGTCAATACTTGGTAGAAGCACCTTTGGCAGCAATTACAGCTGTGAGTCTTTTTGGGTAAGTCTCTACCAGCTTTGCACATCTGGATCCTGCAATTTTTGCCCATTCTTCTTGGCAAAATTGCTCAAGCTCTGTCAAGTTGGATGGGGACCGTTGGTGAACAGCAATTTTCAAGTCTTGCCACAGATTCTCAAACGGATTGAGGTCTGGGCTTTGACTGGGCCATTCTAAGACATTCAGGTTCTTGTTTTTAAACCACTCCAGTGTAGCTTTGGCTGTGTGTTTAGGGTCATTATCCTGCTGGAAGATGAACCTCCGCCCCAGTCCTAGGTCTCTTGCAGGCTGAAACAGGTTTTCCTCTAGAATTTCCCTGTATTTGGCTCCATCCATCTTGCCCTTAATCCTGACCAGTTTCCCAGTCCCTGCTGATGAAAAGCATCCCCATAACATGATGCTGCCACCACCATGCTTCACCGTGGGGATGGTGTTCTCAGGGTGATGAGCAGTGTTGGCTTTGCGCCACACATAGCGTTTTGCGCTAAGGCCAAAAAGTTCAATTTTGGTCTCATCAGACCAGAGAACCTTTTTCCACATGTTTGCTGTGTCTCCCACATGCACAGGATTTGATATGGGTTTTTTTCAGCAATGGCTTTCTTCTCGCCACTCTTCCATAAAGCCCAGCTTTGTGGAGCGTTCGGGTTATAGTTGTCCCATGGACGGTTTCTCCCTTCTCAACTGTGGATCTCTCCAGCTCCTTCAGAGTTACCATTGGCCTCTTGGTTGCTTCTCTGACTAATGCCCACCTTACCTGGTCACTGAGGTTTTGGTGGACGGCCTTCTCTAGGCAGAGTCGGGGTTGTGCCATATTCTTTCCATTTTTTAATAATTGATTTAACGGTGCTCCAGGGGATGTTCAAAGTTTGGGATATTTTTTTATAACCCAACCCTGATTGGTACTTCTCCAGAACTTTATCCCGGACTTGTTTTGATAGCTCCATGGTCTTCATGATGCTGTTTGTTGAGATATGCTCTCTAACAAACTCTGGGACCTTCCAGAAACAGGTGTGTTTAATCTGAGATCATGTGACACTTTAATTGCACACAGGTGGACTCCATTCAACTAATTATGTGACTTCTGAAGGCAATTGGTTGCACCAGAGCTAATTTAGGGGTGTCACAGCAAAGGGGGTGAATACTTATGCGATCAAGACTTTTCAGTTTTTCATTTGTAAATAATTTTGAAAAATATGTAGATTTTTTCCCCACTTCGACATTATGGACTATTTTGTGTAGATCAGTGACAAAAAATCCTAATTAAATCCATTTTAATTCCAGGTTGTAACACCACAAAATGTGGAAAAGTCCAAGGGGGGTGAATACTTATGCAAGGCACTGTATTAGGATGAAATTAAATTATATAAAACTGTACCCTAGTTCCCCGCCTTTGCTTTCTATTTCTTTCAGAACCCCGCCCCCACACGCATTTACATACAAATATTTTCTATAATCAACCCGGGAACTCAATCAAAAGCGTGAACAGAACAAACCCAGTGAAATACCAGTATAGCTGCTACAGGATTAAAGCTTTCTCGGTTAAATTACTAACAATGCCGTCCAACGTTTGGAAGTTTTTTTCCAAAGAACAAAACGGAAAGGTAAAATGCGGCATTTGTGAAAGTTTGCTGAGCTTCTCCGGCAGGACCACAAACCTGCGGGACCATTTAGTGAAGCTCCATCCAACAAAATATGACAATGTGAGTACTAAAAAACAAAAGGAACTACCTACAGTGGCATCGTATTATGGAAAGAAAATCGAGCCAAAAGGAATAACAGACCTGATAGTGGATGTTGATACATCGTGGAGGGAGCTGCATTTAAAAATCTGATAACGAATCTTGCTCCGGGCTACACAATGCCCTGTCAAAACATTTGCAGAGCAATGCCTTTACTTACACATGTAAACGATCATACTGGGGCACTTTTTAATGGCGTGGCAAGTGTGCGCTGTGCAGGGCACCATATAAACCTATGCATTCAGAACAGTTTGGAGGATGTTCTAGCCGTACACACAAGAAGACTGGTTGCACATTTTAAAAAAAAGCCAGCTGGCAACGAGTGCTTTAAATAGAAAACAAACAGAAATGCTGAACACAGAAAAGGCGCCAGTAAAGTTAAAAGAAGATGTGCAAACAAGATGGAACACAGTATATCATAACGTCTGCTTGAGTTGAAGTGGCCAGTAACTGCAGTTTTGTCATACCCTGATTTGACAAAAAAAGTCTGATGCTGCTACTTTAGATCTAACTACTGAGCAGTGGAAGCTAATGGCCAAGGTACCCCCTCTACTTCAGCCATTCAAATTAGCTACAGCACTGGATTGGATTTCCTATCAGAACAAGCCAAAGCCACTGTAGTTGAAGCAATGCTTTCCAGACTAGTTAGGCTGATGAACAGCAGTCCCGCTAATGACACGAACTGTGCCACTACAACTAGAAGTGATTTGCCAGTTAAAAAGAAAACAAAGACAGAACAAGCGTTTGCATTGTTATTTCATGGACAGCAGCAACCAGAGATGACCTCCAAGGAAAGCCTAATCAGACAAGAAGTGATGACATATACCTCTGAAACAAAGATCCACTGCTGTGGTGGAAAAATAACCAGACATGCTTTCCAAAACTAGTAACCTTGGCAATGAACATTTCCCAGCAACATCGGTACCAAGTGAGTGGGTGTTCAAATAGTAAATCGTTCTGGACCATGGATTTTATAAAACAAGTTGAATAGTTAAATTAGTTAAAGTTGAATTGGTTGGTGTTCGCACCTCATTGGATTTTGTTGCAAAGGATTTTTTTCTAACCAGTTGCTGTCAGTCAAGACATCTTAGGTAAGAAACATTTAAATAATTTTAACCATTTGTGAGAATGAGAAACTCACTGGGTATCGTTTGATTTATATTAGAACATAGGAAATGTTGGAAGTTTATTTTACTCTAAAATTAGAAAGAGATAAACTGCGGAAATGTTTTGTTTTTGTGTTTACATCAGATATCTGAAAATGTGTGATTTGTTTATTCACTAATATTGTATGTTTTGCATTATGGAAAAAAATGATGCATCGATGCATCATCTCTTTAAGAAAACAATGCATCGAAAGTAGAAAAAAACACTATTGTCTCACCCTTATTTTAAGGCAAGTGACAGTTGGTTTACCAGATGGAAGAAATGCTTCAATGTCACTTACAAAAAAGATCATGGTGAAAAACAGTTGGCAGACAAACCAGCAGCTGAGCAGTGGAAGCGCGAAAAACTTCCTCACATTCTTGAAACGTTTTCCCAGGCTGCCATCTACGATGCTGACGAAATGGGACTTTATCTGAAAGGGCTTTGTGACGGAGGACAAAATGGTAGAAAAAAATGAAAAGCCAGAAGGAGGGAAAGCTTCAAAGGGCAGGGTAACTGTGCTCGCCTGTGCCAACATGGATGGGAGTGACAAACGCCGAACGATCAGGAAGTCAAAATGATCCAGATGCTTTCCAAAGGATTTCAGTAAACTTTTCCTCAATTATGTCAGTTCAGCGAATGACTGGATGACAGGTGTGATTTTCATCAACTGGCTAAAAAAGTGGGATTGTCAGCTTCGCTTGCAGAGCCGTAAGATATGCCTTTTACTGGAGTGGTTCTCACTAACATTCAGCTTGAATTCTTACTGTGGCTGTTTTACGTATCAGAAAAAGCAGGCTGCCTTTGATTAGATGACACTCCCCATAACAGCAACAGCCGCTTAAGCGCAACATAGCAAAAGGGCACCAATATGTTGCTACTAATGAGCGTCTACTGTACAGTTTAACACAATACCACCAGATATCGGTACAAATCAATAATCACACAGTATACACAGTATTGTGCTCATGATATTTCTAGCAATCAAACTTGCAAGCCAGAAAAAATAGTAGCTATAGGGTCATTCCATAACAACTCAACCAGAGCCGTTGCCTGACCGTCTCAGAGTTTGCTAGAAAAATTCACCTGGGGGTTTTCGGGCCCACTGAATTGCAACTTTTTTTTTTTTGTAATTTCCCCTTCGAGCTGGCAAAGGTCAACCTAAAGTGAAAAGTGACCCTGACCAGAAAAATCACCCTGGGCTCAACTTAGACGCTAACACCTCATTTGACTCGTAATGAATAGGGCTTTCGGGGAAAAAATACCAGAAGCACCTAACTCACTTTTGGCAAGTTGCCAGATGAGGGGTAAGTGACGAGTTTTATTCGAATTTCAGCCCAACCCTTTACCCTGTAGGGGTTGCGGGTCCTAAAATGTTAGTATTGCTGTAAGAACCTTAGGGACCACTCTTCGAAATTTTGTGAAACACTTTTGGTTTCAAGTCCCCCCACTGGTCATTAACCCCCTCTGAAATTTGAATTTTTGGTATTTCTACCAAGTTTAGACTGAAATAACTCACATTGGGGGGTGGGGGGCTCCAAAAAACACCCAAATACATTTTTGGATAGATGTTGATGAGATCTCCAAGAATCAAGCAAAACATTTTGGTATCCTCAGATTTTTTAAGTTGCAAGTGTCATACATTCAAGCATTGCTTATGGCCACTTTGGTGAAGCTAAAGTACCATATAGTCCTAACCGATCTTGCGTTATTCATCAATTTTGCACTGTCTGGGACTAGATCTAGAGTAAAAAGTGACAGGGTGTGCTTGCAGTGGCAATAGCTTGGAGCTGAGGGGTTATACACTTGCGTGTGGAACTTAGATTTCTTTGTTACAGTGACACATTTGAAACTACCAAAACTGATAGAAAACACAAAACATAGATTACCATGATAAACTTGAGAAACTTGAGGGGTTAACAGCTTCCGGCATCAATAGAATTTCACATCTACTCCTACTGGAATCGAACAAAAAATCTCAATTCTTATGACAAGTATATAACTACGCAAAAAGCAAAGGATCTTAAACATTTTAAAAGTTGATTGCAGAATGTGGTTGGTTAACAACCGTTATAGAAACCACACATCACAAAGTTCATCAAATTTAAAATTTTTGCGTGAACTGGAACGGGGAGTGAGATTTTCTTCACAGTGTTCGTCCATTCATAGAACAGTCTGTCCTCAGAAGGGCCACTTGAAGGTGTTCGGTCCGGCAGGATGAATAACCTTCATTTGTGCTCCTTCATCAGAGACATTCTCAACTTCTCCAGGGAACATTTTATTGTCATACTACACCTTCACCCAGTCACCAACTTAGGGTATCTCTCTTGGAAGGTATGATGGGCCTCACAAAGGTTGCCAAGTATTAAGTGCTTCGGCTTCTTCACTTTCTCTCCATTGATACACACGGTTACCACCTGTTTTGCACCTGGACATACGCAACTCACTTCTTGCTCTACGTAGAAGACTCATACGCAGCCTTTTAAGTCTTTCGTCAAAGTCCAAACACATTTAGGGTCAAGACTTCGCCATCAAACGGTTTTCCTTTTTTAGCTTACGTGCCAGCTTGACCTGAAGAACTGACGTGGAAAAAAAGACACTTTTTTTTCTGGGACAATGACTCAGGTGCCAGAGTCAAAATCTGAACCTGTAGTTCCTTCGAAGTAATCAAAGAAAAGGCGTCTTTGAGGTTCTGAAGGACATATTCACCGTCTGGCACACTTGGAACATACGCTGGATTGGATGTACTAGTAGAAGGGATTTCTCCAACACCCACAACTTTTGAAACCTGAGCTACTATTGTAGAAGAAATTTTCTTTAACTTTTGTTTACCGTAAGCCTCACGTCGTTCATCAGGAACTTTCCTTTTCACTGGAGACTGTCTGATGCTGACAAGAGACTCGTTCAGAGCATCCTCATCAATGAAAGAAACGGATGATGAAGCCAAGCTTTCTTCACCAGATGTGCTTGCTAAGGCTGCTCCTGCTTGCTTTCCTTAAACTGGCTTTGCACTTTGGGATCATTTATCTGGATGACACATTGAGGACAGAGCTTGTGTCCCGGAATAGGTTTAAACATTGGGAACTATGAGATACTTATACTTATCAAGAAAAACTTGACGATGGTACGGGCATATATTCACTGGATCACCTTTTCCAGAGAACCTCAGCCGCAGCAGCTTTTGGTCATCTTCAGAGAATTCGGCCAAAGGTGTCAGTTGATTAGGGACTTTTGAGTTAGGTTGAAGATAAGTCAGTTTGTGGCACTCATCTCTACCGGAAAGAGCAGTCCTCCATCTCTGTCAGATATGGCGGGATCCCTTTAAAGAGTGCTGCTCCCTAGTGTGTGCACTTGTGCACGTGCATGAGTGGCGGAAGCACCACTGGATAGAGAAATCTGTTGGCTTAAACTGACTTAAACTGTTTATACTTCCTATTAATATTCTGAAAGATACAAAACAAAATGATCAAATATAGTTAAATTTTTATTTCAAGAAAACGCAAAATAAACAATGGCTCAAGGGTCAAAAATCAACAAAAAAATGGCAGTAACTTGGCAGCGTTCAGTCCTATCTAGTCTCTCTCTCTCTCTCTCTCTCTCTCTCTCTCTCTTTTTCCTTGTGGTTTCTCTCCAACAAAAGAAAACTCTTATTTATAGGGTGTGGTGCTTACCTAGGGGGATAATTGACTGATTGGCCAACCATTCATGAGAAAGCCATTTGCTGCATTCTCATGCTGGCCAGTCAGTCAATTAAGCCTCCTGGGCAGGCACACCTGAAAGTCTTTGGAGTTTAAGTCTTCAGTGGCGGGGGAACCTCTACCTTGCCACAATGGGCCACTTCCTATTTCTTCAGGGATGTACCAGTTGCCAGTATGCATGGCACCAGGACACTGGAGCGCTGCACGGAACAGTGTTCAAAACCACATGGCAACCACACTGCATTGTCAAGATGGCAAAAGGCATGCTTATGCAAACGGTGGGGTAAAGGGGGACGTTTTTTTTTTTTGAAAAACAGTGAATTGTCCATAATTTTTTCAACACCAGACCTTACAGCCAAAGGAAATTTTGAGATTAGAAACCGCATACAGTACGGTAAACATATAGGAGGCTGTGTGGTCCAGTGGTTAAAGAAAAGGGCTTGTAATCAGGAGGTCCCTGGTTCAAATCCCACCTCAGCCACTGACTCATTGTGTGACCCTGAGCAAGTCACTTAACCTCCTTGTGCTCCGTCTTTCGGGTGAGACGTAGTTGTAAGTGACTCTGCAGCTGATGCATAGTTCACACACCCTAGTCTCTGTAAGTCGCCTTGGATAAAGGCGTCTGCTAAATAAACTAATAATAATAATAAACATGTCATAAATGATCATGAAATGGTTAACCCCTAAAGTTTGCCAAGATTATCTTTTTTTTGTGTTTTTTCTATCAGTTTGTAGATTTTAAAATGCAATTAAGTGAGGTTTTGATAGTTTCAAATGTGTCACTGTAACAAAGAAATCTATTTGGGTTAAATTTCAGTTTTCATTTGCTTGTTCAGCTACCAAAAGGCACAAGTAAACCTCATGTTATTACTTCATGAAAACGTGTCGATGGCCACTGTTTACTGGGAAGAAATGGCAATGGCAAGGAATGAAAAAAAAAAACTACATGCATTGTCAACTTTATGTACTATTTATTTTGGGAATAAACAAAACAACATTAAACTTGAACTGCTATTTGGCATCCTTTGTTTTGTAGTTAATTCACTGGGGTAAAGTAAGACAGACACAACTTATTCTTTACTCCTGGGATATTTTTCTATTTTAACGTGTTATTGTAAGGTCTTGCAAAATCCAGACTCCAATAAATATGCCGAAACGAGTCCAAATTAACAGTCCAAAAACAAGGTTATGTTTCTGAAAAACAAAACTAAGGCTCTAATTTAAAACAAAATCAGAGAGCAACTCTCAACAAAAATGTTATCATTGAGCAGTTGAGCAGGGACAATGTAAAATATATGTTTTGTGCTGTATCGAATCTAGACAGAATAAGCACATTGTTTTCAAGTGACTATTTCCAAAAGTTAATTTGTTGAAAGTAGAAGGGGGATATTTATAGAATGCAGTCAAAAATGACTTTTATCAAGATGCTTACATGTTAAAGTGTTTAGTGCAGTAGTCTGTTAGTGTTAATCAGCTTTAAGACAATTAAAGCTTGTTGATGGTCACTCACTGTATGATATGAACACACTCAATAGGTCTGGAGTAGGGAATCCAATTCCGGACACATCCCAATTCCAGGATTTATGGATTGATCTTTTTTTTTAATGCTGGGATTCCATTTTTGTAATAATAAAAATAATAATATAGTGTTTTTGCTTTTATTAATAACTACCGGTGTTAAGACGTAGGGTAATGCACTCACATGACAAAGGAGTTCTTCAATTAATTAATTAAAATGAAAAAACACATATAAGCATTGCAAGTAAAGATAACAGTTGTGTCGCTCCAGCTCCAACACAGAACAAGTGAGTGATTTCACTGTAGAGCAGCCCAGCTGCCTGCTCAACTCAATAACTGTTATTTAAAAACGTAAATGTAGATAAAACACTGAACTGATTCAACTACTAACACTGAACATTTAAACGCCAGGAAGTAAACTTACCTAGTAAATACTACACATTTTTAAAAGAAGTAACATCATACAATGACAATCTTTGAGTTTAGTTTTTTTAGCTCACAGACTGCAGAACCACACCCTGCTATTTACATATGTAAATTAGTCATGTGTGCGCTCAACGCTCACTCACAGCAGCTGGCTGGGTGTTTATACATTTAACTTCACCCAACAGAAAACAAATGTTTTATTTGAAAGGAGATTCAACTTTGTTGATTTGATTGCTAGGGCACGAAACACTAAAATGTGGTAAAAAAAATGTGTTGTCCGCCATTAAAGGATTTTTCTCGCGTACCCCCCAGTGTTGTAATCGAGTCACAAAAATTGGGACTGAGTCAAGTCACCTATCTTGCTCGAGTCAATTCGAGTCATTAGTCCTGACAGTTCGAGACAGATTGATTTAATCAGCTTCATTTTACAGGAGATAAGCAATCTACAAGTAAAAAGAAAATAACATTTCAATTAAAAATACAAAATTGAGATGCACAATAATGTGGTCATACTTACACTGATGTTCACCATTAAAGGTTCACGGTTTCTGCCTTGTGTTTGTCTCAGCATTTCAGTGAATTCACGATTCCTTAGCCTATTTATAAGCAGGTTTTGTTATTGACCATACAGAGGCCCTTTTACCTGTGCTCAATTGGGTTGGATGCACAGTAATGGATACCATAAACCAAAAGAATGCATTTAACCATTTATTTACAATTTTACTGACGGCAGCCTGAGTGTTTTTCACCTTTTCTCAACAGTGAAAACTCCCTGATAGTTTTTTTCAGATACCTTAACCATAGTAAAGGACATTTTGTGGCATTTAATTTGATATTTGATATAGATATCTTGCTTCTAAGCTGAAAACATAGCAGCTACAAAGGAAAACAGTAATGCAACTGAGGTGAAATCAAAGTTTTAAAACCATTGAATACTCACACATATATGCTCCAGTTCAAAATCAATAAACAACCTAATTTGCCTAATATTATAGAAATAAATGTATCTTGAAAGGCTAAGAGTTTAGCATAATAATGTGTGTTACAAAACACAGGTAAGTAATTTTTGTTACCGGTATTTTCAGATAAAAAATGGTTTTCACTAATGCACTTAAAAAAATAGCGGAAATATTTCACAAAGAACACACTGCACCATAAACTCTTTAACCACCTATACTTAGCACAATACAATCACAGTTGTTTGTCTAAATAAAATCATCAATGTAGTTAAAATGTGCAAATGTACAGTAATACTAAGAGGTCAATTGTATTTTGAATAACCCTACTGTTGTTTCATAAACACATTCAAAATACCCCAAGCATAAAACAACCCTCTTTTTTTTACCGGTGTAATAATTGATTTGTTTGACAAAATCCACAGACTACTTTTTAAAAATGAATTGAAAACAGTACAGTTCTGTCCTCAACCTCCTTTCGTCCGGCAATGTTGATTGGGCCTATTCCCAAAATCATGCTGCTGTGGTCTGAGGGTTGTTTGTGTGTTCATTTCATGTACAGTGCGTTATTACATAAAATTCCATGTACAAAACATTTTTTTAAGTTTATAAGCTTGTACATGAGTTTGGATTCGCAAGTGGTAGTTTGGATTTTAAAAACAACTTAAATTTTAGCAAAATATGGCTTTTTTGCCAGTTCTTTTTTGTTATTTAAAACAATGATTTTTTTAAACGTAGTAAAACGTTAGATATACATTAAACCAGACAACAAACACTTAACCCCTTTTCTACTGCATTTAAGTTTTAGGCTTCTGTAAATAAAAATCTATTGCTTGACCCACCAAATAAGTATTGGCTGGTAAGAAATAATAAAAAAAGACTGTGGAAGGGTGGAGGTATTCACTTATACGGGAGACAGAAGATTGTACTTGAAAACACCGCACAGGTGCCCAGTTTTATTTATTTTCTTTTTTTATTTATTTTAGCCCACAGAGGGCGCTGTTGTCTGTGGCCTGCATACCGGCAATGGTAATCAGGACCACAGGTTACCAACACAGGTATATGCAGACGCACTCTCAGGTGCTCAAAAATAATAATGAAAACCAAAGACGAAATGAAAAGGGAAAATAAAACACAGTAATAAAACTACTAAACAAAAGTGCTGCTTACGCAGTGCCCCCACTGCCGCTATGCCGGTCAGCTCAGGTCTGTTTTGTTTACGCTCGCTTCCTCAGCTAACGTCACTGGGTTTTCCCTATCATGGCTACCCGAATGCACAACCAAGCGCAGTTCCTATGGCAACGCCCCAAGGCTTGCCTCAACCACTCAGAGAGAGGGAAAGCCAACACACCTTCCTCCCAACCTCTCAGTGTCATTGCCATGATAGACAGGCAGATATTACGAGGCTGCTGCCCCCTTCCGGCAGAACCACGCATGCCCCAGATAGTCAGCACAGATCTCCCCCTGTTACAAAGACCGAAAACGATTTAAGTTATTTTAGACACAGTTCATTTTAGTTTGGCATTTCTCAGTGCTGGCAGGAAGCAGACTGCTTATTTCTCTCTGTCTCTATGTTGTCACGCATTCCTCTCACTCATAAAGAGGTAGGGCTTGTACGCATCACACGAAGGGCTGCGGTTATTGAAAATGAAACTGATTGTGTAATTTATTTTATCATAAAGACTATGACTCGAGTCAAGTGGAGATTTTAGGGCCGGGACTCGAGTCGAGTCTAGTCATTTGATGACAATGACTCAAGTCAAGTCGAGTCACTGAAAATTGTGACTCGAGTCTGACTCGAGTCGAGTCACTGACTCAAGTCATTACATCTTTGGTACCCCCTGATGAGAGCTTGCATACCGCAGTTTGAAAACCACTGTCTTTCTCTCATTTGAAAGATAAGAACTTGGACTAATTAGCTGTCATTTATGTATTTATTTAATGTTCTATCCTTTAAAAAATAAGCATTTTTACAGAACTGCCCCTTTAGTCACTTTTGCCCCACTGCGCTAGAGGCTAATCTTACATGAGCCAAGTAGCTGTGTTGATGAGTAACGCCATGGTAAATCAATGTAATTTCTGAAGCGACAATCCTTACCTTGGTTTAATTACCATTATATATCGTAAATAAACCATATTTTACTGTAAAGGTTATGTTTAATCACACACAGATCAATGTAATGTAAAGCATTATTCAAATGCTGGGCACAGTAGAATGTACAGATCAGTACTAAACAGTTAATTTCTAATAAGACAGTGGAAATTCTTTAAGCAATTAATGTACCGTATAATGGGAAATTTTGACTGGTATTAAATTCGCAGATTTGCAACCTTGGTAGATTTTGACGGTTTTTGAATTGGCATTTATCACTTAGCACGTTCACAAAGAAACATGCCACACAGTTTTGTATTTCTACTTTTAATTTAAAAAAACATTCAAATACATGTTTACTTAATGAAATGTGTCTGCTAAAACAGTATCTCATTTACAGTAACTAGTTATAGCATCTACAATGTCATTGCAGCAACAGAACGCCATATAAAAATGAGTTACAATATTTATCGTTCTTATATGGCCTTTCAGTTTTAAGATATCAGTAATTAGCATTTGCTAACTCTCAGTTTTAACACTTAGCTATGGTTCACTAACATAACACAGTGGAATGATCACAGTATCATGTAGCCTAGTAATTGTAGGACAGTATTGCCATGTGTGAACACTTTAACAATAAAGCCAAAACTAAAATGCAGTTTGGCATAAAATTTTTTGGCTGTTACTTAATTAACCCCTTGTAAAAAAAATAAATAACATAAAACTGCTTAACCTAAAAAAGAACAGTCCTACAGGTACCACAGTAGTAGGTGCAGTTTACACAGCCTCAGAGTCACATCATAAATTCCAGATTTCCTAAATCCATTGATGGAAATGTCCGGTCTGCTTTTAATTTTTTCAAGCAAATTGGCTTCATCACACTGCCATTCTCATATTCACTTTGACATCCGACACATTCTTTCCCTTGCCCAGCGCTTCTTTAACCTGTGCTGCATACCAGTCTGTCAGACGGCTGGATCACTCGCTGTATGCCACACTCTGATTGGTGGAAGAATTATTGGCGATCCAATCCAAACCGCCAATAAAGCCAAAATAAATTCCACTCCAAAATGTCCCATTCTACAGTATGTCAAAGAAAATATTAAAGGAAGTGTGGCAGAGGAAAAGACCTGCACATGAATAGGGGACAGGGCAAAGCCCTGCTTAAAAAGTATTGTTTATGTTCGTTTAGCATGGGTGAATGTATTGTTATGATTTCAAATGCATAGTTTTGGTTATTTTAAACGGGTGATTTAATGTATTGTATGATTTGAATGGATGTTGTGTTATTTAAAAATATAATATGTTTTCTTTGTTATTGTTTTGTTTGGATATGGTCTGGCAGATGCAATGTCTGCCAGACATCTCGTGAGAATGTGACTGGTGCCATTTATTGAATTATTGTTTAAGTGTTTGTAATTATTTGTTAACTGCACGTGTATATAATGAGAGCGAGCAGAGAGGAAATAAAGAAAGAAATAAAAAACTAAAGTAAAAATTAACAAATGCTACGTGTGGTGGAGATCACCTGCCCGGTACTTGTTATTGTGTTTGGATTTTGTGTTCACGACTTGTTTTGTTTAAACCTTTTATTTCGCTCTGTGTGCATTGTGTTTTTGTTTAAATATTTGATTTATTTTTGTTTCAATAAAAACAGCACCGCAATGCACTTTGCACCCGAGTACTCCCTGTGTTTGCTGTTTCTACTTCTGGTCTGACGTCACCACCCTCAGCCGTCCTGTCACAGGAAGGTTGGTGTTTCTTATGTGTTTCACTGACTGTAAAAATCGTTTTATAGATCGCACTGGTGTAAAACTCGCCCCCCCTTTTTTTTAGACTTCAATTTTAAGAAAACATATTTTTTGGGTTTTAAATACTTTTTTTACAATTGATTTTTTTCCTACATGCTCAATGTCGATAAATAAAGAAAGATATGCAGGTTTAGTTTTCGAAATAACCCTTTTAGCAACATTTTATTCCATTAATAATCTTACAGTATTGTTTTTAGTTTTTAGTTAAACTGCTAGCAACTATTATGTTTTCCAAAATGTATAAAATTTAAAAAGTAATAACTTAACAGAGCGTAAAATTTAACATCACATCTGTATTAACCTATTTTATATTTGCGTATCAAGTACCCAAACAAGTTCAAGAACATATCTTCTTTGCTTTACTGAACATTTCTTTCCTAAATCATACTTAGACAAATTCCTGCTGCATTGGCTTTTACAAATTTGTTGTATTAATTCAAATTAAAAAGAAAAGTATTAAACAGTGCTGCTTCATCAATTAAATAGCAAATAAATAAATAAAAATAAATAAACTAAACAGTGCACCATTTAATAATCAGTAAAAAAAACATTTTAGTGTTGCATACGGAGCAGTACAATTGCATTCAATTTCCAGCTGTACAAATACATGAATTTTGTTTTGTTAATCAGAACCAGAACCACACACATACTTTACAAGTGTACCACTGCGTTGCACTGACATGTAGAACAAGTTACAGTATGTATTAAAGTCATTCAAAGTACTCCATCAAACAAAATGTTTCCTACGTCAGGCTAAAGATAAACACTTTCCTCCTATCATCTGCTCGTTTCTCTTTCACCATTTTAAGTTTGTCTTTGTTTCGTCTCCAGTCACATACTGTTTTTTCAGCATTGTGATTAACATGTATTTCAGCAAATTCAACAGCGCGCAATTTCAAACCTTTTGAGAAGAGGAGGGCAGTCATGAGTCTAAAAGCTTGTGTTTAACATTCAAAATGACTACGGGTATTGAGAGTAACAAATTAAAACTTTTAATTAGATCAGTGATTTTGTGTGTCTACCTATCAACATGACCTGAATGCCGTAGATCCTGAAAAAATAAATTGTGTTGTTGACAGTTAAGTTTGTGTGAGCCATAACCGTGGCTGTAGTAATCCCATTAAGATACATGGTACTACTGTCCACGCTGTCCCTCTCAGCCAGGCCTCTGTTTGGAGGAGTGTTTTGAAAAGTACCACATAGTACATGAGTACTGGAAGGACTAAATAAACCTTCAAAACAAAGCAACGTAACCAAAGGTACTAAAAAAAACACTTGTTTTTATTTCATGCGGCAACATTACCTCGGACTCCAAAAGGATTATGGGTAACAAATCATTGAAGGGAGATGTTATGTTACCAATTTTTTTAATTCTTATTTTGTGCAGATTCAGACAATATATATTTTTCCCTAGGTATCTCATTCTTTGGTGGCGTACTGGGCACATGAAATTGGGGTGGGTAATACACCATAGGCTGCATAATTTGAAGTGGAAAAGTCAAAGTGGCCTGGTGTCAGTCTAGAACATATAATACCCCCAAAACGAATAAAACAATTTACACAAAGACATAGGCAAACCGAGCAGCTTAAAAGTCTCTAAAATCTTACATCAAACATAAGGATTTTAGGAACTAAGGACAATGTAGGTATAATACATTTTATGAAAAAGTATTCCTCCATCTTTGGCACTGCAGCCGGCAACGGCTCCTCACCCTTTGGCACTGGAGACGGCAATGGCTCCTCCCCTTTTGGCACTGGAGACAGCAAGGCTTGTCCCTCTGCTCGCCTTCGGGAATGGCCACCCCCCCCTCCCCACTGCCGGAGTGCCCAGCATCGCCCCTGCCGAAGTGCCCCACGCTGCTGCATTAGGGCCAACCTCTGTAGAAAAGCCCCAAGCAGGGAAAAGTCACTCAGGCTTAAGAGGTAGAAAGAGGTTTAAATGGACAGACCCTTACAAAAGCCCAGGGGTAACCAAGGGGGCTAAACAGGCACCCCCCTTACAACAGCCTAGGGGTCATAAGAGGGGTTAAACTGGTGCTCCTGATAGAAGACCCAGGACCACCTCAGCCGAAGGATGTCAAGGAGACCACCTCCATCCCGACCACAACCCCTTGTTGCCTATGGGTCTGAGCCCTGTACCCTTGGTGTCCGGACCTCTGGTCACTGGGCCTAGCTCCCAGGTCGATGCATCACCAGGCAGTCAGTCGCCTGGTCTCCTGCTCTGCTCCCTCTCGTGGCCTAGATGTCACTCCATGGTCACCAGGGTTCTGCTGTACCCACCCAGTCGCCAACCTGCGCTCCCAACGCCCTGTCAGGAGCAACCCACACCGGAGTTGGGACCACAAGAATCCAGAGGGAGACAAGATGGTAGGGGGTTGGTGTTTCAAGGGAGGAGGGGGGAGGTGTTCTGTGGGGCCATGTGTGCTGCACAAGGGGAAGGTATATGGCAGGGCAGAAGCCCTGCCGGTGTAAATAGGGCTCAGTTTGACAGGGATGGGGTTAATTCTGTCCCTGCCAACAATTACAGGTGTGGCCATTCCCCAATTAGGTCATTGAGTGCTAATTGGAGAATGGCCACCTGTATGTAGGGGGAGAAAATCCTTTGTTTGGTGGAGGGGAGTTAGGGGAGTGAAACTGTGCTTTGAAGTAGTGAAGGCAACTACATTTTCTTGTTTTGTCTAAATCTTTATTTTGGCCCTTGTGCCCTGTTTATTTGTTTGTTCCTGTTTTATTTGTGCTTGTGTAATAAATGTGTGCAACAGAGCTTTAAACTGCAGCTTCTGTCTCTGTGTCTCTAATTCCTGCTGGTATCCTGAGCCCCGCCCCCGATAAAAACTTTCTTGAAATGATTAAAAACATGCCATTTAAAGAATTAACAGAATGAGGGATCAACACACACATCATAGCCAGACATTAAGAATTAGGTTTAGCTGTCAACATTATGTACAACTAATAGGTTTCCACAGAAGCACTGCCTGCTTGATACCGCATGTATCTTAGAGAATAGATATATTAACAATGCAATGCAATCATTGATAGAGAAAACAGACACTAGGAGGAGGAGCAGAAACAGAGCAATTCAGTTTAGAGTACAGACTACTGCTGAAGCCAAGTGCAAAATGGATGTAACAGTATCCACTAAAGCGACATTTATGATCAGCTGAAATTACTACCCAACTGTGACAGGGAGGACTTTGTTGCTGGTTCTTGTGCGGATGTGTGCAGCTGGGACTCGTAACAGGAGACGCGTTGCTAGGGTAACCAATTAGCAGGTATGCTCGTCCGTGCTGAGCTGATCGGGAGGTCTGGATTGGCTGGGGAAGCATGCCCAGGAGGCTGCGAGAGTTCAAAAGCATCTGCGCAACAGCTCAAAGCGCTTTGTTTACATCCAGGAGGAGAGCTTCTACTACGGAACCCCTCAACTGCAAGACTGTGCCTGTGAAAGCTCTGCCCAGCCAGGACCGTCGCAACGACCTGGAGTCACTGGGAGGCCGGGACCTTGGGAGCAACAGCAGTAGGTAAAGTATAGGGAGGGTTTCTGTGACAAGCAGGCTGTAGTGGATGACGTCAGGCCAGAAAGAATCACATACACAGGCAGTAGTGATGAAACTGAGTCGCGGCAGCGCTCAGTGTTTTAATAAACAAATAAATAAAAGGTTGGACAAAACAGAACACGGCACTTTAATCCAAAATAAATAGACAAACAAAACAGACTAACACTTAAACCAACGGTGGACTAACAGACAAACAAACACAGTGAGTCTAAACACTTATTTACTTTACTTTTTTTCTTTTCTCCTCTCCACACCCATTCTCCACTCACCGAACACACAACCCCGAGTGAGTGAAACGTGCATCTATATATATCGTTGTGCCGGGATTCAATTACTAATTAATTATTCACTTGAATCCCAGCACGTGAACTAATTCTGTGCAACCCCGTGCTCACATATTATTAAATACTTTAAATGCACGTGAAGTGAAGTGCAATCCCCGTGCCTAAATACAATTATACATTTTAAATAACTCATGCTGCACACACCCATTTATATCCCATGCAGCCATATCTGTACACCAACATTAACACACGCAACATACAACATAAAACACAAAAATACACACAGGGACGGGGCCCATTGCCACAGTTTCATAGAGTAGTAGATTCCTGGAGCGGACGTCTCTTTTAATGAGGCTAGCGGTCACCTTGTGTGACAAACTTTTATTTTTAGCTTTGTTTTTTTTTTTTTTAATTAAATCTGACAAATTGCTGGTACCCTACTGGCAGCACCTGTGTTAATTAAATATGCACGCCTGTGAGGCGTGTCAACACCCACTGCTCTGTGTCTGCCTCATTATTATTCAGTGATGACCCACATGCGTAACACTTCCCCCTGATACACCAACTTTCCTAGTTCTTCCCCAAAACTATTTTACAGAAAAGTAAAACTTGGCGTTGGAATCAAAACAGCTACTTCTGGAGACCGATACACTATTCTATTGTCTGATATTTCATATAAATGTAATATTTCATATTAACACCATTTTGTTTTCAACAAACAGTCCCAATTATAATGAGGTTTATTCATCAAGCTTTTGAGATAAATGAATAAGTTATACATTTTTGGTTTTGATAAAAGCAAAACAGCAAACAATAGTTAAATTAATTTATTTAAAACACAAATAGCTATGAAATACAGTTATAAATCTACACAATAATTAGTAACTATTTTTTTTAAAGGGGCAGTGCTGCAGCAGGCTACTTAAACAACCATTCACAAACATCTCGTTCTTATTATTGAAAACAAAATATATACGGTTTAATTTTGAACACGGTAATAAAAACAATTATTTGAATCTAAAAGCAATTGACAATTTTATGTTTTCGTTGTATACATTAAAACACTAACAGGTCCTTTAAAAAACCTTACCATATTGTAGATGGCATTTAAAAATGACCCACGCCGATTTTTTAAAAGTTTTGTGCATACCGGCAGCTTTTTCAAACCACTTTAAACACTGTGTAATGCATCTTGCGACTCAGCACGTTCATTATGCGTGACGTCTCTCAGCTCGGCTCACCTTTCTCTAGTGTAAACACAACTCAAGCTACCCGAGCCATACCAGGCTCGGCTCGGGTGTGCAGGTGGAAAAGGGGTAATATAGTTCAGTATAGTCGAGAGTTGTGAGGTTTACAGATGCTGTCTGAACAGATATGTCCTGAGGATGCGCCGAAAGGTGGTCAGGGACTGAGCAGTCCTGATATCCATGGGTAGAGCATTCCACCACTGAGGGGCAAAGGTGGAGAAGGAGCAGGTTCTGGAGGTGAGGAAGCTGAGGGGCGGTACAGCTAATCTGCCGGTGGCAGAGGAGCGGAGGGGGCGAGAGGGGGTGTAGGGAGAATAGTCTGGAGGTAGGAGGGGGCAGAAAGGTCAAGACAGCGATAGGCAAGGGCAACAGTGTGGAGTAGTGGTTAGGGCTCTGGACTCTTGACCAGAGGGTCGTGGGTTCAATCCCCTGCTGCTGTACCCTTGAGCAAGGTACTTTACCTAGATTGCTCCAGTAAAAACCCAACTGTATAAATGGGTAATTGTATGTAAAAATAATGTGATATCTTGTAACACTGTAAGTCGCCCTGGATAAGGGCCGGCTAAGAAATCAATAATAATAATAATAAGTACAAGAGTTTGGATGATTTGGATGCGGCAATAGGGAGCCAATGGTGGGAGCGAAGTAGCGTGGGAGAAACAAGGAAGGGAAAAGACAAGATGAGCTGCAGAGTTTTGGATGAGCTGGAGTGGACGGATACTGGAAGCAGGGAGGCTGGCCAGGAGGAAGTTGCAGCAGTCAAGGTGGGACAATACCAGGGCCAGAACTAGGAGCTGTTTGGAGTAGTCAGTGAAGAAGGGGTGAATTCTGCATATGTTGCTGAGGAAAAAGCGACAAGCGTGCCAGAGTAGAGATGTGCTGAGAGTAGGAGAGGTAGGGGTTGAGGGTGACACAGAGGTTCTTTGTGGATGAGGAGGGAGAAAGGGTGGTGGATTCAAGAGGAACAGTGATAGAGAGATCAGTGTTGCGTGAGGAAGAGGGGGGAATAAAAGGTGGTCTGATTTGGAGAGGTTTAGTTTAAGATGATGCGATTGCATCAGACAATGGCTTCGCAAATTAGTCTAATCGAGTCAACCACGCCCTGCTGTGACTTGGCAAATAGTTTATTCAACACAAAATACACACTGGCTAATATCGTTAACTTTACAGCATCAAAACTACAACTACGACTCAATTTACAATTAAAATAAAAAGTATTTTAAAATAAAAACTTTCTAAACAAGGGATTTAGGGGAGTTCCCTAAAAAAAGCTGAATCTCAAAACAATAATTGTGTGTATGTAGTAATTGTTACAGCTGTGTGTAATGGTATTTAAAACAGGATTTATCCGACTTTTTACATATCCGCCCTTACTCTGGTCCCACTGCAGTCTTATATGCGACGGACTACTATATTTAAGAACTTTGTCCACAGTATATCCTCATTTGTTTTGTTCACTCAATTGTTTAAACTGAATACTTCAGGAAGGTTTTTCTAATATAAAATGTGAAAGGCAGGAAAAAGTGCAGCTTCTCCGGAACTACAAATGTATTTATTACTTATCAACATATGAAATGAACAGAATAAGTAAGAGAAAAGCAACATAGCTTATGCTAATAAACTATCATAATAAACTAACTGACAAACTAAATTAACAAAGCACCCCTACATATGGTAAAAATGCAGCAGCGTCTCTAATAGTAATTTATGAATACGACAATTAATTTTAACACAATGGTTATTAACACAGCACCACCTTACACACATTAAATGAAGCAGCAGCTCTAGATTTCTCTTGCAATGACAAGTCCGTTTTGAACAGATTGAATAAACCATTTAAATTTGAGTTATCAGGTTACAAAACAGTACTGTAACAGTTTTGAATTGGTTAGCAATGATCACCATCTGTGCCAAAAAGATGTTCTTTTAAGCAAAGTTCCTGTTGCTTTAGGCAGAGCATTTACAATGGGAAAAATCAGTTTCACCACAAGGTTGTTCCCTAAGCCAGAGTGTTCTCTTAGGAAGCTTTCCTATTCGGAGAGACTACTTTATTCTCAGACTGATCTATGTTTGAATACTGTTGCCATGTGAAACTTTGCATTCTATCTTAGTACCTCCCTTCAGTAATGTTAACTAGTTAATAACTGTTGACAACCTGTCTTGCCAGTAGGCCTCTTCAATTATCTCTATAATTGAATGCTTGCAGTCTCGATTTATAGGGAAAAAGGAGGATAGAATAAGAAAGCTTCTTTCAATTACCATAACATAAAAAGGCCAACATTAATTGAATACTATTACATTACATGTATAAAGTCCAATGTAAACACATTCATGAAAAAAAACAGTTGAGAGACACAATCCAGACCAAAGCCTGGACACCTCTGCAGCACAGGTTGCTTGCTTATGTTAAAATGGGCAGCAGTGTGGAGTAGTGGTTAGGGCTCTGGACTCTTGACCAGAGGGTCGTGGGTTCAATCCCAGGTGGGGGACACTGCTGCTGTACCCTTGAGCAAGGTACTTTACCTAATTTGCTCCAGTAAAAACCCAACTGTATAAATGGGTAATTGTATGTAAACATAATGTGATATCTTGTAACAATTGTAAGTCGCCCTGGATAAGGGTGTCTGTTAAGAAATAAATAATAATAATAATAATTCTTATTTGTTTATTTAGCAGACACCTTTATCCAAGGCAACGTACAGAGACTAGGGTGTGTGAACTATACATCAGCTGCAGAGTCACTTACAACTACGTCTCACCTGAAAGATGGAGCACAAGGAGGTTAAGTGACTTGCTCATGGTCACACAATGAGTCAGTGGATGAGGTGGGATTTGAACCAGGGACCTCCTGGTTACAAGCCCTTTTCTTTAACCTCTGGACCACACAGCCTAATTCTTGTTCTGTGCATACTGTAAATGGTGACTTCAGTCTGAGAAATAATGGAAAAAATCAAAAAACATCTAAGTACTGATACAATACATCAAACTTAAAACACAATACAGTAGGGCCCTTTAGAAACCTGCTTTTGCAAATCCCTCTTGGTTCTTTTTTTTACTTCACCTTACAAGTGTAAGAAATAATCAGCAATTATAAACTTGCCTGAGTAATTGTCACATCTTTTGTTTTCAATGTCATAGTTATTAACATTATTGCACCTGACATTAACACTTTTTCGCTGTCTGTCTATCCCATCATATTCATATGTAAATAAGGTACAGCCCCTCACCCTGTGAATGCTATTAGAATTGCACACATGGAAGCCCATATTACATCTTAATTAAAGGGCTTCCTCAGGGGTGAATCAGTAGAGCGTTCAGTTTTTAGTACCAATGCTCTACCACTTCACTGCTGTATTAATTTGTGTTCATTTGAGTTGAATGTATTTATACAGGGCCCTTTTGAATATGCATGCTTATTACCAAAGAGCGAATCTGAGGGAATTTGAAAAGAAAAATTTGTTCTAAGGGACAGAAAAATTCTCCATTAAATATTGTATATGCACATTTACATTAGCCAGGGAGTTTTAATTGAGGTCCCTTAATTGATACTTTTTAGGTTTAGGCAATAACAATAGGAATAGCAGCAATTTGTTTATGACAGGAAGGCATATTTTAATGAGCTAAGCAGTGGCAGATAAAAACACCACCCTAAAATGTTAAAACCTTATTCTTGCCTCCGCAAAAAACAAACAAACAGGCTTTCGCCGTTGAGAATGCTTGCATTTCACTTACCCACTTGGCGGAGGTAATAGCAAGCAGTAAAGCTGTATCTAAGGACAGGAATTTCAGCTCTGCTGAATGAAGGGCCTTGAATGGCGGTCTTGTAAGTGTGACCAGCACTACATTGAGCCATTAGTGACAGACAAGGTCCTTAACCTTTGAGTGCCCTTGTGGCAAAGTTGCCCCCCCTGTGTATTATATGTTACGTGTTGTGTGTAAATGTTGGTGTATAGTCATCGGTACACGGGATATAAACGGGTCTGAGTTTCACGTGTGATTTAAAAATGCAGATTTGTATTTAGGCACGAGGAGGGCACTAATCACTTCACGTGCTGGTTAAAATGTAATGTGTGGTCACGGGAGTGCACTTAATTAATTCACGTGCAGTTGTACCGAGATTCCAATTGAATGATTGACTAGCAATCGAGTCTCGGTACAACTGCATAAAAACAGCATGTTTTCACTCACTCGGGGTTGGGTGTTCGTGAGTGGAGAACGGGTGAGAGAGAGAGGAGAAAGAAAGAAAGAAAGAAAGAAAGAAAGAAAGAAAGAAAGAAAGATTTGCGTTGCTTCACTCACCGTTTGTCTGTCTGTTTACTGTTTAGTCCGTTTTGTTTATATATTTATTTTGGAGAAAGTGCCGTGTCCCGTGTTTCCTGTGTTTTTGTTACAACTGTTTATTTTCTGTCTGTTTATTCATTAAATGCTGAGCGAAACATTCGCTCAGCTCCACCAAACTCCACCTCTCTCTGTCGTTTTGTTCCTGTTTCTGCCGTGACGTCACCGCCCAGTCATCCTGTCACAGCCCTTCAAAAAACTGTCTCACCAGGAAGTGTGTTCCTGGGGAGACTGAGTCAATTTAAATTTGGCAAGTTGAAATAGCTGCCAGGTAGACCTTAAGTGTGGCAGGAGATTTCCCTTCATCTCCAAGCACAGTGTAAGCAGTGGCAATGGTGGAAAAGCATTTAGCTTGGGCCTCCTGTGGGCCAGTGCTTTTATGCCGAGAAGGTGACCGTTCTCCATTAGGGAATACCAGTGGGGACAAAAGGTGGACTCCTGGGTCGCAAAGAGTTGTATCTCCGCGCACCCGAACTTCTCCCATATGAGGTTCACAGTGCCATACCGAATGGAGGGGGCCACCTCTCGAGGGAGAAGTTTCGCCGCCCAGTTCCTCACCCCTGGCAGGTGAACAGCTCTTACTGAAAACAGGTGTTTGTGAGCCCATAGCAAAAGCTTCTGGGCAACATGATTGAGACCATGATACTGGAGACTGCCATGATCTGCCTAGAATATTGCTGCAGAGCCAGATGAACTGTCCACAGTTGCAAAGCATTTAGTGGAGACCCTCCCATGGGGGTTTTCAGACACCCAACAGAGTGGCAATCATGTTTATGGAAATGAGGCTTACGCCGAGATAGACAACACTTTGAGAAGGTGTCAACCGGCTTTTAGAATGGTTCTCCATGAAGCCTAGCCATTGGAGGTTGCTGGTGACCAGTTCTGTGTGCAACACTGCCTGTGCTACTGACTTGGCACATATCAGCCAGTCATCCAGGTAATTGAGCACTCTGATGCCTCTGAGTCTCAGGGGAGCCAATATAGCGTCCATGCACTTTTGAGAAAGTGCGAGGAGCTAGAGAAAGGCTGAACGGCAGTACATGGAACTCGTATGTGGTCCCTTGAAAAACGAAGTATTTCCTGGGATGTGAAAGTAGACATCCTTGAGGTCCACTATAGCGAACCAGTCGTCTGACCTTACTGACTGCAATAGGTGTTGCATTGTCAGCATCTTGAACCTTTGTACTCTCCAGTACAGGTTGAGATGTCTGAGGTCGAGGATTGGTCTGAGACCGCCATGCCGTTTTGGCACCAGGAATTCCTAGAGTATGAGAGGGTGAACAATTACAATGGACTGTTTTTTCAGTTGGGCCGATACCTCCTGAGACATGAAAATAGTGTCTTGAGGGTTCATGACCGTTGTTACAATCATACCCTGAAAGGGAGGTGGGCCAAAGCGAAACTGTAGAGACTAACCGGCCTTGATGGTGGTAAGCACCCAGGTGTCTGAGGTGCGTGATTGGCAATAATCCAGGTTGGCCTGATCAAATGGGTCCTGGACTTGTGGCAGCAAACCCTAGGACTGCTGGCTCACAGGGACTTGCACATGTGGCTGCTGCTTGGGAGCAGGGCACTGATAATTGTGATGGCCTCCGCGCTGCACACCCTGAAAGCAATTCTGCGCATTAGTCCTAGCGGGCTGTATGAGCCTGCGTCTGCTTCTGGGGTGGCTGTTTTGCCATTGCTTTGCTGGCTTATAGGCTGGGGGCTTCTGCTTGGGGAGGAGGCATTGCTAACTCCCAGGAATTTGCACGTGCTTGGTGAGAGAGCTGCGGGCGCCCTATCAAATATTGAGTGTTAAGGTCATCTTCCAAGGCACCTGCAGGGCCGTGGTAGCACGTCTGATATGGGATGTGAGCTCCTCCGACAGGGAGGGGCTTACTATGGAGGCCAAGATATCTGATTCTACGTCCTCGGATGGGAAGATTAATTCTTGGGTGTCCATGTCCTCAGATGTGGCGAGGGACAAAACGTCCTCCTTGGTACCAAGGTAACTGGTACCTACTTTGGTAGCAACCTGGTCACTGGTAGCGGCTCTAGTACTGACTGGTACTGGGGCACTGACTCTGGTACTGACCAGGTCACTAGTAAAGGTTCTGGGACCGACCAGGTCACTGGTACAGGCTCTGGTACCGACTGGTACCAGCAAGAGTGCCCTGGTACCGACATTAGTACTGAATCAGTCACTGGTATTGACGGTACTGTGGTACCGAAATCGGGTCTAGGAGACTTTGTTGGCAGTGAAGCAAAAAGCAGAAACAGCAACGGCAAAGAGACACTCAGAATATTCTGCCATCAAAAAGGCTATTGCCAATTCGATAATGTAGTTAAAATGCCATTAACCCTGGAAGTGTCTCCGTAGCGCAAAAAGCTGAGTGGAAAAAAACAGACAGCTAGCGCAGTATACTGTCTGTGTACAGAGGCAACTCTAGTACGGGGAGACAGCCTATGCGTGCTGGGTTTCTGAAAGAAAAACAGAAAACAATTAAAACTTGCTAAATAATTATATATAATATTCAGTATATATATATATATATATATATATATATATACACTGAGTGTACAAAACATTAGGAACACCTTCCTAACATTGAGTTGCACCCCCTTTTAATTCATCGGGGCATGGACTCTACAAGGTGTCGAAAGCGTTCCACAGGGATGCTGGCCCATGTTGACTCCAGTGCTTCCCACAGTTGTGCCAAGTTGGCTGGTAGTGGATCTCTACTCTGAATAGCTCGTTCCATCTCATCCCACAGATGCTCAATTGGATTGAGATCTGGTGACTGGGCAGGCCACTGCAGTAAGCTGAATTCACTGTCATGTTCGTGGAACCATTCCTGGACAATCCTAGCGTTGTGGCATGGGGCATTATCCTGCTGAAAAAATCCATTGGCAATGATGTTCAGATATCCTGTGGCATTCAAACGTTGCTCCATTTTTATCAAGGGGCCCACTGTGTGCCATGAAAACACACCCCACACCATCACACCACCACCACTAGCCTGCAATGTTGACACGCGGCATGATGGATGCATGTACTCATGTGGTTTTCTCCATACCCTAGTCCTCACATCAGCGTGAAACAGCAGGAACCGGGATTCATCAGACCAGCCAATGTTTTTCCAATCCTCCAGTGTCCAGAGTTTTTGTTCCTTAGCTCACTGCAACCGCAGTTTCTTGTGTTTTGCTGAAAGAAGTGGCTCTGTTAGGTCGTTGGCTGCCATACCCCATTCGTGTCCAGGTACGACGAGTTGTGCATTCTTTTATGGGTCTTTCGGCACCAATGTTGTACTGGACTGTCAGTTGACTAACTGTAGCCCGTCTGTTGCTCTGCACAATTTGTGTCAGCCTCCTTTGGCCTCTTTCATCAATGAGCCGTTTTTGACCACTGGCCTGCCGTTGGCTGGATGTCCTTTGGGTGGTGGACCATCCTTGATACACACAGGAAACTGTTGAGCATGAAAAACCCAGCAGTGTTGCAGTTCTTGACACACTCAAACCGGCGCGCCTGGCACCTACTACCATACCCCGTTCAAAGGCACTTAAATCTTTTGTCTTGCCAATTTACCCTCTGAATGGCACACATACAGTACACAATCCATGTCTCAATTGTGTCAAGGCTTAAAAATCCTTCTTTAACCTGTCTCCCCTTCATCTACACTGATTGAAGTGGATTTAACAGGTTACATCAATAAGGGATCATAGCTTTCACCTGGATTCACCTCGTCAGTCTATTTCATGGAAAGAGCAGGTGTTCCTAATGTTTTGTACACTCAGTGTATATTTATATATATATATATATATATATATATATATATATATATATATATATATATATATATATATATATATATATAAAATTAACCTTGTGTTTGTCTTGTTTGTCTTGTGTGTTATGTCTAGTTTAGTGTTCAGTGGTTCAGTGTATTGTAAGGGTATGGGGCATGTCTTTACAGAGTGTGTGTGCATGTGCGTATGGAGTGTGTGTGTGTGTGGTGGGCAGACCCTCCCCCGAGGCTATAAGTAGAGAATGCGAGTAGTTAGAGACTGGAGTGGTTGGCGTGTATGTGAGGACAGCATGTGAGGCTGAGAGGGCCTACCCTAAGAAGCAGAAACGATGAACCGACAGAGTGTCTACGAGTACTTGAGAAGAATAGAGAGAACGAAGAAGTTAGTCTGTGTGAGAGAAAGATAGAAGAAGCGAGTGAAAGAGTAGGGAGTGAGGGAGTTTTATTATTTTGGTGTGAACCCCGGCCCAAACAGGGATTCGTTGCTTGTTTATTTATTTTCATTTAGTTCAGAATTAAAAAGAGTCAATTTCGAATCCCATCTCGTCTCCCTGAGTCTGTTTCCTCCAATAGTGCAGATAGCTACATTGGTGTTCAGAAGTAGGATTCATACAGCGCCTGCCATGAGGAGTGAAACAAGAACAGAGGAAGAAGATGGCGGACACGACAGAGATGACAGGAGATGAGCTGCGAGGCAGACTGGAGGAGCTGGTAGCTGAGCTGAGAGTCAAGAGCAACCCAAGAACGGGCGCCACGTGGGTAGAAGGAGATAGAGCCGAGCGAGGGAGAGGCAAGAGCCCTTGGGCCGAAGAGAAACGAGGGGTCAAGATGGCAGAGCTGGGAGGACGGCAGATAGCCTTGCAGGCTGAGGGGCACTGCAGCATTTTCATCGAGGAAGAAGGTTATTCGGCAACAGCAGAAACGTCATCGTGCACAGAGAGGGGAGGTGTGCAAGTGCGCATCAAGAGGAGACAACGTCACCACCGGACACACACACACTACAACAGGATACTACAGCCACCTACAGTATAATGGTAAGGCCAACTGGAAAGACTTTCTAAAGCAATTTGAAATAATGGCAATGATAAATTGCCGATCGCGGGTGAGGGAATGAGTTGTGTGGGGGCAACATGATGTCAGGGGCAAGCAGGCAGGCTGTGAAAGTCAGCTGATATGATGGAAGATCCCCGTGGGAGGCTGTGTACTCCTTTATGGTCTGACATCATCCCTGCAGCTAGCCTGTCACACGTGGTGTCAGAACTGGGACAACAGCGCCTCCAAGACTCAGGCCAGAAAGAGTACTGCGAGGGGAAAAGCAAAAAAAAGGCAATGGCAGAAGATGCCATCAGGCTGCGGGACTGGATCCTGGACAATGCTGGGCTGGAGACCCAGTCTATGCCCATAGCCATCCGGGTCCTGTGGCTGATGGACAGGCATACGAGAGGGAACACACCCCAAACACCTTGGAGGAAGGTGTGGAGTTGGTCCTCAGCTACCTGGAGTCAGCTATAAACAGAACAACAGCCCAGGTAGCAGGGTCTCCAGCAGAGGAAAAATGCCTGCTGTCCCCATCTCCACCAGCAGAGGAGTAGTGCCTGCTGTCCCCATCTCCACCAGCAGAGGAAAAGTGTCTGCTGGTTGCGCCTTCAGAGCCGCACCAGTCCCCTGCAAGAGAGGGAGACCCGCACCAGTCCCCTGCAAGTGAGGGAGACCCGCACCAGTCCCCTGCAAGAGAAGGAGAGCCGCACCAGTCCCCTGCAACAGGGGGAGACTACACGCTGCTCCCACCTCCGTCGCCAGGAGACTACACGCTGCTCCCACCTCCACCGCTTCCGCCACTAGGAGCAGAGCAGCAGGAGCTGCCTCTGCCTCCACCACCTCCACCAGGAGCAGAGCTGCCTCTGCCTCCACCATCTCCACCAGGAGCAGAACAACAGGAGCTGTCTCTGCCTCCACCACAACCGCTTCCACCACCAGGAGCAGAGCAGCAGGAGCTGCCTCTGCCTCCACCACCTTTGTCACCAGGAAGAGAGCAGCAGGAGCTGCCTCTACCCCCACTTCCAGGAGCAGAGCAGATTCTGTACCCTATAGAATTCTGTACCCTAATGATTCCACGCTGACACAGCTGCATTTTTTCAAAGATCGCTGGATGTGAACGCCTGATGTTTCTGAACAGTATTTACATGTAATACAATGAAAATGTGTTTTAAAAGAAAAAAAGCTTTATAAAGTTACTTTAATAAAGGGTTTTGTGTACTGAGCAATGCAGGATGCGGAGCGTACTGTATATCTATAAAATCAGTGGTGTTAAATGTGCTATTTTATTTTGCCACAGAATTAGTTTTGTCTTCTTTTCAATATTTGTTGCAAGCTGCAGCAGAACTCAATAGAGAACACAATGGGGCTGGGGCACAGAACTATCGTGCCTGCATGTCCAGTGATCGTTTAAAAACTGCATGTGCACAAGCATGGAATAATGTGGGAATACAGAATTTTATGGGGTAATTCTGCGTAACACCTGTCAGAACAATTTGCTTTTGAGATACATGCCTCGGTTCGAATGTCAGTGAGAGAAGTTTTTCCAGTCAAATCTGTAAAAAAAAAAGAAACCCACACATATTCGTTTTGAACCCCCCCTTGAGTTCGGGCCCTAGGCACATGCCTAGTTTGCCTATGTATGGAGCGCCATTTGTGCCTGTGACAGAAATGTAATGAGTTTTGGTTGTAAATCTCCCTCCCGACCTGTGAGGGCGCTAAGCAGCGAAAGGGAAAGGCTAAGGCTTTGGACAGGTTGCCCTGACAGTTCTTTCCCTGGTACGGGAAGTCGGTCAGCCTGGAAGAAGGCGAGATTCCATTGCAGGAACGTATTGACCTGGAAGGGAAATGAGGTAGCAGCTGCAGACAGTAAAGACAGCTGCAATAATTTACCAAGGGGTCATGTGGAATGGCATAAAGGGGCCGGAGAATCATAGATCTTTTCCTTCACTTGGGTCAGAGAAGCACGGACTGGAAGGACCGGGAGAGTTCCCAGAAAGAATTAAGAATTATTGTTTGGTTTCCAGACCAGGATTTGTGTTAAAAAATAAAAAATAACATTTCCAAAATGGATTACAGTTTTCCACTTGTGATTATTTCTGCACTGCATCATCTCTGCACCTGTTCATCTCAGCAGCCACTTTGCCACAGTGCCCAAACTATCCAGCCATTAATTTGTCAACTTATTTGTCAATTCGTTTGTCAATTCATGAATTGTTCGATTTGTCCAGCAATTCGTCCATAAATTTGTCAATTCATACAGTAATTCATAAACGTATTTGTTAATTCATCTAATAATTCATTAATTAGTTTGTCAATTCATTAATATGAAAGGCTGTATGGACTTTAATGTGAAGCGTTTGCTCAGCGCTTGACCTGCAAATTTCCAATCAACCAGACGGATTTCCCTGCCAACTTCCCAACGAAACAGACAAACTTCCAACTGTCAATCTCGCACTGTGCCGAAAACACTGCAACCTTTCTAGCCAATGGGAGCGTACACTAATATGTTTACCAATTAAAATCCAGCCTCACTGTAAACTGCCTTAGCCAATAATATTGCAGTTTATTAGAAAGGACGTTTCTCTCGCCTCGCCTGCTGGGTAGCTGGTAGCTTCCGTATGGGAAAAAAGGACAGTCCACTTTGATGAAGAGGTAAAGTTAATCAATAACTTCACATATAGGATAATACAAGTATTTTAATTTTGTGCACTGCATCTGTTATCAAAACTTTTGATTACTGTTATTTAAAAATGTCTATAAAGTAGGCGTACTACAGTTAGTTATTCTTAAATCAAGACTATAAAACACAATTGCTCATGCAAAAAGTGTATCACCAATGTTTGTATTTTGTGTAATTAAAGAAAGAAAGAAAAAAAAACATTTTTTAAACTTTTTCTTTTCTCAGCACATAGAGCAGATTCTCAGCTTGCAGTATGAATCCAATCTGCCCATGCCCATCAGAAATACAACTAGTTGTATAGTCATACTTGCAGTCTTTAATGCGGGAGATAGAAGCACATGCATCACTGGATTATGTGTCTTTCAAAACTGATTGGACCCTTGATTGTCTTTACGAAGTTTAAGCTGTTCATGGAATACAATTTTTACCGTCTGTACCTCATCTTTTGACCAATATCCAGCATGAAATTGAAATGGAGCTTCCATGTCCCTTGCAAAATGAAGTTGCTCAACTGTGTTCTCAGGCATTTGCTTTAATAGGTAGACCAAGCCTCATAATCCCCCAATGTGCATTGGAAAGCTATTTGAGATATGGGTTCCCTGTTGCAGAAATTGCTTCTATCTTTGGAGTTTCACAAAGGGCAATAAGACGTAAAATGTAGGACTATAATGTGAGGTAATTTGTATATATTTACCTTATTTATTGATTTTCCAAAAACTTTTATTTGTTAGATATTAGGAGCCTTTATGTGATTTTATTAATATGTGACCATATCTTTTTTTCAGATTTCTACTCCACAATTTCTGACCTAGTATTGGATGAGGAGATAATAAACATTTTATCAGATCTCCTTAACACAGGGTGCAGGCTGATGGATGGATACCTAAGACAAAAGGGAATAAAATTCACAAGTATGGTTTAAATTGTATGATCTTTTATGTAGTTCTTTCTTTTTGTGATGGCAGTATACATACAGTACCTTAAAATCTGTAATCAAGTCATTACATCATTAAGCTACATTACATAATAAAGTAATCTACTAAGCTGAAACAGGTTGTTATATAGCTTTTGTACTTTTTTTGTCAGTTTGGTAACATTCAAAATTTTGCATGGATGTTTTGCATCAATTAGGTAGTTAGTAGCCCTGGAGAAGGGCATCTGCTAAGCGAAAAAAAATATTTTCCAAATATTAACTACTATATTTAATAAATTAATTTCTTTCAGAATAGAGAGACTTTGGCGTGACGTGTTCACTTCAGTTTTGCAATTATTTCATCGTCTTTTCTATGAGATGGAGAGGCTGGGCTGCTTAAATCCAGACAATGACATCCACCTGTTTGCATTACACTGGGTGTTCGTACCTGTGTTGGAAAGGCAGTTGTCTTTATTCCAGGAAGGCTGGAACCATTATAAAATTCGTACAGCTTCAAATATGTCTCCACATCAGCTCTGGGTCCAAGGGCTTGGGTTACCACGTCATAATTTGCTACAACAGGTAATAGCAATATGCATGTTCAAATGTTACTTATATTTCTGTTGTACAGAGTTTGTAAGATTTTTTTTCCCCATACTTAAGGAATACTTGCTAGCTCTTTAAACCTTGGTTTCTAAATCATGCTGTTAATACAAATCACTCTTTATTTTATTGGTTAAAAGCATGACATTTTTACAATTATTTTTAGTATACATCTATTCATGGGCTGGACTGGAGTGCACCATCATCATCTCGAGAGCACGGGTTGGAAATTCCAGACACGCACCGGCCTCGATCATTAACGTAGGAGGAGCTGGCCTCTCTACCAGATCCAAACCACAATCAATCTATATGTAAAGGCTAACCAGTGCTGTTATTTTGCTATTTCATATTTGCATACAAATGTGAAGACAGCTAAGTAAGAAACAAAACTTATGTACTTTTTAGAAGTTCAAAGATTAAATAGACACCATAATTAAATTTGTTTTTATAGAACAGCTTAGGAACTGTACCATGACTTAAAAATAAAAAAGCAATAGCAGCATAAGAAATGTTCTGTGCTTTTTTTAAGTTTAAAGATGAAACCTAGACATACAAACCATATGTATATTATTAAACAGCTTTGAAAATACCTTGACTTATTTGTAGATAATAGCAAAAACAAAACAAAAAAAAAGGTATGATGAAAAGATTTGAAAGTTGCAGGGAAACACTCCCATTGCATACAGCAGGGGTGCCAATCCTAGTCCTGGAGGGATGTAGTCATGGCAGGTTTTCTAGGTCTCCCAAAATAACCAAAACCTTCTGAATTGGGAAGAGTAATTAAATTGGTCAAGTTAACACAGTTCAATTAGGTAGTTAGATGCACAGTTGGAATGAAAACCTGGTGACACTGAAGTCCTCTAGGACTGGGCACCCCTCACACAAACATGTACATTAACTCAATACAAGGTAATGAAATAGGTTCATATTGGGTTGTCAAATACAAATGCGTGCTTGTAAAACCTTGAAACATAAAAATAAAGACAAGGTTTGCAGTTTTTTTTTAGCATGAAGCACTGTCACAAAACCTACAACTATTTAGTAAGACCAAACTAATGCAAGATAATGATCCTTTTGCCTTGTCTAAATTTTTCTGTACCATCTGAACATAAGTAGTAGAAACCTCCACCAGCAGACTACAAACAGGCAAATAATGCTAGGAAGTAAGTTAGGAATCGGCAGTCCTTGAGAGCAAGATTCCTGCAGGTTTTAGAGATACCTTTCAATTAGCAACTGAAGAAACTCCACATGGTTAGACTTTATATCATAATACCAAATTTCCCATCCCTCATTTAACTGCATTGCTCTACAGCAGTAGTTCTGAACCCTGCCCTGGTGACCCACAGTCTTCTGGTTTATGTTCCAATGGAGCGTTGAATTTCTTAATTGAACCCTTAACTGAATAACTACAAACCAGTATAAACAACAGACACAGTGGTGGGCAAAGGTAGTTCTGATGGGCTAGCCTTACGTAGTTTACATACTCACGGTCATACAACCTACATTTAAATTAGCAAGTAGGTTCCATACAACTGTGTGGAACAAAACAAAACAAAAAGATGACCCTGCAGCCTTTGGGACCAATGCTGGGATAATGCTACCAACAGGACGTTATTCAACAGTAGTCAACAAAATTGCACTTTGCAGGTTACAACTGACCAATGTGTGTGAGGTACCAATGACTGCATTGAGATCTCTTTGAAACAATTCATATGACAAATACTTAGGAAGTCGCAGCGTATTAAAGCAGGTAGCTGCTACTGGCATTTGTAGGTCATTAGTTCCACTGAGAGTGTTTTAGGTAGACCCTCCTTTTTTTGTTAACTTGTATATTTTATGTCAACACCCATACAACACTTACATTTTAATTGAGCAAAGGGATTTCTTTGTTATGTTCATACATGGTAAAAACATACTTTGAAGTGTGTCCTATTCAATTGCTTAAGTATACACAGTGCAAAAGAAAGAAAAAAAAAACACCTGCTGTAACCAAAATATTGTAATTCCTGAAGAAAATCTAACAAGTGGTTGTATAATAAATGCATTGCAACTGGTGGAGGGCTTTAGTTATTATAAATTTATATTAATCTTAATGTGGAATCACCAATTAATAGTCAACCCAGCTCACTGCTGCCACCCCTGTGCTATCTCAGGAGAGACGAAAACTATACATGCATCCTCAGAAACATGCACCATCAAGCCATCCTTTTCTCACAAGCTTGAGTGCAGACAGATCGATTGCATAAGATGCAGATTTCACTGGCTAACACTAGATAATTTAATGTGTAGAGAAAGTATTATTATCTGGTTATGTTATGGTAATTACCTTCTGCAATAAACCATGACACCAAAGTTTTACAGTCATTGTTTGTCCCCTCCAACCATTCTAGCAGGAGCTAAAAAAAAGAAAAAAGAAAAAAAGAAAAAGCATATTATACAACTTTACCATTTTTAAAATCACACACTACATTATACAAATAAATCACATTCCAACTTTAAAAAAACTTTAACTGTGGTATGCATTTGTTAATGTTGCTGATACAATCTTCCAAAGTCCTTAGGAATGACTTTGCTGATGGTTAGCAATTGTTTAAACTGTGCACACAAGATACAACCTTCTATCCAATTATAGTTTCTGGATATTTCATTAAGACTTCAGTATGTTTGTGCTGTCCAGCCTTTACTTTGTCCCACCAAAGGCTAGATGTATATTTTAGATGTGTGTTTACTTGCCTGCCTGTCAATTTCTGCCCTGGCTATACTGGGGAAAACCACCTGTGCTGTGTCTGGTCTTTTTTCAAACAGTGCTAACAACCTTACCTCAGCTAGTCCTTTCTTTATTTGGTCCTTTTGCCTGCGTTCAATTACCTACATAAAAAGTACAGAAAAGGGAGAAAAAAATCTGACGTTAATACTACTGTGCTTTAATAATATACAATGGATTACACAGTTTTAAGTTTTAGTTTCCTGTCGTACACATGTGTGTATATGTTATGAATAGGGTGGGTGGAAACAACTTACAAAGCACAGAAGCAGCTTTTCTGCAAATCAGAATCATTATTTTCTGTCACAGCAGGCAGGTCACAGGCACATGCTTGCGCTGTGGCTGTCCACACTACATAACCGATCTCAAGAACCGTACTAGAAACTGCTCTAATTAATACAGCTCAAAGCGTCAACACTGAAGTACCTTTTCATGTTTACTCAGGCTTAATGCGTCCATACACCATTAGAATAGTTCAGTTACAATTCCCAGCAGCGCAACGAACCGTGGAAATTAATACAATAGTATCCCACCATGCACTGTATTTTATTTTAAAATAATGTGATATGCCCCATATTAACAGAGGTCCATATTGCATAAATGAAATATAACAAGTATTGTGGAAAAAGTAAATCCGAACACACACACACACATAAGTAGGGCTTGAAGTTTTCAGGTTTTATTTTTAATCAGGTTTAAAGTCCCTTTAAACAAATTGAACTGATTCTGTTTTATAATTAAACGCTGTTAATTACAAAACAATCTTTGTTTTTACCTTCATATCTTGCATGAGCCTAATTCTGGTCCTCTTAATTTTATTTCAAACAGAGCTGACAAATTACGTAATTTGTTCATCCCCGATCCTGCTTTTAAATCGAATTTCATGAGATGTCCTGACAGATTTTTTGAAGCACAAAAATGAATACCTAGTGCGGAGTGTACACTGATAGCAAGTCCTTCAGGCGCCTGCTCTGAGTATTTTGCCAAACATACCACAAAGCATTTTGGGATATTGGAGGATACACAAAAAAATGTAGTTTGGTACTACAGCATCCATACTTCTGATAAACCGCACTACCTGATGCGATCTAATTAGAATCAGACTCGAGACTACCTCCTGAGGTGGTCTCGAGTCCGGTTCTCAAGTACGGTATTAAATACTGCGTAGTGTGGACGCAAACCATATTTAGCACTTTTAAGCCGGCTTAAATGCAACTAATACGGTTTAAAGGCATAGTGTGGACAGGGCCTTAGTGATGGGGGAAGACAGCGGCAACACGCTGACAAACTTCTGTTTTATAGTTAGCCCCTCAACTACAACACGGTGTACTAGCTGCTCATCATTAAGAAACACCACAATCGCCTTATTCATTCGGGAAGCCAATTTGATATTACTGTATCCAATGTTTTCACCAACTGCTAACAGAACATCCTCTATGGAAACAATCATCGGGGATGCATTTGCCTGCGGGACAGTCCGCTCCCCATCCCGAGTTAGAGCTCATAGCAGAACTTAAACTCGCACTAAATAAATAAATAAATAAATAGATAAATAAATAAATAAACAAATGAAATAAACTCTGATTTCCCCTCACTCAGAATCCACTCCGAACTCACTCCACTTTCCAGTCCCTCCCACTACCCACAATCCTCACAGAGAGAGAGAGAGAGGGAGAAAAAAACAACACACAAACACACGAATAATACGATCAGGCTAAACTTACCTGTTGTTCCTGTACAGACCAGAGGGGCACCAACTGCTCTGGTGAAAATAGATCCAAAGCTTAGAGGTACATACCAGTGCACCGGAAAGGAGCAAAACTACAGATACTACGCAATCAGTTGTGGAACACAGGGCAGCAGTGTGGAGTAGTGGTTAGGGCTCTGGATTCTTGACCGGAGGGTCGTGGGTTCAATCACAGGTGGGGGACACTGCTGCTGTACCCTTGAGCAATGTACTTTACATAGATTGCTCAAGGGACTGAATCCTGGGGAAGCGGTGGTGGAGAGGCAGGCGCCGGCTTCACACGGCGCACAAGGCCGTGGAGGGGACTTAATCTGTACCTAGGCTAAGAAAGAATTATACACGTATTTCAAATATGAAATAAGAGGGAGAAAAAGTGAATATTCAACTTATCTCCGTAGCTCTGACTTAAAGTCTTAAAGTCAGAGCTCACTCCTCCTTAGGTAAGGCTGAAAGAAAAATAGCGCTGAGCCTTGTATTTATGGGGGCTGAAACAACATCTGACACATACAGGGCTCTTAAAGGAGCAGCTTTGATGTAAGTGCTCAGGTAATTTGGCTATAGGAGATATATCCCATTTGGTAATGGTTACATTTCGTACTTGAATGGGAATCTTCTGTGCACTTCTGTGGCTGGTCTTTTACTGCAATAATCATAAAGCTGATTGGCTGTATTATAAAGTAAGCAAATATTGTAAAACTCCTTGATAGTTTTCAGTAAAGACAATGTAATATACTGATCATTATGCTTGTCAAATTCCCCCATCTTAAAAGGGACTCCCGAGTGGAGCATCTGGACTGCAGGATGCGCCCTATCGCCTGGAGGTCGCTGGTTTGAGTCCAGGCTATTCCACTGCCGACCGTGGACAGGAGTTCCCAGGGGGTGGCGCACATTTGGCTGAGCGCCCCCCGGGTGCAGAGGGCTTAGGTCGGCCAGGGTGTCCTCGGCTCACCGCACCCCAGCAACCCATGTAGCCTGGCCGGGCGCCTGCGTGCTTGCCTGTAAACTGCCCAGAGCTGCGTGGTCGTCCGACGCTGTGGCTCTGACCTGGCTACATGGTGGGCCTGCAGAGTGAAAAGAAGCGGACGGCTGACGGCACATTTCGGAGGACACGTGTGTCCCTCTTCATGTCGCGAGTCAGCACGGGGGTGGCAGCGGTGAGCCGGGTTGAAATAAAAAAAAAGAATTGGGCTTTCCAAATAGGGAGAAAACAAGAAAAAAAAGAATTGGTAATTCCAAATTATGATTTCCATTACATGAGAGTAGATGTTAAAACTTCATGCTGATTTGAACTTGGCTCTCGCCAAGATAAGCACCAACTAAGACGTAGCTTCACAGTAAACTAATGTGATCCATATGTGTCTCCATCCATTTAGCTTCCTTCCATATGATGATGTAGATATCCTTCTGTCTGGTGTTGATGGCTGAAGTGTAATGCTGGCTCCAGGGATCAGCTTATTTTGCCTCCCTAGCGCATCAGCACACACAACGGCTGCGATGCTGGCTCCGGGATCAACCATAGTGCGGTCTCCCAGCGCATCAGCATTGCAACCGTCTGGATTGAGCTAAGTAGGGTACATCTCTGGGGTCTTCAAGTGGGCACCTTCCATCCTCGGTGTTTAGATCGACTAGCCCACGACACCTCAAGAGGGCTCGACGGTGATTCTGGCGTCCCAGCATCACCCCTCCGTCCCCCACTCAACTCAGCCCAGCTTACTTACCTGTACATCAGCCTTTCTTTCTTTCTATTGTGCTTGAGATCCCCAGCCAGAATCTTTCCGTCTCAACCACAGCCAGTTGCTGCTCCTCTCTTCTGCTTCAGATAAGTTCTTCACTGTGCGACGCAACTCTTGGCCATTGAATCCGACATCTCTGAGAAACCGGGTTGTAGAGCGTGCCACAAATCCTCGACATCCCGCTTCCACTGGGTAAACCCAGACTCTCCATCCTCGCTGTTCCGCTTCAGTGGCTAGTTGAGCATACCGCAGTTTCTTCCTCTCATACGCCTCATCTACAGCATCCTCCCATGGCACTGTTAACTCCACCAGGTGAACAAGGCGTGCTGATCCAGACCACAAGACAATATCTGGTCGAAGGTTTGTGGTGGCAATCTCAGGTGGAAAAATAAGCCGTTGACCAACATCTGCCAGCATTTTCCAGTCTCTAGCAGCTTCCAGTTGTCCTGGGCGAGGATTGGTTTTAACACCTTTCTTGGTGGTTGCTCTCCTGGGCGGAGGAATGTTGTCTTTTGTGTGTAATGTTTTGATGGAACAGGTGGCAACTTATTGGTCATGTTACGCTTGTCTTCCAATGCTAAGGCCAAACATCGCAGCACCTGGTCATGGCCAAGTAAACCGTCCTTGGCTAAGAGCCACCTTACATCCTGTCAAAATGTGCCTTAATGTTGCAGGTGATGAACACAAAGGACATGAGGGATCCTCTCCTACCCAGAGGTTTAGGTTCTGTGGTGATGGGAGAACATCATATGTTGACCTTATAAGGAAACTGATCCTGCTCTGTTCCATTGACCATAGGTCTTGCCAGCCAATCTTGCGTTGTTCCACACTCTCCCATCTCATCCATTCTCCCTGCTTGCCTTGGGAAATGGCCTTTATACACCTCATCCTCTCCTCCTGCTTTTGCACCTCGTTGACTACAAGCTTCCTCCGTTGCGCTGGGGCTGCCTTGTGCCATGTAGGAGGAGCTGAACTGAGACCAAGACCCCCTCTTCCATGCTGAACTTGCCCCATGATATCACCAATTCGAAGGGCAGCCTTTGCATCCTTGTGGCAAAGTGCCCCCCCGTGTATTATATGTTACGTGTTGTGTGTAAATGTTGGTGTATAGTCATCGGTACACGGGATATAAACGGGTCTGTGTTTCACGTGTGATTTAAAAATGTAGATTTATATTTAGGCACGAGGAGGGCACAAATCACTTCACGTGCTGGTTAAAATGTAATGTGTGGTCACGGGAGTGCACTTAATTAATTCACGTGCAGTTGTACCGAGATTCCAATTGAATGATTGACTAGCAATCGAGTCTCGGTACAACTGCATAAAAACAGCATGTTTTCACTCACTCGGGGTTGTGTGTTCGGTGAGTGGAGAACGGGTGTGGAGACGGAGGTAATTGTTAATTGTAAAGTTAAAGTAGAAGCTCACCGTGTTTGTCTGTGTGGTTCGTTTTGTTTGTCTATTTATTTTGGCGCAAGTGCCGTGTCCTGTGGTTTTGTGTTACAACTGTTTATTTTCTGTCTGTTTATTCATTAAATGCTGCTCAGCTCCACCAAACTCCACCTCTCTCTGTCGTTTATTGTTCCTGCTTCTGCCGTGACGTCACCGCCCAGTCATCCTGTCACAATCCTCCACAGCTCTCTTTGCCACCCATTTTCTTCCAGTTTTCAACACAGGTGCTGCCTCCCTTACGCATTTGTCGCGTGACTCTACTAATGTCATTTCCAGTCGGACCTTGGCGCACTTAAACTCCTCGGTTAGAGCGGAGACAGGTAGCTGCAGTATTCCTTTACCATAAAGTCCCACTCTGCTGAGGCAGCGAGGAACTCCCAACCATTTCCTGATGTGTGAACTGATTAAAGCTTCCAGCTTCTCTACTGTTGTCAAAGAAACCTCGTACACAGTCAGTGGCCACAGCAACCTTGGCAGTAGGCCAAACTGAAAGCACCAGAGTTTTAGTTTGCCTGGTAAAGCGCTGCTGTCTATGCTCTTCAACCCTTCCACAGCTTGTTGTCTAACTTCTCCCACACAAACTGTGTCCTTTAGATCCCCGTTGTACCATCTCCCAAGGCTCTTCACTGGCTTCTCAGACACTGTTGGTATTGCCTCACCATTAATGAAGAACGTTTTATCAACTACTTTACCTTTAATTATAGAGATGCTCCTTGATTTAGTGGGCTTGAATTGCATTCGTGCCCATTCAATGTTATTGGTTAATTTGCCCAATAACCGATTAGTGCAGGCTACTGTTGTAGTCATGGTTGTCATGTCATCCATGTATGCTCGAATTGGTGGTAGTCGTATTCCAGAAGCCAAGCGCTCTCCTCCCACTACCCATTTTGATGCCCTAATGATTACTTCCATTGCCATGGTAAAAGCCAGTGGAGAAATAGTGCATCCTGCCATTATTCCAACTTCTAGGCATTGCCATGTAGTGCTAAATTCTGAAGTTGAAAAACTAAATTGCAAATCTCCAAAGTAGGCTTTCACTAGATTTGTTATTGTCATTGGTACACTGAAAAAATCAAATCCTGCCCAAAGAAGTTCATGTGGCACTTAACCATATGCATTAGCCAAATCCAGGAATGTCACATGGAGCTCCTTCCTCTCCTTTTTAGCTGATTGAATTTGTTGCCAGATCACATTGATGTGTTCTAAGCATCCTGGGAAACCTGGAATGCCCGCTTTTGTATTGAAGTGTCAATGAAGCAGTTCTTTAATAGGTAAGTTGACAATCTCTGAGCAATAATGCTGAAGAAAATCTTGCCTTCTACGTTTAATAGGGAAATAGGGCGAAACTGACTGATGCTGCTAGAATCTTTTTCTTTAGGTATAAAGACTCCACCTGCTCGGCGCCATGCTCTTGGTACAACCTGTTTTTCCCATGCTACTTTCATCAGTTTCCACAGGATTTGTAGAACTCCTGAAGCACTCTTGTACACTCTGTCTGCGGAACTCCATTAGGCCCTGGAGATGATGAAGCCCTTGCTTTTTTCACAGCTTGCTCTACTTCTTTCCACTTAGGTGCACAGTCCTCCATTTGGTATTCTGGTGGATTGATAGGTGGGATGTCTGAAGGAATTGACATAGGCTCCTGCCTTTTTGAATCTGTATGCGTTTCCTCCAAATATCTCTCCAACTCAAACTTAGATGCTTTTAGTGTGCCATTCTTCTCACTGGTGAATAACTTCTTTACAAATTTGAATGGGTCTTTATAAAGTTAGTTCTCGACGCTCCTTCTTTTTGTATCGTTTCCGTGGGCTCAGCTCTGCGCAATGTTGCAAGCTTATCTTTTATGACCCTTTGTAAGAGATTGAGTCCCTCCTTCTGACTTTCTTCTGCTCTTCTCCATTGCTTCCTCAGCTGTCTCCTTTCTCTAACTAAGCGTTCAATCTCCTGCTGCCGTCTAGACTTTCCAGGAATAGTTTGTACTTTTTCCTTCCTTTTTTCAACTCCAAACCTCTCGCTTCCATATCGTAGATGATGTCCCCAAATTTATCCAGTTTCTTTTCAACTGTTCCACTTAACCTTTCCAATGCAAAGCAGAGATCTGTGTTTACTGTGTCCCATGCAGTTTTCTCACAAGCTCTTGGCCATTTAACTCCAGGCTTGTGCCCGTTGAGGTTCTTTTCTCTCTTACGCTGGTTTGTCTGACCGGGTTCACAAGGATCATTAGGTTCATCACTAACTGTGTCCATGCAAGTCCTCCTCACATCTATGACAGGGGTGCTGATATCCTGCAACTGTGGTTTGCTTCCTGTCGCTGGATTTCATTCGACTGACTTGACTGACTTCGTAAGAAGTACTGATCAATGCGAGGCCCTTGTCCCTTCTCCTCAAGCATTTCATTCTCCCTTGATGAATCTTCAAACCCTGACTGTTGTCGCCTTGCTCCAGCCGCAGACACAAACCTGGAGTTCCATGTCTTTGCTAACTGCAGATCTTGAACTAGTCTTTGTGAAGTACTCTCCATACTCATATCCGTTTCCGTTCCTAAGTCCTTAACCGTGTTGTCCAACGTTGAATCATCTTCGCCCCGCTCTCGCAGACTCTAGGGGTATTTTTCTGTTTAATTTCTTTGAAGCCTTGGGCGGTGTCTCCAGCATCCTGTAAACACAGAGCTGGATACTGCCGACAAGGGTAGCTAACCCTGCCAGCCCCAATGGGGTCTCTTTCCTCCAGTCAGCTGTCTCTCCAGGCTGTCACAAGGTCTTTCCCTTGTTGCCAGCTGCACTATTCACAGCAGTCACTGGGCGTATCCAGATCTTCATGATTTCCATTACGAGAGTAGATGTTAAAACTTCATGCTGATTTGAACTTGGCTCTCGCCAAGATAAGCACCAACTAAGGCGTAGCTTCACAGTAAACTAATGTGATCCATATGTGTCTCCATCCATTTGCGCTTCCTTCCATATGATGATGTAGATATCCTTCTGTCTGGTGTTGATGGCTGAAGTGTAATGCTGGCTCCAGGGATCAGCTTATTTTGCCTCCCTAGCGCATCAGCACACACAACGGCTGCGATGCTGGCTCCGGGGATCAACCATAGTGCGGTCTCCCCAGCGCATCAGCATGACAACCGTCTGGATTGAGCTAAGTAGGGTACGTCTCTGGGGTCTTCAAGTGGGCACCTTTAAATAAATAATAAAAATAAATAAATAAAATACCCATTCTGCATTCAGTAATAGCGCTTCAATGGTGCTTTATGGGATATATTTATCATTGGTATATTGGCCAAGAAGCATATTGTTACTCACACACTCATAAACAAATGATCCTCCAACTGGGCAATAATGAACCTATTCTGTGGTAAAGTCCACAAATAAAAAACGATTATGTGAGAAAATATTGATTTAAATTTTATCTCCCATCGCGTTCATTTCCAATTAATTGTTGCTAGGAAGTGTGGCTTTTTCAGCAGATGACGGAATTATGCAATGAAGTACCCTATTTACATAGCTTTAAAAAAAAAGCTATATATACACACACAGTGCTCCCTCGCTGTAAGGCTCTTGGTTACAATGCGCCTCAGATATAACGCTCCTACAGCATGTACCCCAATTCCCTATACTAGTGATTCATGCAATATTTCTACAGGAAATACAGTACCGGTGTTGTTCAAACTGTAAACAACTTCTCAGTCTAACTTCCTTTTCTAGCTCTACCTTTGATACAGTATCTGAACTGAAGAAAGGCTGCGCCGACACTTTATAACACAGACATCTTATTCAGCATTCATTTTATAACTAAATAAATATTAGGCCTATTACGTGGTTAACTTTCATAATGTATTTTCTTTTTTTGCTGAGAGAGGAGCTGTGGCTTTCTCCAGGAGACAAGACGCTTCAGCTTCGCTTCAGCCCTGCTCCGGCGTTTAGCCAGGCTATTTATAGTTTAAAAACTGCTAATTAAAATGTTTTTGTTTTTTTTAAATATAGCGTTGATTATATGGTGCTTTATGCATAGTTAATTCACGGAAAGTTACATTTTTGCTTCACTGTATGTGCATTATAGAGAGGGAGTTATTTTATTTTGTATTTTAGTCAGATGTGTGTTGTTGTGTCCCACAGCGCCCCCCACCCCCTCAGCCGTTTATAATGCTCTTCGGTTATAACACTCTGTGGAAGGGTGGTGGGCAATTCACTGACACACACGGGAGACAGAAGTTTTATTTGAAAACACAACACTGGTGCCCAGTTTTATTATTTTTTAAGTTTTCTTTTAGCCCACAGAGGGCGCTGTTGTCCGTGGCCTGAGTACCGACAACGGTTCACAGGACCACAGGAATACCAACTGGTAAACAGTAAAACAAACTGGCGCACTCACAGGTGCTCAAAATAATAATGAAAACAAAAGTCAAAATGAAAAGGGAAAATAAAACACAGTAATAAAACTACAAAATAAAGGTGCTGCTTATGCAGTGCCCCTACTGCCGCTAAGCCAGTCAGCTCGGGATCTCTGTCCTACGCTGATATACTGATATGCTGATACACTGGGGTGGCCAAGGTTCCCCTAGCACTACACATGTCCCCTTCAGTACGTAACAACAGATTTTAATGAAATTATTTATTTATTGCTGGCTGTCTTCCTCAGCCGTGCTTGTCTGTTTTGGTCGCTCGCTCCATCCACTGGCCTTCTCAGCCAGCGTCTCTGTGTGTTTCCAATCACGGCCACCCAAATGCACAACCAAGCGCAGTTCTTATGGGCCAAGCAATCTCCCAAGGCCCGCCTCTCAGCCACTCAGAGAGAGGGAAAGCCATCACACCCTCTTCCCCACCTCTCTGTGTCATCGCAATGACTGACCGGCGGATCTTAAGAGACCTCTTCCTGCAGTACCATGCATGTGCCAGATAGTCACACAGATCTCCCCCCGTTAAATGCTCATATTGTGTGTCCCCCGAGACCGCATTATAGCAAGAGAGCACTGTGTATATATATAGTGGAACTCCATTTATCCGCGTGCTTGGGGGGACATAGGTCCACGGATATGTGAAATCTGCAGATAAATGAGGTGTCACTGCATGTGACTAGAATGCATGAATACAATACAGAAACTAGTAATGTAAACCACATTAGCTTTCACTGAAGCTACAATATATTACAAAATGAATTTACTTCGACAGTGTTATTCCTAGCAAAATCTTTTCAAAATGTGAGACACCTCGAACCCTGTTTCCCTAGCTTTTTCTGTTTCAAAAAAATATATAATAATAATAATAATAATAATAATAATAATAATAATAATAATAATAATAATAACAAATAGCTAAATAGAAATAAAAATACTAAAAAGCTACAAGATCATAAGAAATGTTATGACGGGAACAAGCTATTCAGCCCATCAGAGCTCACAATTTCCCTATAAACTAAGTCGTGTGTCTAGCAGCTAGAAATATCACTAGGTATTATGGCTAATTTATTCTATTAATTCTATTCTATTTTTTTTACTTTACAACTAAACAAACAAGCCTGCTGTGTAATTTGAACTTTTCTTACATTTCAGAAAAATACGTAACAGAAGTGTTTTTATTTCTTTTTCGTACCTGAGTATGTATGTCAAAGCTGCTCAATAAAGCCCCCTCTGCACATGCACGAAGACCCTGCCTCCGAGGGTATAAAGTGCCACGAGCAGGAGGGTTTTAGTGCCAATTTTCTATTCAAGCCCACTGTGTTGGAGTGAACGCAGTTAACTCGAAAGGTAATGGATTACGTTTCTATTTCAGGGAACCAGGGTTATGATATATAACCTAACGTTCCCTTTCAAGTTTGAAATGTTATCCCTTACTGATTGATAGTATACCCAAGCGGTCTCAAGTGCTGGACTTGCAGCACTGCTGGATGTGCTAAAACGGGTTGCCGTCTTGGGGCACTTGCCCCAAAACCAGGGTTTTGGGGATCTAAGACATTCAGTCTATAGAACCTTGTGAAAGTATGATGGGTCACATTTGAAATAGTCTCCTGTTGTAGCTATTCAAAATAAGTGTGAATCTGTCAAGTTCAGCAGCTCGATTGTGTGATCGAGCTCACGTGCACTAAGCTAAACCCACTGTTTTTACTATGACGGTCAAAATGACAGCCCTGGTAGTTATAGCTATAACGTATTATATCTCCATAAGTTTCTGCAACCCTGGGTCTACTGATGCTTTGAGATGTTTAATACATATATTTAGGAAAAGTCAAAGAAGCACAGACGCCTAGCTGCCAAATCAGTGGAGAAAAATGCATTTAAAAAACATGATCGGTCAAAATGACCACTCCAGTAGTTCTAGTGTTAAAGCTGACACCTCCTGAGACACTAAAATTGTGTCTTGTGGATTCATGACTGTTGCTGTGGTCATGACCCAAAAGGGGGGAGGCCGTGTTTGAACTGTACAGAGTAACCGGTCTGAATGGTGGTGAGCACCTAGGTGTTCGTGGTGCATGATAGCCAATAGTCCAGATAGGCCTGGTGAAACGGGCCCTGGACCAGTGGCAGGTAGTTGTACATGAGTTTGAGCCGGCTCATGGAGGCCCAGTGCTTGGCCTCTGACAAGGGTCTGCAGGTGAGACACCATACAGAGCTTATTCATTTGGCTAAGAACTATGCCCACAGAGGACTTGGAGCTATGTCGTTTGCTCCTCTTGAGGAGGAGGAAGGAAGAAAAGGAATGTTGCTCTTGTATAAAACACATGGTCTCTTTAATATACTGGCACCGGCTTGGAACCAGATGCAATCACCCAATGTCCATACAGGACGGATTTGGGGTCTCGGTACCAATCAGAGTGCTCTCGGTACCAAACCATGGAGGCGGGGTGGTGTGCATAAAAGTGAATGTTGTGCGGGGACAACTTGGCAAGAATATACATCTTACACCAGCGATTTGATGCAGGGGCTGGTATCTGCCAGCTGACTACTTTCCCCACTAATAGCCTGGGGAGACGTCCTCCCCGGCTGGTCAACTGCAGTCAACACAACCCCACAGTGTAGCTATGATAGCCTTTACCACTAGCGTGTGTCTTGTCCTAAAGCACGGAGAAGTTGCTGATAAATCAAGCAGCAGGAGCTAGGGGCTGTCTAACGCAGATGCTATGTAGCCTAGGAACTGGGAGGCAGGCCACTTCCGCACTGAATCATTCTAGTTATACAGATATTACTATCTCTCACTTTTGGCGCTAGAGGGATAGAAATTGTATCTACTTTTATTTCCTAATGAAAATAAATGGAAGAAAAAGCTCCAGAGGAGTGCAGCAGCAAGGAGCGGAGAGTGCAGAGTTAGCCCAGAGGGGAGAACTGCATCCCAGGGAAGGGGCAGGGAAGCCAGCCGACTTCCAGTGGTGCACAAGGCAGTGGTGGGAAGTAACCAGAACCGAGGGCTAAAGGTCCAGAAAACACACAAACGTATGATATATACTATAAGTATGATATACACACGAAAGTATGATATATGTTTGCATTTAAAACTGTTATTAGATATTCAGACCTGGGGGTCTGTTTTTTTCCTGTGGGTCATGTAGGGGGGATAGCATAAGACAAACATGTATATTAAGTAATTGTTAAGTGCTTAACAATTACTATTCATTGCAGAATATAAATCCTCTGAAACTAACATAAAATGTATATGCTATAACGAATAGTAGGCTACTAATTCCCCTTTGATTCAAGTTCCAGGCCTGAGGTGGATATATATATAAGCAAGCTCGCAATTTAGACTATTCAGTTTGTTTAAACAATAATGTAATCTGAGTAGTCAAAGCAACTTCTATAGAATTAAATATAAGAGATTCTCTCAAAATCTCATAGTTTGTCTCATAACTGTAAGTTGTATGCAATTACAATTAGAACTCTTCCCTAGTTCCCCATGAACAAAAACAAACAAGAAACAAACATGAAGCCGTGGTTCTTAAAAAGCAATGCTCCGTTCCTGAAATATCTCATTCCGCATCTTATACCTCATTTCCACTGGTATGTGATTATCATGGGGCCATCCTTCCGAGCGGTCCTGAGCCCCAGAAAAAAATGTTGCCCTTTAAAAGAAAATGAAATCCCAGGCGACAGGTACAGTCTTTATTCATATAATACTGTAGTACTGTAACTTTTTAGAGGGAATACAAATTGCCACATCACTCCTAGTTTATACCAGGTTGTATTTATATTTTCCAATAAAATGTACATTTCTTTTGGTATAAAACATGTCAGTGTTCAGCAGGTGGATCGGAGCTTTAATTTAGTTAATTTTAGATATTCTTAATGTTATCTTATTTATTACTGTTTTGTTGGATTTGGGATATCTTTATTTAGTCTCACTGTTTCTATGGACTTTCCTTATTACTTTTTTGTTTGAAATCTTTACATTTTTAAGAGGTGTAGATGGGCTGGCTGTTTCTACCAAGACAGCGCCTTTAGACAGGGATAAGACACTGTCAATAGGCGGTCGCGGTTCAATGCAGGCTGAAAACTCTGCCATTGAACCAGGCCTGCAGAGGGTACAAGCGCAGGAGACCCAATGCAAATGTCTGGGAAGCTGCTGCCATCAAGCCCAGAAGTTTCTGCAACATCACTTATGTGAGTGCTCTGTTGAGCTGAAAAAGCGCCAAACATTCTCTGCACTCTGCCGTCCAACAAAGTGGACAGCATGACTCTGGAGTCCAAGCACAGTCCTAGATAGGAGGCTGTTTGAGAAGGAGTGAACTGGCTCTTCCATGATTCACTATAAGGCCTAACCATTGAGAAGGCACAGGGAGCTAGGGGGAGGCCAAATGACAAGACACAAAACTTGTATGTTGTTCCCTGAAAGGCGAACCGCAGGTACTTCCTGTGCATTGGTTTTATGGGGATGTGGAAATAGGCGTCTTTAAGGTCCACCTGACCGCAAAAGCTGTTGCATCGTCAACATTTTGAACCTCCTTCGGCTCAGATATAGGTTGACCTGTCTGTCGAGGCCACCATCCCACTCGCGCGTTAGGAAGTACCTGGAGTAGAATCCTTCCTCCAACTGGAGAGGGTCTATCATGCGAATAGCCCATTTTTACAGCAGAGCTGCTTCCTCCTGGACACCACAGAGGCGTCTTGCAAGTCCGAGACTGTTGCAGTCATGCCCCGAAAGGGAGAGGGACCGTGCTTCAATTGCAGAGAATAGCCAGTTTGAACTGTAGTAAGCACCCAGATGTCCGTGGTGCATTGACGCCAATACTCCAGATGTCTGAAAAGGGGCCCTGGGCCTGTGGCAGCAAACTCCTAGGGCTGCTGCTCAGCTTGTGGCTTAGCGTCCATGTCCTCATTCAGGAATGGCAGCTTCTGTTCACCCAATCTTGAAAGGAAAAATGGCACTGTGATCTGTGGGCACAGTCCTCTTGTACACTCGGGGATGGGGCATGACTGTGCCACAGGCTCACTGAGCAGCTTTGGTATCTCATATTCAGGTTTTGGGTCTTTAGGAGGTAAATAACCATACAGTAATGGTTACATTTCATACTTGAAAGGTAACTGGTTAATATATGTTGATTTCCATACCTCCAGACTGTGGATGATAAATCATTGAAATCTCAGCACCGAGCTGAGCTCTCCATTTAGATCACTCAATAAACCCATAGCATCAAATCCTGCTGCTGAAAAATATTTTAATACAAAATACATTTTTATGAAGTTCTTGTTCTGATAGTTGCAATGCTGAGTAACCAAAAAACAAAGCATATATTAACTTAAAATAATAAACTTAATTCAATTAGTAGTGATGGTAGCATGTCAGCACAACTTTAGCATCGCACATTAAAGAATACCTTTTGTGCTAGGAGGCACAAATAATTATAGTAGTAGTAGCCTTTCTTTGGAAAATTAATTTATTTGAAGTTAAGAATCATACATCTTTTACGGGACACATATATGTGTGAAGTTCATGTTACCTGTAGCGATTCTGATAGTCGCAATGCCAAGTAACCAAAAAACAAAGCACATATTAACTTACTTAATTTAATTAGTTGTGTTGACACAACTTTAACATCTTGTTTGTGCTATGAGGGACTCTTAATAGATATTTAACAAAGAATTACATTTAACCATCCTTGAAGATATGAAAAAGCACAGATGACCAGTAGAATGCTCCAGTTACATCTGTTGTAAACCCAGATGTCCACGATTATGTAAGTAAAATTGGAATGTTTCATAGGAGGATAAAACTGTGATTTGAAGCCTTGCATAAAAACATAAGAAACATTATTAACAAGAGGAGTCCATTCAGCCAATCTAAGCTTGTCCAGTGATCTGATTCAAGCATTCAAAATCCTAAAAGGTATAGACAATGTTGACCCAGGGGACTTTTTTGACCTGAAAAAAGAAACAAGGACCAGGGGTCACAAATGGAGATTAGATAAAGGGGCATTCAGAACAGAAAATAGGAGGCACTTTTTTACACAGAGAATTGTGAGGGTCTGGAACCAACTCCCCAGTAATGTTGTTGAAGCTGACACCCTGGGATCCTTCAAGAAGCTGCTTGATGAGATTCTAGGATCAATAAGCTACTAACAACCAAACAAGCAAGATGGGCTCGTTTGTAAACTTTCTTATGTTCTTATATTCTTAATAGCTGATTAATCTCAGAACATTGTGATGTTGAGTCTTAAAGGACCCAAGTGATTATGCCTCAACAATATGACTAGGTAGCCTTTTCTATACCCTCACCACTCTTTGGGCCTCATTCACTAAACGACGGTAAATAACCAGAATTACCGCATGGCAGGGGGATGCCACACCGCACGCAAAAATGAAGCAGCGGTCGCTCTATTCACTAAGCTAATTATATTCACAAATAAAGCAAACTAAATGATTCATTTGCACATCGCGCGGAATTCAGCACATGGAATTATGCACAAGGTTTACAACACTTTATTATAGCATATAGATTAGAAAGTAAGTTTACCACATCAACTATGGTGCGTTGGTGTGGTAAACTTACTTTATAATCACCCTGTATAAAAGGGTGCTCGAAAGAAAAGGCAAGTACAGTTCTGAGTCTGTCACAATGACAGTGATTGAGGAATCAAAAGTTTACAGACTAGGAGCTTAATGTATTAGCAGAAGTGGCAGGGAATTATGAAAGGCTTGTTGGTGCTGAATCAGCGAGAACATTAACTTCAATGAAATATTAAGGACAAAATAAATGTGCTCCGTAGGAGGAGGGCAGGGGTTTGTCCCAAATCACAGCATCCTGCGAGACAGTCAAAGCACAGAAAGTAATTGTTAATGGAACATTTATGTTTAACTCTGCAAATCAGATAAATATTTGTTTGTTCAACTTGATCTCCCTCTGATTTATCAAAAGTCAGCAAAGCACTCGCTCATTTAATTAAAAGTTCACTATTTACATTTCAAAAGGTGTTTGGCGAAACATCCCTTTTTTAACATTAGATGCTGTTTGATTGCTTGTATTTATGACTTGCACCTCAACTCGCACTCTGTGTACATTCATTTATTGGACAGTTACAGTTTATTTTGTATATTTTAAAGCTATTTTAAGTATAGTCTACTTAAGTATCACACGTACCTATGAAACACGTATACATTACTTACTAAGAAGCCAACCAGCTCCATATACACCTGCTTCGTAATCTTCATATATTCCGGAATGTCTGTGCTATGCCAGGATAGCTGGCGACGACATCAAGAATCCCATTTTGCTGCCTTTAATCCCAAAATATTAAACATGGAAATGACAAATCTGAAGCTTTTGTGTTTCTATTTATACACAATGTACATTTCTTGTAGTATATAGAAATTATTTTTTATTAAGTTTTAAAACCACAGATACCGTCAAATTATTTGTAAATGATATAACATCATGTATGCCACGGAGCCTAACAGCCTAAACAAATAATATTCATTAAAAAAAAAAAAAAACAACTGAGCATATACGTAAACAGCTAGTGTTTCTCCCTCTGTTATATTGTCTATTACAATGGCAGACACACAGTTGAAATCAATGCCATTCTTCACAAGAGTTTTAATGACAGCCTGACCTATAGTGAGGTTAACAGAGTCAAGCTGCAGTGTATCTACTAAGTAAGCAGTAGATTCAAGATTACAAGTTGATCAAAACAAAATCCCACCATCTGCATGCAACGTCTCCTTTTCATAGCTCTGAATGCTACCTTCTGTTGAAATTAATTTAGCTTTTTTTATTTGTCTGCTGTCTGCATTTTTTATGTTAATCATACACTACAAGCTAATAAATCAACAATATCTAAACAACCATTTTAAACCTGCCTTTGACTCGCATGTTATGTCATTGTACAGTATGAGGAATTCAGCAATCATGAAGCGGGTATTTGTTTGACCCCTTTGCCATAGTAACCAAATGCACAGCATTGAAGCTGGACCGTGTACAGCTACTGTAGCGCTGCTATTGAACAGGGGAGGTGAAGAGTAGTGGAAAATACTGCAAGGAAAATAAATTGTAAATTTGATTGCTTTTCTGGAAGGAGAATCTGCCCCTAACGAACACGTCATCAGCAAGCGCATAAAGGCTCAATGTGTTATTCTCCCATGTCGCTTCTTTTGTTTCAGCTTCTCAGTCACGCGCTGAGAAGCGAAATGAGTCGACCACCTTCAGCCTGGAGGCTACCCTCAGCCACGGATTCCCTGAGGTTTCCCCCTGCATCAAAAATTAAAAATATGTGTGTAGGGGTTTTTTCCTTACCTGAGTGCTGAGTGGTTTGTATTTAGTTCTGCAGGGTGCGTGGTCGGGTTGGAGAGGCTGGGCTCTTTCCCTCAGCATAGTCATGCTCTGGGGGACAGGCCGTGTCTCAGCTGCTCATTTTCATTAATTTTTCAATATTTGGGGTGTAGGTGGTAGTGCGCCACTGTGGGGTGCGTTAATCATTTATTATTATTTTTCCATTCATCGTTTGGCGGCATCGTCTTTTTGGAGGGAGGTGGCTCATAGCCACTTCCTATCTGCGGCACTGGGATGCATGTAACTGTTCATGTTTTTCCAGCCGGCCTCACACAGGTAGCTGTCGAGCACCCACAGACTTTCACTCGGGCCCTGAGCGGCCATCACAGTTAATTAAATCATCTGCAAATGCAATCAATAAATCATTCATTCACTGCGGATTCTCCATGCTGAAATGCATATTTTTCACGGTAGGCAGTCAAATACAAGATTTCTGTGAATTTGTGAATTTTCCGAGGCCCTACATATAAGGCTAGTCTGATCTGTGCATCTGCCTAGTCTGAAATACTCTCTCCCTGACTCTTCTTCTTGCTCTCCTGTGCAGCTCTTCTGCTGGTTCTTTGACAACGCCTGGATTCAATAAGCGGTATTTTTAACACACGCTAAGGCACCTAGTAAAGTTAGCACCCTTAAGTGAATATGGTTTGCATATCAAATACCTCCCTTGCGGTATTTTGTGATGTAATTTGCATACATTTCCACCCATTAACTTTATTCATTATATTTAAATGACTTGAATGCGGTACTTTTTCCATGCGCTAGGTTGCCTGCCACTGGTTAGTGAATACAGCAGGAGTACAAAGCATGCAGTAAAGGAGCTTATTGCGTGCAAAACACATTACCACTGTTTAGTGAATCAGGCCCTGTGTGTGAAGAAGTGTCTGTCCTAAGTCTGTCTCCACTTCATTTTCAACTGTGTCCTCTGGTCTTTGTTTCTGTACTTTTTAAAGACTTCAATCATGTCGCCTTAATTACAGTGCCGAGAAAAAGTATTTGCCCCATCTGATTTTCTGCATTTTTGCATATTTTTGACACTGAATGTTATCAGATCTTCAACCAAAACCTAATATTAGATAAAAGGAACCCTGAGTGAACAAGTAACACAAAAATTTGATACATATTTCATTTATTTATAAAAGAAAGTTATGCAACACCCAATGCCCTGTGTGAAAAAGTAATCGCCCCCTTAGACTCAATAACTGGTTACGCCAACTTCAGCAGCAATAACTGCAACCAAACACTTCCTGTAGTTATTGATTAGTCTCTCAAAGCGCCGTGGAGGAATTTTGGCCCACTCCTCCATGCAGAACTGCTTCAACTCAGTGACATTTGTGGGTTTTCAAGCATGAACTGCTCGTTTCAGGTCCTGCAACAACATCTCAATGGGGTTTAGGTCTGGACTTTGACTAGGCAATTCCAAAACTTTAAATTTCTTGTTCTTCAGCCATTCTGATGTAGACTTGCTTGTGTGTTTCGGATCATTGTCTTGCTGCATGACCCAGCTGTGCTTCAGCTTCAGCTCACGGACGGATGGCCTGACATTCTCCTGTAGAATTCTCTGATACAGAGCAGAATTCATGGTTCCTTCAATGATGGCAAGGCGTCCATGTCCTGATGTAGCAAAGCATCCCCAAACCATGACACTACCACCACCATGCTTGACCATTGGTATGAGGTTCTTACTGTGGAATGCAGTGTTTTTGCCAGACATAACGGGGCCCCTGTCGGCCAAAAAGTTCCACTTTTGACTCATCTGTCCATAGAACATTGTTCCAGAACTCTTGAGGAACATCCAGGTGCTTTTTGGCAAACTTGAGAAGAGAATTCATGTTCTTCTTAGTGAGCAATGGTTCCTGCCTTGCTACTCTGCCATGAATCCCACTTTTGGCCAGTGTCTTTCTGATGGTGGAGTCATGAACACTGACCTTAGCCGATGCAAGAGAGGCCTTCAGATCCCTGGATGTTGTTCTAGGGTTCTTTGTGACTTCCTGGACGATTTTACACCTTGCTCTTGGAGAGATTTTGGCAGGACGGCCACTCCTGGGAAGATTCACTACTGTCCCAAACTTTCTCCATTTGGACAATATGGCTCTGACTGTGGTTCGGTGGAGCCCCAGAGCCTTAGAAATGGCTTTGTAACCCTTTCCAGACTATTAGGCATCAACAACTTTTTTCCGGAGGTCTTCAGGAATTTCTTTTGTTCGTGGCATGATGTGCCTCAAGAACCTGTGTGCTGACAACTTCACTCTGATGGTAAGGGCCAAAGTTAGTCAGATTTATATTGGGCAGGGCTGACCCAAATCAGGCCTGGTTGTTAACCAAAGTACTCAAACAGCTGACCCTAATTATCCCTTTAATTGGGTTGAGTTAACTTGGGGGGGGGGGGGGCAATAACTTTTTCACACCTGAAGATTGCATGTTTGATTACCTTGCACACCAAACAAATGAAAGAAGCACCAAACTTTGGTGTCATTTTTTCTCTCAGACTCCCTCTATATACTACTACAACCCACAAAAAAATCTGACCAGATACAATGTGA